>CM050174.1:55875960-56495247 GCA_027410445.1 Discoglossus pictus
ACATCAAAACAAATTGTCAGCTCTTCAACAGAATGCTTCCTGCATATATTACTTCAAAATAGGTAAAGTATATTAATTTATTAATATATTATTTATTTCATTATTATACACCAAACAGCATTAGCTCACTTACAATTTCATTGCTGTCATTTTTTGACGGGCAATTCGCTAGTAAGTAATATTTGCCAAATATGTAGCAATATTAAGAGTGATTTTAAGTGTGTATAAATTACGAATCGTAATTGAATCAGGCCCCTAGAGAACAAATCTGCTTAGGTATTGTTCATTCTCAGATTGAGCACCTCTCATTTCTTTGTTGTAGATGTAGTATGGATGCCATATCAATTATATTAACTACAAGCTCAAGGATTACATATACTAACATTGTTGGCAGTGCATTGGGACCAATGGTCATAGTCGCAGATTTAGATGTTCCATGTGATAAAATTTAGAGTGTCTGTGAGGAGCCCCTGAGGGCAAAATTGGGAGGTTGAAAAGTCCAGTTAGGTATTTGCAATACATTAATTGCCCCTTCCAGTGCTCTGATAATTAAAAGTTGAACAGTCTATTCTGGCAGCGAAAGGGTTAAAGCAGTGAATGATGAGATTCGATTATGCTGAAATAGTACATCATTTTTTATCAATGGCTTTTAACCATTTTCTCATATTGCTTAAAAGCACAATTATACAGTCACTATTGGCCTCATTCTATTAAGGGCCGCAAAACTGTGCTTCCTTGCGGCCAGCTTACGGCCCTGCATAAGCGATATGGCTAAGCTGGTATTCAAATGGACGGCGCCGCAAGGAGGTCCCTCTTACGGTAGGCTGCAAACTATGCAATCGGCCACAAGCATTTCCCGCGCCTGTATATCGTGTTTCAAGGCCGCAAAGTCAGAAAAATATAAATGCAAATATAAATTCAAGACAGCACTGTAAATGATAGGCAACATAATGGGGGACATGAAGATTAATAGCAACACCCTCTCAAGCTTGCACATTGCCCAAATCCAATATTTCATTTCAGGTTTATTTTCCGTCCCAAGTCCCGCAGGCTTCAATGACCTCGAAGCCAGTAAATTGTTGTTAAAACCAGTACGGGTTCGGAGGTTGAAGACCGCAAACTCAAAGCATTGTAGAAGCAAATATATATTCAATCCAGCACTGTAAATGATGGGGAACACAATGGGGCACATGAGGATTAATAGCAAAACATTCTCAAACTTGCATATCGCCAAATTACTAGATTTTAGGTTTAATTTCTGTCCAAAGTCCCACGGGCTTCAATGACCTCCAAGCCCGTAGCTCGTTATTCAAGCCTGTGCGGGCTTGGAGGGTGAATGTCCTCCAAGCCTGTGGTACTTGCATGATAGATAGAACACAAAAATTTTACATGAAATTACATTTCTTTATTGGTAGATTTGAGAGTAGGGGAAGGTTGAGCAATTAATTCTAAGATCAAACATCACTTTCACTTTTAATAAAAGTACAGGATGGCTTTTCTATTTGCTTAATTAATGCTATGATTTGTAAGTAAGCCCTTTGCGACACCTCCGTGGCCCAAGTAACCTGTGGGTCTATTTAACCCATTACGGACTTGACGGAGGCTAAACCCGCAGCCGATGTGGGTCTGTAATGCTCCACTCTGGACACGAAAATTGAACATGAATTACAAAAAAATGATTTGCAGATTCGCGTGTAGGGGAATGTTGTGCTATGAATTCTCACACCTACAATCACTTTCACGTCTCATCAAAGTACAGGATGGCTTTTTTATGTGCTTAATTGGCGCTACGATTTGTAAGTAAGAGCCTTGCGGGACCTTTTTGGTGTAAGTAAGGTGCGGCTCTGTTTTAGCGAATTTTGTCCTTGACGGGAGGGTACCCGTAGCATTTGAATAATGACCTGGGCTTTCTTGCGGCCGCGTAAGATCAAAGGCTTTCCCTGCGGCAGGGTTGTCCGCAACCGATAACAGGGTGTGGGCCTCAAGCCGGCCGGAGCCATCGTCCGCAAGGGAATAGAATAGGGAAGTAGCTTTCGGCCATCCGTTGCGACCACGCATATCCTATGGCCCTTAATAGAATGAGGCTTAATCTTTTATAAACACAACATAATATGTATAGAGTAATGACTGAATATACCGCAAAGTACCCTGTCAGACTGTGTGAATTGATAACCAGCTAATATCACAAACACTACTCTAAAAGATGATTTTTGTTCAATTCTAGTTTTGTTTTTTTTCTCCCTTGTTTACAGTTGTCCAGATTAGCAATTCATAACCACATAGCTTTCAGAAAATATGGTATAATAAAGTTTTGATATAGTTTACACAGTACAGTCAGGTGGTCATACTTACTAACTAATAGCAAATAAGTGTCAGTATTGTATAGTTATTTAGTAATTTAGTCCATCAAGTTAAACCTTTTTAGATCTCCTCAGACATCTGTAATATGTGGATTAATTGTTTATTTAGTAGAAAAAAAACATTGACAAATTGCCAATTGTCTCAAAAGGAAAAAATAATAAAATTCCTCCCTGACCCCAGATACTGGCAATCGGATTCCTTCCTGGATCAATACTCCCTCTCTGATTATCCAGAATAACCCGGAATGCCCTTTTGATTAAAACATAAATCCAATCCCTTGGTAGAGAATTCCACAGATTAACCACCCTTACTGTGAAGAACCCTTTTCTTTCTTTAAGGTGGAATCATTTTACTTCTAACCTCAAGGGATGTCCTCTTGTCAGTTGAAAACCTCGTGGCACAAAAAGGCCACTTGACTTGAATGTATTTATATAAGGTAAACATATCCCCTCTTAGATGCCTTTTTTTCTAGAAAAAATAACTTTAATTTGGTTAGTCTTTCTTCATAACTTAGCCCCTCCATTCCCCTTATTAGTTTTGTTGCCCTTCTCTGTACTGTTTCCAGCTCTAAAACACCCTTTTTATGAAGTTGTGCCCAAAATCGTACTCCATATTCCAAATGAGGGCGTACTTGGGATTTGTATAGTGGCACAATTATATTTGGTTCCCTAGCTTCTATACCCTTCTTAATACATGCTAATATTTATTTTTGGGGGGCAATTCTAGCTGCTGCTTGGCATTGAGAACGGTTACCTAGGTGGTTGTCCACAAGTACTCCCAAATCTCTTTACACATCGAATATCCCTAGATTTGCTAAATTAAGATTATAAATTGCATTCCTATTTCCCCTTCCCAAATGCATAACTTAACTTTTATTTGTATTAAATCTCATCTGCCATTTAGTTGCTAATTTTTTTTCTCTACAAATCCCTTTGAAAGGGAAAGTACATCATTTTCTGATTTTACCGTATTTTTCGCCCTATAAGACGCACCGGCAGATAAGACGCACCTAGTTTTTAGAGGAGGAAAACAAGAAAAAAAAAAAATCTGAATCAAACACAAATACACTTTACACACAGATACACACCTACATTACACACAAATATATATATATATATATATATATATATATATATATACATATACACACATACATACATATACATACACACATAAATATATATATATATATATATATATATATATATACACATACATACATACATAAATATACATACACATACATACATATACATACATACATATACATACATACACACACATACACACACACACATGCATACACATGCACACATACACACACACACACATACATGCACACATACATACACACATACATACACACACATACATGCACACATACACACATACATATACTGCAGCATTTGGGAGCCCTTGACCCTCCCTGACCCTCCTGATCCTCCCTGACCCTCCTGATCCTCACCTTTCTTCTGATCTCTGCCATCTTATCTCACCCCAGCGCTTCCTACCAGCACTCCTCGTGTACTGCAGCGTTGCGTGTGTGACGTCACTAGGACGCACCGGCCGACGCGATGCTGGTAGGAAGCGCTGGGGTGAGATCAAGAGGACAGAGAGGCAGTTTGAAAAGGTATATTCGCCGTATAAGACGCACCAACTTTCCTCCCCCAGTTTTGGGGAAGAAAAAGTGCATCTTATACGGCGAAAAATACGGTAATTACCTTGCACAATTTTGCGTCATCAGCAAAAATTCCTACTTCCAATTCATTAATAAATACTAGTAATTTGCCCGTCAAAATTGATGGGATAATTTTTGATTTGTCTCTCCCCCCATCTCTCTCCTGTGTCTCTTACCTCCCCCTCTCCCTCCCCTGTGTCTCTTCCCACCCCTCTCCCTTCCCTGTGTCTCTTCCCTCCCCCATCCCTGTGTCTCTTCCCTCCCCCTCTTCCTTCCCCGTGTCTTTCTCCCACTCTCCCTTCCCCGTGTCTTTCTCCCACTCTCCCTTCCCTGTGTGTCTTTCTCCCCCTCTCCCTTCCCTGTGTGTCTTTTCCCCCCTCTCCCTTCCCTGTGTGTCTTTCTCCCCCTCTCCCTTCCCTGTGTGTCTTTCTCCCCCTCTCCCTTCCCTGTGTGTCTTTCCCCCCGCTCCCTCTCTATACTGTGGCTCGCTCTCTGTACCTCACTCCCTCTCTCTAACTTCCTCTCTCTTACTCCCTCAGGTCTGTGTCTATCTGTGATGTAAATCACAGCGTAAACCAGACTAGGGTTACCACTTGTATTGGTTCCCTAAAGTATCTGGTACACCAAAGACTCTATTTTTTAACATACGTCGGGAATTACAGGAGGTCTGAAAGTAACTGCTCCCTCAAACAACATTATGGAAGTAAGCATTCTTAATTACTTAGCATGGAGATGGTAAAATACAACAACACAAGGTAAGATAAGGTTTACATTACCTTCTTTCCACTCCATGTCTCTCCCTATTTTGCTGATATATTGACAGAGAGCCACACTAAACTGTAGTATGAGCTTCTGTGCTGGAATAGCGAGTAAAGGACTCTAAGTTTTCTCATACCTGTATTATATCAATTAGGCAAGTGCCGCGAACAGGTGGAGAATAAAAAAAAAAAAAAACTTTAGAGTCCTAATGTTCATAAAAATTAAAGCAACATTATAGGAATATAAGTCTTATAAATTGGAGTTGTGTTACCTTGAAATAATTATATTATATATCAATTCTTCACTATCAGCATAAATTAATATCCGCCCAGAAAGGAGGCAGTGCTTACTGTGAGAAAATAGAAGTATGAGGGTTTATTAATGGCTTTACCTGTTGTTATATACAGGTTGGACCTCCTTGTAAATAGTGTAAATATATATTTTCTTTTTGGTGTTTAATTTTGCGGCGTTGTTTTAACAATAAAGTTTATGTATATATACTTGTTTAAGTTTTTTTTCATTAGATTTGGTAGCTACATTTAAAAAAATAGAGTCTTTGGTGTACCAGATACCTTAGAGAACCTATACAAGTGGTAACCCTAGTCTGGTTTACGCTATGATTTACATATTTATATTATTACTCTATTACATTTAGAGGTTGCCTTTTTAATAGTTCTATCTGTGATGTGTTTTCTCTGTGCTGTCTTTGAATGCATCATTGCTACCTGTTGCAATCAATTCCTGCTTTAGGCCCACGCCGATGATATCATAGATATGCCCCTCTATGCTATCAGTGTTACACACTGTGAAAACTATTTTATGTGATGTTAAAAAGGAGAGGGCCTAATACTGAACCATGAGTAACCCCACTTACCGTATTAGTCCAATCAGAGTATGTTCCATTTACAACAACCCTTTGCTTCCTGTCTTTTAGCCAGCTCTCAATCTCTGAGCAGATATTTACTGCAATTCATGTATCCCTTAGTTTGCACAATATTCTTCCATGTGGCACTGTATCAAAAGCTTTGGAAGTTTTATACTCTAATATACCTGACAAAGCCAAACTTGAATTAAAAGACAGATTCCCGTATAATTGGAGAAAAAAATCAAATAACACATTTAGGTATAATATTTAATCAAAACATAACTACCACGGTTCATAATAATATGGATAAGTTATTCTTTCAGGTCTCTTCTACATTAGCAAGTTGGCGAGATTTGAATTTAACTTGTTTGGGTAGAATATCACTAATTAAAATGAATATACTTCCTAAGATAACATATATTTTAAGTGATAAGATTCTTAATAAATTACCACTTATTCCAAAAACCTTAATAAAATGGTGGTTTAATTATAATTAAAAAAAATAAATTAGTAAAATTTCCAGCTCCAAATATCCCAATATATAGAACTATAGAACTAACTCCCTTTTTAAATACATCATGGGAGAAATGGGGTATAACAACTCTCAAGGACTTATTTCAGGGACAAAAACTGAAAACATTTAATGTAATATCTGCTGAATATCAAATACCATCTACAAAATGGTTGCTGTAATGGAACCCATCACTGTTTTACCCTGTGCTATGGTTATTTAATTCTTATGGTTAAAATATGATCACATTGCTGTACTGTAGATATGTTGTTTTATGTTCTACAGAATAAATTGGCTCAGAATATTACAGCTACTAGGCTAATAGATAATCCTATTACAGAGACTCCTCATAAGATAAGGAAGTCTATAAATTGGCTCAGAATATTACAGCTACTAGGCTAATAGATAATCCTATTACAGAGACTCCTCATAAGATAAGGAAGTCTATTGTATAAAGTGTATTCATTATGAGACATAGAACAAAGGGAAGGATAATCTGATCAATGTCTGATTGTATCAAAGTAGCCAGGTAACCTTCCGGGGGGTGTGACCACACCTATTGTCTCTCTATGTGTATTGTGTGGCCAACTATGGGGGATGTGTATTGCCTGTGAAAAGAGATGTGTATATATATTTCTGCATAACAAAATAAAGACAGTATTCTTTGACTCCCAATTGAGTGTTGTTCAATATGGGAGGTTGGGGCCTGTGAGACTGCAGTGCTTCTATATGGATATTTAACGGTATACCAGCGGAGATACTGGACTTCGTGTTCCAACTCTGTTACAGTTGCTTTATGATATTTTATATATGTCAATAATAAATACAGAGTATGGAAAATTACCTAATAGAGAATTGACTCAATTTGAAAAATCTCTAAATGAAATTGATAAGAAAAGTACAATATCAAGATATCATAAAATAATAAAAACCTCAACTAGAAATAGAAAAAACAGAAAGGATGCAAAAATGGGAAGAAAATTTAGGGATAACTTGGTCCACAACCCAGTGGTATAAAGCATTTTTAAAAACGGAGAAAAGTATAACAAATTCGTCCTTAAGAGACACATACTTTAAATTAGTCCAGAGATGGTATATAACCCCAATTAAATTAAAAAAGATTGCCCCACAAAAAAATCAAGGTTATTGTTGGAGATGTGAAAACCAAATAGGAACCTATGAACACATGTGGTGGAATTGCTCTAATATTAAAGAATTTTGGACATTATGTCTAGGGCATATATAAAAAATAATCAATTTTAAACTAGAAACAACGCCTGGGATCCTATTATTCCATATTTTTCCAAGTAAAATTAATTAGGGCAGCTAAGTGGCTTATGTGGCCAGAGGATGGAAAAAACAATCCTTACCGACATGGACGGAACTTGTGACCATTGTAGAGAGAAATAAACAAATAGAATTGGAGTACTCAACACACTTACATTCTCCGCCGAAAAAAAAATAGCTTAAATTGGTCTCTTTGGAAGACATAGTGAGCCATTTATGAGAAAAGGAAAACCTTTTGCTCCTCTCCTCTCTAGAATTGAATTTCAATATGCACTGATACTCTGAAAAATAACTCCTTTCCTTATGACATATTCTGAAATGTTTAAATTTAGTAATGGTTCCATATTGTTTTTTTTTTTCTGTTTGCTTGAATGTGTTTAAATATTGATGTTTTGATACTTGGATTTTAATGTTTGTAAACTTTGTAATAAATAAAAAAAAAAAGCTTTGGCAAGATCCAAACAAACTACATCCACTGTGTTGCCTTGATCCAGGTTCCTACTAATCTCCTCATAGAAACTAATTAGATGTGTTTGACATGATAAAAGTAGCCTCCTAACAACACTAAAGGGCCACTGAGGTCATATAGTTTGAATAACTACACTTTAAAAGTTGCACAATGTTTAAAATGGAAAAATAGAACAGCCACTAATATGTTACTGTTTATATGAAATTACAGTATTGGCCATTCTGGTCCCTGTCAAGCAGCTTCCTGAGGTGGGAATAGACTTTGAATGCACAGGAAGTGGCATCTACAACTGTCAGTGCATTTATTTCATCTAATGGAAAGCTCATTACACAACTGCTGAAAAGTATGGAATCAGTAGTACTTTTGAGCATGCGTATCACATATAATAGTTGTCATTGTCACGATTTGTTGGTCATGCAATGTAAAAAGCTACGCCAAAGATGCTCATTGCAGGGCGCTGCGAGGGCGCGAGACTTAGTCTGCAAAATGCGCTCATTGCAGAGCTCGCGATGAGTGAGAAATTGTTGCCTTTCAGGGTCCCTCTATGTGTCTCCTGTCCCCTTATGCCTGTTATTTGTCCGAGGAGGCTCCATCGATGGAGGATGGAAACAGATTGCAGAGAGATTCCCGCGATCAGCGCTGACGCCCGTAGCACTTTGGCGCTGATCACGAGGCACGCAAGACACGACATTAACAGGTGATATTTTTTCACAAACGTAACTCGAAAAAGCACCAAAAAGCGCCAATTAATTTTATAAAATTCCTTGAAAAACTCGCACAGAGGGAGAGGCAGGGAGCCTGTGAGTGAGGTTGCAAGCAAATTTGAGGCTTCATTTGCTTTTTTCAGACCACGAAAATCATCTAAACGAGGAAAAAAATGGCGGCCGAAGAAACGTAAAGTTTTCTAAAACCGGGTCAAAACGAGGCCAAAGCCAGTAACACTTAAGCAAACAACGCCAGGCACGCGGGACTTACACAACGCAGAAGCCAGTAACACAGCTGAACAACGCGTGGCACGCAGGATTTTAAAAATAAAAGCAACGGCACTCAGCGCAAGTAACGCTAATTGCTGGCTTTATCGCTCATAGCAAGGCCTGTAAACGGGAGGATATGCTCGCAATGAGTGCCGTAGATGCTCATTGCGAGCCACGCGATGAGCACCAAAGGCGCCCAGCTCGGGGCTCACGATGAGCACCAAGGTGCTCTGAGGGGGCAGAGCCTCGCATTGTGTTATTGTCGTCATTTTTGACATACAAGTCGCTAGTAGTTTATAATAACACACTACCAGAGAGTATCGGATAGGATCAACTGACAAATGATTCTGGCAGTAATGAATAAAAGAACATTTATGATTCATATATTTTACCTTTGTAAAAACATATCCCTATTATCAAATTTAGTTATTTAAATATGCATTGTGGGAAATAATATCTAAAATGAGCCAGACAGAGTCTTTCTAGACCAATTGAAGGAAAATATTTAGGAGCCAGAAATCCAGCTAGTAGAATCCCTCCTCACCCACAACTATTTAACTTTTTACAAGGGTATTGTTGTTCAGTCCTTCAGTCGTGTCTGATTCTCGGTGACCATAATGACACCGAACGCCAGCACATCTGCTTGTTCTTATCCATATGGTTTTCACGGGTAGCTCGACTTTTGCATGCTAGACAAATGCACGATCTGACAAAAGCGCGCCCGACATCTGCTCACAGGAGTTAAGGTAAGGACTTAATCCTATTGAGCATCTGTGGGGCATCCTCAAACAGAAGATGGGGGGAGTGCAAGGTCTCTAACATCCACCAGCTCCGTGATGTCGTTATGGAGAAGAGGAAGAGGACTCCAGTGGCAACCTGTGAAGCTCTGGTGAACTCCATGCCCATGAGGGTTAAGGCAGTGCTGGAAAATAATGGTGGCCACACAAAATATTGACACTTTGGACATTTCCACTTAGGGGTGTACTCACTTTTGTTGCCAATGGCTGTGTGTTGAGTTATTTTGAGGGGACAGCAAATATACACTTTTATACAGGCTGTACACTTACTACTTTACATTGTAGCAGAGTGTCATTTCTTCAGCGTTGTCACATGAAAAGATATAATAATTAAATATTTACAAAAATGTGAGGGGTGTGCTCACTTTTGCGAGATACTGTACATCACCAAAGGCACTCTCCAGTCATCTGTGTATATTGGAAACCCACAGACAGATGCAGCTACCTACACAGCTCCAGTTTACTTCCCTCCTACACTAAACAAGCCATCCTCTATAGTCAAGCTATTAGATATCACTGCATATGCTCAAAGACTGTAGACTATGACAAACAATAAACCACACTGTCTGACTCTTTCAAATAGAAGGTAAACCCTTTATCATTACACAGAAAATTACACCTGTTAAAGTACAAAACAAAAGAAACCACTTTACTTAAACCACTAAAAAAAATCTGTAAACACTTCTAAAGAGGCACAATTAAAACAATTTCCAGACAACCCATCCTTGAGTTTAAATGACCACCAAACTTGAAACAATGACAGAAGATTAGCTAATTAACAACTGGACAGGGACAATGGAACTAAACTTTGTAGCATAAATCTTTGAAAATGATGTCAGTCACACATAACAAGAGCTATAACATTAGGGGGTCTATTCATGGACATCGTTTAATGTACATAATACAATGGAGTATTAGTGAAACAGGCTGTTCGATTAAATAAACCATACAAAATCTGCACCTAAAAACCACAATGACAACAGTTATTGTACCGAATTGGATACCATTTTACCCAGAATGTTCACTCCATCCAGAACCTGAAAGTCAAAATGCACAGAGGGCATTTCAATAACACTCATAAGGTCCATAATACTACTCATAAGGTCCACAACACAGGCTGAAATCCCTCTCCATGCTGATAATAGCCAGTAAGCTTGAAACGGCTGTACATGGATTGGATACTCTGCCTGTGTTTAATCCAACCTTGGCTTTGCATTAAAGCTGTGTAATACAGCATGCATAAGCTTAAAGGAAGGCAGGTTTGATAATGGCTAAGGTTTGAAGAGTGAGGCATTTGTGGGCACACACACACACAAATATATATAATCAGTGGATATAAAAAGTCTACACACCCCTGTTAAAATGTCAGGTTTCTGTGCTGTAAAAATATGAGACAAAGACAAGTTATTTCAGAACTTTTTCCACCTTTAATATGACCGATAAACTGTACAACTCAATTGTAAAACAAACTGAAATATTTTAGGTGGAGGAAAGAAAAATAAAAAATAAAAATAATGTGGTTGCATAAGTCTGCACACCCTCTTATAACTGGGGATGTAGCTGTGTTCAGAATTAAGCAATCACATTCCAAATCATGTTAAATAGGAGTCAGCATACACCTGCCATCATCTAAAGTGTCTCTGATTAACCTCAAATAAAGTTCAGCTGCTCTAGTTGGTCTTTCCTGAAATGTTCTTAGTCACATCCCACAGCAAAAGCCATGGTCCACAGAGAGCTTCCAAAGCATCAGAGGGGTCTCATTGTTAAAATGTATCAGTCAGGAGAAGGGTACAAAAGAATTTCATCATCAAGTGGAGAAAATATGGCACAACAGTGACATTACCAAGAACTGGAGCTCCCTCCAAAATTGATGAAAAGACGAGAAGAAAATTGGTCTGGGAGGCTACCAAGAGACAGCAACATTAAAGGCGCAGCAGGAATATCTGGCAAGTACTGGCTGTGTGGTACATATGACAACAATCTCCCATATTCTTCATATGTGTGGGCTATGGGGTAGAGTGGCAAGACGAAAGCCTTTTCTTACGAAGAAAAACATCCAAGCCAGGCTATATTTTGCAAAAAAACATCTGAAGTCTCCCAAAAGCATGTGGGAAAAGGAGTTATGGTCTGATGAACTTTTTGCCCATAATTCCAAAAGATATGTTTGGCGCAAAAACAACACTGCACATCACCAAAATCATGCTTTGGGGCTGTTTTTCTTCAGCTGGAACTGAGGCCTAAGTTAAGATAGAGGGAATTATGAACAGTTCCAAATACCAGTCATTATTGGAGCAAAACCTTTAGGCTTCTGCTAGAATGCTGAACATGAAGAGGAACTTCATCTTTCAGCATGACAACGACCCAAAGCATACATCCAAATAAACAAAGGAATGGCTTCACCAGAAGAAGATTAAAGTTTTGGAATGGCCCAGCCAGAGCCCAGACCTGAATCCGATTGAAAATCTGTGGGGTGATCTGAAGAGGGCTGTGCACAGGAGATGCCTTCGCAATCTGACAGATGTGGAGTGTTTTTGCAAAGAAGAGTGGGCAAATCTTGCCAAGTCACAATGTGCCATGCTGATAGACTCATACCAAAAATCCTGAGTGCTGTAATAAAATCAAAAGGTGCTTCAACAAAGTATTAGTTTAAGGGTGTGCATACTTATGCAACCATATTATTTTATTTTTATATTTTTTCTTCCCTCTACCTAAAAGATTTCAGTTTGTTGTTCAATTGAGTTGTACATTTTATAGGTCACATTAAAGGTGGAAAAAGTCTTGAAATGATTTATTTTTGTCTAATTTTTTTACAGCACAGCAACCTGACATTTTAACAGGGGTGTGTAGACTTCTTATATCCACTGTATATATATATATATATATATATATATATATATATATATATATATATATATAAACTAGCAACTTTGCCCGTTAAAAAATGACGGGGCAATAAAAGAAAGTGTTGAAATGCTGTTTGCCACACAATGTGAGTGTACTTGGTGCCTCAACTATATAGACCCCTCTAACACAGTAATGAACGCATGTAATAACACTATAAGTGGATGACCCTCATGACCCAAAGTGTAAGCACTACACCATTTTAACTCGGTCACTTATGGCAGTCTATCCAGACCCTCATAAGCCTCTATTTAACCCCATCAGGCCCATAAGGGTATATTATGACCATTATGGGCCTGTTACAACACAACATTAACCACATAAGTGCCATTACGGTCCTCAAGGACCATCATGCCACTAAGTCTAAACACTCCACTGCACTATACCCCCCCAATAAAACATTAAATATCAACTAACCCCCCTCTACTCGAACCTATTAACACCTACACTACCTACCTACCTACCCCCTTATAACCCCCTCCCCACCACTCTAATTACAGAGGACAAAAAAGCTAAAGTCATCAAAAATCTACAGAAAATTAAAAAACCTAAATCACAAAAAATAAGAAATCTACATTACAGAAAATAAAAAAACGAAATCACAAAAAATTAAAAAAGGAACATGTAACGGTACCCCCACACATATAAGGGGTTGCCAAGGCCGTTTTAGTTGATCTGCCTGTCCAGTGATATAGGGACAGCTACTGCAGGACACCCATTCCCCCAAACTGGATCCAAGGGGAAAATTCCCCAAGCCTGGAACTGGAACCTCCCGAATAGCTGCTAGCAGCTGAACAGGAAAAGCACCCCAAGATGCTTACACTCCTGGCAGTCAGTCTGTAACAGCATACCATGAATCCCCCCAAGAACGAGACATAAGCTCTGTGTTTGAGGGTCAAGCAGTGAACTCTCTTTATTGGAAAAACACACATTTTTAAACACTACACATACACAGTAGGGGCAGTGACTACCTTTGGTCAACCCCTAATTACCTCTGGCCAATCAGACAGGGTTAAGGCGTGGGAGCCAGGAGTCCCCTCCCCCAGGAGCCACCCACTAGGCGTGGCTAACTGCTCATTCTACCTCTGGCGGTGGAGAGAGTATCATCCCTATGTTCACTTACTCCCCTGCTGGGAGTATGGGGAAACCCCAGGCCATCTCATTATTCAAGAGTCCTTACCCCTATTGTTCATGGTGCCATCTTGTCTGCTAAAACCCTTTTGTTCTGCTATCTCTTGTGTGTTTTAGCAGATAGTATTAAGAGGCAGATGGGCAACTCCTGACCAAGTGTATGAGACCAAAGATATTTGACTGCATACCACACAATACAATATTTTTACAGATATAACCACAACATATTATAACCCAGAACATATCTGCAGATAGCTTAGGTCTGAGCACACATTATTACTGAATGGCACTCAGACCACATACATACAGTTCAATGGCCATGGAACCAAAGTCTTTCTGCATAGGAAATTAAAGTATTTAAATGCCGGTCCATAGTCCAAAGGCACCAGGCGGGCAACCAGGCTCCTCCAATGTACAGTGGCGAGATTGGTCTCGTCACAGAACATTACAGAAAATAACAAAATACATTACAACCCCCCCACTACAGAAAAAAAAATTGCACACCTAAAAACGAAAGACATATAATACATACAATACAATACAATACAATACATACAATACAAATAAAATGAAATACAATACACCCCTATCTAATATACATCCCCCAATCTATCTAATATACAATACATCCTATCTATGTAATATACATCCCCCAATCTATCTAATATACAATACATCCCACAATGTAATATACAGTACATGCTATCTCTATCTAGAAACCCTAATTCTAAGCTAAAATAAAATAAATTAAGACCACTTACCTTTGCAGATGTCCCTTCAGATCAGCCACTTAGGGAAAAAAACAAAAACAATTAGTACAACATTTACATAAAATAAATAAACATAGTACATTTTCTAAATATTCTACTCACCTTTCCAGCATGTCCCGTCCTTCTTCTTCTTTTCCTCTTCTCTGGTGCGGCCCCTGTTAAAAAAAACCATTACATTAATAATACACATACATAAACCTAAAACAAAGTAAAATATATATATATACAGTGTACTTTCCTCCCTGCGATGTCCCCGGCCTCCTCCTCTTCTGCCCCGGCTGGACCCTGGAAAAATCTGCGGTCTAAAAAAAAAATGTTTAAAAAACTAACGGAGGTCTGCACTTGCGAACCTCCCCAACGCTAATGAGCCACCTACGGAGTGTTCCAGAATAAAATTGGCAATGGCGGCTTCTGATTGGCTGAAAACGCTGTCTATCTAATTCAGCCAATCAGAAGACGCCAATTGTGAGCCAATGAGAAAGGGATACACCCCCAAAATACCACTCTGATTGAATAACGCACCTGTCAATCTTTATTTGAACCAATCGGAAGGCTTTATTGCCATCAGCGAATCACAATGGGATACACCCCAACGGGTGGTTGGCTGAAGACATCTGCGCCTTCCCATTGGCTGTAATACTTATTGACATTGACAACAGCCAATGAGAAGTCGCAAATGCCTTCAGCCAGTCAGTACGTGGGTGTGTATTCCATTGTGATTGGCTATTGTCAGTGCAACTAATCAGAATGCGCAGATGCCTCCAGCCAATCACCCTGTGGGGGTGTATTCCATTGTGATTGGCTGAAGGCATCTGGGCCTTGTGATTGGTTTAAATAAAGATTGACAGGTGCATTATCCAATCAGAGTGGGGTTTTAGGTTGTATCCCTTTCTGATTGGCTCACACATTGGCGCCTCCTGATTGGGTGAATTTGATAGACAGCGTTTTCAACCAATCAAATTCACCCAATCAGAAGGCGCTATTGCCTATTTTCTTCCGGAAAACGCTCCGAGAGGCTCATTAGCGTTGCGGATGTCCGCGAGTGTGGATCTCCGTTATTTTTTTATTTATTTTTTAGAGCGCGGTTCCAGGGCGGTGCAGAAGAGGTGGAGGCCGGAGACATCGCGGGGAGGTAAGTACAATGTACATTCTGTTTATTTTATTTTATTTTGTTTTATGTTTATGTATGTGTACTAATGTTATGTTTTTTTAGCAGGGGCCGCACCGGAGAAAAAGAAAAGAAAAAGAAAAGAAAAAAAAAGGGGACATGCTTGAAAGGTGAGTAGAATATTTATAATGTTTATAATGTTTATTTATTTACTGTAAATGTGTTGCACTAATTTTTTTAAATTTTTCCCCTAGGTGGCTGATCTGAAGGGACACCTGCAAAGGTAACTGGTCTTAATTATTTTATTTTTGCTTAGAATTAGAGTATTTTATATATAGATAGCATTTATTGTATATTAGCTGGGGGTATGTGTTTTATATAGATATAGGGCGGTTGTAAGGTTCCTTTTTTATTTTTGGTGACTTTGTAGATTTTTTCTTTTTTGTGATTTACCGTAGGTTTTTTTATTTTATGTAATGTAGATTTTTTATTTTTGGTGACTTTAGTTTTTTTTCTTTTCTGTAATTAGAGTGGTGGTGGGGGGGGGGGGTTATTAAGGGGTAGTGTAGGTGTTAATAGGTTAGTGTAGAGGGTGTTTAGTTGATATTCAATATTTTATTGGGGGGTATAGTGCAGTGTAGTGTTTATACTTAGTGGCATGATGGTCCTTGAGGACCGTCATGGCACTTATGTGGTTAATGTTTGATTGTAACAGGCCCATAATGGTCATAATATACCCTTATGGGACTGATGGGGTTAAATAGAGGCTTATGAGGGTCTCTATTGACCCACATGAGTGACCGGGTTAATTATCGGTTTATTGGGGTCTGTACTGACCCCCATGAGTGACAGGGTTAATGATATGTTTGATTGTAACAGGCCCATAATGGTCATAATATACCCTTATGGGACTGATGGGGTTAAATAGAGGCTTATGAGGGTCTCTATTGACCCACATGAGTGACCGGGTTAATTATCGGTTTATTGGGGTCTGTACTGACCCCCATGAGTGACAGGGTTAATGATATGTATTATGGGGGTCTGTATTGACCCCCCATGAGTGACAGGGTTAATTTGGGGTTTATGGGGGTCTGAATTGACCCCCATGAGTGCCAGGGTTATTTATGGGCTTATGGCGGTCTTTATTGATCCCCATGAGTGACAGGGTTAATTATGGGTTTATGGGGGTCTGTATTGACCCCCATGAGTGCCAGGGCAATTTATGGGCTTATGGGGGTCTTTATTGACCCCCCATGAGTGACAGGGTTTTTTAGGGGTTGATGATGCCCCATGCGTGATAGGGTATTTTTTTATTTTTTTATTAGGGGTCCTTTAAGGACCCGTAACGCAGGAATTTTGAATTTTCATTGCAGCGGGGGAATTTTCATTGCAGCTGTGGGTAAGCTTTTTATGTCTTTTTTTTAGGGTATTTATTGTGTTTTTAATGTGTGCGCGGTTCTGCCGTTAAGGTCGTATTTTTTCCGTTAACGACGTATCCTTCGGCGCTCCTTGCCAGTAACTGCCGCCCTCGCTCCGCGAGCCCGCAGCGTTAGCAACAATCCGCATGCTCACAACTATATATGTGATATATATATATATATATATATATATATAGATATATATATATATACACATAAATAAGCTCTTTAACTTATATATAACCATAAACAGTTTGTCCAAGCAATATCTAGTATTTTACATTTTAGTACATCTGGTATGGTGTAATCTGTACAAGAACACAATACTGTGTTCACTACAATAATCACTTTCTGTGACAGAAACCTCTCTAATGTCTTTGATATTTTATTGAATATGATCTTCTCTAAGTATAAAGATGCATCTCCAAAAAGGTTTCACAGAATAACGTAGTAATTGCCGAGCACTGACCTTTGGGCAGACCTTGCATTAATCCATTCCACCCATTGAGTCTGCTATTTTCCCACCACAGCCCATGTTTCTAATTAGCATGTAACGTCATGTTTGACCAAATACTATAAATGTCCCCTTTACCACCTGTACTGAGAGATGGAGTTTACGTCACTATATTTGTGAAGTTTCTATACAAGTAGTTTATTTCTTTTCCTGAGCTTCCAGCAACTATTTTGGAAGTAGTGAAATAGTTAATTTGAAGTGCCCAAATCCATCAGGGTTTTGGCAGCCTCCACATGTCTGAAACAGCAGTTTCAAGCTAGAAGTATAACAAATCTTCCCCTTTGGGTTTATCTCAAGAGGAAATGACACATTATAAATCCAGGAGAAAAAAAGATCTTCACTCTGCACCTCCTCCACCCCCACCTCCCCCCATGCCACCTCTCCCCCCTCTCCAAAGTGCTGGCAAAAGATTTAACATCTAATTTAACATCTGACGAGCCAGTTTATCACCCAGGCGTCCAGGATTCTGGCCTTGGGTAGAATAAACGAAATATAGACGAGTGGGTAGTGGGGTCTGAGAGGCCCTACAGACTAGCTTGGCAGAACCCATTCACTGCCAGTGAGTCTGGCACCTGAATTAAATACCCACAATGATTTTAGAAAAAAATGTAATAACTATTATATACATGTATGCAAATGTGGAGGCAGCTTTTTATTTTGTTTGCTAATCTGGTTGATTACTTATAATGACACATACCAGGTTCCACATATGTTATAGTGTAAAAATATAGGTAATAACAAGTACTTACAATTAAATTTTATTAAAAAAAACATTAAATGTTCCTTCAGTAAACCAACACTGACTCTTTGATATTCTGTCAGTGAGTCTTTCTGATCCACCCACAAATAGATTTAAATTGTTTGTTAATGAGAGATTACTGCCTTTTATAACTAAACTATGAGGCATTCAATCCATTATCTTGAATGCAGTCTCTGTACAAAAAAAGTCAAGGCGTGCTGTGACCCAGGTGACTGCGCTCAAGAAAATGGACCCAATGCTTCAGAGGCTCATTAGTATTGAATAGCAATGATTTCTCATTAACAAAATATTCCAGTCTCTGTTTGTGGATGGATGAGAAACATTGGCTGACAGCTCAAACGTCAGTGATAACATATTTTTTAAAATGAGATTCAGCTGATAAAGTATTTGTTACCTATTTTACTGTATATTTTAATTTTATACCATATTTGGAACCTCTGCTATGTCTTGTTAAGAGGAGATCATTACAGAAAAATGTTTTGCGTTAGGTTTTTTAGAGGTTTGGGAAATGTAAATAAATTAACATACAAGTTTGGGTGTAAATGATTGATTTTTATTAATGTACTAGCGACTTGTCGTCGGGGGCCCCGCAATGTGCGTCTTTGAACGTAACTTTGCCACTCATCGCGGGCCTCCCCTGTGTCTTTTTCCCCCTCTCTCCCTGCCCTGTGTCTCTTTTTTCCCCCTCTTTTCCTCCCCTGTGTCTACTTACCCCTCTCTCCCTGCCCTGTGTCTCTTTTTCCCCCCTCTGTTCCACCCCTGTGTCTCTTTTCCCACTCTCTCCCTCCCCTGTGTCTCTTTTCCCACTCTCTACCAGCCCCTTTGTCTCTTCCCCCCCCCCCCCTCCTCCCTCCCTTCTCTTATTTGCTTGGCAGCAGTTGAAACTGTAATTTTTTTTTCAAGCCCGCAAGACTAAAAAGTTACGGGTTGAACGCCGCCATTTTTTTTCAAGGCTTTAACTCGGAGGAGGCAGGGAGCCCATAAGTGAGTTTGGTAGCTAATTTTTTATTCGATTGGCGTCTTTTACAAGCTTGAAAAAAAATTACGGCCCCCCCCCCCCCCTTCTTTTGCGAGCCTCGCGATGAGCACCTTCGGCATGGAGATTTAAGGGGAGAGGGATAGATGAGGTCATTTAATTAATGAACATGAGCTTGATGGAGCTTGATGGAGCTCAGAGGGGCTATGGCTGACCGAAATGCCTGGCATGCTGCAATCCATAGAGTCATGGATAGTAGCACACAACTGAATGGCTAAACAGAAGAAATGTACATGGAGGAGAATGGGAAACAAGAGGGCACATATTAAAAGTAGGAATTATTGCCAAATCTTCCCTGGTTTTCTGCAGCACTAGCCCTTGGCCAGTTGTTGGGCTTTTGAGATATCTGGCCATATACGATACACATTATTATTGTAAATATTCTAGGTGCCCAAACAGTGGTTTCTAAATATATCTTGTGAATTTTTGAATGATATGTCACCCTCTAAACTGTCCGTTTTCAAGATAAGGAAACTTTAAGGAGGCCTCGTAGTCTAAAATTCTGCTTGTATTAAAAAGATCACATTTAAAGTGTTACAAAATAGATCTTTGTATGAATAATAATTTGACGTAGAAAAATACATTAAATATAAAGAGTGTTGTGTTACAAGAAATAGAGGAGCAGTGAGCCTTTTAGGTATCTGAACTGCAACATATTTTTCTTTTTATTCACCTTAATATAAATTTAGATAAAAAAACACAATTAAAAGGGTCTTCTTGAGTCCTTGTTTATGCTTTTCCTTAATTCACTGGTAAGACTAAGGCTGATCAAACCCGTTTTATTTTATCTGACTGATTGTTATTGCGACTGCACTGTTTATTTTCTTTAATATAACTTATTTTCTATTTGGACAAAAAACTTTTGTAATGTATAAAACATGTATGGTGAAATGTTTTAGGCTACAGTAGCCTTTTAATTTCCACAGACACAGTACTTGTCTGATAGTGGTACTTAATTTCCCTTTTGTGCCGTGGGCTGTATTAATTAACCTAAGAACTCTCCAGAATATATTACTCTACGGATACACTTTCCATTGGAGAAATAATTTCACACTTTATTCAAAAGATTCAGGGGAATAAGATGGGAACTAAAGTGCTCTCAGCACATATTTGAGAAATAGCCCATTGTCCGGATGAATTCACACTTGTATGTTTTGAACAGTTTAAAGCTTAGAGGTGGTGAAATGTCTTCAAGTTCTTGATGCTGAGGATTGCCAGATCACGAGTTGTTCTCTATATCTCTGCAGAAAACATAAGAGCAGAATTAATCTTCAAACCAATGAAAGTGAAATCCATCAAAGCTAAGGATCATCGCTCACCACCAGTCAGCCAAACAGGAGCCTTGAGCGTGAAGAGTTGTCAGCACATGGATTTAGGAGGGGACATCACAGGTGTAAGGGATTCATCAAGGATAGAGGTGAGTTTTATAGACATTATACACAATTAGGAGATCCAAGGAATAGTGATACGATTAGATAGTGTTGGGTTGTGTATCTATCTAATGCCGGACTAGTTAGTAGTACATTGGATAGACTACCAGCACTAAGTCTGTTCTGATGACAGCATATTACAAGGGATCACATGGTATAGCGGTCTAATGCAGTGGTTTGCAACTTTTTAAAATGAATGAGCAAATCCGTCTAAAATCTACAGCGCAAGTGGCCATAAAGAGCTTGTGTATAAGAACATTGCATTTATATTCGTATAGGAAACATCACACTGGCACATGGTCACAATTGTTTGAATATTGCCATTTTGCTTTTTATTCATCAATGATGCAAACTAGCACTCATTTGACTTCACAGCTAACAGTGATCTGAATTCATGCCAACAAATGTGGCATTGGCAAAAAGAGCCTCATGTAGATTGATCTATGCTGAGACATATTTGACTGACCCCTGGCCTACATGCCTATAACTTATTAATTTTTTGCGTTCAGTCTTTTCCGACTCTCTTCTTGACGTCGTGGACCGTAACACACCAGGACCTATTTATGTCCATGGTCATGTTGATCCATTTGGTATTCATGGCAAAGATACTAGAGTGGGTTGGCAGTCCCTTCTCCAGTGGGCCACAGCATACAGCTTCTCGAATTCCTAGGTAGTCTCCCATCCAAGTACTGACCAGGCCCAATCCTGGAATGGCTTCAGGGTGGTGTGACATCTTGGTTCCCTGACTGGAATCAAACCCAGGTTGCAGGGGTGAAAGCACCGAATCCTAACCACTAGACCATCAGGGAACCCATGCCTATAGGAGTCACCATAAGCAAGGATTTAAAAATGTCTTGAGTCCAGTCAAGAAACCACTGAGATCATTGGGGTGCAGGTAACAAAACTCCAATCTGATTGGCTAGATTGTCTTTCTTATGTACTGTATATACTAAAGAACACTACTGTATGTAAGTTGTAGTCTTGCTGTTAAATCAGTAATATCAACTGCTGGTCAATGGAGTGCCATCTAATACAATTTCCTGTGAGTCTATGCTATTACTTTTGAGGTCAGTCTCTTAATCTCTGGGGTTGGTCACAGATTTAATGAATGACCCCAGCATGAAATTCCCAAGCTACATATGAGAAGCAGATCTGTGCATGGGAAGGCCCGAGAGAATTTAGGGACAGAGAGAAGCGGGAGAGTCCTCAGATCATCCATAAAATGTTAATAAGGTACTTACAAAATATGTGTTGCCCCACTATCGTGTCCACCAATGTGTTCTCTTATACTGAAAAGCTGAACTGATCAGCAGAAAGCTCTGGTTAAAATAGTGAATTATTAAAAATTCTACTGTATTGAAAATAATTGTGTTGCTATCACTGTCTTTAACTAATTTTTATTTTTTCCCCTTTTTAGAGCATTGTTCTTAAGTTTAATCATTATTATATAAAAAAAAAGACCCTCTGTTGGATGAAACAAAGAAATGCTTTAAATGTCCCTATGATAAAGGAACTTGCAGTGTATTATTTACTTTATTATTTCTTGTAATGTGTGTGTATATGTGTGTATGTATGTGTGTGTGTGTGTGTATATATATATATATATATATATATATATATATATATATATATATATATATATATATATATATGTTGTTAAAATGTCAGGTTTCTGTGCTGTAAAAAAATGAGACAAAGATAAATAATTTCAGAACTTTTTCCACCTTTAATGTGACCTATAAACTGTACAACTCAATTGAACAACAAACTGAACTCTTTTAGGTAGAGGGAAGAAAAAATATAAAAATAAAAAAATATTGTTGCATAAGTATGCACACCCTTAAACTAATACTTTGTTGAAGCACCTTTTGATTTTTTTACAGCACTCAGTCTTTTTGGGTATGAGTCTATCAGCATGGCACATTTTGTCTTGGCAAGATTTGCCCACTCTTCTTTGCAAAAACACTCCAAATCTGTCAGATTGCGAGGGCATCTCCTGTGCACAGCCCTCTTCAGATCACCCGACAGATTTTCAATCGGATTCAGGTCTGGGCTCTGGCTGGGCCATTCCAAAACTTTAATCTTCTTCTGGTGAAGCAATTCCTTTGTTGATTTGGATGTATGCTTTGGGTCGTTGTCATGCTGAAAGATGAAGTTCCTCTTCATGTTCAGCTTTCTAGCAGAAGCCTGAAGGTTTTGTGCCAATATTGACTAGTATTTGGAACTGTTCATAATTCCCTCTATCTTAACTAAGGCCCCAGTTCCAGCTGAAAAAAAACAGCCCCAAAGGATGATGCTGCCACCACCATGCTTCACTGTACAACTTACACCTCCATTTAAGCACAAATTTCGAAGTTTAGAAACCCGAAACTCACCTAAGAAAGAGAAAAAATGGCCACCGAACAAAACGAGGCTAAAGGTTCGTAAACACTCAAAACACCACTAGAAACACGCAAAACACCACCAAACATAACTATTCACCCCCCTAAAGTCAATACTGTAGAGCCACCTTTTGCGGCAATCACAGCTCCAAGTCGCTTTGCATAAGTCTCTATGAGCTTGCCACACAGCAATCTTTAAGACTGACCACAGATTTTCTATTGGATTGAGGTCTGGGCTATGACTAGGCCATTCCAACACATTTACATGTTTCAACTTTAACCACTCAAGTGTTGCTTTAGCAGTGTGTTTGGGGTCATAGTCCTGCTGGAAGGTGAACCTCCGTTCTAGCCTTAAATCACACACAAAGTGGTACAGGCTTTGCTGAAGAATGTCCCTGTATTTAGCATCATCCATCTTTCCCTCAATTCTGACCAGTTTCCCGGTCCCGGCTGCTGAAAAACATCCCCACAGCATGATCCTGCCACCACCACGTTTCACTGTGGTCATTGTGTTCTTTGGGTGATGTGTTTTGTTGGTTTGCGCCAGACATAGCGTTTTCTTTGATGGCCGAAAATTTCCATTTTAGTCTTATCAGACTAGAGCACCTTCCTCCATACATTTTGGGAGTCTCCCACATGCCTTTTCGCAAACTCAAAACGGAGCGTACGGCTTATTGTCGTCCTATGTCCAGATACTCCAGTCTCTGCTATGGAACTCTGCAGCTCCTCCAGGGTTACCATTAGGTCTCTTTGCTGCCTCTCTGAATAATACCCTCCTTGCCTCAAAAGTTTGCCTAGTTTTGGCTAATTGGTAACATATGCACCATTTTTAAAGAAAACATGAGTGAGCAGGAAAAACACATTTGTTTTATTTCTTATGGGATTCAAATTCAACTGTAGGTTATAACAGAATGGCTCAATCCTAAAACAAAACATGGCAACAAAGAAAAAAAGGAAATGACCCAGTTCAAAAGTTTGCATACCCTTCAGCATCAATGACAGCGTGTAGTCTTTTGTAATTGTTGTCTTTGAGGCCCCTAATTCTTGCAGGTGGTATAGCTGCCTATTCCTCTTGGCAAAATGCCTGCAGATCATGCAAAGTCTTTGGTCGTCTTGCATGAGCCACACTTTTGAGATCTCCCCAGAGTGGCTCGATGTTATGAAGGTCAGGAGACTGTGATGGCCACTCCACAACCTTCACCTTTTCCTGCTGTAACCACTGGAGGGTCAACTTGGCCTTGTGCTTAGGGTCATTGTCATGCTGGAAAGTCCAAGAGCGTCCCATGCGCAGCCTTCGTGCAGAAGAATGCAAATTGTCTGCCAGTATTTTCTGAGAACATGCTGCATTTATTTTACCATACATTTTCACAAGATACCCCGTGCCTTTAAAGATCACCCCCCCCCCCCGCCACCAAAACATCAGTGAGCCACCACCATGCTTCACAGTGGGTATGGTATTTTTTTCACTGTCGGCCTTGTTGACCCCTCTCCAAACTTAGCACTTATGGTTCTGACAATAAAGCTCTATTTTGGTCTTATCACTCCAAATTACAGTGTGCCAGAAGCTGTGAGGGGTGTCAAGGTGTTGTCAGGCATATTGTAACCGGGCTTTTTTGTGGCAATGGCGCAGTAAAGGCTTATTTCTGGCAACTCGACCATGCAGCTAATTATTTGTTCAAGTATTGTCATATTGGGCTCCTTGAAACAACCACACCGTCCTTTTCCAGAGCAGCCTGTAGTTCTCCTGAGGTTACCTGTGGGTTTTTCTTTTACCTGTGGGTTTTTCCAAACAATTCTTCTGACAGTTGTGCCTGAAATCTTTCTTGGTTTACCTGACCTTGGCTTGGTATCAAGAGATCCCCAAATGTTCCACTTCTTAATAAGTGATTGAATAGTACTGACTGGCATTTTCAAGGCTTTGGATATCTTTTTATATCTTTTTCCATCTTTATGAAGTTCCATTACCTTGTTACACAGGTCTTTTGACAGTTCTTTTCTGCTCTTCATGGCTCAGTATATAGCCTGCTCAGTGCATCCACGTGAGAGCTCACCAACTCTTTAACTATTTATACACAGACACTAATTGCAATTTAAAAAGCCACAGGTGTGGGATATTAACCTTTAATTGCCATTTTAACCTGTATGTCACCTTGTGTGTCTGTAACAAGGCCAAACATTCAAGTGTATGTAAACTTTTGATCAGGGCGATTTGGTTGATTTCTGTTATCATTGTGATTTTAAAAATTAGCCAAACAACTATGTGATAATAAAGGGCTTCATATGATCATGCAAACTTTTGAGCACAACTGTATATAAACACATACACATGTATCCAGTATCTCACAAAAGTGATACACCCCTCACATTTTTGTAAATATTTTATTATATCTTTTCATGTGACAACACCGAAGAAATGACACTCTGCTACAATGTAAAGTAGTAAGTGTACAGCCTGTATAACCGTGTAAATTTGCTGTCCTCTCAAAATAACTAAACACACAGCCATTAATGTGTAAACCGTTAGCAACAAAAGTGAGTACACCCCTAAGTGGAAATGTCCAAATTGGGCCTAAAGTGTCAATATTTTGTGTGGCCACCATTATTTTCCATCACTGCCTTAACCCTCATGGGCATGGAGATCACCAGAGCTTCACAGGTTGCCACTGGATTCCTCTTTCACTCCTACATGATGACATCACAGAGCTGGTGGATGTTAGAGACCTTGCACTCCCCCATCTTCCATTTGAGGATGCCCCACAGATGCTCAATAGAGTTTAGGTCTGGTGACATGCTTGGCCATTCTATCACCTTTACCTTCAGCTTCTTTAGCAAGGCAGTGGTCGTCTTAGAGGTGTGTTTGGGGTCATTATCATGTTGGATTATTGTAATTGCACAGTTATACGTTTCTGGGGAGCAGGCAGTGCTGGCTGATTATAAATTCACTGTTGTTTATGCAGGTTGTGAGTTTGATCCAAGCATTATTTTTAATAAATAATTTAAATCATAATAAATTTGTTGGGTCGAAAATCCTTGGTGTGTTGTGGAGTTTTTTTTTAGTGATTTTTTTTGACGGTCTCAAATATAAGCCACACCCTTAACTCGCAAGCTCAAAAACCGGAAAAAAGGTGCGGCTTATATTCGGACCAATACGATATATATATATGCGTGACGCCGCAAATTCGGACCCTCGCGAAGCGAGGGGCTGCATTTGTGGAAGGTGGAGGCTCCAACGTCGGCTGCAATGAGCCAAAGACTCATTGCAGGCCGCAAATGCGGACCCCCGCAAAGCGAGGGGCCGCATTTGCGGAGGTGGAGGCTCTACGGTGCCTCTCAAGGGGTTACACACACCCACAGAAGTGGGACTTGGATGTATTTTTTCAAACACGCAATGACTAAATACGGACTTACACAAAAAAATATGAGCCGCGGGACTTAGAAAAAAAACCATTACGAGCTCGCAAAAATACGACCTTTACGGCCGAACCGCGAGCAGAGATACACTTTTAGCAAGGACGCTAAATCATCCACACCCGCCTACCACATCCACATTTGCTGCCATTTTACAACACTAACTTACAGAATGCGGAAGTACACAGCTACACTAACGGCTTACCCTCGCGCACACAGTCTATTTACACTACACGCTGCACACATTGCTGACACTTACACCTCAGCTCAACAACAATGCAAATCTACATTGTATGCTGCAGGAACGTCAAAACAGATTGTCAGCTCTTCAGCACAATGCTTCCTGCATATATAACTTACAAATAGGAAAACTATATTTATTTATTAATTATTTAATTAGCATACAAAAATACATATACACAAAAACAAAAAAAAAACACTATCGCAATAAACGCAAAAGCCATTCACTGCGTGCCTCACAACGAGCGCCAACGCTGCTCATAGCACACAAAGTACACCAGGAGACAGCCTTGAAAGTGCAAAAAGCAGATTAGCGCCGACCTTACAATGACAGCAAAAGCTCCTCTGATACAACAACCAAAGGCGCAAGGTTCGCAATGAGGGCCGAAGGATCTCAGATCACCCAAAAAATTTATGTCTGTGGCAAACAGCATTACCTGCCTTACAATTTTATTGCCCCCATCATTTTTGACGGGCAAGTCGCTAATATATATATACTAGCGACTTGCATGTCAAAAATGACGGGGCAATACAATTTGAAGTCATGGCAATTTTTATGTATGTCACACAATGTAAAGCGTTTGCTCCTCTGAGGACCTTTGGCACTCATTGCGAGCCTCTCCACTTGTGGACGTTTGCTCCTCTGAGCACCTTCAGCACTTATTGAGAGCCTCTCCCCTCGTGTCCTTCAAGTTTCGTGCTTTGCAACGATCATCTTCGGCGTGCATCAGAAAGACAGATATATAAGTTCAGTGTTAAATATCCAATTGTTTTTAGTGCAGTGTAAATTAGAAAATGTTTTCAGGTCTCAGAGCATAATAAAGTGATTTAAATATGTAACTGCTTTGAGGGTGCTATTGCTGGCTTCCAATGAGCAGTAATCCCTATATATAAGTGCAGTGTAAAAAAAATTTTTTTTAGTGCAGTGTAAAGTATACATTTTTATTTTCTATTACTAATTAATACTTATTAAATTAATGTATGTTACATTTTTTCATTCCTAATGAATTATTATTAGGAAGCGTGAAGCATTAATATATTTATAAAATAACAGCAGTTTAAAATATGCTATTTAGCGTTTTTTTATTTTATATATATATTTTTATTTTTAATAATAATAATTAATTAATTACTTAATAAATGAATATACTTTACCTATTTCTAATCCATATATCCAGCAATCAATATCCTGAAGCACTGACAATCTCTTTTTACTTTCGTGCAGCATACAATGTACAGTTGCACTGTTGCTGCCCTGAGGAGAAAGTGTCAGCAATGTGCCAAGTGTGCAGTATAAATAGGCTGTGTGCGCAAGGCCAATCCGTTTGTTTATTCGGGTAAAGCAGCGTTTTAGTTCGTAATGTTATTAGTTGCAAGTTAGTGTTGTAAAATGGCGGTGATTGTCTGTGTTGCGCTGCTCGCGAACATTTTACGTCCTTTCTAATAGTGTATTTTTAACCTCGTACGTTCCTGGGTAAAAGTGGTACGCGGCTGGCGGTGTTTTGCGCAGTTCGTGTTTTTTTTCTTGCTTAACCAATTTTCGAGAGCCGAAACTCACTCCCAGAGGTCCTGGCTGTCCCCCCGTGCTGTGTGTGAGGTTTTTTTTGTGTTTTTAATTTTTTTATTGTTTGTGTTTTTCGATTTGC
This sequence comes from Discoglossus pictus, assembly GCA_027410445.1. Lineage (NCBI taxonomy): Eukaryota > Metazoa > Chordata > Amphibia > Anura > Alytidae > Discoglossus > Discoglossus pictus. Next base: position 55,904,405 of record CM050174.1, read on the forward strand.
GCAGTTAACTTTGTATTTTCCCGACCTCGTAATTTTTTTGTTCTAAGTTCTGCGCGTTCCTCAACTGCTTGCAGCCTAAGGCAATCCTGCGTTTCCTAACAGCTTGGAGGCTAAGTCCCGCGTGTTTTAATGCCTCAACTGCTCGCTTCGCGAGGCTCTCAGGTGATGAGCGCCTTTTGGCGTTCATCGCCTAAATACTCAGAGTTTCAATGCCTCAACTGCTCGCCTCGCTATGCGAGGCTCGCAGCCGATGAGCACCGTAAGTGCTCCAAGCTCGGAAGACTTCTGTGCTTCAACGGCTCGCCTCACTATGCGAGGCTCGCAAACAAGACGACGAATCGCAGTTTGACAATTATAATATATATATATATATATTTTAATATTGATCAGAAGTTGCTTAGTTGGAGAAGCATAATCTGTCCTGGACAGTCTAGTTTTTCATCACATTTGCGTTAAATGGGATCAGTGTATTCAATATATGTAAAACTAATCTCCGAGGCAAGGCCTAGCAAGAACAGCAGGAGTGGAAAAATCCCTGAAACTCAAAGTCTCCTGGGGGTGAAAGCCAAGTTCCTGAACCTTTTTTTTTTTTTTTTCTTAAGCTATTAATAACCTTGGAAAAATGTTGACTCAATTCTTATCAAGCCTTGCGAAAACCTGCCCCCCCCCCCTCTGGTAGAGATTAGCAGAGTGTGCAATGTAGAGAGGTGCCAAGAGCAGGCACAGAGGGCATCAGAAGAGGAATTCTGATGTGTAATATTGCAACATATCCTACAAAACAAAAATATTTGCTGTGCTAGTATTTCATATTTTACTGGTTTCTATAATAAAAGATTACAAGCAGGGAATATAAGTAATAATGCACAACCAAAGGGTTTGTGCATCTTGAAGTAGTCTTCCAGCAGTAAAGGTGAAGGGTAATACAATAAGAAGCTACCCTTCTTTTATATATATATATATATATATATATATATATATATATAATATTGTATATACTCGTGTATAAGTCGACCAGAGTATAAGCCGAGGCACCCATTTTACCACAAAATACTGGGTAAAATGAGTGACTCGAGTATAAGCCGAGGGTGGGAAATGTGCTGTCCCCTGTGTCCCTCTTGTGCCCTCTGTGTCCCCCCTCTCTCTCCCGTGTCTCTTCTCCCCTGTCCCTTTCCTGTGTCTCTTCCCCCCTCCCTTATCACCCTCCTCAACCCCCCTCCTCATTCTCAACCTCCCTCCTCAACCCCACTCCTCATCCTCAACCTCCCTCCTCATCCTCAACCTCCCTCCTCATCCTCAACCTCCCTCCTCATCCTCAACCCCCCTCCTCAACCTCAACCCCCCTCAACCCCAACCCACCTCCTCAACCTCCCCCTCAACCTCCCTCAACCCCAACCCCCCTCCTCAACACCCCTCCTCAACCTAAACCCCACTCAATCCCCCTCCTCTACCTAAACCCCCCTAAATACCTCCCCCCTCTCCCCTCACTTACCTGCTTGTGCTCCAGCCTCCGCTCCTTGACCCGGCGCGCATGTGACGTCACATGCGTGCAGCGTCAATAGCATATACCGGGTGCCGGCAAGCAGGTAAGTGAGGGGAGAGGGGGGAGATATTTAGGGGGGTTTAGGTGGAGGAGGGGGGTTGAGGGGGGTTTATGCTGAGGAGGGGGGTTTAGGTTGAGGAGGGGGGAGGGAAAGAGACACACGGGGGGTAGAGAGACACACGGGGGGGTTAGAGACACACGGGGGGGTTAGAGAGACACGGGGGGGGGGGGAGAGTGACTCGAATATAATCTAAGGACTACTTGAAGTTCAATAGAAACTATACTGAATTATTTAACTAACAATATTAGCAACTGTGTAATCCATGGTCACAAAAACATTTTTAGCGAAAAACAGAATTTTTGAAGGCTATGTTCATGTATAGAATATTCCATCCAGCCTGATAGATGAAGTGTAAGGGGTGTGCTTATTTATCAACCAGTGGGGGGAGGGGAAAGAGAGAGATGAGTAGATTTATTAAATCATTGGATCTTATTGAATTTGACACCTACCCCTTTCATTGTACATGCTCAGCAGTAAACTGTTTACAACAGTAAATGCATGCATTGTTTAAAAAGAAATGTAAATCCCCCTCTTACACATAACAGTCACTAAAAGATCATGGATGCCTCCTGGCACCAGCAGTGGCATTAATGTTTATTTATTTTTTTAAATCAAAACTAAAGATCTGGAAAAAAGAAAGGGAATACAAAAAAAGCCATAAATTGAAGTATATCGGATTTGAAGGGTAATTAAAAGAAGTATTACTTTATGGAATGGGTAGTAGGTACAGTATGTTGATCAGTCCTTACAGCAGAATCATTGGAAGCACATATATTAGTACACACAACACATACACATTTATTAACTGAAGTGCATTTTAGAAGCAGTTTACCACTTTAAACCTGTGGCACTTGAAGAGTTAATTCCTCTTTTCCTGACGCCTTTGTAATTTATCTGCTTTTTGCTCACGTTAAAAATGACAGCGCTTCCAAGCTCCTCCATTCAAATAATTAGCACGATTAGTAAGACCAACTAGGAATTGCTAATCAATCTTTATAAATGAGTACACTTATTGTAATTGCACAGTTATACGTTTCTGAAGAGCAGGCAGTGCTGGCTGATTATAAATTCACTGTTGTTTATGCAGGTTGTGAGTTTGATCCAAGCGTTGTTTTTAATAATTTTTAATAAATAATTTAAATCATAATAAATTTGTTGGGTCGAAAATCCTTGGTGTGGTGTGGAGTTTTTTTTTTAGTGCAAACCTGCTGTAGTTACGGGAAAACCAAAAGCAGAAATAACTGCCGAGACTTTTTAGGTGCTGTTTTTATTGATGGATCCCATATCCTATTTTCTCGAATCATCATTTATTTGAGGATTGGTGTATTAGGGCTGTGTTATAACTTGATGTCTATTGTTGGATCATGGTTAGATATTGGGGCTATGGCGAGGTTATACTTGGATATAGGGATAATGCTTGGGTCATAGATTAATATAAAGGTTATTGGGTTATGGCGGGGTTATGACTAGGAGTTAAGATTATGATTGGGTTATGGTTTTTAAGTCTGGCTACTATTTGACTAGGTGTTCGAGCTATGGTTTGGTTGTGTGTAGGGTTATGGACAAATGTTAGGGATATTGTTGGATTTTGACTGAATAAGGGCACTGTTTCCAAAACTGACGTTTCATATTTTATCACTAAGGGTCCTACAAGACCATTATTCCACAATTTTGCGGAAGAATTTATGGTAAACTTGAAAGTGTCCTGGAAAGAGGTTAATATGGTACTGAATGACAGTTTTGAGATTGTAAGGCCTGTTTTAAATTTCGTAAGGAGTATTTGGACCCCAGGGGGCTTATTAAGAGAATCTATCTGGATTTCCAAGGAAGCTATTTCAGATTACTGGGGGGTTCTATGCACACTTTTTTAAAATGAGTTCAATGAGCAAACCGATTAGGAAACATTGGGTTAGGGTTAGTTGTTAGTGTTGTTGGGTGAATTATGACTAGGGTAATATGGCCAGATGTTCTGGTATGTCTTGGGTTATTAGTTACATAGGGCCTCATTCTATTAGCGGCCGCAGCCGTTGCGGGGCCGCAAGGACCGGCCGCAAGCTATTCTGCTATTCTATTCCCTTACGGCCGGGGGCTCCGGCAGGCTTGCGGCCGGTGCCTTGCTATCTCTTGCGGCCGCTCGCGCCGGAGGAAAGCCTTTGATCTAAAACGGCCGCAAGAGTTTCGGCCGTAAGAAATTCCTATTTGCAATTCAATTGCTCCGGGAAACCTCTCTGCAAGGCTAAAAGCGAGCCGCTGCTTACTTGCAGGAAACAGGTCCCGCTAGCACCAATTAAGCACATAAAATAGCTCAAATAAAGCCATCCTGCACTTTGAGAAGACTATAAAGGGATTTTAGGTGTTAGAAAAAATAGCACATAATTATCCTGTACTCAAATCCGTAAAATATTTGATTTTTAATATCCGTAAAATATACATGTAAAAAGTCCAGAGTGCTTGGAGCACCTCAGACATGCCCACGCCGCAGCCGGAAAATAAACAGTTAATTTGAACTCGGGTTTGGGCTGATGTGCAAGCTTGAGAGTGGGTTCCTTTTAATCCTCATGTCCCCCAATATGATCCCTAGCATTTACAGAGCTGTACAGTGCAGGCTTGAATTTATTTTTGAGTTTTTAGATTTCACAGCTTACGGCCGGTTCCAAGATATGCGGCCGGCCGTAAAAGGAGATCCTTGCGGGGCCGTATAATAAAATCGCGAGTTAACTGAACCCCCGCAAGGAATCGCAGCCTTACGGCCGATTTACGGCCGCTATTAGAATGAGGCCCCTAGTAATTTAGGTTGAAAAAAGACTTTAGTCCATCAAGTTCAACCTTTTTTAGATCTCCTCTGATCTTCAATACACGGATTTATTGTTAATTGATCCAGAGGAAGGCAAACAGAACCCCCCCGCCAGTGAATCTTGCCAATTGTCTCTACTGGGAAAAAAATATAAAATTCCTTTCTGACCCCAGATACTGGCGATCGGATTCATCCCTGGATTAATACTCCCTCTCTATTTATACAGAGTAGCCCTTAATGCCCTTTTTATTTAAAAATATATCCAATCTTTTTTTAAAGTTATCTATCAAATCCGCTGTCACACCTCCTTTGGTGGAGAATTCCACATATTAACCACCCTTACTGTGTAGAACCCTTTTCTTTCTTTAAGGTGATTATGATTATGTATTGGTGATATGCTTGGGTTATGGTTATGTCTGAGGGTTATGGTTAAGTCCTATGGTTGTGTTATGGTTATATATTGGAGTTATTGTTGGGTTACAGTTATGTATTAGGACTGGAGGTATATTTTGGTATGTGGTTGACTTATGTTTAGATATGAGGGTTTTGTTTTGTTTTGGCTTTGATTATGTATTGAGGCTATGGTTGGTTTATGGTTAGGGTTTGGTTTATGGTTATATATACTGAGTTATGGTTCAATATAAAGGTTATGGTTTAGGTGCTGTGGTGCATAATAGTCTGGGCTGGGGTTATTGTTCTGTATTGGATCTGTGCTTGTGTTATGGTTATGGTTCTCACCTAATCATTGTGTCTGCAAAATTCTCAAATTCCTTTTGGAGGTGAAAGTTTAAAATGATGGGGTGTGAATCCATTTACAGAGAAGATACAACCATGTGCATGCTGTCCTAACAAATATATTCTAGTTATGGTAACGTGCAGTGGATTTATGGATTAACCTCCCAGCAAATGTGAGCAATACAGAGCATTATCCATCAGTGTTTATTTTGCTCTTTCTAATTGGCTAATAAGTTGAAATGTATGTGCTGTTATAAAAAATATATTTAATTGCACTGTTTTTTTTATAGTAGGAGACATAGTAATGTTAATCCAGTTGCATACACGGCAGCGCTAACCAGTCTAAATGCGTTTTTTTTTTAGATTTTTTAAAATGAGAAATAGTTATCTTTGCACATCATGAATATAGTGGAGTTTGTTGTTGTTCTATCCTGTCCAACTCTCTGTGACCCAGGTGGTTTTCTTAGCAAAGATTCAAAGTGGGCTGCCAGTGAATCACAATTTGTCTGAACTCTCTGCTATGACCTGCCCATCTTGGTGACCCTACATCATATAGCTCACACCATCACTTGACCCTACATCATATAGCTTACACCTTCATTAAGGTACATAAGCCCCTTCTCCACGACAAGGTAGTGCAGATTGCAGACCTTTAAATTAACTAAAGTGTATATACAGGCTCATTGTGCTAGTTGTGTGGCTGGCCATGGTCCTGAAAGGTAAAGAAGCCATTGTGTTCTTCTTTATCTTATTGGGTAGTAGGTGAGGCCCACTCTAGTAAAACATGAGCACTGTAGCTTCCATAGCAGAGAATAGAAACAAGAAAATATATCCAAACCTCACAGTCCATATTTAAGAAATGCTTGTAGTAGAGTCTCTTTCTTAAGCATTTCTAATGATTACATAGTGCTTAAAGTGATTTCCCTTCTGGATCGTTACCTTGTCGTGGTGTATGTAAACAAAGCTGTGAGCTATACCATGTAGAGTCGCCCAAGTTGGGCAGGTGATAGCAGAGAGGCCAGACAAACTGCGGTCTCTAAAAAAAAATATTGGTAAGAGTATTTTATAAACCCCCAAATATAATTGAAAGTAAGTAAATGCAATTATTGTTTCAGATTGGAAATGCAGCTAAGCATGGGCAAGTTTTATTAATGGGGGATTTTAGCTACCATGAAATAAACTGGATGGATGAGATCAGCAGATCCGCTAAGGTGGGAGCAGGTTCTTGAGTTGAGGTTCTTGGGTTTCTGGCCCAGGTTATACAAGAAACCGTTATCACAACACGGTCTCATTTGAGATTGCAGTAAATAAACACAACTGTAAGGGGCCAACAAAAACTCTTAATTTTAAAAGGGCAGATTTTAATGGTCTAAGGGCAGCAATACAAAGTATAGACTGGGACAGAGAACTGATAGGTAAAAACATTGAACATAAATGGACAACATTTAAATCTTTACTAAATATACATACTTATCACCATATACCAAGTGGGAATAAAAGTAAAAGGAGAAAATCACATCCAATGTGCCTTAACAATGATTTAAAGATCAAGATACAGAGTAAAAAAAATGGCATTTAAATCATACAAAAAAGAGGGAACAGAGACTGCTTTACACGAGTACAAGGAAATCAACAAGTATTTCATATATAAATGGGAAGAAGGCCAGGAAGGAAGCTATAGGAACATTACAATGTGACACAGGTGTCTGATAATTAGTGACCAGGAAAAGGCAGATGAGCTAAATAGGTTCTTTTCTTTGTTATACACAAATAATTGGTTAATGCAGGAAGAAATCCAAAATAGGTAAGAAAAAATAAATGTTAATAAAGCTCCAGGTCCTGATGGAATACATCCACGGGTACTGAGGGAACTGGGCTCTGTAAAAGCCAAAACAATTTTATCTCATTTTTTAAGAGTCACTTACCACAAGGTCGCTATAAGATGACTGGATAAAAGCAGATAGTTACAAATACTTACTGACATTTGATGTGAAGGAAAAATAGCCATGCAATTTATAATCATTATGGAGCAAATCTAGGGGTATCAGATATTGAAAATGAATTGGGAGTGCTTGTAGACAACCACCTTGGTAACAGTGCTCAATGCCAAGCAGCAGCAGCAAAGGCAAATAACATATTAGCATGTATTAAGAAGGGTATAGAAGCAAGGGAAGCAAATATAATTCTGCCACTATACAAATCCCTAATACAATTTTGGGCATTATTTCCTAAAACATTTTAGAGCTGAAAAAAAGTACAGTACAGAGAAGGGAAACAAAAATAACAAGGGTGATGGAGGGGCTAAGATATGAAGAAAGACCAACCAAATTGAACTTATTTTCCTCTAGAAAAAGTGCATCTAAGAGGGGATATGATTAGCTTATATAAATACATCCAGGATCAATATAAGGATTTGTCAAGTTAACTTTTTGTGCCAAGAGGTTTTCAACTGACAAGAGGACATCCTTTAGGGTTAGAAGTAAAAAGATTACTCCTTAAGGAAAGAAAGGGGTTCTTCAAAGTTAGGATGGTTAAACTGTGGAGTTTTCTACCAAAGGAGGGGGTGACAGCGAATTTGATAGATAACGTTAAAAAAGGGTCTTAATTTAATTGTTTAATTGATTGTATTGATCCAGGGAGGAATCAGATTGTCTCAAAAGGGAAGAAAAAAAAAATTCCTGCCTGTTTCCTGTTACTGGCAATGTGCAATGTTTAAAAGTGTTTTATTACTGTTTACATTCCTCAGGATCATTAAACAATTAATCCACTTATTACAAAGGTCAGAGAAAATCTAAAAAGGTTGAACTTGATGGACTAAAAGTATTTTTTTCAAATTACAGGAACACCCCACTTAACGCTGTAGAATAGGTTCCAACCTCTATGAGTGTAGAGTGAGACAGCTCTAAACGGGGCAGTTTAACCTGGGGAAGATAGGGATAGGGAAGCGGCTTTGAAAAAAAGACACGACACCAATAGAATTTTAAAACGTATTTACTTGCTGTGAACTGCGCACAGCACCATAAATAAAAAGCAAAATAAACCAAGAGTTTTGCATCCAATAAATTAAAGAAACAGTCCAAGAAAAAGAAAAAAGAGTCCACTTTACCTGTTGGATGTGGAGGCTCCAGGGTCATCCTCCTGCTTCTGTTTTTTTAGCCACAAATTGGTCGAGGGTCATTTGTCTATGCTTCTTGCGCCTATCCAGCAGATGCTGGTAGCAAGACAACCCTCCCAGCAGAATGCGCCTTGCATTCCTGCTCCTAATTGCATCAGGATCATTGGCCACCAGCTCATCCATTATGTCATTGACCTGACACAATGCCCTGTTTAGGAGCTCCGGGGAAAGTTCTTTTGGAGGCTCAGTGGCAGAGTCGCTGGTATCCTGAATGCAGGTGGGCAGCTCAGCCAAGCTAATCGGGTGGCTCGGCGCTTTGTCGATGAGGAGCAGCAATTTCTCCTCCAGTACCTTGCGGCAACAATAACGGTGCACGGAAGGGCAGAAATAGTCAGTGAACCACTCGCTAAAAATTTCCTGGGTGATCCATGCCTTCCTGTTTGCCTTCCAAACGGCTGGCAAGCTGGACTTGCTAATGCCCCTCATTGCCAGCGGTGTCTGGGAATGGTAGACCAGCAATCACTGCTGGCATTCCCACCCACAAGAACGGTCAGCCTTTCTTTCGCTGCTTTAAAGCCCGGTGCTCTCTTCTGCTCCCTGGAGATGAACGTGCGGCTTGACATCCGCTTCCAGAAGGGCCCGGTCTCATCCACATTGAAGACAAGCTCCGGTGGATAGCTCCCTCTTTCCACCACATTGTTGAAAGAGGCCGGAAAGGCTGCAGCAGCCTCAGTGTCCGCTTTTGCTGCTTCATCAGTGACCTTAATATTGTAGAGGTTGTTCCTTTTCTTAAAGTGGTCAAACCAACCTCTACTTACATCAAAACTCTCCGTCACATCTGGATCTTGACTGTGGACGTAAATGCTCTTTGCCTTTTCCATCACGATGGCCTGGCTGAGAGGCATGTTCCGCTCCAGCTCTTCATCTATCCAGATGGACAGCCTCTTCTCCATCTCCTCAAAGGTGTAAGACTTGGAGCGGGATATCTTCTTGGCCGAAGAAGCAGTGCTAGTCGTCGCTGAAGTGCGGATCTTACCCTTGTTTTTGAGGATAGTGTAGATGGTGGAGGTAGGCAAATGGAGATCTGTCCCAATATTCACCTGACGCTCTCCTTACTTCAGGCGGTCCAGCACTTGAATCTTGAATACTCTGGCACTTGCCCTTAGCCTGCTCCTCTTTGCATTCAGACATCTGTAAAACCATTCAAAAAATACAATGAATGTAGATTTTATTAGACAATTAACAAGCAAGTTATGCAAAACAATGGACCAATGACAATAGAGTATTCTGCACCGTAACTTGCCACTGGATGTAGTCTCCAGGATATGGGGGTCCCTGCTGGCAATGGCTCTGTCCACCATGACTTTCTCTCCCTTACAAAAAAACACAATGAATGTAGATTTTCTTATACAATTAACAATTAACACTTAACAATCACATTATGCAACACAATGGAACAATAACAATACAATATCCTGTACTGTACCTTACCAGTGGATGCTCTCTGCAGGATTTGGGGGTCCCTGACAGAGCCACATCTGGAGAAAGTGATCTGCATAACCCCCCAAAAAATTGACATTTTATTAGACAATTAGCACTTAATAATTAATTAACAATCACAATATTAAAAACAAGGGAACAAAGAAAGTATTCTGTACCTTGCCAATGGATCTTCCAGGTTTGATTTTGCTGTCTCTCTCTCTCTGGCTCTCTCTCCAACAAAATGGCTCCTCTGTTAATGTGGTCATGCTCTTTACAGAGTTAAATGGGGTCCCGCTGGGAAATAAGAGGGCTATCGTGAAGCAGAGCGTTAAGCGGGGTCCCACGATAAAAAAACGTTGCGGGTTTAGCACTCTGCAAGTACCGGATACTAAAACAGCCCTATAGCGAATCAGCGCTATGCGGGCTAGCGCTAAGCGGGGTATGCCTATACTATGTAACAATATCGTTTTTTGAAGAAACCAAAATCTTTAAGAGTGGTCAATTAATTTAAATATTTTTAATATAAAAATATATTCTTTATATAACAGTACAATGTTTGCCATAGGCCTAAACTAAATATGAACCGCGTTCACTTGTTTCTTGAACGTGACCTGAAGCCTCTCTCCTACTACAGAATGAGAACTTGCACTTTTTATGTGAGAAGTTATTAAAAAATGATCTCTCTCTCTCTCTCTCTCTCTCTCTCTCTCTCTCTCTCTCTCTATATATATATATATATATATATATATATATATATATATATATATATATATATATATATATATAGTGTAGTTATGGCTACAAGTCTTGCATTCAATTGTTTCTATATTCACTTATTTTCTCCTCATTCTCATCTCCCTGCTTTATATTATACCCCCTTCACAAATCCTCATTATCTTTTTTAACTCTCCCCACTTCCTGTCTTCTAACCTATTCCTTCTCTAAAAATGTCTACATTCCCTGATTTTTCTTCTACCCCCTTTAATTTCTTTCACATCACCCTTTCCCACTTGTTCTTTTATTTCCTCTCTCACACATCTCTCTTCTATCTCTCACATCCATTTCCCTCCCTTCTCCTCCGTTTCCTCCTCACTCCTGCCATATATAAGTTTTCTAATTCTAAACCAGCAGCATTGTGGCCTCTGGTTGCACAGTCTGCAGCTTTCCATTACCATCCTCGCACCTACAGCTGAGTGAGTCCCAGTAATTGGGAGTGTGGATACCCCAGGTCCCAGGCTCAGGGCTGCTGCAGGCTTCACTGCCCCTAATCTGCAGGGAGCCACCTCTGCTGCCCTCTGCTTCTGAACACCTTGCCTCTCATCCATCATCTGTGCACCAGTGGCCCAGGATCTCAGACCTGGAGCAGGCCTGGGAGCAGTGCTTAGGCAGCATGTGCTGTGCTCTCATTCCCACCCAGGCCGCAATGCATGGGACCCCAGGGGCCAAAAGACCTTAACGCACAAGACCTAAAGCAGTGACCCTGTGCGGTCTAGTCTGGTATCAATGAAAATGTCACCCTTAAAGGGTAACAGGGAAAGGGTTAAAGATGCAGCCTCTGGGCTGATATCTGCTGGAATAATACACTGCCCTGAATGGTTACACATACTTACTGACATGTGAGGTGTTGAGGGGTCAGATCACAAACTGAAACATAATAAAGCAGGAGATCAATGACCCTAAAGCAACTCCAGTGCGTTCACTGCTTCAGGTGGATAACATAAAAATTGTGTGTGTATATATATATATATGTATGTTTGTATATATATATATATATATATATATATATATATATATACCGTATTTATCGGCATATAACATGCACCGGCGTGTAACACGCACCTCATTTTAAGAAGGAAATTTCAGGGGAAAAAAATAAATTCAAATAAAGAACTTTGAAGCAAAATCCTTAACCTCAACCTCCCTCCTCATCCTCCCTCCTCAACCCCCTCCTCAAACCCCCCATCCTCAACCCCCTCCTCCACCTCCCATCCTCATCCTCCTTCCTCCACCCCCCCATCCTCATCCTCCTTCCTCAACCCTCCTCCTTAACCTCCCTTTCTTCAACCTCAACCCCCCCTCCCCAACCTCCCTCCTCATTCTAAACCCACCTCTGCATTCTATCCCCCCTCCTCATTCTAACGCCCCCCTCAACCTAAACCCCCCTCCTCAACCTAAACCCCCCTAAATACCTCCCCCTCACTTACCTGCTTCTGCTCCAGCCTCCGCTCCTTGACCCGGCGCGCATGTGACGTCACATGTGCGCCACGTCATTAGCACCCGGTATATGCTAATGACGTGGCGCGCATGTGGCGTCACATGCGCGCCGGGTCAAGGAGCGGAGAGTAGGCCGGAGCAGAAGCAGGTAAGTGAGGGGGAGGTATTTAGGGGGGTTTAGGTTGAGGAGGGGGGGTTTAGAATGAGGAGGGGAGGTTTAGAATGAGGAGGGAGGTTGAGGATGAGGAGGGGGGAGGGGGGAGGGAATATCGGCGTATAACACGCACCTATCATTTGCTCCCTATTTTCAGGGAGAAAAAGTGCGTGTTATACGTCGATAAATACGGTATACATAATCACATATATAGTTGTGAGCATGCAGGTTGTTGCTAACGCTGCCGGCTCGCGTAGCCAAATGTGCTCCTTGCCAGCAACTGCGGACCTCTAAACCTTTATGGACTTACGACAAACAAATAAGAGACGCAGGACTACAACCTTGCAAAGATACGACTTTAACGGCCGACCCGCGCAAACCTGAAAACATTACAGACACAATAAATGCATATACAAAGCTTACCCACAGCAAGGGAGGGGGGGGCACCCAGGACTTCTGCAAGTGAAGTTACACCTCCATTTAAGTCAAAATTACAGTTTAGACACCCGAAAATCACATAAGCGAGAGAAAAAATGGGCGCCTAAAAAAACGAAAACGAGGCTACAGGACCCTAAAGACGCAAAACACCACTAAACACATACGGAATATCCGAAAAAGCAGGACTAGGTCCAAGAACAAGGACGCTAAATCACCAACAGCCACGTACCACACATTAGGCGCCATTTTACAACACTAACTTACACAATCCGGAAGTACCCAGCTACACTAACGGCTTCCCCTTGCGCACGCAGCCTATTTATACTACACGCTTCACAGATTGCTGACACTTACACCTCAGGTCCACAACAGTTCAAACCTACATTGTATGCTGCAGGAACATCAAAACAGATTGTCAGCTCTTCAGCACAATGCTTCATGCATAGATTATTTCCAAATAGGTAAAGTATATTCATTTATTAATTTATTACTTATTTAGATAGCATACAAAAAGACATATACACAAAAAAAAACACTCTCGCAATAAACACAAAAGCCATTCACTGCGCGCCTCACAACAAGCGCCAACGCTGCTCATAGCACACAAAGCCTTGGAATAAGCGCAAAAACCAGATCAGCACCAACCAAACGATAACAGCAAAAGCGCATATCAGAAAAAAAAAAAAAACAACCAACAGCCTCACAATGAGCACCGAAGGATCTCGGACCCCACATAAAAAGTATGTCTTTGCCAAACAGCATTACCTGCCTTTTTATTGCTGTCATTTTTTGAATTGCTTCATTTGGGAATTTATAATTATGATTGCCTCTGACTCGACAAAGAGGGGTCCGCTCTCGAAAAGCTCGTCATGAAAACTATGAATATGTCTGTCCAATAAAAAAGGTATCCCTATATACTGCAATACTCTGAATATTTATTTATTTGTATGTATATGTGTGTGTATATATATGTGTGTGTGTATATATATATATATATATATATATATATATATATATATATACTCATGGAGTCCACAACACAAGCTGAGATCCCGCTCCATGTGATCATAGCCAATAAGCTTGAAACACCTGCATCTCCTCTCATCTGCAATATGCAGATTTATAGATTAATTGTTCATTGATCCAGTGGAAGGCAAACAGAAAAAAACCCAAGTGAAACTTTTCCAATTGTCTCTAAAGGGGAAGGGGTATAAAATTCCTTCCTGACCCCAGATACTGATGATCAGATTCCTCCCTGGATCAATACTTTCTCTCTAATTATCCAGGATAGCCCAAAATGCATTTTTTATTTAAAAATATATCCAATTCCTTTTTAAAGTTATCTATCGAATCCGCTGTCACCACCTCCCTTGGTAGAGACTCCACAGATTAACCACCTGTGAATAACCCTTTTCTTTCTTTAAGGTGAAATCTTTTTACGTCTAATCTCAAGGGATGTCCTCTTGTCAGCTGAAAACCTCTTGGCACAAAATGTTTGTTTGACAAAGCCTTGTATTGGCCCTGGATGTATTTATATATGTTAATCATATCCCCTCTTAGATGCCTTTTTTCTAGAGAAAATACGTTTAATTTGGTTAGTCTTTCTAACTTAGCCGCTCCATTCCCCTTATTAGTTTTGTTGCCCTTCTCTGTACTTTTTCCAGCTCTAAAATGTCCTTTTTATGAAGTGGTGCCCAAAATTGTACTCCATAATCCTAATTCGGGCATACTAGGGATTTGTATAGTGGCAGAATTATATTTGCTTCCCTTGCTTCCATACCCTTCTTAATACATGCTAATATTTTATTTGCCTTTGCAGATGCTGCTTGGCTTTGAGCACTGTTATCTAGGTGGTTGTCCACAAGCAATCCCAAATCCCTTTCAATATCTGATACCCCTACATTTGCTCCTATAAGATTATAAATTGCATGGCTATTTTTCCTCCCCAGATGCATAACCTTACATTTATTCTTATTAAATCTCATCTCCCATTTAGTCACCCATTTCTCAAATTTTATGCAAATCCCTTTGGAGGGAAAGTATATCATTATCTGATTTAATTACCTTTCACAACTTGGTGTCATAAGCAAAAATTGAGACAATACTTTCCAATCCTACTTCTATGTCATTAATAAATATGTCAAAAATGAGAGGACCTAATAGTAACTCTGAGGAACCCCACTTACAACATTAGTCCAATCGGAGTATGTTCCATTCACCACAACTGTTTGCTTTCTGTCCTTAGCCAGCTCTAAATCCATGAGCAGATATTTACTGCAATTCCTGTATCCCTTAGTTTGCTCAATAGTCTTCCATGTGGCACTGTATCAAAAGCCTTTGCAAAATCTAAAAAGACTACATCCACTGACTTACCTTGATCGAAGTTCCTACTAACCTCCTCATCAAAACGTTTGTTTGACACGAGCTATCCCTCATAAATCAGTTTTGACTACTACTTATAATCTTGTTTAAATAGACATGTTCTTGTATACTATCCCTTATTAACCTTCTAAAAGCTTTCCCGACACAGAAGTAAGGCTTACAGGTCTATCATTTCCCAGATTTTTTTCTTGCTCCCTTCTGAAATATAGGGATCACCTGTACTTTTCTCCAGTCATCTGGTAGAGATCCTGTGTTGAGTGAATCTTAAAAAATTAAATATAATGTTTTTGCTATTTCAGAGCCCAGTTCCCTCAGTACCCTTGGATGTATTCCATCAGGACCCGGGGATTTATTAACATTTATTTTTCCAACCTGTTTTGGATTTTTTCCTGCGCTAACCAATTATTTGGTGTAGGTAGTGTAGCCCCATTTTGTTGCAGTGTCCCAACCACTGGTACCTTTCTTGTGTATACCGAAGAAAATAACCTATTTAGCTCATCTGCCTTTTACTGGCCTACTAATTATCAGATGTCCTATAGCTTCCTTCCTGACCTTCTTGCCATTAACATATTTAAAACAATTTTTAGGGTTAGTCTTACTCTTCTTTGCAACTCATTTTTCATTTCCTATTTTAGCCAGTCTAATAGTTATTTTGCAAGCCTTGTTGATTTCCTTGTACTCTCGAAAAGCAGTCTCTGTCCCCTCTTGTTTGCATAATATAAATGCCTCTTGATTTTGAAATCATTGTGAAGCCACATGGGTTGTGATTTACTCCTTTTACTTTTTATCCCCACATGGTATATGGTGATAAGTATGATTATTTAGTAAGGATTTGAACGTTGTCCATCTATGTTCAGTGTTTTTACCTATCAGTTCTCTGTCTCAGTCTATACTTTGTATTGCTGCCCCTTAGACCATTAAAATCTGCCTTTTTAAAATTAAGAGTTTTTGTTGGCCCCTTACAGTTTTGTTTTTTTAATTCAATCTCAAATGTTTCCCAAATCTAACCGTTTCCCAAAGGTTGCCCTATTTCAACATTTGATACTATATCGATATTTTTTGTGATAACGAAATCCAAGATAGCCTCATTTCTAGTAGGTTCTTGTATAACTTTGTCCAGATAATGATCTCTGAGTATATTCAAGTACCTGCTCCCCTTAGATGAATTCATTGTTAATCCATTACTGAAGGATGGACGGATACTGAATCAGATGTATATAGAATCATTTTTTTTTCTCCATAGGAATGAACTAAAATTGGAATAATCTGATGCAAATATAAATAAAATCCTCAGATCTTTGCATTTACTGATGAGCGATTTAAACATCAGGCAGCTCCAATTCTGGTGATAAATGTCTTTTTGGTCCCTTTCACTAGCGCTCGATTTAGCCAAAAAATTGTCTAATGTTGTCTGTTTTGCCTTTTTTTATTACCGTATTGGTCCAAATATAGGCCGCACCTTTTTTCCGATTTTTGAGTTTGCGAGATATGGGTGTGGCTTATATTCGCGATTGTAAAAAATTCACTGCCGATTTGCGAGCTTGCGAGTTACATGTGCGGCTTCTATTTGCGAACTTAAAATTACTGACGATTTGCACAATTGCGAGATAAGGGTGCCGATTTGCGTGCTTGAAACTGCGGTATTGTAGCAATTGAATAGCGATTTACGGTTTTAGTGATTCTAACATCCTGTAAGGCCTGTAACCTGCAAAAAAAGCTACAGTACTAATTAGAAAGCCTGTTTCTTGCAATGGCTGATCACTTGGAGGGAGTCTTTTTCTCTCCAATCTTTTTTCTATTTTGTCCCCTTGAATTTTACAGGTGCGGCTTATGTGCGGGTGCGGCTTATATTCGGACCAATACGGTATTAATTTGTGACTAATATTGGATTTTTGGATGATTATAAGAGCATTTTTTTGCCTACAAAATGTGACTATTGTGGGATTTGAAGAATATGTGACTATTGTGCGATTTGAAGGATATAGTGGCTGATGGTGTTCGACTTTACAAGCTAAGGAAAAGGAAGACATACAGTTAAAATCAATAGGAAATTACATCTGGTCTCTGAGTTATTGGGGAAACGGAAAGAATTGCCTCAAAACTGGCTCAGTAATAAGCTGTGGTGATTCCCCAATCTCAGCAATGGCTGGTTATCAGTAGGTGTTATAGGGTTACCCTAACAAGGGAACCTTACTACCAGCATCATAATGTACAATACCGTACCATGCCCCATAGAACTCAGTTGCGTCACTAAAGTATAAAAAGAGAGAGAGACATTCTCGCCTGACCGGTTTCGACAGCAAACTGTCTTTGTCTAAGGCTGTGATAGTCTAGTCCTCCGTTTGGCGGGTTTTTATCTCGAGAAAGTAGGAGGTACCTGATGTGCATCATAAAGAACGCCATTCACAAAGTAATTTCCTATTGATTTTAACTGTATGTCTTCCTTTTCCTTCTATATTTTTAAATCTTCACTTAGCCTTTTTCAAGGGTCTCCCAATATATGAGGATTGCCCATATATTACTCGGTACTATTATGTAGTAAATTAGCAAATTGAACCTAGCCAGGTGTTTAGAATAAATCAATATTACTGTTTACAATATTTGGAGAATTGTACCTTACACTTTTAGTCTTTTCACGTGATATAACTATCCATAAATCTGAATGTGTTTTAGTGATACTCATTATTTAATTTATACCAGCACTTTATTACTTTTCTGTAAATCTCAGCACTTTATTTAGCACTTTAATAGCAATTACTTTCTGTAAACTACAGCACTGAATCCAGCACTTTATTAGCAATAACTATAACGTTAATGTTGCTGCTAGGATAAGCACTTTTTCTAGCACTTTATACAGTGTTTTTTTATTTTTTTTTTCCTGTTTGTATTTAATATATACACTCTTCATCATTTGCACTTTTTTGCAGTACTGTCTTAGACAATGTTATAGCCATTTTTCTGACTATTTCATTAATATTTACATTTCTGGACACTCCGTTATTGTATTCATTATTGGATCCTCTCTTTTTTATGTTTAAATCCAAGGAATATAACTTACCGTATATACTCGAGTATAAGCCGAGGCACCTATTTTACCACAAAATACTGGGTAAAATGAGTGACTCGAGTATAAGCCGAGGGTGGGAAATGTGCTGCCGCCTGTGTCCCCCCTCTCTCTCCCGTGTCTCTTCTCCCCTCTCCCTTCCCTGTGTCTCTTCCCCCATCCCTTATCACCCTCCTCAACCCCCCTCCTCATTCTCAACCCCCCTCCTCATTCTCAACCTCCCTCCTCATTCTCAACCTCCCTCCTCAACCCCACTCCTCATCCTCAACCTCCCCCCTCATCCTCAACCCCCCATTCCTCAAACCCCTCCTCAACCTCCCTCCTCAACCTCCCTCCTCAACCTCCCTCCTCATCCTCAACCCCCTCCTCAACCTCCCTCCTCATCCTCAACCCCCTCCTCACCCTCCCTCCTCAACCCCCCCTCACCCTCCCTCCTCAACCCCCCCTCAACCTCACTCCTCAACCCCCTCATCCTCATCCTCCTCCCTCAACCCCCATCCTCATCCTCCCCCTCAACCCCCCATCCTCATCCTCAACCCCCTCCTCACCCCCCCTCAACCTCAACCCCCATTCTCAACCCCCCCATCCTCATCCTCAACCCCCCATCCTCATCCCCCTCCTCACCCCCCCTCAACCTCAACCCCCCTCCTCAACCTCCCTCCTCCTCATCAACCCCCTCATCAACCCCCCATCCTCATCCTCAACCCCCCCATCCTCATCCCCCTCCTCACCCCCCTCAACCTCAACCTCCCTCCTCCTCATCAACCACCTCCTCGCCCCCCCTCCTCATCAACCCCCTCCTCGCCCTACCCCTCAACCTCAACCCCCCTCCACAACCCCCCTCCTCAACCTCCCTCCTCCTCCTCAACCCCCCTCCTCAACCCCCCTCCTCAACCCCCCTCTTCAACCCCCCCTCCTCAACCCCCCATCCTCAACCCCCCATCCTCAACCCCCCATCCTCAACCCCCCATCCTCAACCCCCCATCCTCATCACCCCCAACCTCAACCCCCCTCTTCAACCTCCCTCCTCCTCATCAACCCCCCTCAACCTTAACCCCCCTCCTCAATCTCCCTCCTCCTCATCAACCCCATATTGCATACTTTAGTCTGTGGATTTTATTGGCTTGCATAGGGCAAGCCCCAAGATCAGTTATATTTCTAAATAAGTGTTTGGGCTGTGAGACCTTTATTAAAAAAAAAAGTAAACACACAGACATTATGCAATAATACCCTCTTTCTTATGCAACAAAGAAAGTACACAGAAGTCTATGGTTGTACCAGTTTGTGACTAGTAAATTTAGGATTATGAGTTGATAGTTGGCAAAATGTTTGTAACTTTTATATGCAATTATTCTTTACTGTGTAGTTCCATTTTCTTTTGTGAGATGATTATTTCTGCTACTTTCTCAGGAGGGAGTGTCCTTGTAAACTAATGAAGATTTTTTGTTTTTTGAGTCATTCAGTCATTTTCGACTCTCTGTGATCTCATAGACTGTAACACACCAGGCACATCTTTATGTCCATGGTCATGTTTATCCACTTGGTATTCATAGCAGAGATACTGGAGTGGGTTGCCAGTTCCTTCTCCTGTGGGCCACAGCATACAGCTCCTGGTATTCCTAGGTGGTCTCCCATCCAAGTACTGACTAGGCCCAACCCTGCTTGGCTTCAGGCATAATACATTTTTAAAGTTATATTTTTACATTTCTTATTTTGCCTTTTTTCAAAAGAGTATATTTTGACTAATTGACTACAGTGGGCATCTAAACACTAGATGGGCTGCTCCCCCTATCCAAATATCTGTAGATTTGTGTGAATGTGTGTGTGTCCCTATAAACGTATACAACACTCAGATAAATAAGTAAATAATACACAAATTGAATGGCAGGGAAATGATTTATTAACGCGTCTCAGATGATGGGAGGGGGTCTAAGTGCAGGTGGAATGAAAAATTTACTAAAATCGTATGCAGAAATATTTTTCAGGACAGAATTGGGGATGAATATTTCATGGGATAGGACTCCTTCACCTTCAGTACACACACCCAAACGCCCATTAAAGTTTTACATAGGATGCGTGCCAAGGGGGTGCTGAGTGGCACTTTTGTATTGGATAACCCTTCAACTGCCAGCTGGTCCTTCCAAATTTAGTGGGAAAATCCCTATGTTGTTCTATGGAGCCTAGTAACAGACAACCTTTTTCACTTGAAGGGTCGCATATATGGTCCCTGAGTACTTAAGAGGAACATATAGTGCATTCAACACATTTTTATTCATTGTAAAATTATACAATCATTCTGGGAAAAGAGGTAGAGTTGGATTAGTTGGTAATGAAGAAGTACAGATCATAAGAAGTGTTCAGAAAAGTATTTGTGCTGAGATTATATTGGCTGTATATTATTGGGGGGGGAAAAAAGGCTCTCCCACTGCAGTGAAGCGTCGAGGGCCGCGTGGGAAACTGGGTGAGGGCCGTGTGGGAGACGGTCCGAGGGCCAAGTTGGGAGTGCCCAACGGCCATGTGGGAGACTGTCCGAGGGCCACGTGGGAGACTGTATGAGGGCCACATGGGGAGTGCCTAAGGACGCCTGGAACCCACCGCAAAACGAATGTGTGAGGAGGTCTCTCTGGGTTGTAAAAGAGACTGCAAATAATAAAATAGAGATTGCAAAAGTGACACAAAACTAGTTACAAAGGTCTCACCCTAATGAATATAGCGTGGTGAAGAAAACCAGGTTATTTTAGTGGGGTGTTCATCTCTGTAATGAATACAGTGCATGTATGCTTGGAAGTAATGCTTGGTACCACTTTATATGTTATTGAGCATAACTCCAGTAGTGATAATTAACTCACTTCTCTCTATTCCTTGGGGAGTGTGGCAGTTACATGAATATCACATATATAGTTGTGAGCGTACGAGTCGTTGCTAACGCTTGCGGGCTCGCGCAGCGAGGGCCGCGGGCAAGGGTCTCAGTTGCTGGCATGGAGCGCCAAAGGCACTCCTTGCCAGCAACTGCGACCCTCACAAACTTTACGTTGTAATGCAAACAACGCGACACACCAACTGCGACCCTCGCAAACTTTACCTCGCAACGCAAACAACATACGAGACACGTTACCATTCATTACGACCTCGTAAAAATCGGCCACAACTCGCGAACATGAAAAAATTCAAAACACAATAAATACACACAGCACATACATAAAAAGCTTACCTACAGCAACAGGGAGCATCCAGGACCTCAAAAAAGCAACTTACACCTTCATTTAACTCAAAATAAAAGAGTTTAGACGCTAAACAATTCTCTAAGCAAGAGAAAAAATGGCCGCTGAACAAAACGAAAACGAGGCTACAGCACTCTAAACACGCAAAACACCACAAGAAACTTGCAAAACACCACAAAACACCTACGGATATTCTGCTAAGACGCATACCACACATTACCCGCCATTTTACGACAATGCGTAAGTACACAACTACGCTAACGGTTAGGTCTCGCGCACGCACAGTGTTACACTGCACACATTCAGCACGCTTACACAGCAGCTCCACACCACTAATGCTCCAGCAACATCAAAACAGATTGCAGCTCTTCAACACAATGCTTCAAAAAACGTAAAGTATATTCATTTATTAATGTATTATATTTTTCATTATTATACACCAAACAGCATTAGCTACCTTACAATTTCATTGCCGTCATTTTTTGACGGGCAATTCGCTAGTATTTTATATTTTACTACAGAAGGGAGCTATGAAATAGGGATTTTGTCCCTCCCACCACAGGGTGACACAGACAAAAGGGAGATCTGGGGTATGGAGTCAGTCCCGCCCATCCCAGGGTGACACAGGCAGAATGAGCTCTATCCCATTTGGTGACACAGGCAGAAGGAGCTCAATCCGATTATCTGTCGCTTTCATGTAAAGCAGTGACACATTTATTCTCACTCTCTGTCACTGCATTGACATTAATTATTAACACTACAATTAAACCCAAAGTGCAACCTGCTGTTTACAATAACTCATTGCTCTTTTCTAAACCTTTTTCCTGCTGACATCCGCTTATTAGCCTCACTAGACACACTTTAATATTGATGCTTCTGCCTGGAGCCCATTCTAGTACATACTACCTCTGCAGGTGCACAGTCGGTGTCCCTACACAACATCTGTCTGTGCATCAATGACATCTGTATCATCTACAGGGGGGAGAGCTTTATTTGCTCCAAGTAAATGCTCTTTTAATTGCATGATATGGATTTAAATTTTCATTTTGAAATGTTACAACATTGTTTTACATGAATAATAAATTATATCATGTCTGCACTTCATTTGTTTATTAATATTCTTTTGGGTGCGCATCTGGCCAATCAATTCTAGCTGATTTAAAGGACTACTGTGGTCAAATAATTGTAAACTTCATAATATGGAGCAAAATCTTTTAAAAATCAAATAGGACATTTGGAAACTCAGCAATGTGAGTTTTTAGATAATACAGTTTTTATGAACTATTTCCAGTTGCTGCTGTATATTAAAAGACTGCAAAGGGTAATGTAAATCATTTCTTACAAGATGTCAGATAAAAAAAAAAGGAAGCCACATCTGGTATGTCCATTTTATCTATATACATATTCAGCTTAATTAAGGCCTCAAGGTAGCCTTATGCTTATCCCAGGCATGTTTAAAAACCTTAACGTGCTTGGCTCTACCACTTACACTCTACTCTTTCTGAGGGCCACGTGCGTGAGTGGCCCTCTGCCATGTGGCCCTCACTCTCTCACGCTAACTCTAAATTTTGCAAACTTAAAATCATGATCTTTTGTTCTTATCCTTTTTTGTGTGAAGACACTTCTCTCTTGAACTTTATTAAATCCTTTCATATATTTGCAGTTTTCTATCATATCTCCCTTGCCTTTCTTTCTTCTAAGCTGTTCCAAATCAGGTCATGATGTTTTTTTACATTTATTTTCTTCTAAACCAGGCACAATTTTAGTCTCCTTCCTTTGAATTGTCTCTAATGGTTAATGTTCCTTTTTGGAGATGTGGTATCCCGAACTGGTTATTGTATATTAGGTGAGGTCTAACTATAGGGATCTATATAGTTACATTAGTACTGACTCTCCAAACATCCTACTTTCTTTTCCTGAAGCTTTGTTGCATTGTTTTCCTATCCATTTCCGCTTCTGTCATCCCCTTCTTCTTGTGCGTTCAATCTTTCCCAGCATCAGAATTTCTTTAGGGAATACTGCCATCTCACAATATGTCCAAAATATTTGCGCTTCAGCCTCGTGATCATTCCTTCTAGTAAACAGTTTGTCTTTATTTCCTGTAGTATTGATTGGATCTTCATGCAGTCCAAGGGACTCTAATTAGTTTTCATCAACACCACAGTTTAAAGGCATCAATTCTATGGAGCTCAGATCCATTTGTTATGACTGGGAATACCATAGTTCTATGGTAGGAGGACCTATGTTAATGTGTAAGTGTAATATATTTGTAATAGCTAGTCCAAACTTGCCATAGCTTTCCTCCCCAGAAGCAAAGTCTATTAATTTTCATGGCTGCAGAGATCTTGGGAGTTATTAGAATACATTAATGTAAGTGGTCTAGACTGCATAAACAGATAGTAAATTTAAAGGCTGTTCACTTATCATACAAAAAAAGTTTGGGCCTGTTATCAATTTTTGTTCTTTTAATAAAGCAGCTAATATATTGCACTACAGTGTCCCTTTAAATGCCAGTAGGATATTCACTGCTAGTTCAGGCAGAGAAAAGGTTGCTAGATTTTATTCACACTTTTCCCACACCCCCTTTAACCTTTCTCTCCTCCTTCCCTTTTCCTTCCCAGGTGTTAAGTCGTTATTAATGCTACCTTTCATGCCCTTAAAATGCAAATTTGCACCTTGCTAATTATTCATTAACAGTTTCTCGCTGTATTGAGTAGGGCCCTAAATATGTTCTTCAAGTTCTTCTCGCTGTGTCTCAGTCATGTTTCTCATTTACTACAAACTAATTATCAATGTTTTACAATTTCAGTGACCTGCAGGTTTGGAGAAATGTGTACACATTGAGAAGAGACCAGAGAGGTTTGGAAACTTCTGTAAACACGTATAGGAGTCTTGCAAGGTTTGAAAAATATTAAGGAAATCTGTGAAGTTTAGGGCACTGCGTGCAGACGAGCTGTGAGGTGGCAGAAGCTCTGTACACCTGGAAAGATAGTATGTGAACATAATACTTGTTCCGTTTTGATACCTGTGGTCACATAAACAAGATGTCCAGGTCTTGTGAAAAGGAGACTTGAGAGGTTTTGGGTGATCTGCAGATGTGATGATAGGATCTTTGAGCTGTGTATATGTAAGCCCACATGGGCTTTGATTACAAGGCAATCTTGCAAGTGAACTTTTTACATAGGGATCTACGTTGCTATTTTATTCCACCCTTAACAAAACCTTTACAAGTAAACCCTAACAAGTGTTTGCTATGCAGGTACTGTTCCCTGCACTGTGGGAGATTTTGCCTAAAGTGGGATTACAAGGGTCCCGTAAGGGCTTACTTACAATCTTAAGAGTTCTTGTACGGATCTGTGAGTGCTCACAGTGAGAGAAATCCTTCTGTGTAAATTGAACCTCTAGAAAGTGCAGATAAACCCCTTACAAGAACAATTACAAGACTAGAAGCCTACACATCCTAATGCACAAAAGAACCCTCGCTAAGGATTAACCTGGCCCTATACAACAATACTAAAGAATAATAAAATAAATTACAATGTTGAAGTACATGCTCACCCAATTAAACACTGACACCCAACTAATGCTAAGTTCGTTGTCGTTCAGTCATGTCCCTTTCTCTGTGACCCTATGGCCTGCATCATGCCAGGCACATCTTATCATTATGTCTCTGGTTGAGCTTATCCATAAGGTTATCCTGGCAAAGATGCTGTGGTAGGTTGCCAGTTCCTTGACCAATGGGTCACAATTTGTCTGACGTATCTACTACGACCGGCCCATCTTGGGTGACCCTACATGGTATAGCTCACAACTTCATTGAGGTACGCAGGCCTCTTCACCATTATAACGTAACAATCCAGAAGGGGAATAAAACAAAATACATTCAAGTAACTAAATACCTAAAACCATAAAACTTCCATATCCATTGTAATATAAAATGTAAATTATATATATTACCAGTGACACTTTATCTCAAATGTATGTGATATGAGCATACAGTACTTGTTTCTGACTGGGATCCATGTTGTAGTAAAGGCAAGAAACTTTTACTAGAATATTTGCATCTGCACTATTTAAATAATTCCACAGTAAAATATAAAATTACAGCCATCCCAGATTATTTAAAACTACGGATTACCAATTTACTGGTCTGGGAAAAAGAATGATATTTAATAATAATTTCTGACAGGAGCAGCAGTGAACCCCAGTCAGTCCAGGCACGTCACAGAAATATGTCCCCATTCCTCTGGCACTTGTTAAAGCCCAAACACATTGTATCAGGATGCAACATGAGGTGAACATATAAACATCCTTATTCACTTGTATGTCTGGATGTACAAGTTTTCCTTCAGGATCTATTAAATGGAAACTGTCTCTGAGAAAAAGAGCTAAGGGAACAACAGCTAAGCTACTGGAAAATTAAATATGGACTGAAATAGAGTGAGTTGTGGAGAAACTTATATTTCTGGAGTCTCTATAGATATCGTTCAGGTTCCCCCACATTTAGGACCACAAAAGAAAAATATTTACTTGAACAATTTGAGTCTAAGAGCATTTTTAGGAATGGGCAAAGCCTAAACCTGTTTTTTAATTAGATTCATTCAGGATCATTTGGTGAAAAATATGTGTGCAAGAGGGGTGTTTACATTTCTGCTGGTGCAGGGCTTTTAGTTATCTTTGCATCCACCTGCTTGGGAGTATGTGGGGGAGGGGAGAGTGCAGAGTTTGGAAAGTCTCATTTATTAAACAAATTCTCCCTTTTTTATCTATCCTCTTTATTACTTCCTCCACTGAGGTAACCAATGCTGTTCAGGTTCAAACTAGCAGCAGGAGTTTAAGCCAGACGTGATGGCACATTCTATACACAGATTATTCAGAGTATTTTTTTCTATAAAAAATGTTTGTATGTCTGCACTGCTGCTAATGTTGTTACAGTAGACTCTGAGTTAACCGGCACCCATGGGGATTGGTAGATGCTGGATAAATGTAGTTTCTGGTTGCTTGAGAGTCACTATTAAGAGGCCTAGATTAGCTGCACGTAGGATGCTCTGCTAAGTATGTTTGTCAGTGAGGGCTGTTGTAGCAGCAGCAGCTTTCACTCCTCACTTACACACAGAATGTGACGCCAACACTACACTGGCTTAGTCACTCAGGCCTGTCTGCTTGCAGGTAACATTGAATTGCAGAGACATACAGTGGATGAAATATAGGTGCCTGTAAGCATTTTGTGGCATGACAACCTGGCTCCAGGCATTTGTTGAGCCCTGTAAATGTATTTTTTAATTTCCAATTTTCTAAATTTCAAGTGGTGAAATAAAATGAAACCTACTATTTGGAAACTGAATCAACATATATAGGTGGTACAATAAAAATGAGTAAGAGAATAGAGAAATGGTGGAACATGGCATAAAATACATAAATACATTTAACTTACAGTACAAGGGAAGAGACTGAAAAATAATTATGGAAACTGGTGATGGGGCACCTTTCTGTATTTCAGTCCTCCATGGAAAATGGAAAGAGGGTCAACTTTCTGTATTGGTTGTCCTCTCTGGCAACAGGAAGGAAGGTAACCTTAATGTATTGGTGTCCTCTCTGGCCAGTGGAAGGAGGGTCTCCTTTCTCCATTGGTGTCCGCTCTAGAATCTGGAAATACTTTTTTGCCTTTCTACATTGGTTGTTCTTTCTGGTAACTGGAAGGAGGGTCATCTTTTTGAATTTAGTGTAATCTTGTGAAAACTTAAGGAAGGGCTGCTTCTCTATAATAATGTCCTCTATGAAAACTGGACAAAATGTTGCCTTCATGTATTGTATCATCCCTGGAGAAAGTTTTGTTTCCCTTAATTGTTACATAGTTGACATGGTTGAAAAAAGACTTTAGTCCATCAAGTTCAACCTTTTTAGATCTCCTCTGATCTGCAATACGCAGATTTATTGTTAATTGATCCAGAGAAAGGCAAACAGAAAAAAAAAACAGAAAAACTTTGCCAATTGTCTCAACAGGTAAAAAAATATAAAATTCCTTCCTCACTCCAGATACTGGTGATCGGAGATTCATCCCTGGATCAATACTCCCTCTCTATTTATCCAGGATAGCCCTTAATGCCCTTTTTTATTTAAAAATATATCCAATCCCTTTTTAAAGTTATCTATCGAATCCGCTGTCACCACCTCCTTTGGTAGAGAATTCCACTGAATTGTGTTCTCTTGGTTGCCTTTCTGCATTGTGTCCTCTTTCGAAACTGGAGGAAAGGTTGTGTTTCTATATTGTGTGTCCTTTGGGAATTGTAGTATGGGTTGCCTCTCTATGCTAGTGTCTTCTCTAGAAACAGAGTGAAATTGAAGGAAGGGTGGCATTTCTTTATTGTCTCTTGAAAGGTTAACTTTCCGCATTGTCTCTTGTCTAAAAAACAGAAACTGGGTTGAATTTGTGTATTTTGTTATATTGGGGAACTGCACCAAGGGTTTCTATTTTTTTGAGTCTCCATCATGTATTGTATCCCCTTTGGAAAATGGAGGAACTGTCTTTCTTTATTGCTTTCCTAGAAAGTGGAAGGAGGGCTACTTTTTTTTCTTCTTTCTTTTCTTTTTTTTTCTTTTCTTTTCTTTTTCTTTTTTTTTTTCTTTGTCCTCTACAGAACTGAACAAAAACATATCATAAGGGAACCCAATGAGCAATTAAAGTACTCGTAGTAGTAATGGGAGATTTAAATCCATCCTTCCAGATATGGATCTACATTATTATTATTATTATTATTATTAGTATAGCTATTGTTTATTTGTAAAGCGCCAACATATTCCATAGGGCTATACATGGCTTAAGTTCAAGGCAAAAAACAATAGCAAAGGATGGAGGGCCCTGTCTTAGAGCTTAGAATCCAGTGTCCATAGATCTTTCCCCAAACCACGTTGCAAGAATAAAAACTTGCAAATTTACAATCTTACATTATCCGTTTGCAACAGTCTGGATCTTTTTCATGTGACCACACAATTCTAGCTTGTCGCCACACAGTTCTCTAGGCAAGACAAAAACTTTGAAAACCTGAACTGGATTGAATCCCAAAATCATGCAAATGTCTTCAATAAAACATTTTTGTTTTATTGACATAAAAAATATGAGAATAGCAGCTTTAATTGTGTATACATTTTTTTTCATGCAGATTTTATTTTTATTTTATGGAATACATGGTTCTCTCTCTGAAATATGCTTCTCTCTGCTACTTTGCAGAATCCCCATTATTAGCATGTATTACAGTTTTCAGTCCGTGAGGTTGTCACACTTAATAAATTGTTACGTTTTTTTTTAACTTCTCATTGTATTGAACTGTGACACGCGATTTAACACAAATTATATGACGCATATTTTTATGACAAACAATTGTGTCGTTGAAGCTGTCACATTGTGTAGAAACCTAGCAGTTACAGGGAAGCACGATCTGTGATTTTAAATTTTTAACGCAGCAAATTACTTTTTTTGTTCGCTGTGTCCCCTCTCCCAGGTGTTTTGCTATGAATAGTTCAAGAAGAAAAATATGACATGCTTTTTACATTTAGAGAGCAAGAGCTAGGCTCTCCGTTGAATCTCAGACCTGAAAAAAACATTCTAACAAGTATTTTTTTATTTTATTTATTATGTTTATTTTATAATTCAACAAAATAAATATGCACAGAGAATAGAAATTTAAGAAAGTAAGTGCAACTGATGGTTAACAGACATTTTAAAATATTTTTCTTTTATTAGGCAGTAGAAAAATTGTGCAAATATTTAAATGATGATTAATTTTTTTTTTCTAATTATATTTGAGATAAAAAAAAAATGCTGCGTTTTCAGTTCAAGAGACAGTTACTTGTCATTAAAGACTTATTCAAACAACATAATTGTCCATTTGCAGATAAGATGAAAAAGGCTTATATGAGCAATATAAGCACATTTAATCACATGTAACGGGTTCCCTGGTGTTCCAGTGGTTAAGATTCGCTGCTTTCACCGCTGTGACCTGGGTTTGAACCAAGAGGTCACACCACCCTAAAACCATGCAGGGCTGGGCCTGGTCAGTATTCGGATAAGAGACCACCTAGGAATACCAGGAGATGTATGCTGTGGCCCACTGGAGAAGGGATTGGCAACCCACTCCAGTATCTCTGCCATGAATATCAAGTGGATCCGCATGGTGTTTTGCAGTCTATGAGGTCATAGAGAGTCCGACACAACGCAAACACAAAACAACCCACCAAAAAGGAAGGTACAACAATGTAGCGCTCTAGGGTAAACCCAACAAAAAAGTGGTGAATGGTAAAAAGTTATACTGTAATTTGTACAAAGTAGTTGCATGATGTATAAATATGTATAGTTAAAAAAAAAAAAAAAAAAAGGGCTGCGACTCAAAATGGTGGGTCCAACCTTGTCGTTCCCATGTAACTTTTAAGGTATACGTGCAAAATCTAGTAAAAAAAAACGTTGTTTATATACTTCTACTATTCAAATGATTTAATGTTTTTTTTGTTGTTTTTTTTAGAATAATTTTTATTGAGGAACCAAGGTTAATACAAGAGCATCACAAGCAAAACATAAAAGGCATAGACACAACAAAAACCTTTTTAAGCATGTTTGTTTGTTTTCAGTTATTTCTATTTTGAATTACACTTATAGTACATTACACGTTTACGTACATTTGAAAACATTGTTAAAAAAAAAGAAAAGAAGATGTAGAACAAAACCTAGAATAGAGAGAAAGGAGAAGGGGAAAAGGGGAAGAAGGGTTGGAGTATATAGCCATGTCTGGCATATACCCTGCATGTTATGCTAAACCTGTATTATTACCACCCAACCTGAAGGGTCCAGGTGTCCCCCCTCTTTCTATATAAGTGATCCAAGTCGGCTGAAATAATGCTCATGGAATATATAAATTTAAGTTTTGTCAAAATTCCACTATATGTAGGGATTGCTGGCTTCCAGAATTTGGCTTGAAGTTGAGCTTTACAAAGACCCTGTATGGAAAGGCCCAATAGAGCTTCCACTGCGCAGCGGTTAAGGTAGTGGCAAGTTTTGATTACCGGGAATGCTGGTGGTGAAATTTAGACGGTGTGGTCTGGTCTAATAGATAATTGTATATGGTGGATATATTGCTATTTCCTTTAGGGTTATCTATACAGCATATTTTCAATGGGAGTGGTCCTAGCTGAGGCATTAAGTTTGAGTACTTTGGTAACATTAACATGTACCTGAGATAGGTTGAGCCATTTCTTTAAAGGTAGATGATGTTGGTCTCTAAATGTTGTGGGGGATCAATGCCGATTTTCCTTTAAAAGATCAGCAGCTATAGTTAAATACATATCTATCCACCATTTTAAATTGGGAAAGTCGATGAATTGGTGTAGTCTTCTGATATAACCATAGGGGGGTGAGCCATGAGCCTGATTCTACAAGTGCTATTATTTTGTGTGTTTGAGTCAAGACAGCCAAAGATTGAACTACACAACTGGGAAGAGAAGAGTTGCTTAACCTATTGTGTAGGCTGAGCCATAACATTTGGCTAATGGAAAGGTTCCATTCCCCAGGGATATTTTTTTTTTAATCTCCACCCACATTGGCAACTGCCCTTTACTGAACCATTTAGTTATTTGGGTAGTCTGGTAGCTTTACAGTATTCGGAAGTTTTTTTTGCGATCCCAGATAAAGCGAGAGATTGCCTTCTGAAGAAACAAAATGTCCTTAGTGTTGACGGCTGTTGGGATAGTACGTAAGAGAAACAGCAACCTAGGTAGTAAATTCATTTTTATGGCATGTATCCTACCAAGCCATGAGATTTTATAGGAGGACGTGTTGATGTAATTTAGTACCTTTTATTAAGTGTGTAAAAATTTGCCACTTTGTCTAGGGATGAAAACTCCTAAGTATTTGAGGTGGTGATGGACCCATATAAAGTTCCATGATGTTTGAGATTCCAATTGTTTTGGTAAAGAAACATTCAGCGCTTCCCTTTTGCTTGGATTAATTTCAAAACCAGAAATGCTGCCAAAAAGCTCAAGAGCATGAAATAGGTTAGTAAGGTCAATGGTTCCCTAAACATGTCATCGTCCGCAAATAGGCTCAATTTGTGTTCTATCTCTACCAGCTGGATTACCTTTAAGTTCTGTTTTTCTCTAATAGCAATAGGCAGGGGTTCAATACATAGCACCAAAAGGACAGGGGACATCTCTGGTGAGTTCCTCTTGCTATTTTGAATGGTTGGGATTTGACCCCCTTGTTTATGGTCTCAGCCATATAAACCCAATCAAGTCTATCAAAGGCCTTTTCTGCGTCAAGCATCAATGGTGTTTTTTTTCACTGATGCCACATCAAGCAAATTTAAGACCGCTTAGTATTATCTGGAGCTTCATAACCTTGGTCCAGATGTATTAACCCCTGCAATACTTGAGAGAGCCTATTCACTATAATTTTAGAGTATAGCTTGACATCACAATTGATCAGGGAAATAGGCCTATAACGCTTACATTGGGATGGGCCCTTGTAGATGGGGTGATAACGTATCAATAAATTGTTTCTAGTAAAAAATGGTGAATCCATCTGGGCCAGGGTCATTATGCAATTTAGTCTCTTTTGTTGCATTTTTAACTTCAATTAGTGATATTGGGACATCTAGCAAATCAGATTGCTCCATATCAAGTTTCGGCAGGTCAAAGGAGGGCAAATTATCAATTTGATTTACATGATCAATTGAGCCCGAACTAGAAGGCTCTGAATATAAATCTGCATTATATTTTTCAAATGTCTTTTTGGCTACCATTTTGTCTGGCTTGTTTGAGTATGTGAAATACTGAGATTGAGTTCTTTGTAACACAGTGATCACTTTCCTCCAGAGAATCTCATGCAATTCCTGTTCGAGTTTATGAATTCTCGCTTGGGTCCCAGGTGGTCTTAGAGGAGGAGAAAAGGCTTGAAGAGCTGATATCTTACTATTTAATGTGTTGATTTGAGCTAATTCCATTTTTTTAGGGAGGAAGCCAATTTGGATACATTTTGCCTTTTACCACTACCTTGTGTGCGGCCCACACTCCCACATGGTCCACCTCCCCACCACAATTCAAATCAAAATATTCCACCAGATTGCTATGTATTTTGTCCCTTGCTTCTACATCATTAAGAAGGGCCAGGGTTAGTGCCCACGAGGGAGCACGGCCCTGAGGTAAGAGGTCACTTAAAGAAATACTGATTATGCCATGGTCAGACCATGCAATGGGTTGAATCTCTGCATCCAACAGGTTTAGGGCTAAATGCTGCAGGATCAAATGATTGAATGTTTTATATATTTAAAGTCACATACATGCAAAGCATTCTATTATTTAAAATTATGTTTTAAAAACAAAACCAAAACAAAAGATAAAGAATAAAAGCATATGGCGACACATACAGGGCATGTCAGGTTCAGCCAGTAGACTCTTACTCTTACTTCTTTCTTTATATCTCAGAGTTCATTTCTATGTTCTGCTTTTTCTTCATTAAAGGCATATATAAATTTCATTATGAGTGCATCTAATTTTAATTTTTTATTTTTGCATGAAAAAATACCAAAATAAACAACATTATACTTACCTTACAGTTTTCTAAATCTCTTGAGTTTGCAAGCTGATTTTCAAAGTTAACACCCCTAGAAATCCAAAGGTTTGGTTACCAGTGATATTTTAAGTCAACCAAGTGGCCAAAGAGTCTCATTCAGCTCAAAGACCACTAAATTATTTGCTGAAGTATGACCATTTTAATTGGTGTGCGGTATGCCTGTTTTATGTCTACCATTTGTAATAAGTCCCCCAACAAGTTATAGTTGGACGAGCCTGTATTAAACAGTGTATTGTAAGGAACTTGTTCTTTATAGGAATATCAACATAAGGTTTCTTATAACAGTTGTCCAGTGTTGGTCTTGTGCTACTTTCCTCCTCCACTGAGTGCAGGTAGATGTGTAGATAGATCACATTCTCCCTAAAGACTCAGATTTAAAAAGGCTTTGCAGGAAAGTTGTTGACTGAGGATGCAATGGGAAATAGCCTAAGCAGTTTCAGCAAACCTATTTGCAGCCCATGCAAAGCTTAGTGAATAAATGGCCTTTGTGATTCTATGGCACTTACCATATTATCAATGAAACCAGAGTCTGTGGTAATCATGGCAAAGTTTATGATAGCCAGTTGTGTAGGAACTGGGGGAGAGAGGTTTGGGGGGGGGGGGGGAATCCTCCCCAGATTTTGCATGTATATATTCACAACAGTACGTTTCTTGTTTTAAGATTATTTAAAAAAAGTTTTTAGTCTGTCGACCAATAAAATTGACCAGCTAAATATCTTGCCTCTATGTCCCTCCTTGCCTTCCTTTACATGCTTTTACTTCAGAATAGACACACTCATTGCCTATGTCTCTTTGCACTTTTACTGTAGAATAGTAGTACTATTGCTCCTCATGTAGTGCTTTTGCTCCTCTTATAGGCCTATTACTCATGTTCATCTGGTCACTGCTTGGATCGTTATCTTTTGAAAGGAGACACTTTGCCAACTATGGTATAAGTAAGTACATGCCCTCATTTTAAGTTCAGTGTTGTTGTGAGGCTCCCTAATGGGTGCCAATTGTGGTCATTATGATAACACTTGAGCCGTTTACGCCTGCCGTATACTCTATTGAACATTGGTCTATGATGTGGATGATAAATAATTAAACTAAAATTAAAGAACTGTATTTTTATGATCAATAATTGAATTGACTAGACACTAATATCCTTTATATGTTGAAAATAAATTTGAATGTGATCCCTCTAGAAATTAAATTTGTCAATGTATTTATACATTTCCATTTTTTCTTTTTAAATATATAAAACTCTATCTACCCCAGATTTTTTTCGTTTTTTGTATTTCCATTTATACAAATGGAAAAACTGGTTGTAACGAGTTTACATTCTATGCCTTCAATGCTTTATTATACTGTAGAACATGTTAATATTATTATTACTGTTGTAGGTCAATCTTTGCTCTTCCTATATTTCCTAGTAATGATATCTTTACCCACATGTAACTTTATTACTCTACTCACTGGGGAAATGCTTAATCTTCATAACATTTTTGCGCACATTCTTAATCAGTCTTAAAAGTTTTCAAATATATATATATTTTCTCACCATAATGTGGTCCTTTACTGTCATCTGAGTGGGTGTCATATCAGGTTAGGAAAAAATAATAAAACTTACCAAAAAAGCAAAATTGAAGTAAAAATTTTTTTTTTTAAATTTGGCCAATATTAAGTTTGTCAAAAGAGCATTATGTAGTTATGAGACATTAGTACTTACAATAATTGGAAAATGAAATGATCAGTTCCAAACTGTGGCCCTAGGAGAGATTGTCAGCTCTTCATACAAACATATAGCAACAAAAATAAATTAGAATCTCCAAGGACATAATTAAACCCTCTTGCTAAATGTAGAGAGAGAGATCTCTCCTGGCACTGTTTCTTCAGAGGAGTATTGTTAGCCTTGGCATGAATACAGCCTCAGAAGCTGCCCTTGGCACAGCTGTTGCCAACACAGCCAGAAAAACACATGTCTACAACTTTGTACCAGACAGAGCCAAGACCTGGATACCAAGGCAGGGAGGAGGTGGGCGCCGGTCTAGGGGAGGAGGTGACTGCGGTACCACCACCTGGGAGCATCCTGTGCCCCTCGCCTCTGCTAGGGCAGTGAAGTTGTTAAGAGGATTCTGAAATGCCTTGTACTCTCTTAATACCCAGTTTTGGAGGCTAGAAAAGAAGTGGATTGCTGGTAAAATGGGTTCATGGAACAGAGAGTTGCTTCATTTCCACGTGATCTATCTTAAGGCTTTAATCTGAATGTGCATAATTGAATATACTTAAGAGCCACTCAAATTTCCCACTTACTGTATTTGTAGGCAATGTTTGGCACACAGTATGATTTAATTGTAGTTTGCATTCCATTGTGGACTAATTCAACCAAACTTTGTCAACATCTACATTGAGAGATGTGGTATATCAGTGACTAAAACAATGGCTGCCCACAGAAAAGCATAATTTCATATATTGTTAAATAACCTCTGTTAATATTAAGAAGCTGCTATCTTAAATTCAACACCCCCACCGGTGGAGCTATTGCTGGTGCAGCAGGTGCAAAGCAACAGGCTACTGGCAATAACCTTGAGTAAATGAAGACTCTAAATTTTCTTAGAGGATGGGGGCAAATAATTATTTTTATATTAAGGTGTTCTGATCACTCTAGAAGTGATCTGACCATCTGCATATATTTTTGGCTATTTCTGTGGCGCCTAAGTGGTAATCCCAGATTATTTTATATCCATTCACTAGCTCCATGGCTGAACCCTGAGTAGGTTTCAATCTTTTCTCTATAGGTATAGACAAGGATGGAACTTTAGAGAATATCTGCACTGATTGGTTTCCCTTTAATAATGAGCATCTACATGTCCCCTTGTAATATATTCATTATAAACAACTGCATCTTACACAGTTGAGTCACATTATTATGACCATGTTAATATCCTGAATAACCGCTGCGTGCTGCACGGACAGCAGCTAGACCACGTGTTATTGAGTCAATAAGATGATAGAAGGTTGGCAAGGGTATCTGAAGCCATGCAGAATACAGTGCTTGGAACAGCTCCTGAAGAGTGCGTGGTGAAAGATCCATACGGCAAACATGGTGATCAAGGTGGTCCCACAAGTCCTCAATGGACTAAAGTCAGAAGAATTTGGAGGCCAAGGAAGTACTTGGAAGCCTTTCTCGTGCTCCTCAACCATTCCCAGCCAATTCTGGCCATATCGAAATAGAGCTTTGGTTTGGTGGTTGGGTACAATCTGACCACAACCAAAGTTTAGCCTTAGCGCTTGGTAGATCTTGTCTGATCTGCGAAAATCCTAGTTGTATACTGCTTGGTGTGTACGGCGGTCAGATGTGCTGCTATTCCCAAAAGATATGTTCACATCGGTGCCTTGTTGATATGTGAAGGAGGTGTGGAGAGGGAATGTTTGCAAAGTGCACAATTTTGAGTGTGTCTAACATGACGTACCCGGCTGGTGTCCTCTCAGTCTCTTGGTTCTAAGACATAAGACTAATACGTAATCCTAATTAGTCTTGATGTGACTTGATAGTTCTATACACACAAGACATATAAACCTTATTCATACACACCTAGTTATTTTAAAGGTCACATTTCACATTGTATGTTTATCACTTTTATAATTGTAAAAGGAACATGTATACTCATGCACACTCCTATCAATCTCCTGTTTTTAGGAAATCTTTTGTCACTGAGGAAGCTGCAGATGACAGCAGCGAAATGCGTCTGCCACTTTTTCTTAGTTAAATTGTTCTTATCAATGGATTTTACTTACCTGAATTGTATCGGAATTTTACCAATAAAAATACTTTTATTTATAAAAACGGTCTGAAGTACTTGTGCTTTGGGACACCCCTTCACACACACATGGAAAGTACATCAGACTCAGCGGTTACACGCAACACAAGGCGTCATAACACTATACGTACATCATACCGTGGATTAGCACCACCATATGAGGCATATGTTTTAGAACCAAGAGCCTTAGGCCCCCGGCCGGGTACGTCGTGTTAGACACACTCAAGATTGTGCGCTTTGCAAACATTCCCTCTCCACACTTCCTTCACAATGCTGACCATATGACATGTTGCATTGTCCTGCTGGATGATTCCACCCTCTCCAGGGAAGACAGTCAATATGTATGGATGTACTTGATCTGCAAGGTTGGATAGATAACCAAATCGGTTGAGAGTGCCTTCCAGAGGTATGAGTGGACAAGGCAATGCCAAGAAAACATTCACCAGACCATAACGTTGCCACCACCAGATTGTGTTCTTCCAACAATGGTTGCAGATTTGTTTTTTTGTTCTCTGAGGTTTTGCTTCTGACACACCATCCCGTCGATGGAGCTGAAAATGTGACTCATCAGAGATGGCAACCCTTGCCAATCATAGGAGGTCCAATTACGTTACTGTTGTGCAAATGTAACCGTTTCTGACCATGAACCCTTGTCACATTAGTGCAGTGATTAGCTGCTTGCTTAGGAGCCCCAGACACAACAGGGTCCGATGTACTGCTGTTTTAGTCACACATCTGGTAGCCCCTTGGTTTGTTTGGATGGTGAGTTTCTCAACTGTAGTTTGTCTTTTGCACATTTTACCTATGACAGCAATGGTTGATAGGTTTGCAGAATAACTACATGTCACCTTCTATACCCACCCAGCCAGCTCAAGACATGTGCCACATTCCATTGGCGTCAATAGGAGGAGTTGGTCAGTATAATGTGACTCAAACCTGTATATCTTGTAATTTGTACCATAAAAGACGCTATACTCAAACTACAGTTCCTTGCAAAAGTATTTACCCCCCTTGGCATTTTTCGTGTTTTGTTGCCTCACAACCTGGAATTAACATGGATTGTTTGAGGATTTGCATCATTTAATTTACAGAACATGCCCACAACTTTGAAGGTGTTTTTTTTTTTATTGTGAAGCAAACAACAAATAGGACAAAATAACAGAAAAAGTCATCATGCATAACTATTCACCCCCCTTAAGTCAATACTTTGTAGAGCCACCTTTTGCGGCAATCACAGCTCCAAGTCGCTTTGGATAAGTGTCTATGAGCTTGCCACATCTTACCACTGGGATTTTTGCCCATTCCTCCTTTCAAAACTGCTCCAGCTCCTTCAAGTTGAATGGTTTGCGCTTGTGAACAGCAATCTTTGAGTCTGAGCACAGTTTTTCTATTGGATTGAGGTCTGGGCTTTGACTAGGCCATTCCAACACATTTACATGTTTCCCCTTGGGGTCATTCCCCTGCTGGAAGGTTCCAACCCTTAAATCACACACAGAGTGGTACAGGTTTTTCTCAAGAATATCCCTGTATTTAGCACCATCCATCTCTCCCTCAACTCTGACCAGTCTCCCAGTCCCGGGTGCTGAAAAACATCCCACAGCATGATGCTGCCACCACCATGTTTTACTGTTGGAATGGTGTTCTTTGGGTGATGTGATGTGTTGGGTTTGTTCCAGACATCACATTTTTTTTGATGGCTGAAAAGTTAAATTTTAGCCTCATCAGACCAGAGCACCTTCCTCCATAAATTTTGGGAGTTTCCCACATGCCTTTTTGGCAAACTCAATACGTGCCATTTTTCGTGGTTTCCTCTGGCTACTCTGCCATAAAGCCCAACACTATGGAGCGTACAGCTTATTGTCGTCCTATGTACAGATACTCCAGTCTCTGCTGTGGAACTCTGCAGCTCCTCCAGGGTTACCTTAGGTCTCTGTGCTGCCTCTCTGATTAATGCCCTCCTTGCCCGGTCCGTGAGTTTTGGTGGGCGGCCATCTCTTGGCAGGTTTGCTGTTGTGCAATGTTCTTTCCATTTGGTTATGATAAATTTGATGGTGCTCCTGGGGATCACATTTTTTATATATTTTTTTTAATAACCTAACCCTGACTTGTACTTTTCAACAACATTGTCCCTTTACTTGTTTGGAGAGTTCCTTGGTCTTCATGGCAGTGTTTGGTTAGTGGTGCCTCTTGCTTAGGTGTTGCAGCCTCTGAGGCCTTTAAAAAAAGGTGTGTATATGTAATGACAGATCATGTGACACTTAGATTGCACACAGGTGGACATCATTTCACTAATTATGTGACTTCTGAAGGTAATTGGTTGCACCAGAGCTTTTTATGGGCTTCATAACAAAGAGGGTGAATACATATGCACATGCCAATTTTCTGTTTTCTATTTCTAAAAAAATAGTTTTATGTATATATTTTTCTTATTTCACTTCACCTACTTCGACTATTGTGTTTTGATCCATCACATAAAATTCAGATTAACAAAACATTGAACTTATGGCTATAATGTAACAAAATAGGTAAAAAGTCAAGGGGGTGAATACTTTTGCAAGGCACTGTACATAAATCAATTATTACAAAACTAAATTAAAACAAGAATGAGACAATTCAATGCTTATCCATGTGTTTACTATATAACACACTACAAGAGAAAGTAAAGGCACAAGCTTTTGTTTAATAAAAACAAGGTTTTACAATATGTGCCTGTTTGTTTCACATTGTACTTGCCTAATGTAGAGAAACATATGCAATTTTTATATGAAAAAAAAAACCTGTAATGTTTAAAACTTGCCTTTCTAACTGCTTAATAGACAGATATAGTCCATGTCCCTTCAATTATACCAGGAAAAACTTAACATTGATGAATATGATTCAATATAACAATTACTGAAAGGGGGGATGCTGATTAAGGTGCTACTCATAGTATAGGTAATGTAATTACAATAGAGAGTTAAAACCCAAATCCTCAACTAGCATCAATATTTTATATATATAGAAATAGTATAGAATGCAGTATAGAGGTTGCACCCATCAGGTACCAGGCTGGGCAGTGTCAGAGGTTGTGCCAACTACCCCCGCGCCCATACAGGGCAAGGCCCCTTGGTTTGGGAACTGTCAGTAATCCAGACCTTGGCTGCGGCCTAGCTGTGTGTGGGCCCGAGTGGTTTGGAATAATTCAAAGAGACCTCAGAGGAAGTGAGGGCTCACAAGGTCGGTGGGAAGTCACATTTCTCCTGATCCCTGGCACGGCCTTGTGTTATTGTACTGGGGTTTACATGTTATTATTTTTATTCCTGGGATTTATTTCTCAAGTAATAATTCCTCAGGAGCCTGATAGTTGAGCAGAGGTCATGGGATAGAGAGTCCTTGTGTCACCCTGAGGTGAGAGGGACACTTAAGCCTTCTGTCTGCTGATCTTAAAAGCGACTCATAGCCAATTGAATAAAATAGTTTTGTAACACAAAACTCTATTTCATGGAATCCAGGCTTCCATTTTGTGTAACTTGGAGGTCCAAGTGAAAATGTCCCTGTAAGATGTATCTGTAGAAATCCAGGAGAGTGCTTTTGGGGATCCATTTTGTGATTCTGGGAATTGATTGTGTGGTTCCATAGAAGCCATTTTTTTGGTATTGATAAGTGATTGTGTTGTTCCACAGGAGCTATTTTGTGGGAATGGAAAGCAATTGCGTTCTTTCGCTTGAGCCATTTTTGCATCCTGAGAAGTGATTACCGTACATTGTTCCACGGGAACCATTTTTAAGTATTGAGAAGTGATTGTGTTCTTCCACTGCAGCCATTTTGTTGTTCTAAGAGTGATTGCATTCTTCCACTGCAGCCATTTTGTGTTTATTGGGAAGTGATTTCATTGTTTCACAGGAACAATTTGTGATACTGTGAAGTTATTGGGTGATTCTGCAGGAGGCATGTTGTGGTTCCGTGGAGTGATTGTCTTGTTCTATGGATGCCATTTAGTGGTTGAGGGGACTGATTGCACTGTTGGACACGAACCATTATGTGGTAATGACGAGTTATTATTATTATTATTTTTTTTGTTCCACAGAAGCCATTTTGTGGTAACTGGTGATATTGTGTTATTTCACAGGAGCTTAATGGTCCTGGGTGTCTGATGAACTTTTATGTGCTTCCTAACTAACAGCCTTATTATGAATAGGGCTCTATATAAGCACAGAGTATATTTTTTTTACATATGTTTTTAGTGAACTTCTATCCAAAAGCAAGGTCTTTACTAACTAAAAACTTCTGTAAATAAATATGCTATGTGCTTATATAGAGCCCTATTCCATTGGCCGAATCACAATTTAATAAGGCTGTATATGACTGCAAAAGAAAGAACGAGAAACAGATGTATGTTTTTATTTCTTGCCTTATGTCTCCTAATCACATGCAATCTACAGAAAATGTTTTCATAAACGTCTGCGTAACATCACTGCAAGCTGGATTAGAAAATTATTATGGAGCAAAACATGACGTTATCCATACCGGTATATCAATACAGAGTATGAGCACTGAAAAATAACAGGAAAATTATGTACTTAATCGTGGATAAAACTTTTATTTAACAAATTTTGTTAAATATTTTTATAAATTGTATTTTGCATGTAGGACCAAAATTATCTAATGACAGTGACACGTTTAATGTGTTAAATTGTCCCTTTTTTTTCAATGATTATCAGAAATAATAATTTCTTGACGTTTAATTTACATTATATTTTGCCCAGTCTACTTAACCCATTGTTTCCTGCAGCTGCACAGATTTGCATGTAGTCTTGCCCTGCAGGCGCAGTTATGTAACATTGGCTGCTGGTATTGCAGGACTACGGGGGCGTATAGTGTGATTCCTGGAATAATGGGGGGAGCGCAGTCCCCCACCTCTATAGGTTTTTAATAGGCTGCTTGTAGGATTTTGCCCTGGCAGAGACATGCTTATGTGGCAGCCACATAACAGCCCTCCCATGCTGGCAGCTGGACCGTCTCGCTGTAAAGTGGTTATTCCCTGGCTGGAGAGAAACGGAATTAGGAACATGGCTCGCTGAAAAAGTACTTAGACTTTTTCCATGTACACATAGTGCAGGTACAGTGCAAGCAGTGGCAGTGCTGGGCTCCTTATTCATATACACATAGCACAAGTACAGTGCATGTGCAAATAATGCAAGCTGTCCCCCAACCACACACGGTTAACATCCATGATATATAGAGCAAATATATATAGTCCATCAGTCCATGTAGAGACAGTGCTACCCTCTCCTTGAATGTACACAACATAAGTACAGTATACAGGGGTCAGACAAATCGTGGGCCACTGGAGAGGGAACTGGCAACTCACTTCAGTATCTTTGTCAAGAAAACCTTTTCGATAAGAACAGTCAGAGATGAGATGTGCCTGGTGTGGTGGGATCCATAGGGTCACGGAGAGTCGGACACAACTGAAGTTCTAAACAAAAACAGCTTCAGAAGCATCCCTCTTACAATCAAGTCTCTACCATGATATTCAAACGTGTGATATATAAAGAGGGCAGAGGGAGAGATGTCTCCCACAGGAGAATGATTCACATTCTGCTCCAAGAGCCTAGCAATACTTAAAAGGACCTGGAAGGTTTCTGGATTTCACTAGGAATACAATATACGTTTGTATCTATTTACATCTATGTACTTGATTTTATACAAAAAGTGCTTAAATGCGATATTTTTCTGCATAAAATCTTATAAACCGTACCTGTTTGGATCTGCCCTCTATAACTTATGAAGACACAGTATAGTTGTGGGGTCATGCAGTGTCTCATAGTAGCCAATCAGTGACTATCTTTCAGCAACATTCTACAACATACTGCTAAGAGATGGTCACTGATTGGCTAATGCTGCGCTTAAGATATTGTGCCCTCCACTCCATCAGTACCGATCTATCATTTCACACACACAGCTGTGAGTTTCTGTCCAATTGATATTTGGTAAATCGATATCACATGACTCCAGCAGTGAGATCCGAGCATTTGGAGGTTTGCTCAGAACACCTTTCGAGTGCCCAGATATTGCCAAAAGCCTGCTGTACCTTCAAACACCGGTAAAGGCCTCTGAGAAGCCTGGATTGCTATTTAAATAGACACTACTCACCAAAATCTGATTTTAAAGTAAAGCATGAGTACAGGAATACCCCATTTAGCTCTAAATGGCGCATTCTATTAGCAGTCTGGCGAACCTGACGACTCTAGGCAGGGATTTAAATGGCCAAAAAGGATTTGGTTATCGCGAGGTTTAGCACAGAGTGGGGAATTAGAACTGAAAAGAGTGCTATAGTGAATCAGTGCTCACCGGGGTAGCGTTAAGCGGGTTTCCTTGTATGTAAAAAAATAATGGGCTAGCATGATGTGTGAGTCTGCATGACCCAGGCATGATCCATTTTGGCTTTAATGGAATAATGGACACGACGACTGAGTGGGAGAAACACGGGCTACAGCTTTTATTAATAAATAACCATATAACATAAACATACATTTCTGTATATATAATTTACATAATACCTTCCAGGGGGAGCAGCCGGCCACAGACAGTGACCTCACGCCTTGGGCCCTGCCCAAAGCCCCAAAGCTTATATTAAGCACACCCTGTGAGGTAGGGCCACTCCCACTTAGGCCAGTGGGCCGGGCAGCTCACCTCCCACCACAGAGCGAGCGAGGGACCCCTCCTGAGACTGCGATCCCCCCTTCTGTCCATTAAAGCCAAGGCCCGCGCAACACTCTCCCTGAATTCCATCATGAGTAACTCTAGCCGATTTTGGTCAGATGTACTTTGTCCTTACCAAAGAACTCGTCTGCCCGACCGGCTGGAACTCCTTGTATCGGATGGTGACGAAACACAGCTTTCTGACAAAACTTGCCAACTGTTGGTTAATCTTCTGACACGATCTGTCCAGATCCCGAGCGTTTTCGCCAGGAGCGTCTTTTTATCATCTCGGACCATATCAGAAACATCCCCGGAAACTTCTTCATCCAACTTTCCACATCCTGCTTCATGACCCTCAACATCCTCCGCATGGGAACCGGTCCTAAGTCATTACTGCCGGTGTGTATCAATATTACGCTTGGCTGTCCATAACGCTGGGCGTACGTGTCCAGTAGCTCATCCACCTGTGCCCCGAACCACCGCACGTACAAGTCTGTAACAGGGAAACCCAGTTGTGCCTTGTCCTCTGTAACTGCGGCTAACCTGTGGGCCCAGTACCCTTATGAATGGCCCACAATCCACAGTTGCTTCTGTCCTCCTGAAAGCAGAAAGCAACACCCATTAGACTACTGCCCTGGGCCGCAATTCGGAAAGAGTGCGTCCAGAACTCTGACTGCTCTAACCCCAGACGTTGTAGTGCCCCTTTTAGCACCCTCTCAAATTGATAACGGGATAACGCCGTCCCATTGGCATGAACCAACAGCGAACACCGTCCTGCCGGTCGCTGGTTAAGATACTCCTCCACACATATATAGGGGCAACACACCGTGCCAACACGGTGCAGCACAACCTCTTTTCCTTTACCCAACTGGTCAGTCTTAGACCTCCGTGACCATATCACTACCGTGCCTT
Source organism: Discoglossus pictus (assembly GCA_027410445.1). Lineage (NCBI taxonomy): Eukaryota > Metazoa > Chordata > Amphibia > Anura > Alytidae > Discoglossus > Discoglossus pictus. The sequence continues at coordinate 55,948,618 of CM050174.1, forward strand.
CTCTCAGACAGGTATCCACAAACTGCAATCCCCCGCAACCGTGTCTACTGTTTGCGACTACCTCCCCTATCCGAAACGCTCCGAAGAACGCCAGGGAAAAAGCCGTACGGAAAAGCAGAGATTCAAAGGAGGTTCTGCAGGTCACCAACACCTAAGCCAATCTCAGCAACAGTGAAAAGGTAATCGTCCGCCTGGTATCCAGCTTGCGATCTCCATTAAACATGCAGCACACTAGAAACTCCTTTGCAAGGTCCCGTTGCCCTGCCAGCTTAAACATGAAAGCCAGAGCCGTGACCTGTCTCCCTACTACGGCTCTTGTTTCGCCTTCCTCGGCGCACCGCAGCAGGTACCAAAGCAGGATCCCTAGGGTGTTATTCTCTGACGTAGTCCCACAGGCCATTGAAACTAGGTCATTCCATTTAGCCCACATGCGTCTGTACGCGGCCCATGTCGCCGGGGCAACAGACTGTCTGTTGAGTCTCGTCACTTGGCAGCTCCAAGCTCCCAGAGCTCCGCGGGAATGGACTGCCCCCAGCACGCTTGCTCGCGGAGCCAATACCCTGAACCGCTCTTCCTGAAACCGAGAAAGGGCGTCAGCAATGCAGTTCTCCAACCCCAGCACGTGCCTAGCCTGGCACCATATGTTCCTGTGGAGGCAGCATAGCACCAAGTGACAAAGTAATCGGTAGAGGGGTGTTTCTTATCCTTTGCTGTGGCCGAGACCCTTTGGGCAAAATAACTGGTGGTGGCCGGAGTTCTAGGCCCTCACCCTCGCCGCCCGTGGCCCCGGCTCTCTCCTGCCTGAGGGGTATAGGGTCCTTGCTGCCCTGACCCGTATCCCCTTTTGATCTCCTGGCCTTGCTCTTAGCTGGACGGGGGTCTGATGGCTCTGTACCAGTGGGATGGGGGATAGCCCGCTGGCACCTCCATTATTTCCTAGGCCACCAGCCACTACAGGCTGAGCCTGTGCAATGTAAGGAGGGCCTACTGCAGAAGGCATGGGTGGTCCAAGCCTGTCCTGCACCTACCTGACCCCTTGGCTTAAGGCTCGGGTCCTCACCAGGTCCAGCCAGTAAGGCCTCTATGTCCTCAGCATCCATCCTAGCACAAGCAAAACACACAATAAATGGACAAAAAACTGACCACAAACGAACAGGAAAGTACACAAACACACACTCGGAGCTCATATATACACTGCCCCTTATGTGCTGTTCAGCTGGGGTTGAACTCAGTATTAGCCTCCTAATTTTTTCTTTATTAACCATGAGCGCCTCAGACTTCTGTCCGTTTCTGGCTGGAGACCGCGCTGCTCTGCCCGACGCGCGAACACGTGCGGAAGTCCCACCTCTGACGCTCCCGATTGGCTGATTGCCTTACAGGCTCCACTGGGTCACGTGACGCTACGTGCTGACCCAGGGAGCCTGTTCAGCCTCCGCGTCCATCATACATCTCTGAAAATCATATTGTCAATATTACATGTCATCATCACAAATATAAACTGCAATGGTTACATGAGAGCTTAATAGAAATCATTAAAGCCTTATGGAAATAGGCAGGAGGTGTAATGCATTGGCTTTAAAGGCACATGCAGGCACAAAACCACAGTCATTGCTTATCTGAGTGCTATTAGAGCTGCTGCAAGTGCAGTTTTGGAGCAATTTAGAAAAATGCAGATACTTGCCAGAGACTTCCAATATGTCACTAAAACCAGCCTTTGGTGTACTTGCAAGCTATTTGTCTGAAGAGCGAAAACCCCAGTAACCAAACTCGTATTTGCTAATAAAACATTAAGGGTTCCAGGTAATGATGTTACTGCACTAATGGACACAGAGGGCAGTCCCAAGCAGGTACTGTTTGTATAATTTTCTGCAGAAAAAATTGCGCGGTTTTAAAACACGTTTTTTTTTTTTAAAATAAGAAAATAAAAGTAAATGGATATACAGATAATTATATTTCTAGTGAAATTCAGAAACCTTCCAGGACCATTTAAAGTTCTGGTTTATATAGTGGGGCTAGAAATATCAAATTAGGCATCTGCCTATATTACTGCACATGTATGACTAATGGTTATTTTATGTGTTTTGCCACATTTTTTTAAATTATTGTTGTGTCGTTCAGTTGTGTTTGACTCTCCTTGACTACATGGATGGCAACACATCAGGAACATCTTCATGTCCAGGGTCCTGCTGATCCACTGGGCCTTGAGGACAGAGCTACTGGAGTGGGTTGCCAGTTCCTTCTCCAGTGGGCCACAGCATACAGCTCCCATCCAAGGACTGACCAGGCTCAACCCTGCATGGCTTCAGGGTGGTGTGACCTCTTGGTTCCCTGACATATTAAAGTTTCTTGAATTATGGGTGGATCTTTTCACACCTATTTTTTTTTTTGCAGAACTACACTTAAAATGGACAAATTATTTTTATATGTAAAAAAAAAAAAAAAGTGAAATAAAATAGACACCCTATAATGTATTACTGTGTATATGCGATTAGGCAGCAGCAAAAGCTGCTGTGTTTGTTTGTACTGATCAACATCCTGGCATTGGAGGAGACTTGGACTCCATAGGAAGCTTTTATCTGCACAATGGAAATGTGGCAGCTATAACCGGCAGTGCTTTTAATAGGACAAATGGAAAGCTCAGTAGTTTACTACTTTCTACTACTTGCTACTTTCTCAGGAGGATGTGCCTTGTAGACACAATAAGCTCAGAATAGAAAATTGCAACCAACAATACTTGCATATAAAAGTTATAATTGTGATTAGTTGTTTTTATTTGTAAGTTATTCTTTAGATTGTAAGTTTGCGAGTTTTCAGTCTTGTAAGGTTCGTTGGGAAAAGCTCTATGCACACTAGACTCTGAACTCAACTCAAAGACAGGCCCCCCATCCAATGCAATGTGCTAAAATTGTTTTTGCCTTGAACTTAACCCATGTATAGCGCTACAGAATATGTTGGCATGTTACAAATAAACGATAATAATAATTTAAAAGAACATATCGAAACAAAAACTACAATACCCATTTAATGTTGATTAAATTACACCATGGTCTCCTATATTTAAAGAGACATGGACATATTTTTTTCTTTGTTGCATCAGAATGAGGGTGTCTTGATAATGTCATGGTGTATTTTCTTTCATCAAATAAACTTCTGAATAAGTTATTGTGCTTAGAGATGTTTAACTGCCATTGGGGGCTTGCCATTTGCTATCCAATGCGAGCTAAAGGCTCTAAAGTATGTCTGTCAACAGGTTTCGCTTAATATTTTTTGTGTGCCAAGAAAGAACTTGGACCTTCCCTGTTTCATACCTGCCAGCAATGGCATGCAATGGCCAGCAGGTGGCTTGATAAGACTGTTCAATTTCTTAGGGTTAGATTTAGGGGTTAGGGTCAGGTTAGTGGCAAATGATAAGCTTTACATAGTGCTGCCACTAGCATAACCCTAAATCCTAACCCCAATCCCTAAATCCAACTCTACACATAAGAAGAAATTGAACAAAGTCTCTTCGAGCAACACCACTGCTTGCGGGCAAAAAACAGGAAAGATCCAAATGTTTAAAACATGCTCAATGCTTGGGGAAAAAAAAAGTTGTGTTCCATGTTCCTTAAAAAGGTTTTCCAAAATCATATAATTGCTGCATTTTCCCATATTTGACCATTAATTGGTCACGTTCCCAGTAAGTCCCTCTTCTCCTCTTTCGCATACACTCAGAAGGATACTTTCTTGCTGCTAGCAGACATATTTTTTCTATCTTCCAGAGTTGATTTACACCCCTTTATTGTGCCTTGCTCTGCCTTCCCCTAACTGGAAGCCTCTTGCTAGTCACGCGCTGCTGGCTCATTGCTTTGTTAGTAAAGGCATTGCTGGCCTCCCCTTATCTTTGCAATAACATTCTGCCCAGGATAGTGTCTCTGCTGAATCAGGACAAAGTATTACTGGAAATAACTCCTTCACTGCCAGTGGTACCTACAGGATAGTAAACCTGGGGATGTCAGATAAACAGCACAGACCCTGATATTGTATAATCAATGGAAAGTCCTGGCCCACTGTAGATGAGCACACAAGCATTTTTAAATAATCTCTTAAAGGCATATTTAAGTTTCTTGGATTATGGGTGCATCTGATAGAGGAGAATCAGTATTGTATGAAAACGCACCCTGACGTTACAAATTTCTTCAGGCTTCTGCCACTTGTTTTTGAGAAGGCATATCCCTTGAAAATAGTCCCTTAGTTAAAGTAGCATAACATTCCGAATTCATTGTGTCCAATCACAAGCAGCTATAACATTGTTTCAGTCAGTTTGTGCATTAAAGAATCATGGATCGTGTAGTCTTGTTTCCCCTGCACAAGGAATAAAGGAGCAGCTCAGACATTGCTATGTGGATTTCTGCACTGTGCTGCTGTTGAAATAAAGGTCAGTATAGGGTTAAAAAAAATTGCCTGCAAGCATTGTTTCTATTGGCAAGTACCAGCTCTGGCGTGTGGAAGTCAATTTTTGTTTTTAAATAATATAAATCTGATTGTGTATATGATGAATCAATGTAAGGTGTGTTTCTGATGTAAGCAGCATGTGTTATATTAGAAGGTAAAAACAGGGAAAGTTCCTTTATAGATTTAAAGGGCCACTGCACAATACAAAAAATATTTGAAAAGGGGAGTTTACATTTCTGGAGAGTTATAGTTCCGTCCTTTGATGCAACATCTAGCTTTTGGTTAAGTGAGGGAGATGAGGTGTGGTGTCAATTTAGTCTTATCCAACTATGTTTATAAAGGCTCTCTGTTCCCTCCTTCTCCTTCCCCCTATCTGATAGCCAAAACACAAACCCTATTGATCCAGCTCTGATAAATTAATGTAACAAACACAAAATGGATTTCTGTATTTATAAACAGTCATCAAAAATTAAAATTTTCCCTAAATATGTTTTAATGCTCATGGCACAACTCCTAATATTGTTAATATGGAATGTACTTGATAAACACAACTTGTGTAACTGCAGTGGTCCTTTGCTGGCCTCTGCATCACCCACTTGTCACCACTCCAATCCATAATGAACGCGTCCGCTAGACTCCTCTACAATACAATAATCTATGCTCGATGTCTGTATCACCACTATGTCAGTCACAACAATGGCTCCCCATAACCTTCAGATCAAATTTTAAAATCATGACCCTAACGTATAAAGCCCTCAACAATAATGCGCCACCTTATATCTCTGCTCTAGTTTTAAAATTCTACCCCACCGTCCCCCTCTGTTCTGCTAATGAACTTTTTCTTTCCTTCTCTCTTATTACCTCCACTCATTCCTGCCTTCAGGACTTCTCGTGATGCTCCTATTCTTTGGAACTCCTTGCCTCACTCCACTAGACTTTGCTCCTGTCTCAAGTCCTTCAAAACCTAATTAAAAACAAATGTATTTAATGAGACTTATCACCTTCATATTTAATATGCCCAATGTATCTATCACCTTCCAAATCTCTTAGACTGTAAGTTTGCGTGTTTTTAATCATATAGGTTGCTTGAAAAAATCCTGATATGCAGAACTCCAAGCTAAAAAAATGGGCTCTCTTTTTGTTTAATCTGTATATACTGTTTTTATACTCTGTTTCATCCTATGGCAGAATATGTTGATGCATTATAAATACTAGATGATAATAATAATAATCTAATGAAAGCACTGGCAGTTTTAGTTGCTACATATCCATTCTCGATTCCTGCTTATTCAAAGTTTCCTCCCAGCTCAGGTAGCAAATTAGTGAAAACTAAAATGGCAGCGTCCGTTGCAGCATTTTTGCATAGAAAATCTAAGAAATTGGAGGCTGTGTTGGATGAGATATTTTAAATCCATCAATGTCCCTTTCTTTAAAAGAGCATAATGTAAGTACAGAACTATATATAATAAAAAAAAGACAAAGAATCCACTATGTTTTGAGGTTGCCGGCTCATTCTGATCTCCCCCTCCACGCATATGTGGCCATGAATAAGTTGAAAAAATAGGTTCAACTTCTGTAAATAGAAAAGAAAATTTAGGAAGGCTCTATTGGATAGACAAGGCCCTGATTGCATCCTTGTGCAACAGAAAAACAGCTCTGAAGTTTTTTCTGCAAAGTCGTCAACTGGTAATTGTATCTCTATCAATAGCCTCATTGTGTAGCTGAGCGATGCTTCGTGTTTCTGTGCCTCCCCAGCCATAATCACCATCTACACCTCGTCCCAGGCCTGACAAGTGCCTATTGACATATTGTACGGGGATAATAGAGGTGGAGAGAAGTGCTGGCAGCGTGGGTAGAGGGGTTGGAGAGATGTCACAGTGTGACAGCACCAGAGTCCCCTCGGTGTCACCTCACTGTGTGACAGGGTCTCTGCACTGTGTGTTTGTAGTGGCTGTCACTTTTGCGTGGAGCTTTCCCGAAACACAGGGCGACGCTCTTTTGTGATGCTAATCTAATGTAATGACAGCTCTGAGGAGACTACACCTACTGGAGGTGACAGTCACGCAAAACAGTGGTAGTAATCCCTATGCTGTGGCAGGGTAGGGGTTAAGGATTAAGTTATTCCTAACCTTGTACAGATTATTCAATTAACCCCGTCATTTCTAAACTTTATTGTACTCTTCTTTCCTTAATTACGTCTATCATACAGACTGAGTGACCTCTTCTCCTTGTGCTTCCTATTGTTCTCTCTGGCAATATCTAGATCTTTTCCTCTCTTATTTTCTTTTCTGGATCACTCTCTCTTCCTCACTTGTGTCCTCATTCTCTTACATTGTCCTCATCTCTAAATCTTATTCTCTCATTCAATTCCTTCTTCGCTCATTCTTTCTATCTTAATCTCTCATTGATATTCTTCTTGTTTTCTCTCTCTTTTCTAATAATTTTTTCTTGTCACATTCTCTCTTTCTCCACCAGCCTTTTTCTCTCGCCATTACTTTCTCTTCCTCTTTCAATCACTTTTTCTCTTTCTCTCTCTTTAGCTATCACTTTTTCTTTATTTCTTTCTCCATAATTTTTTCTTTCCATCACATTTTTCTTTATTGCTCTCTCCATCACTTTCTTTCCCTCCATCACCTTCTCTCTCCATCATTTGTTCGATAACCTTCTCTCCATTACTTTCTCTCCTTACTTAAACTGTTTCTTTTTTGTCCTCTTTCTTGTTGTGTCCTTTTCTTATCTTGACCACTGCTCCTTTTCTCTTTTTTAATTATATTATTTTTTTCACCTTTTCTTTTCTTCCTTTCTTTTTTTGTATTGTGTTCTATACTGTTTCTTATACTTTCTTTTTTTATCATGCTCTACATTTATAATACTATGATATTTTCTTTTGCTCTTTTTATCCTTTTCATTTCCTATTATTTTTCTGTTTCTCATACTCTTTCATTTTCTCATTCTTTCTGTTTCTTTTTTTGTCATATATTTCTTTCATTCTGTTTTTTTTTCTTTCACTTTCTTTGTTTCCTTTTTCTCTTGATTACTTTCCTTGGTGGAGATGAGCGCTGTAGACGCTCATCCCTATGACCCCGCACGACTTTGGCAGGGAGCACCGAAGGCGCTCTCTGCGCTGGTGGAGATTAGTGCTATAGGCACTCATCCCTACGACCCCGCACGCATTAAGCATCATACCTAAGACCCGTGGGACTACAGAACAGAAAATTCAAATACACAATTCACAGTGCGAGACCCGTAGCACTTTGAAAAAATCACCTAAAAAAAAAATTACGGCCTGTATCACTTTGAAAAGGATACCACCACTTAGAGAAAATAAAATACGCCCCCAAAAAATATGAACTTAACGGGCGAACCGCGCACATCCAAAAACACAAAAAACTAAAAAAAATAAATAAATAAATAACAAAAACATCACACACAGCACAGGAGGACAGCCAGTCTGGGTGTGAGGTTGCATGCAAATTTAAGTTGAATTTGCAGAGTTTCACCACTCGAAAATCGCCTAGGCGACAGAAAAAATGGCCGCCAAAGGAAACGAGGCTACACAAACCCTGAACATGCGAAACACCGCCAGGAACATACAACTCTTAGCCAGGAACGTACGAGGTACAAAATACACTATTAGGAAGGACGGAAAATGCTTGAGACACGCGTAACACATATATACTCGCCACCATCTTACAACACTAACTTGCCACTAATAACATTACCATTCTAAAATACTGCATTACACAAATAAACAAACGGTTTGCCCTTGCGCACGCAGCCTATTTACACTGCACACTTGCCACATTGATGACACTTTCTCCTGAGATCACCAACAGTTCAAATGTACATTGTATACTGCAGGAAAAACAACAGCGATTGTTAGCTCTTCAGCATACTGATTCCTGGATATATTTATTACAGATAGGTAAAGTATATTCATTTATTAATTAATTATTATAAAAAATTATATTTATATAAAAAAAAACAGAGTAGAGGAAATACCTGCTTTGCCAAAGGTTCTCAGCACGGAGCTCACAATGAACGCCCAGGGTGCTCAGAGGAGCAAAAGTACACGACGGAGAGGCTCCCAATGAGTGCTGAAGGTGCTCACACGACCAAAAGTACATCAGGGGAGAGGCTAGTAATGAGCCCCGAAGGTACTCAGAGGACTAAAAGCCCTACATTGTGTGGCAAACAGCATTACCTGCCTTACAATTTTATTGCCATCATTTTTATATACAGTATAAGCTGAAAACAGGAACAATTCACATTTTTATTAATAAATAAATACAGCATTTCTTTAATCCTGAAGATAATTCCTGTTAAACAAATTTCCATTAACATGTTTTCAAGTATATAACATACAGTGGGGGTATTTAAGCAGCTCAAGCCTCTGAGATGTGTATCCCTGCATTTACTATGTATTCATTTGTATGGTGCAAAATTGGTATTCCTTGTTAATTGGTTCCAACAGTAAGTACCAAACTCCCATGATGAGTAATGTATGTATGTGTGTGTGTGTGTGTGTGTATGTATATATATATATATATATATATAAAAATATATCACATATATAGTTGTGAGCGTACGAGTCGTTGCTCACGCTTGGGGGCTCGCGCAGCGAGCCGCGGCCCTCGCGTAGCGAGGTCACTGGGCAAGGGCCTCAGTTGCTGGCATGGAGCGCCGAAGGCGCTCCATGCCAGCAACTGAGGCCCCTCGCGAAGCGAGGGCCTCAGTTGCTGGCGAGGTCACTGGGCACGGGCCTCAGTTGCTGGCATGGAGCGCCGAAGGCGCTCCATGTCAGCAACTGAGGCCCCTCGCGAAGCGAGGGCCTCAGTTGCTGGCGAGGTCACTGGGCAAGGGCCTCAGTTGCTGGCATGGAGCGCCGAAGGCGCTCCATGCCAGCAACTGAGGCCCCTCGCGAAGCGAGGGACTCAGTTGCTGGCGAGGTCACTGGGCAAGGGCCTCAAACCCTCGCAAAATTCACGTCGCTACTCAAAAAACACGACACACAAATTACGACACTCGCTAAATTTTACGAGGAACGCAAACAACGTACGAAACACGTTACCACACATTACGACCTCGCAAACATCGGACGCAACACGCCGACATACAAACATTTAAAACACAATACATACACACAGCACATACATAAAAAACTTACCTACACCAAGAGGGAGCACCCAGGACCTCAAAAATGCAACTTACACCTCGATTTTACTCGAAATAAAACAGTTTAGAGACTAAAAAAAAATCTAAGCGAGAGAAAAAATGGCCGCCGAACAAAACGAAAACGAGGCTACAGCACTCTAAACTCGCAAAACACCACAAAACACCTACGGATATTCCGATACAGACCTATACCACACATTACTCGCCATTTTACACCAATGCGGAAGTACACGACTACGCTAACGGTTTGGTCTCGCGCACGCACAGTGTTACACTGCACACATTCAGCATGCTTATACAGCAGCTCCACACCACTAATGCTGCAGCAACATCAACACAGATTGCCAGCTCTTCATCACAATGCTTCAAAATAGGTACAGTATATTCATTTAGTAATGTATTACATATTTCATTATTACACACCAAACACCATTAGCTACCTTACAATTTCATTGCCGTCATTTTTTGACGGGCAATTCGCTAGTATATATATATTGTCCATGTCATCAGATGACCCTTTGCTAATAATACAATCTTGCTTATTTAGACTTGTCATTTACAATACTTCAAAAACTGGATCCTTTGTTTGGTATAATGTATCATTTAATAGGAACGTTATATGAAACTTTACTACCATAAGTCTGAATCTGCTTTACAAGGATATTATTCCTATATTGTTCAACAAAACTGAAGTTTCGCTTGTATATGTGTCAAAATTTTACCTAAAAAAGTATGTTGTTATGTTGTCATAAGTATATAAAATATACTTGGCAGTTACCTATCACATTTACTACTCCCAGAACTGTACAGGTTAAACCATTCTCAATTCAAGTTAAAAACACAAACTTGTTTTGTCATATAATAAGTTCCACCCAATTTAATATTAAAAACAAATAATATGAAGTGAAGGGGCTGCTTGGGGCTTGTAGCCCTCATGTCAAATTAATTAACTTTACCTTTTAGACCCCAGAACGTATGAGAGACCAAAGGTAGAAGATACAGTTTTTTTTATTGGAGCGGGTGGGTGGGAGATAAAATCACTGTTATATTGTGATCTCGAAATGACAAATATTTGAGATAAATCGTAAAATATAAAATTTGGAACTGTGGTGTATGTGTGACCTTCTGTAGGTAACAATGATGGCAGTTTTTTTTAAAGCAGAGGTCAGGTGACAAGGAATGGATAGGATGTTTGTAAATGTCACTCAGCCCTCCTCCCCTTTGTGTGATCTCAAAGGAGATGATCGTTGAGGGATATTATCGTTAATCGCTCCTTCTTCGGATTGTTAGCTTGAGGATCAATAGGTCCAAGAGAGGTCAAAAGGGCCTGATTGATTATATTGCTCACATCTCATTTATTTCCACATTCTTCACTGTCATCCCCTTGTATTATTACCTGCACTGTCGTCTGGCTCTCGCACTACTTGCCCTATGCTTGGCTATGTTCTTTCCCACTCTCACGCTTTCCTTCTCTGTACATTGGAAGTCTTTTTACTGTTTTTTTCATCTCTTGTTAAATTTGTTAGACTGTTGCAGTCACCTTGTCTCTTTCCTGTTCACACACTCTCTGCTTTCTATGTGTAACCTGTATATGTGTATGCATAATATGTCTTTTTCATATGGGTGTCTCTCTTCTTTAACAATATTTTTCGTTTTCCTTTTTTAATAACTCCTGATTCTTTTTTCCTTTTTTCCTTATGTATTCCTCATGTCTTTTTCCTCTGAGCACCCTTCTCTTTTCACATGTGTATACCTTATATCCTTGTTCTGTGTGTCTCTCTTTCTCTGTCCTATGTATCCATCTTCTCTCTTTCTTAAATGTTCCTCTCTCCATGCTAAATATGTCCCTATTATCTCACTTCTTTTCCTATGTATGGGCTCCAAGCTTCGCAACTCAATCACAGACAGCCGAATGTCTGCGAGTAAGTTGCAGGCTCCTGTTCCTCTCTGTTTGCAAGGCTATTCAATTGCTCAAGCTCGCAAGTTGCGGGCCCAAAGCCAAAACCGTAAACTTGCACTGGTTCACAGCAGTTGAGGGCGGGAACATGATCAATTCCGCAAGCCGTAACCTCCCATTTGAAATCAGCCAATAGGAAATGAGACTGTCAGAATTACGGCAGTAAAACATGGAGGTTACATGTCATTCAATTAGGTTCGAGGTCCAATATGCGATCAGACTCGCAAACCATCAAAATAAAGAATTATCACATATATAGTTGTGAGCATTGCGGATTGTTGCCAATGCTAAGCGAGCCCGCCTCAGTTGCTGGCAAGGAGCACCGACCCTGTACGACATACATACGACCCCGCTCACTGAGCTGTTGGAGAAGATCGCCATAGGCGCTCATCCCTACGACCCCGCACGACTTAGGCAGCGAGTGCCAAAGGCACTCATCCATACGAACTACACATCAACAGAAATCTCAATTACACAATTCAGAATGCGAGACCCGTAGCAGTTTGAAAAAATCTCATGAAAAAATGCAACAAAAAAAGCGAGACTTGCGGGGAAAAAAATACAAACCAACGGCACACAGAAAAAAAAAATACAAGGTCCAAAAAATATGAAGTTAACGTCTGAACCGCGCACATACAAAAACACCAACAAAATTAAACAAAATACAAAAAAAACAAACATCCCTCACAGCACAGGGGGACAGCTACAACATCTGGGAGTGAGGTTGCCCGACAATTTAACCACATTTTGCTGAGTTTCGGCACACGAAAATCTCCTAAGCGCCCAAAAAAAATGTCGGGCGCAAAAAACGACCAATAAACACTACCAATAAACACGCAAAAACCCGCCAGACACATAGGACTTTTACGCATGACTGTACGGGATATAAAATACACTATTAGCGAGGACGCTAAATGCTCCACAACTGCCTAACACATAGACAATCGCCGCCATTTTAAAACACTAACTTGCAACTAATAACATTATCATTCCAAAATGCAGAATTACACACCTAAACAAACGGTTGGAGCTCGCGCAAGCAGCAAACTTCACACATTGCTGACACTTACACCTTATCTCAACAAGAGTGCAAATGTACATTGTATGCTGCAGGACAATCAAAAAAGATTGTTAGCTCTTCAGGATATTGCTTGCTGCATATGTTAATTATAAATAGGTAAAGTACTGTATATACTCGAGTTTAAGCCGACCCGAGTATAAGCCGAGGCACCTATTTTACCACAAAATACTGGGTAAAATGAGTGACTCGAGTATAAGCCGAGGGTGGGAAATGTGCTGCCCCCTGTGTCCCCCCTGTGTCCCTCTTGTGCCCTCTGTGTCCCCCCTCTCTCTTCTCCCCTCTCCCTTCCCTGTGTCTCTTCCCCCCTCTCCCTTCCCTGTGTCTCTTTCCCCCTCTCTCTTCCCTATGTCTCTTTCCCCCTCCCTTATCACCCTCCCCAACCCCCCTCCTCATTCTCAACCTCCCTCCTCAACCCCACTCCTCATCCTCAACCTCCCTCCTCAACCCCCTCACCCTTAACCCCCTCCTCATCCTCAACCCCCTCCTCAACCCCTCTCCTCATCCTCAACCCCCTCCTCATCCTCAACCCCCTCCTCAACCTCCCTCCTCATCCTCAACCTCCCTCCTCATCCTCAACCCACCCATCCTCAACCCACCCATCCTCAACCCCCCCCCCTCAACCCCCCCTCTTCAACCGCCCTCCTCAACCCCCCTCCTCAACCTCCCTCCTCAACCCCCCTCCTCAACCTCCTCCTCATCCTCCCTCCTCAACTCCCCCATCCTCATCCTCCCTCCTCAACTCCCCCATCCTCAACCCCCTCCTCAACCCCCTCCTCAACCCCCTCCACAACCCCCTCCTCAACCCCCCTCCTCAACCTCCCTCCTCATCCTCCCTCCTCATCCTCAATCTCCCTCCTCATCCTCAACCTCCCTCCTCATCCTCAACCTCATCCTCCCTTCTCATCCTCCCTCCTCAACCCCCCTCCTCAACCTCCCTCCTCATCCTCCCTCCTCACCCCCCCTCCTCACCCCCCCATCCTCATCCTCCCTCCTCAACCCTCCCATCCTCAGCCCCCCTCCTCAACCTCCCTCCTCAAACCCCCTCCTCAACCTCCCTCCTTAACCCTCCCATCCTCATCCTCCCTCATCACACCCCCCATCCTCAACCTCCCTCCTTATCCTCAACCCCCCCCATCCTCAACCCCCCATCCTCAACCTCCCTCCTCAATCCCCCTCATCCTCAACCCCCCATCCTCAACCCCCCATCCTCAACCTCCCTCCTCAACCTCCCTCCTCAACCTCCCTCCTCAACCTCCCTCCTCAACCCCCCTTCTCAACCCCCCTCCTCAACCCCCCATCCTCATCCTCACTCCTCAACCTCCACCCCCCTCCTCAACCTCCCTCCTCAATCCTCCCTCAACCTCCCTCCTCAACCCCCCCCATCCTTTTCTCCTTCATTTGCTGTTTATGGGTGCGAATACATTTGCAGGCTTGGGATAATTGAGCAATTGAATAGCGATTTGCGATTTTAGCCTTGCGAAAGTAAAAGATCAAAGGCTTCTGGATGCTGTAAAAAATTACGAGTTTGATTGGCACCATTTTTTCAAGCCCGTAACTCGGAAGTCTATCAGAGCGCGCAAAAAGAAACCAATTGAATAGCAAAATAGCTTGCAAGCTTGCTTACGGATCTAATTTTGCTAAATATATATATATATATTATGTCTCTATCTGTTCTTCCTTTTTTTATTTTGTGTGTCCCTCTCTTCTCTTGCTTCTTCTTATGTGCTCTTCTCAAATCTTCCTGTGTCCTTTTCATCTTTCTATGTGTCCCGTCCTCTCTTATGAACCTCCCTTTTCTCTCCTCTCCTCCTTCTCTCTCTTATGATACCCTTCTCCGTAGATGCTTTCAGCAATGTTCACCTCTTCTCTTATTGCCTTTTACTTGCTCTGTCTCTCTAACTATTTTAACTTTTTCTTTGTTGTTCTCTCTTGTTCTTCTCCTTTCTTATTCTCATGGTCATGGCTGTTTGATATTGAAAAGAAAAATTGCATTGATAGCTACAGCAATAAAACCAATTCAAAATATTGATATTCTAGTGGAAATCCTAAGTGTATGTGATAAAAATGTAGTTCATAATTCTGCTTGTAACTGTCTTTCATTTGTTCTAATTTTTTATTTTATTTGGTATTTTGAACTTAAAAAACATACTGAATTTCCTATTAAAGGACACTCAAGTCCTATATGGGAAATCCTCCCACACATAGGAATGTCTGGAACTATACTGGCTAACACAGAGTTGTGGAAATGGGGACATGCCTCCTCACCAGGAGTTGGAGCCTTAAAGAATATCATTCTTGGAGGGTGTATTTGGAAATCCATTCTCTTATCCATTGGGAGTCTTTCTGACTGGCATGATGAGAAGCATGAGAGGCGAGCACAGTGGGAAACGTAATGATACTGTAAACTTATCCTGATCCATGGGGTTGGCACAGTTAGTGGTATTTGTTGGCAGTGTTATGGAAATACCATTCTACTTTTGGCTTTAAAGGGAGTTTACAGTCTTAACAACTTTTTGTTTTCTATATATTCTATACCATAGTAGCTTTGGGGTGGATAAAATGTAAGAAGTAACTTAGTTAAAACATTCATATAAAACGAAAATATTGCCTAAAGAGTCTCTTTAATCTGACTGCGTTTGGAGGCGATTCCTTTTGTATCAGGGTAATGTCCCAGACTTGGAGATGGGGCATACACTGTTTGGGGTTACAGAGTTGCTTAGGCTATGTTAATCCTATCAGGTGAGAGAGTTTTGCAGAGCATCTTTGCTATATAATAGTTAACTCTGGTTCTCCTTAATGCAAGTTGTATTCCCTGCAGGTTTGTAACAAGGGCCACTAATTAATCTTTTGACCCAAGAGGAGGGTGGAGATGAAGCAGGGTAGGTCCTGGTCGTTTTTATCCCCAGGACATTAGCCGCAATCTGGTGATGGCATTACACGGGTATGAAGAGATCTCTGCTACCCTTCATACTGCCTACTGTTTCAATTAGAGATAGAGAGGGAAGGGCGACCCAGTTGCTGGTGGTATCTGTGAGAATGACAGTGATAATACATGACCAGACTTAATCACAATATCAGGAATCAATTCTCAGAACTATTGACTCTGTTCCTATGGCTGTTGCTACTCTGGCTGACTATTATCCCAAGGCATATGGCAAGACTTGTGCATGCACCAGACAGGTTCTGTAGGGTATTAAAGGTTTTAACAAAGTTAGTGGTAACTATCAGGCATAGCCGAGTTGAATCCCAGATACATGCTTTGGATACTTTTTGGGGGTTCACCTTAATGATGTCGCTTGTGAGTAATTTAGTCTGACGTTTGGCATTGGTTTGGTCCTGTCATTGTTGGAAGACCCACTTTTTTTCCTGCAAGGTAATCACAGTTTGTGGCTCCCTACACCATCCTACAATATTGTTTTGGTGGGTTATATGGGCAAACTGGTGAGTTTTATAACAACTCATTTGGTCGTGGTTGTTAACTGGGGAAAAGAACCCTCATCGGGTTCAGTTAATCAATGCCTGTGGACATTTGACCATGTTGTCTGAGTTTTGCTTGGGTAGGGGTTAAGTAAATTGAGGGATGTTCCAATAGGCTGTTTTAAATATTTGGGATTTGGATGGAACATTAAGTATCACCTTGGTCTTATCATGTATGCAGACCGTATGAGTGCCTTCCTCCCACTCACACAGTATAACACAGCGCTACACAGGACAGGTTAAACAATGGTATAAATAATGTGCCCATGCTAAAGCAAGATGGTAGGCATTGGCAGTGTCAGCAACCTGACACACCCACACAAAAACTCCAGATCATTACAACCAATTGCATGTGTGTATTAGGATAAAGGATCAAAGCTGTCTGGGAAAAGTGGCACATCTTTTAATTATAATATTTTCTTTTAAATGCTTTTATGTTCATGGCTTACTTTTTGTTAGTTTGTTAAATAGTACAGACTACTACTTGTGTCCTGAGCACTTCTGTCTTGGACAACAAGCCTACCTTTAACCTGAGGAGGAGATATATCCTCCGAAGGTCACTCTGCTTTTGGTTATTCAACGTGTCAGACATTCAACAGAACTGAAGAGAAATCGTTTTTTAATCCATGGTTCCTACCGTTATTCTCAAGTGTCTAAATCAGGCAAAAAAACTTTGCCCATTAACAAGTCAAGGTTATGACACTTCAGTGGTCCTTAAACACACATAGGATTGGTACAATCCCTTTTTGTTTCTCACTCAAACATTTTCTCTATTTCAGTTCTTCATCACCAACAACCCTTAGCAGCCAATCATCCATCAGAAAGTTTATGGACAGCTTTTTCCTGATAGATTGAAGGCCATTTGCAGCTTCCCCACTCCTCAGTGCTACGATGGTGAGTGATGAGCGCCAGTCCTACTGGTGGCAGCCTGAGATATAGTGCAGAGCAGGGCTGGGGGCTCACAGCTGTAACTCTCACACTGTCAGACAAAGGACTGGGAAATAAGTCTCCTGCAGCATGACAAGTAGCGACAGCTTGCATGAGTTTGGGCAGGACACAGAGGGACCTTCTTAGATACTCCAGAATACTAGAGTCTTAGTTTAGAATGTAAGCTCTGGGTCTAATTGCTAGAAATTGCTACAACGAGCTGAGCAGAAGACTAGATTTCAAGGACCAATATAAGTCAAACTGCACTTATTTGTGCATTATGTTATATTAGCTCTGAACACCATGAAAATAAAACATTTTTTTAAAGAGAATCAACATTTTGACGGTTCTGTTTACATTAGAAGAATCTGTATCATGCTTCCTGAGAGCTGTAGCAGGAGGGGGTGTTTATGTTCTCTCAGTGGAGGGAGGAATAGGGGAGGAGAAAGGAAGAGGATTTGCTTCCTAAAAAGGGAGTCATTGAAGTTGACACTCCTCTCCCCCAATATATTCTTAGAAGACAATAAATGCCATGCGTTTCAGATATGTAAATACCCATCTCACACATCACAATCACCAAGGTCCAATAAAGCTACTTCATTTAATTTTTTTAAATGTAAATGAGATTTAGGACTTTTCTCCTGCCTAATTATGCTTTTCATTTGACTTTTCAAAGTCTTCAAATGTTTGTGTGTGTGTGTGTGTGTATATGTATATATATATATATATATATATATATATATATATATATATATATATATATACAATCTCAACTAAAATAGTAGTCGTAATTGCGAGTTTGTCGGTAACACAATGTTAAAAGTTACGGGTTGCGTTTGCACAATGAGCGCCTTCAGCCCGAAATTTACCAGTTTGATGTGATCCGCAATAAGCGCCTTCAGCGCTCATTCCGAGGCTCATGAAGCAGAGGAGGGAGAAGAGACTCTCAATGGGCGCCAAAGGCGCTCACTGCAAGGCCCCCAATGAGCGCCGCCGGCCATAGGCCTTTGGTGCTCATCGTGCGGCCCGCAAGTCTCACAATGAATGCTGAAGGCGCTTATTGTGAGGCCCGAGATGAACAGCTCGCAAAAGAGGCTCCAACCGGATTCCAAATAAAAAAATAAAAAAAAATAATAATAATTTTTTTCCAGCCTGTGACTCTGAAGCCATTGGGAGGCCGACAAAAGACGCCAATTGAATACAAAATTACCTTCCAACCTCACTTATGGGCTCCCTGCTTCCTTCTGAGGCAGGGAGTCCATAAGTGAGGTTGAAAGCTAATTTGCTATTCAATTGGCGTCTTTTGGCGGCCTCCCAATGGCTGCCAAGTTACGGCCTTGAAAAAATTGGCGCTGTTAAACCCTCAACTTTTTTTCAAGCCTGCAAGGCTTGGAGCAATACCGATATAAGCTTAAAGTCGGCACGTCGACTTTCATGCGCTGCAGAACAGCGTGCCGTCATCAGGGCGCAGAGAACTGCACTCAGATGATGCTCTGTGCTCCAGCCTGCATCCCATCTGCCACAGAGGCCCCCATCTCATATTTACTGGACCTGCTTGGCAAGGTAAGAGTCTGACAGTGTGCCATATGGGCCAGGTATTGTGTGCATGTGTCACTAGGAGCATGTTGCATTGCATGTTTATCATGTATGTAGTGATAAACATGCAATGCAACTTGTTCCTAGTGACACATGCACACAATGACAGTGACATTACATACAATATGCTCCTAGTGACACATGTCAGTCCCACATGGCTCACTGTCAGTCCCTTACCTTAGCCTTGGCAGCCTCCAGCAAGCAGGTCCAGTAAATATGAGATGGGGCAGTTTTGATGCAGGCTTGAGCGCAGAGCGTCATCAGAGCTCAGTTCTCGGCCCCCTGATGACGGCACGCTGGCCTTCAGCACGCAAAAAATGTGCCACCCTTAAAGTCTTGCGAACTTGAAACAAAATTATAGGTACAACTGCCGCCAAGGTTGCAAATGAGAGAGGGGGAACAGAAACAGGTGAGGGAGAGGGAGGGAAAGACACAGGGGAGGGAGAGAGGAGGAAGAGACAAACGGGAGGCAGAGGGGGGAGGAAGAGACAAAGGGGAGGGAGAGGGGGGAGAGACAAAGGGGAGGGAGAGGGGGGAGAGACAAAGGGGAGGGAGAGGGGGGAGAGACAAATGGGAGGGAGAGAGGGGGGAGTGACTAAGGGGAGGGAGAGTGGGGAAGGAACACAGCCAAGGGGGTTGAGAGATGCTGGAAAGGGAGGGGGAGAGACACAGGGGAGGGAGAGGTGGGAAAAGAAACACAGGGGAGGGAGAGGTGGGAAAAGAAACACAGGGGAGGGAGAGGTGGGAAAAGAAACACAGGGGAGGGAGAGGTGGGAAAAGAGACACAGGGGATGGAGAGGTGGGAAAAGAGACACAGGGGAAGGAAAGGGGGGAAAGAGACACAGGGGTGGCCTGGGATGATCGCCAAAGTTATGGCCTTGCTCATTGCGAGGACTGTAAAAAAGGGGGGGGGGGGGCGCTCGCATTGTGTTGCAAGCACCATTGCAAAGCTTCAAATGTTAATACCGTCATTTTTTGACGGGCAAGTCGCTAGTGTATATATAACTACATTAGACTCTCGGTTAACCATAACTCTCAAGCAGCCAGAAAAAAATAATAATACTGTACTTTAAATAAAATTAAAAATGTACAGGGCTTATCAAATGCCAGGAGCCAGGTTGTCATGACACAAAATGCTTACAGGCACCTAGATTTCATCCACTGTATGTCTCTGCCATTCAATGTTACCTGTAAGCAGACAGGCATGCGTGACTGAGCCAGTGTAGTGTTGGCGTTACATTCCCTGGGATCAGCACCACACCCTCCAGCCAAACGTACCTGTGTGTAATTGCGGAGTGAAAGCTGCTGCTGCTGCTGCTAGAAGAGCCCTCACTGACAAATATACTTGGCAGAGCATCCTATGTGCAGCTCATCTAGGCCTCTTTTAATAGTAAGTCTTAAGCATCCAGAAACTACATTTATCCTGCATCTACCAATACCCGAAGGTGCCGGATAACAGAGTCTACTGTATTTATATAAAAATCAAGAGTTTGTCCATGCCTTAGAAGGAGGTGGTAGGTATGTTTTCAGGTGTCTGTGTATTAGGTGATGTGTTGGTATCTGGCAATAGTTGGTATCTCTGTATTAGGATGACATGACAGAGACATGTCTTGCAATCAGTATGTTAGGAGGAGGTGAGGGGCCCAGGTCCTTTTGTCTGTGTATTAGGAGGGGTTGAGAGGTCTGTTTCGGGGTGTCTGTATTAGGCAGTGATGAGAGGTATGTGCTCCGAATTCTGTGTTTTAGGAGGAGGTGAGAGGTAGGTATCCTTGTGTCTGCCTATTAGGATTTGAGAGGTGTGAGTCTGTCTGTGTATTTTAATTTGATGACATTTTCTTTCAAGGCAGGAAGGAATCACCACATCAAAATTGTGCAAAAATCTGTCCATCACCAGTACCTCTTATATTTTCCTATCCAACCACTTCCTTCTTTTTATAACAGTGAAATCAGCAGAAAATTCCAGTTATTTATTCAAAGCCAAAAACCTCTTGTAACAAGCGAGTGGTGCTGGGAATGATCGGGCCAAAGGGGTCATTTACTGAGATATGAGGCTACATAAAAACAAAAAGATTGCAGAATAAACCAAAACAGCAAAGGGTGAAAACAAACATATACAGGAAGAAGTATGATCTGTTTATTACACATAATCAGGATGTATAGTACTAGGTATCTGTTACCTCCTTGCTGCACATTATCAGGTCAGGCTCACACATTGCTGAGGTTCTGTCTGTTGTAGGTTGATCATTCCGACTACACATTCTCAGTACAGGCTCGGGTAAATGTAGAGAGACCTCCAGACTGCATAAAATCAGGACAGGCTCAGACAGTTGTCAGTTTCAATCTTCTATAGTGATCTTCTCACTGTACTTTATCAGGATTGGTTAAGACAATGCTTGATGTTGATTTATAACTAGCGACTTCCCCTTAAAAAGTGACGGCATAAAAATTTGAAGCCTTGCAATGCTGTTGTTTGCCACACACTGCAAGGCTCTCCCCCCGCTAACTTTGCAAGCCTCTCCTCCCCTCTACTTGCAAGCCTCTCCTCCCCTCTACTTTACAGGCCTTGCGATGAGCGCCTTTGGCACTCATTGTGACCCCTGCAATGAGCGGCTTTGCCGCTCATTGCAGGCCGCCGCTTTGCCGCTCATTGCAGGCCGCCGCATGCACTATGCGCAAGCCCGTAACTTTCAGAGCGTTACAGACAAACTCTCTCACCCCTGTGTCTCTTGCCCCCTCTCTCCCTCCCTAGTGTCTCTTGCCCCCTCTCTCCCTCCCCAGTCTCTCCTTGCCCCCTCTATCCCTCCCTGCTCTCTCCTTCCTCTGTGTCTCTTTGCCCCCTCTCTGCCTCCCCTGTCTCTCTTTGCCCCCTCTCTCCCCCCCGTGTCTCTTTGCCCCCTCTCTCCCTCCCCTGCCTCTCTTTTCCCCCACTCTCCCTCCTCTGTGCTCCCCTTGGATCCCCTCAGCCTCTGCCCCCTATCCCCGTGGCCTCAACAGGACCCCCCTCCCCCCTCCGGATCCCCTCAGCCTTATTGCTATATCCTCTTCTAGTCTTCTTAAGTTCATCCTGTCTCTCTGGGCCTGTGCATCCTTCTGCAGAGGCAGGGAAGTCCGAATGGTGATGTCACCACACAGGCTTCCCTGCCTCTGCAGAAGGATGCACAGGCGCAGAGAGACATCCTAAATGAATGTAAAAAGACTAAAAGAGGATATAGCAGTAAGGCTAAAGGGATCCTGGGGGGGTTCCTGGAGAGGCCACCGGGACTCGAGGAGTGGGGCTGGGGGTTTCCTGGGTGAGGCTGAGATCAGGGGCTGAGGTTGCAAGCCTCCCCCCCCCCTTCTTTACGAGCCTCGTGATGAGTGCCTTTGGTGCTCATTGCGGGCCTCATAGTAATTGCGAGTTGTGTTTGCGCATGCGCAACCCGTAAATGTTTACATTGCGTGACGACAACCCACAATTACCACAACTATTATATGTGATAGAATTCTCTCAAGGCTGCATATTAACAGGATAGAGCAGACTGTGTTAGGATGTCACCTTGCATTAGATAGAAACCAATCTGCACACTATCAGGACAGGCTCACACAGTGCTGGTGTTATATTTTATAATCTGGCAGTCAGGGAACTAATGGTTTAGGTTTTATTGAGATGTCGATGCTTTAGCTGACACGGTAGAAAAGTTTTGCTGCAGCTTTGAATTCCCTGTCTGAAACAAGCAGCCCTCCCCTCCCTCCCCCTTTAAAATAACCCTGTGAACTGAGGAAATGATGCGTTCCTTGTGATTAAATTAGCGTAAGTAATAAGATATCATAGGATTGATTGATTCCCCCAGCAATGGTTATTAACTAGCTGAACGCAGAGGCAAACACAGACATTACTTTGAACATTGATTTCTGGCATATACTGGAGGCACAGGAGATATGCAGAGCACCCTGTGTGTGAGGGCAACCATACTCAACTGGGGTGAGAGTGTCACTCACCCTGCTGAGTATACCTGCCTTCCAGTGAGTGTCACTTACCGCTGCTGAGTATACCTTCCTTCCAGTGAGTGTCACTCACCCTTGCTGAGTATACCTGCCTTCCAGTGAGTGTCACTCACCCCTGCTGAGTATACCTGCCTTCCAGTGAGTGTCACTCACCCTGCGGAGTATACCTGCCTTCCAGTGAGTGTCACTCACCCTTGCTGATGAGTATACCTGCCTTCCAGTGAGTGTCACTCACCCCTGCTGAGTATATCTGCCTTCCAGTGAGTGTCACTCACCCCTGCTGAGTATACCTGCCTTCCAGTGAGTGTCACTCACTCCTGCCGAGTATACCTGCCTTCCAGTGAGTGTCACTCACCCCTGCTGAGTATACCTGCCTTCCAGTGAGTGTCACTCACCCCTGCTGAGTATACCTGCCTTCCAGTGAGTGTCACTCACCCTTGCTGAGTATATCTGCCTTTCAGTGAGTGTCACTCACCCCTGCTGAGTATATCTGCCTTCCAGTGAGTGTCACTCACCCCTGCTGAGTATACCTGCCTTCCAGTGAGTGTCACTCACTCCTGCTGAGTATATCTGCCTTCCAGTGAGTGTCACTCACCGCTGATGAGTATACCTGCCTTCCAGTGAGTGTCACTCACCCCTGCTGAGTATATCTGCCTTCCAGTGAGTGTCACTCACCCCTGCTGAGTATACCTGCCTTCCAGTGAGTGTCACTCACTCCTGCCGAGTATACCTGCCTTCCAGTGAGTGTCACTCACCCCTGCTGAGTATACCTGCCTTCCAGTGAGTGTCACTCACCCCTGCTGAGTATATCTGCCTTCCAGTGAGTGTCACTCACCCCTGCTGAGTATATCTGCCTTCCAGTGAGTGTCACTCACCCTTGCTGAGTATATCTGCCTTCCAGTGAGTGTCACTCACCCCTGCTGAGTATATCTGCCTTCCAGTGAGTGTCACTCACCGCTGATGAGTATACCTGCCTTCCAGTGAGTGTCACTCACCCCTGCTGAGTATACCTGCCTTCCAGTGAGTGTCACTCACCCTTGCTGAGTATACCTGCCATCCAGTGAGTGTCCCTCACCCCTGCTGAGTATACATGCCATCCAGTGAGTGTTACTCACCCTTGCTGAGTTTAGCTGCCTTCCAGTGAGTGTCACTCACCCTTGCTGAGTATACCTACCTTCCAGTGAGTGTCACTCACCACTGCTGAGTATACCTGTCTTCCAGTGAGTGTCACTCACCCTTGCTGAGTATACCTACCTTCCAGTGAGTGTCACTTATCACTGCTGAGTATACCTGCCTTCCAGTGAGTGTCACTCACCCTTGCTGAGTATACCTACCTTCCAGTGAGTGTCACTCACCCCTGCTGAGTATACCTGCCTTCCAGTGAGTGTCACTCACCCTTGCTGAGTATATCTGCCTTCCAGTGAGTGTCACTCACCCCTGCTGAGTATATCTGCCTTCCAGTGAGTGTCACTCACCCTTGCTGAGTATACCTGCCTTCCAGTGAGTGTCACTCACCCTTGCTGAGTTTACCTGCCTTCCAGTGAGTGTCACTCACCCTTGCTGAGTATACCTACCTTCCAGTGAGTGTCACTCACCACTGCTGAGTATACCTGTCTTCCAGTGAGTGTCACTCATCACTGCTGAGTATACCTGCCTTCCAGTGAGTGTCCCTCACCCCTGCTGAGTATACATGCCATCCAGTGAGTGTTACTCACCCTTGCTGAGTTTACCTGCCTTCCAGTGAGTGTCACTCACCCTTGCTGAGTATACCTACCTTCCAGTGAGTGTCATTCACCACTGCTGAGTATACCTGTCTTCCAGTGAGTGTCACTCACCCTTGCTGAGTATACCTACCTTCCAGTGAGTGTCACTCATCACTGCTGAGTATACCTGCCTTCCAGTGAGTGTCACTCACCCTTGCTGAGTATACCTACCTTCCAGTGAGTGTCACTCATCACTGCTGAGTATACCTGCCTTCCAGTGAGTGTCACTCATCACTGCTGAGTATACCTGTCTTACAGTGAGTGTCACTCACCCCTGCTGAGTATACCTGCCTTCCAGTGAGTGTCACTCACCCCTGCTGAGTATACCTGCCTTCCAGTGAGTGTCACTCACCCTTGCTGAGTATACCTGCCTTCCAGTGAGTGTCACTCACCCTTGCTGAGTATACCTGCCTTCCAGTGAGTGTCACTCACCCTTGCTGAGTATACCTGCCTTCCAGTGAGTGTCACTCACCCCTGCTGAGTATACCTGCCTTCCAGTGAGTGTCACTCACCCCTGCTGAGTATACCTGCCTTCCAGTGAGTGTCACTCACCCCTGCTGAGTATACCTGCCTTCCAGTGAGTGTCAAACTGGAGTGCATGTATTCTCAGCTGGGCTAAGTGACACTCACCGGAGGAAGAAGGTTTACTCAACTGGGGTGAGTGACTCTCACTGGACGCAGCTGTACTCAATTGGAGGGAGTTTCATTCAGTTGATGGTAGCCATTTTTAACTGGAGTGCCCGCCATTTTATGAATGATCAATGTCTAATTAAAACATCTTGCCCCTGTTGTTGGGGCATTAGAGTGGTCCTTTAAATGAGCACTGTAGATTAGCAAATACTGTGAAGTTTGCAACAAACTAACATTCATTTGCATTTTTTATGTCATGAGCATAAAAATATTTTCAGAGACAATGTTAATATTAGCAGACTCTGCTATTGCATGGAAACTGCCGTGACAGAAACACTTGCTTTTCAAGGAATAAGGGGACAGTTACATAGCATAACTTGCAAGTATCCTTGCAAGCTGCTCTACTGAGTCTATGGGAATGAAGGAGAAGGTGTTCTGTACTGATTGGTAGATTTGGAAAAGAATCAACAAACACCCCCCCCCCCCCCCCCCCCTTCTTCCACTATTGAATAGACAATAAGAATTGGAAGAACATGCCCACTCCATCTCTAAGCCAGCAGGACATGTACAAGACACGAACAAGGCATCCTCCAGAAACATATAATATCTCCTGAAATAAATATTTGACCTTAGCTTTGTTTGCGTCATTCAGACGTGTCCGACCTTCCATGACCTCATGGCCCGCAATACACTATGCTGATTTACATGTTTTTTATGGCAGAGATACTGGAGTATGTTGCCAGTTCCTTCTCCAGTGGGCCACAGCATACAGCTCCTGGTATTCCTAGGTGGTCTCCTATTGACCAGACCCAACCCTGTATGGCTTCAGGGTGGTGTGACCTTTTGGTTCCCTAAATGGAATCAAACCCAGGTCGCAGTGGTGAAAGCACAAATCCTAACCACTGGACCACCAGGGAACCATACCTTAGCTTACACAGCTGCTAATGTTATTTTGTTACAAACTTCACAAACAGCTGATGTTTTTTCTAATCTACAATGGTTCTTTAATCTTCAGACAAGATTTCACAGACTGGATTACTGTTTCATAGTCTACCCAATATGATTCTGTGCCAGGAACGGAAAATAATAATAAAAAATCACCCTTCTCATTTTGCCTGTGTTACCCGTGCCTTGTGTTTGTCTCTCGTCCCCCTTTAGGAATTCTAAATGAGTTGTATTACATTGTAAAGAATGAATGTGCCTCTGGGACTACCTCCAGTCACTTATTTCTCTGAATGTCATTGATTTTTGTCCTAATTGTTATTCAGTATGCTAATTCTCCCTACAAATCTACCGCTCTTATTGATCCTAAAAAGCAATAAACTCTCCCACAAACAAAGCAAGCATTATTGCAATGTTGGAAAAACATCATTTAATATCAATAGGCCATTTACAATTCACTTTACCCAAATTTCACCTCTGAGCTGATGCACCGTACATCGCAAGGCCCAGGGGGAAAAAAGGTAACGGTAACCCCTTCATCTCTAAATTGGTCATGTAGATAGATACCCAGGAGTATCTGAGACTGTATAAATAATATGTAGTAAGGAGGGTACCACCCTGCATTATACATAAACACAGCACTTCATGAGCCTGTCCAGTTAATCTATATTAGAAAGGCACCCAGATTTGTGTGTGCCTATCCTGATAATGTCTGGTCAAGAGGATGTCCAGCATCATCTGAGCCTGTCCTGATAATGCACAGTTAGATGGTCAATCTATCAAAATAGGCTCACACGAATCTAGGTGTCTTTCTAATATAGATTGACCACCTGACCGTGCATGATCAGGACAGGCTCGGACAGTGCTTGGCATCCTCTTGACTGGACATTATCAGGAAAGGCTCACACAAATATGGCTTTCTAATATAATATCTTGTCAAGATGGTTTTCAGCACTGTCTGAGCCTATACTACTGATGAAGCACAGTAAGGTGCTTATTCTATATAAGAAAGACAAAAATGGGGTGGTTACATTTATTATACTTATCAAATAAGTCAAAAAAGTATTGCCCTCACATTTAATAGCCTCATTAGAATGAGGTGCATATGCAGCTTGTATATTAGTCCACATATACAATCCTTTTTCCTCTGTGTATAAATCGTACTGGGCCATAGGTGGATCCAGATGAAACTGATCTAATGGCTTTATTATATTGTTAGGGGCCTTGCAGGATTCCCTTCTTTTACCCACAATGCACTCATTGGGTAGCTGAGCCCACGAAGTATAGTGGGAAGATACTGTTATACACAATCCCTGTGGAGCCAATAAGGATGTACTGCCCATTTAAGGCATAAATATTTCTGGTATAATTGTAATCATCTACCTCTCTCATGAGGTTGCTAGAAAGTAAGTGCAGATACTCAATATATAACAATGTTAAGTGGATAAAAGTAAGTACAATACTACATCAATCAATGGAAAGTTACAGCACAAACTCTCCAGAGAATGAAAGCTATTAAGACTTAAATATAATCAAACGCGTTTCAACAGTTTAACTGGCTTTCTCAGTTATACCATTTGGAGGCACGGTATTAACTACTAAAAAACTGTGTTAGAAGACATTATAATGTGCAGTCAGGTGGCCAGTTTATATAGAAACTGAACACTGACTGATTCTGGTATATTTTTTCCCAGCCTGTGCTATCTCTGCCTGTGTTGCCACAGGGTCCTAAGGAAAGCTAAAGGGTTAATCTAATCAGAAGAATTCCTCGGAGTCTCGTCTTCCTGTAATATCAGTGCTTTCCTCGTTCATTAGTAAAATGAATCATTTGATCCCACAAGCGCAACTGATAGGATCACCTCGGGCTATGACCTAATTTAAAAGCTTTTCATATTACTGGGTAAATTGTGCCCTCATCACATGTACTTTAGAAATAAGAGGCTACAGGGTTGCCCTAAGGGACCCTCACCTGGGGAATCCCCAACTCCCACCTGAGCATTTACTGCTCCAGGACACAGTAAATAGAGTCTTCTGTTCAAACTATACTTTATTAATTAGAATAATTTGCAACAATGAGATGTGAACTTGAAAGAAAAACAGCCACCTCTGGAATGGGATCCTGAAAGTAGCGCAGCCACCTCTCGGGTGGCATCCTGATATTAGCACAGCCACCTCTGGAATGGGATCCTGACATTAGTGCAGGCACCTCAGGGGTGGCATCCTGATATTAGCACAGCCACCTCTGGAATGGGATCCTGACATTAGTGCAGGCACCTCAGGGGTGGCATCCTGATATTAGCACAGCCACCTCTGGAATGGGATCCTGACATTAGTGCAGGCACCTCAAGGGTGGCATCCTGATATTAGCACAGCCACCTCTGGAATGGGATCCTGACATTTGTGCAGGCACCTCAGGGGTGGCATCCTGATATTAGCACAGCCACCTCTGGAATGGGATCCTGACATTAGTGCAGGCACCTCAGGGGTGAGATCATGACATCACTGCAGCTACTGAGATCATGATATTAGAGCAGTCACCTCTGGGGGGAGATCTTGACATTAGAGCATCCACATCTGGCATCAGATTATGACATTAGTACAACTACCTCTGGGGGATCTTGATGTTAATACAGCCACATCTGGGTGAGATAATGACATTTGTGCCGCCACCTCTGTGATAGGATCCTATCCCGATATTAGCACAAACACCTCTGGGGTAAAATCCTGATATTAGTGCAGGGATCCTAACACCTCTGGGTGGGATCCTGGCATTAGCTAAGCCTAT
Organism: Discoglossus pictus; assembly: GCA_027410445.1. Classification (NCBI taxonomy): domain Eukaryota; kingdom Metazoa; phylum Chordata; class Amphibia; order Anura; family Alytidae; genus Discoglossus; species Discoglossus pictus. Next base: position 55,977,366 of record CM050174.1, read on the forward strand.
CTTTTGGGTGGCCATTATTGTGTCTGGTTCTTTGAGAGACCTTAGTGTACATATGGCTTATCTTTGAATCTCTATAGGGAGTGAGTGAATTACCTCTCAGCGGGATAGGAATATAACAACTAGGGAAAATATTAACCATCTTATATATTCGTTTGTAATAAACATGCGTCCTACTTTTAATTCCTGTATCCCAAAGTTGCAATTTAACTTTCCCTAGCTTTTCTATCCCCCATCTTGGCTCGATTGCGAGAGAGCTACCCCTGAGGGGGCTACATCAAGCCAGGGACGCAAAATACGGCAAGCTTTCACATTGATATTTGGACATCAGGAATATTACGAGTTGCTTAAGCTCCAAAAACTATTCATTTCCAAATCACACAAAATGTCTTGACACTTGCAACTTCTAATATAATATAAGATAAAAAAAAATAATATTGTGAGTACTCCAGAGCCTTTGCTACATAAAATGCCTTTTCTACTGCTTTCCCCGCTCACTACCGATCTCCCTCTTCCCTGCTCAAAAACCATCCCCTTTACCCCGATCAACCCCATCTACATAAACATGGGGATCCATTGAGACCACCATGGCATGCAAAAGTTGAACCCCACCTATCTGCACCTAAAATTTACCCTTATGTTGCAGGTGTCCATCAAGGACTTCTGCGGCACCTAAATGTTTAACCCCTACCACGGAGGTCCTTATAGTATCCAATGGGTTAATAGGAGTACCATGCTGGTCTGTATAGACCTCCTTGGTATAGGGTTAATTTTTTAGGTGCCGGTGGGTCCTTTAAGGACTTCTGCGGCAGAGGGTTATTATTTAAATGCGGCGGAGGTCCTTTAATTATTTAGATGCCGCAGAAATCCTTGATGGACCCCACAGCATTACAGTTAATTTTAGTTGCCAGGGGTCTAATAGGGACTTCGGTGGAGGGGTTAACTTTTAGATTTGATGGGGTCTTTTAAGTAGCACAGGGTTAACATTTTATATGCCACAGGGGTCTCAATGTAGCTTTTCTGTGTTTTTTTGTTTTCCAGGGAATGAGTGAATTAGCTCTCAGTGAGGATAGGAATATGATAACTAAGGAGAATATTTATTCTCTTATAACTTACTGGCTTATAATAACTATGTACTTAGCAGGGAACTAACGAGGTGGAATTCCAATTCACACATTAATTAACATCCCAGTTTGAAGATTACAGATGTCTAAGTCACATGGGTGGGGTGGGGGTAGGTAAAATCACAGCATCTCACCACCCGATTAATACCAGCAGATGCAATCCATGAGCAGCTGTCAAAATTGGAAATTCGCTATATATATATATATATATATATATATATATATATATATATATATATATATATATATATATATATTAGCGACTTGCCCGTTAAAAATGACGGCAATACAATTTGAAGCCTGGCAATGCTGTTTGCCACACAAAGCAAGGTTCTCCCTCCTCCAACTTGCGGCCCAAAGGCGCTTATCGCAGGCCTCATAATGAGCGCCTTCCGTGCTCATTGCGAGCCTCTCCCTCTCTCTACTTTACGGGCCTCCTCTCCCTCCTCTGTGCTCTACGGGTCTGAAACCATTTGCTGGTTTGGGAAATTTATTTTTTTCTCCAAGCCCGAAATGTGCTTTGGATTTCCGTGCTTGAAAAAAAATTACATCTTTGCGGCCACCATTTTTCTCTCATAGCCGTTTTCTGACTGTTAAAAAAAAAAAAGCCAATTGAATAGCAAATTAGCTTTTAACCCCACACACAGGCTCCCTGCCTCTCCCCCTATACTGTGTGTGAGGTTGTAAGATAATTTGGTAATCATTTGGGGTCTTTGCGGCCCTTGCGATAAGCGCCCAAGGCCTACGTCCTTTGGCGCTCATCGTAGGCTTGTCAATGAGCGCCTTTGGCCTTCGGCGCTCATCGTGGGCCTGGCAATGAGCACCTTTGTCGCTCATTGCCAGCCTTTTTCAAAGTATTGCGGGCCTTGCGATGAGCGCCTTCGACGCTCATCGCTAGGGCCGCAATGAGCTCCTTCGGCGCTCTTTGCAGCCCCCATCAAACCCTCAACTTTCGGGCCGTGCTTGATTTTGAGCGGTCAGCCTTTCAAATCCACCAACTAAAACAGAGATTTTGTTACGGAGAGATCATTGCACAGAAAACAACCAAGGGGCTCATCTAGGTCTGGGCATGCCTGGTTTATTTTTTCTGCTTTCAACTGCACCAACAAACACTGATAAGCAATGAAGCCACTGTCTCTTTTTGTGAGTGGATCAGAAAGGTTCAAAATTCCAAACTTCAAAGTTTAGTTTATTGTACGAAAATTCATTTTTGGAAAATTCAATTATTAAAGCAGTTGCTATTGTCTATGCTTTGAAATTATATTTGGAATCTCCACTATCTCCCTTTGGGGTAGCATCTGATAAACTATTTATGTAAGTTTGTGGCCACTGCTGACATTTTTAGTGGATGCTCAACGAGAAATATGTTCATCATGTTTAACAATAGCATTAAAATAATAAGCACTTTGTTGGCATAATTTGGGGAGAGATTTAGCCTTATAGTGCCATGAGGAAGTCAGGTCTAAATGTTTCCTTTGTCCCCCTCCATGTATCATGTACTGGGATACTGTCATTCCATCTCAGTCACTGAGAACGGACATCAATAAACCGATGTGAGATCTCAGTGTTATTTTGTGAAGTCGTTTTCATGCTGGAGGGATTGTTTTATATTTTTACTGAATAGGCTGTGTAGAATGACTTTGAAACTGAAGCAGTCTCACCTTACTATTGAGAATTATCTTCATCTCCTAACAAGCATATAACAGAACCTGTTTTATATAATGCATTTTTTTCTGTTGCATGAAAAAGTAAATGACATCCAGAAACTGTGGTAATAGTGCTGTCTGCGGGTAGGTCTCCTGGTTTGTGCATAATCCATCCTGTGCCATGCTTGAAGCTGTGTAATACAGTGAGCATATGCTTTAAAAGGAGCCCCGTATAAAGTGGTTTTGAATTAATAGAGTGAGAGACACTGTGTGGCGACATGCAAATTAGATCATAATGTACCGAGTGCAGTGCAACGACTGTATTTCTGAGAAACCTGAGCAGGAAATAAGTTTATTAACTTTTTTTTTTGACATTCAAATGAAATTACAAAGACACTATTCATTTTCTGCACTATGTATGTGTGTATATATATATATATATATATATATATATATATATTTATATATATATATATAAATAAATATATATGTGTGTGTGTGTGTGAATAGTGAGGTAGCAGTTATTGTCCAGTAATTTAGATGAATAATCAGAATATTGCAGTATATAGTGATACCTTTTTTATTGGACAAACATATTCATAGTTTTTATGACGAGCTTTCGAGAGCGGACCCCTCTTTGTCAAGTCAGAGGCAATACTAATTATAGATTCCCAAATGAAGCAAAAGCTTCCAGGATTCCCAAATAATTGGGCAAACATTTCTCACAGTTATAAAGCATGGTGTCATTGCCGCATGGATATCAGGACTGTGGCAGCCATGATGGCATGGATAGGGTTAACATATGTGCTATGTTATTCTGTCATGTTATGCAATGTTTTCCCCATGTTTGTAATAACTTGTCCAAAGAGCTAACTTTATTGGACTATTTGGTTTTACCAAGGATTATCTTATTGTGTCTATGCTAGCGTGTTTATGTCATGTTTAGTCTTGAAATGCAGGTTTTTCCCATGCGGTTTTAATAAAACTGGTTATGTGACGCTCCCAGGGAAAAAAGGGCTGGCTACGACTTGAGGGGTACCCGATTGAGGTGTCTGGTGAGGTCCAGTAGACAAAGGTAAGGGCCTGATCAGACACTATATCTGCAGAGGGTATCATTTCCATCATCACCCTTACCATGCAGCTTTCCTGGCAAGAGGAAGCCAGATAAGTGACACTAGTGTGCTAAATATACATAAGAAAATAGAACTCTTTAGTGTAAAGAACATGGACACTTTTTATTAAATATTTGATACTACGGTGTTCCTTTAATGATGTTTGTTTATTTCTCTGCAGATCCCTTGTCCTTGTGAAGGAGACAAATGTGGAAGAGATATCAGTGAATGTGACAGAGTGACAATGGCTTTATGATGTCACTGTCCTTGGTGCTGAGTATCCTATTAAATCAGTCATAGCTGATACTGTCATATTGTACAGAACAGACAACTGGCCAAGCAACCCAGAGCAAATGGTGAGGATAACCAGGGGATACAACTACACACACTGCTCTATGTATAACACAGACACACACTGCCCGGTGTATAACACAGACACACACTGCCCGGTGTATAACAGACACACACTGCCCGATGTATAACACAGATACACACACACTCTGTGTATAATACAGACACACACATGCTGCTCTGTGTATAATACACTGCTCCATAATACTTTAGTGTGTCCCACAATCAATATATCACATAACTCACAAATGTGTCTGCAGTTCTGTGGAGGAATCTTTGTGGGTTCATCAGTGGGTTAATTGCTTTGCAATAAGGAGTTGAACAATAGGGCTGGATTGTCTCTGTCTCTCGCAGAGAAAGAAAAACAGGAAAGAGAAATGGACAAGTGTAAAAGCAAGGTCGCCTTCCACAGCCTGCCTGACACTTGTACTGTAGCCTCATTTGTACTACTCTCTGGTATATGTCAGTGTCAATGAAACAAATATCGTTTATAGATCAGGTACATAATAACAAATCGACCTGAAACATGCAATACAGTATATAATCCAACTCTGACTAATGTTATTTTCTTGTATGTATTTTTTAAAGGACTAGTACAGTGGCACTTGTTTCTGCTATATGTAACAAAGTAGCAACATTAGCAGCTTTGTAAGCCATGGACATGACATACTTTTAGAGGAACTCCGATTTTCTGCAGACTATTTATGAATAAAGGATTCCATATTGCCATTGTTCCAAATCTTCCTAAGAGCTCTATCATGATGGGTGTGGGTTTTCTTATCTCTCAGTGGAGGGGAGGAGGAAAGAGGGAGCGATCAGGAGTTTTTGTTGGATAATTGTATTTAATTGACACTGATACCACCCTGTTAGCCCCTTCACAGACCCAGAAGCAAACTGTTTGATGTTCCGAAGACACCCCCTCACAAACTTCCACCAAAGTGTAATGTACTGTATATCACCAGCTTTTGCTTTTGCTGCCTAATCATGGTCTAGATCAGATTTCAAATTTACAAATATATATTGTAGTGTGTGTATATATATTTTCCTGAACTGGGTAGCATTGAGTAGTAGCCAAGTGGTTATAACGTTCTATAATGTGTGTTTATTATTCAATTTTGAAGCTGGTTGACGATTCATATTAGGTGGGACTGGGGAGAACACTGTGTATATGTGTGTGTGTGTATATATAATAATAATATATGTATATATATATATATATATATATATATATATATATATATATATATGTATATATGTGTATATATATCTATGTATATATGTGTATATATATGTATATGTGCATGTATATGTGTATATATATATATATGTATATATGTGTATATATATGTATATGTGCATGTATATGTGTATATATATATGTATATGTGTATATATATGTGTATGTTTATGTATATGTGCATATATTTGTGTATGTGTGTGTGTATATATATATATATATATATATATATATATATATATGTATATGTGTATATATATATATATATATATATATATATGTGTATATATATATATATATATATATGTGTATATATATATATATATGTATATGTGTATATATATATATATGTATATGTGTATATATATATATATATGTATATATATATATATGTATATATGTATATGTGTATATATATATATGTATATGTGTATATATATATATATGTATATGTGTATATATATATATATGTATATGTGTATATATATATATATATATGTATATGTGTATATATATATATATATATGTATATGTGTATATATATATGTATATGTGTATATATATATATATATATATATATATGTATATGTATGTATATGTGTATATATATATGTATATGTGTATATATATATATATATATATATATATATGTATATGTATGTATATGTGTATATATATATATATATATATATGTATATGTATATATATATATATATATATGTATATGTATATATATATATATATATATATGTGTGTATATATGTATATGTGTATATATATGTATATATATATATGTATATGTGTATATATATGTATATATATGTATATGTGTATATATATGTATATATATGTGTATATATATGTATATGTGTGTATATATATATGTATATGTGTATATATGGATATGTATATGTATATATATGTATATGTGTATGTATATGTATATAACTCTGAGCTGGAAGCAGGATTTTTAACTTGCTTTAGACATTCAAATGTGAACACAGATGTACTATTCATTTACTGTACGGTGGAGGGCTTCTATCACTCTTTTGCCCACCATATTATAAATGATTGTTGTGGTGAACTACCTACTCATAATTTCCACAACACAGGCTGAGATCCCGCTGCTGATAATAGCCAGTAAGCTTGAAACAGCTGTACATGGATTAGATACTCAGCCTGTGTTTATTCCAACCTTGGCTTTGCATTAAAGCTGTGTAACACAGCATGCATGAGCTTAAAGGAAGCCATGTTTGATAATGGCTACGGAATGAAGAGCGAGGCATTTGTGGCCACATTTGTGTGTCCCAGCTCAACTTCCCAGAATGCAATGTAATAACTGTTTTTCTCTAAAATCTGAGCTGGAAGCAGTTTTTTTTTACTTGCTTTAGACATTCAAATGTGAACACAGATGTACTTTTTATTTTATATATATATATATATATATATATATATATATATATATATATATATATATAGTGGTCCTTTAAGGAAGGTTGCAATTTGTTTTATAGCAATGCAAATCATAATGTAAATAAATAAACATGATCACAGATCTAAACTAGGGGCTTTAAGTCTTATACTGATAGTATGACTTGACAGTCATTGCTACTAGCAGCACTTTCAAAAGTTCTGTATAGGTCCTAATTGTCTGGATACATTTGTAAATAATTTAATTAATACAATAATACATTAAAGCGCCACTGTATGACAGAGAGATTGGTTAAGAGCATAACTGTCTAATAATTGCTAATACCTGAAGGCATGCATGACCCTTTAGTAAATATTGTGTGTATGAGTGTGATGTTTATATTTCTGCAGGAGTCAGACTTGCAGTTTATCTTGCAAATGCCTGTTTGTGAGCATTTATGGGGAAAGGGAGTTGGCCTTATATATTACAATCTCCAGTTATTTAAGAAATCCCCATCCCCTTTCCTTACTACCCACACTGTTCAATAGATCAATATATGCAGTAGGTCTCCAATGTAAAAGAAAGTGCTGAATTGTGCAAACATTATGTTTCTCTAAATCTTGCTTTATGTTCATAATTTCCACAGCTGCTAATACTGTTAATTTTTGAGATAAGTTACAAACATAAGGTTTTTCCTAAAATATAGTGGTCCTTTAATAAACACATTTTATTTTAAGAGGCTTGAAACACTTGTATGTTGCTAGCATGCTTTTACAAGTGCAGACAATTGTACACAAGTTTTTTTTCTTTCCTTTTGCTTTAAGTTATGACCTCCTATATATATATATATATATATATATATATATATATATATATATATATATATATGTATATATAAACTCGCGTTTGGGTGTGGCCCAGCAACAACTGCGGTATGAACCTCTACTGTGAATTAACTTTCTCCCTCAAACTATCTGACTGAACGTTACATTTTTTGTTGTTTAGTCATTCAGTCGCGTCCGACTCTCCGTGGAACTATGGACTGCAGCACGCCAGGTACATCTCAGTCCCTGCCCCTCTGACCTCCATCAAGTACATGTTCCTTGCTTCAGTGATCTTATTTATCCATCTCCGCCTCTGCCGTCCCCTTCTTTTTGTGCCTTCAATCTTTCTCAGCATCAGAAGGGAATCCTGCGTCTCATGATAGGGCCAAAATATTTGAGCTTCAGCCTCATGATCATACCTTAACATTAACAAGTCATAAATGTGTCTGAGAGAAGTCGTGACAATACAGAAAAGCTGGAGTTCTGCATTATGATTAGTATGTTTTTACCTTTACAGCACTTGTTTTGCAGGCATAACTATTACATTTCATAATTAAACCCTATTTTCCATGGTAGACAAACATGTGGTTTCCATGTCCCTTTAAAACACATTTTCCTTCCCTGAAAACCTTGCTATAGTGGTAAACAAGATATTCAACAAATCAAAGATGAGAAAAATATGGGAAAAAATCTAATCTGAGGACTGTTATTCCATCACTAGCAGGAGTATGTTTACTATGTCTTGTAAGTGGACCTATATACTACCTCTGTAACTCAAACAGGACACAACAAGAGTCCTAATTCATTTATTATATTTTGCAATATGTTAATATTGTTTTTACCTTGTACTTAATCCCTACAGAATATGTTGGTATGTTATAAATAAATTATAATAATATTTATTATTATGTCCATCCTTTATGCAGCTTATTTATAACCATCCTTCTTCTCACTTACCTCTCCCCAATTCCGTTCCTCTTAAATGTTTTTGTTCTATTTATCTATCTCCGTTTCACCATTGTCAATTTCAGGATTCACTTCAAAATCTTGATGGTCGCTAACAAAGTCATCAACAATACAGCAATGTCTTACTTGTCTCATCTGATTTCCAAATATTCTTCCACCTCTACTTTGCCCACAAATCACCACCTCATCCCACTATAGTCTATAGGACTTCTCCAATGCTGCTTCCATCCCGTGAAATTCACTCTACCTCTCTCTTGTCAGTCTTCTATCCACTGTCTAAAACGAATTTATTCAGACAAGCTTACAACCAGGCTCCCTAATGCCCACTACATACAAGAGACAGTGACTGCCTCCTTTCCATGGATCCTACTGCCAAACCAAACAATCATCAAGCAATTCCATCTCTTTTGTCTCTAACACCCTCTACCTGTCTCTACCTGTCTTCTTTTTATAGTCACCATTAGCTCTTTATTGGAATATGTTGGCCATTTATAAATAAATGATTATAATATTAACATTAATTATAGCAAATCAAAAATTCTGAATTATGCACTAATCATAAAAAATATACTTGTCTTGCATTTGTAACCCAAGTTTTGAAAATCAGATCTGATTATATCAGTCCATACACGTTTCACTTTAGCACATAGTTTTATCAGGGGTAAAAAAATGTAGAATTTTGTCTTGTCACTGCATTTCAATCTGCCATTTTGTAATATTACATAATTATGATCAGTCTCATCTTTTAATGACTCAGTGACCCTAATTAAACACTGATATAACAAATATTTCATAATCAAAACAGTAACACTATTCTAACATAATCCACACATTTATAATCATATTAACGATATATGCTAATGAATTAAAGGGCAACTGCAATCTTATAGTTAAAATCAACTCTTTTGAGGAACTACGCTTGGGGGAAAAAAAGGATAAATGCTTTGAGAGTGAAAAATGCAGCCTTTTACCTTTTTATATGCAACTCTCTTCTTGACCCTCTGCAGCCTGGCTCCAGGCCTCAACCACTCAAAAGAGACAGCTTCCGCAAAAATGACTTATATCCTGCTCACAGTCAAATCAAAGGGTTAATTCTCTATACAAATTCTCCTGCATTTTTTTGCTGTCTCTGATGCAGTTGACCATCCTCTTTTTTTATGCAAATTCTCCATAAAAAGAGGATGGCCAACTGTACCCGAGACAGCTCTCTTATGGTTTGCATGGTTTAGTGTCTTCTTCTTCAGTCTCTCTGACTATTGGCGCACCCAAATGTTCAGTCCTAGACCCCCTCCTTTTTCTCCATCTATAATCCTCCTTTGGTACTGTAACGGATCTCCTGGCACCCAGACCGGGTACCTCTGTTGATGGACGCGTCCTAGTTTGCGTCGAGGCCTACAAGCACCGCACCAGACACCACAACCACCACAGACTCCACAACCGCCGTAGCTTAAATGGAGCTGCGCAGTCTTCCTTCCACCCTGTATGAATCTCCAGCATCCAGGATCGTGTGGGGAAGACCTCTCCTCCAAGGAGCGTACATCAGGAACAAGGGTTCAGTAGTTACAGCTCAAGGGAGTATGCAAAAGCATAGCAATCCCCAGTATGATATAGCAATCCCCTCCAAGAACGAGACGAGGCTACGTTTTGAAGGGTCAAAGAGTACTACCTTGCTGGCACACTTAGCCCGTTTTTTATTACAGTCAGGTAAACAGAACACACCCAGGGGAAGGTATAAACAACCAATAACACAATAGTAACGCCCACAGTTTCCCTCCCCTCTACTTAAGAGATAATTGAGTTTATTACTGTATCTACTTAATTATCTCCCAGCTAAAACTTACACATTTTTATACATTTTTATAACTTTATGATTTTACATAGTACATAAATAAAACTTACATTTTTATGAACAACATAAATTGTGGAACAACATATTAAAAAATGGCATGAATCAGACCAGGGCTTCAAAAGTTAGTAAAAGTATCTTTTACACATAACACACAGACATTTCACATATCCCCCATAGTTGGCCACACAATACACATAGAGGGACAATAGGTGGGTCACACCTCCCTGAGGCTACCTGGCAACTTTGATACAATTAGACATGGATTAGATCATCCTTCTTTGTTCTTATGTCTGAGAATGAAAACACTTTATACAATAGACTTCCTTATCTTATGATGAGTCTCTGTAATAGGATTATCTCCCATGCCAAGGTCTGCACTAGTCTGGGCAAATATTCTGCAGAGCATAAACCAACATACATACAGTATAATAGTAGGATCATATTTTAACCATAATAATCATAAAACAGGGTAAAACAGTGATGGGTTCCGTTACACACCTCCCCCGTGACCATAAGCCGGCATACACGGTCTGATCCCAACGGATCGGCCTGGGGATGTCCTGACAAAAGTAGTTGTTGGTCAATTCTCTAGTTTGACAACCTATCAGCACTACTGCAATTCACATTTACTCACATTTTACATATCCCCAGATAGCTGGGATCTGAGCGCACAAAACTACAGAATAGCGCTCAGATCCTCTTCACACAGTTCAATTGCCATGTAGCTAAAGTATTTCCCATAGTCTTTCATTAATATAAATGGGCTCCATGGCATAGCTATCTGTGGTATCATGGTTCACACAGGGCAAGTACCAAATGACCCCCCTGTATGTAAAGGGCCAGAATGAGGGACATACACTCTGGTATGGCCGAATACTGTGTTTAAAGGGCAATATGTCCCAGGGCCATAGTCGCAGGGCAGGAGGCTGGCAAACAGTCCTCTCCAAGACAAAGTGGCGAAGGGCACTTCGTCACAGGTACCCTAATAAAATATTTTGAATATCAGTATCATCTATATGCAGATGACACTAACACATGTTGTGAACTACCTTTCAAGCATTTCCTGGATGTCCACCTGTCAACTCAAATTCTACATTTCAGAGAATACGCTGCTAACCTTCCCACCCTCCACTGCAGCCTCCTCTTCTCAAGTTGTTGGACAGTTCCATGGTTCTCTTCCTTGACAAATGTTGTCCTGCATTGTTCTACTAATTATCCCATGGTTTAGGCAGTTAAGCTGTTGGTTGATCATATACTTTGTTGTTCAGTCATGTTCGCTTCTCTGTGTCTGCAGACCACCAGGCACATATATTGCTATGTGCCCTGTTGTGCTTATCCATAAGATTTTCTTGGCAAATATACTAGTGTGGGGTGCCAGCTCCTTCTTCAGTGGGCTGTAATTTGTCTGGCCTCTCAGCTATAACCTGCCCATCTTGGGTGAGCATACATGGTATTGCTCACAAGCCCCCTTACCACTATATGGTAATGATCTTGAAAGGCATCATTTACTAATAGATGCTTAAAAGGTTAAATTGGCACTATAGATCAAAACTTTCAGTCATGCATTTGAATGAGCATGTTATAGTAAGTAATACTAAAACAACCGACATGCAATGCATTTAATCTTCCTTTAACTTAAAGGTCAGTTAAGAGGAACTGTAACAAGGACTCAGGGGGAGCCTGTTAATTATGTTGTTGTATTTGCTGTACATGAAAAACAGTGGGAACAAAAGCACAATATGGTGGATATCAGTCAACCATAAGGCTCACTGCCCCCAATTTCCTATAACTTATCATTATAGAGGAGGAGAAAACATATATCCCTCCATAAAATATGTTGACAGTTTCCTTGTGGTTACTCTATAGCAGGCTTTGAGGCCTAAGTATTTCTTTCCGTTTTTCTCCTGGTTTTTATACAGACAGGGAAATGTGTTGGTTATTCTGCTATAAAGGACATCACTTGAGAGATAGGTCATTTTAATAGGAATTGGAAATATAAGGTCTTAATTACTGGGAAATGGGCCCGGGGAGGGCGAGGTATGTCCTGGGGCAGGAGGATGGTTGATCTGTCCCTCCAGTGCTGAAAAGTTCAGCCTTGTAAACATGTCAGGAGCAATGTAATATAGAGCCCGCTGTTCTTGTGAGGCCTATTAGCCATCAGTCACAGCAGTGCATAGTATTAAAGTACAACGAGGGGCTGCACGCTCTGCTCTCCTCAGCACCCTGAATTATCCATCTTACATCCCAACGTTGGTGCACTTGCATTAAGCATTTAAAGGGCCACAATAGTCTCGGGGGGGCTGCATGTGTAACAAAGTAAATATTAGCAACTATGTAAGTTATAAGGAAAAAATAATTTAGGAGATGGGTCTCTCTGCTTGGGCATGCATTTTTCCATCATGGACTGCTAGTCTGCCTGTTGCTTCAGTGGCTGGTGTCAGGTGTCTAATTTTAATAACAAAGACAAAAAGTGTCCCACTATAAAAGCAAAACCGAACACAACATATTTAAAAACGAAATGCTCTATGTATTTAATTTAAACGATGTAAGAATATTTTACACTGTTTTTCATAAGACATTTCTATAAATATGATACTTTAGGGGTTCTAAAGGAAACCTTCTCAGTTTTTTCCAGTTTATTTCTATCTCTCTCAAAATCTTTCTCAGCCTCTCTCTTTCTCTGTAATTTTGTCTCCCTTCTTTCTCTTCTCCCCTCTTTTACTTCACCCTCCCTTATCCTTCCCTTCTCTCTTTCTCTCCCCTTCCATTCCCACTCTCTCCCACCTTCCCTTCTCTCCTCATTCTCCCCATACCTTTCCCTCTGTTTATCTACCACTTCTACTTCCCCCACTCACCTTCTATTCTTTCCCCTCTCCCCTTCTATTCCCCCATCCCTCTCTCTCCATTCTATTCATCCCTCTCTGCCCATTGTATTCTCTCCTCCCTTCCTCCCCTCTCGATTCTCACCTCCTCTCCCCCTTTCATTCTTCCCACTCTCCAACTTCCACTCTCCCAACTCTCTCCCCCCTTCTTTTTTCTCCTCACTCTCTCCTTTCCTTCTCCCCCCCCCCGCTGCCCTCATCCCAGTTCTTGCTCCCCCTTCCCTTCTAATCTCTCTCTCTCTCCCCCTTCTTTCCTTTTTCACTCACCCTTTTCTTCTGCTTTGTTACTTTCTGTAACGGAGCTGGAGCACGTATCCAAAATCTCCGCTGGTATACGATAAAATACCCACGAGGCACTACAGTTTCACCATCCCCGACCTCCCATATTGGACGACACACAATTTGGGAGTCAAATGAATACTGACTTTATTTTGTTATTGCAGAAATATTTATACCCATCTCTTCCCACAGGCAATCCACATCCCCCATATTTGGCTGCACAATACCCATAAAGAGAACAATAGGTGGGTCACACCTCCCTGGCAACTTTGATACAATCAGACATTGATTCAATTACACTTCTTTGTTCTTATCTGAGAATGAAAACACTGTATACAATAGACTTCCTTTATCTTATGCGGAGTCGCTGTAACGAGATTATCTCCCATGCCAAGTAGCTGTAAATGTTTGGGACAATATTCTGCAGAGCATCAACCAACATACATATATTAGGATCATATTTTAACCATAATAATCATAAAACAGGGTAAAACAGTGATGGGTTTCGTTACACACCTCCCCCTTTGACCATAAGCCGGCATACACGGTCTGATCCCAACGGATCTGCTTGGGGATGTCCGGAGGAGTGCTCACAGATCATTTCTCGAGTTCTGTCTGTCTGGACAACCCGTCGGCGTTACCATTTTGTTTCCCTGGGCGATACTGGATGGTGAAATCAAATGGTTGTAGTGCCAAACTCCATCTCAGTAGTCTAGCGTTGTCCCCTGACACCCGGTTTAGCCACACCAACGGGTTGTGATCTGTGAGCAAGGCAAATTGTTGGCCATATAAGTAGGGCTGTAGTTTCTTGAGGGCCCACACCACCGCCAGGCATTCCTTTTCAATGGCGGCATAGCTTACTTCCCTGGGTTGTAGTTTCCGACTTAAGTAAGCGACGGGATGCTCGCCGCCATCGGCCCCAACTTGGCTCAGCACTGCTCCCAATCCAAACATGGAAGCATCTGTATGAACGAGAAAGCGTTTAGTTGGATCGGGAGCGGCCAGTACAGGAGCATGAATTAGGGCAGATTTCAGTTCTTGGAATGCCTTCTCACACTCTGGGCTCCAGGTCACTACTTTGGGTAAGTTCTTTTTGGTGAGGTCAGTAAGGGGCTTGGCTAGGGCACTATAATCAGGTACAAATTTACGGTAATACCCGGCGGTTCCTAGAAAAGCTAAAACCTGAGTTTTCGTGCGAGGGGTTGGCCACTTAGCTACGGCCTCTATCTTAGCGGGTTCTGGCTTTTGCCGCCCACTACCCACCCTGTGGCCTAAGTACTGCACTTCGGCCATCCCTACGTGGCACTTGCTGGTTTTTAACGTGAGACCTGCCTCCCTGATGCGGTCGAGGATGGCTCCTATATGGGTCAAGTGCTCGTCCCAGGAGTTGCTAAATATTGCTATGTCATCTAAATAGGCGCAAGCATACTCCTGGGATCCGTCCAGTAACCGGTCCACCATCCGCTGAAACGTAGCCGGCGCATTCTTCATCCCGAATGGCATCACCTTGAATTGGTATAGCCCAAACGTGGTGACGAATGCGGACTTTGGGATGGCATCCTCGGCTAGTGGGATCTGCCAGTACCCTTTGCACAAGTCTATTGTGGTGAGGTACTGGCCCCTGGCCATTTTATCTAATAGCTCATCGATTCGGGGCATGGGATAGGCATCTGAAATTGTTTTATCATTAAGTTTCCGGTAGTCGACGCAGAAGCGGGTGGTTCCGTCCCGCTTCGGTACCAGCACTACCGGAGAGGCCCATGGGCTATCTGAGTGTTCTATCACTCCTAGTTGTAACATTTCGTCAATCTCCTTCCGCATATGATCTTTTACGGATTCTGGTATGCGGTAGGGGGTTTGTCGAAGAGGGTGTTGCCCTGGGGTCTCTACCCTGTGGGTAGCAAGCGGGGTATACCCGGGCTGGTTGGAGAATGTATCCCCTTTTTCCCGGATAAGCTCTAGTATTTGAGCTCGCTCTCTAGTGCTCAGCCTGTCTCCTAGCTGTACTTCCCCTAATTCTGTGTTGGCCCCCTCTTGGGCTAATAGGTCTGGTAGGGGTAGATTATTCGGGTCCTCAGCGGCCGAGGCACATATGGCAGTTACTTCTTCGGTCCGCTCGTGATAGGGTTTCAGCATGTTAACGTGGAGCATGCGTCTACCGCCTGCTCCTGTACATGGGGCAATTATATAGGTGGTGTCACATACCTGTTCCACCACCTTATAAGGGCCTTGCCAGGAGGCCTGCAGTTTGTCATTTTGAACTGGCTTCAAGATTAACACCTTTTGTCCTATTTGAAAACTGCGGTCTCTGGCTCCCTTATCGTACCATCTGCGCTGTCGTTGCTGGGCCGCCTGGAGATTAGACCGTACCGTCTGGATTAGGGTCTCCAAGCGTTCCCTGAACTCTAGTACATATGGGACGATAGGGGTACCGTTACTGGTGACCGTTCCCTCCCAGTGTTCCCTAATGAGGTCTAAGGGACCCCGCACTCTCCTTCCGAATAGTAATTCGAATGGCGAGAACCCCGTGGACTCCTGGGGTACCTCTCGGTACGCGAAGAGCAGATGGGGAAGAAACCTTTCCCAGTTCTTCTGGGTATCCATGAAGGTACGGAGCATTTGCTTTAATGTTCCGTTGAACCGTTCACAGAGCCCATTGGACTGGGGGTGATACGCTGAGTTTACAATAGGTTTCACCCCACATGTTCTCCATAACCTCATGAGTGACTTCGGCCGTGAATTGGGTACCCCGATCTGAGATAATCTCTTTGGGGAACCCCATTCTAGAGAATATACGGATTAGGGCATCTACTATAGTCTCCGCATGGATATTAGTTAGGGCTACGGCCTCTGGGTACCGGGTGGCATAGTCTACTACGGTTAGTATATACTTCTTCCCTGACGGGCTGGGTTTTGCTAGGGGTCCGATTATATCTACTGCCACTCTGCTGAAGGGCTCATCTATTATGGGTAGGGAGTACATTTTTGCCTTGTACCGGTCCCCTCTCTTCCCTACTCTCTGGCATGTGTCACAAGTTTGGCAATACTGCCGGATATCTTTGGAGACCCCTGGCCAAAAGAAGTTTTGGGTCAAACGATGCTTCGTCCTACTGACGCCTAGATGTCCTGATAAAGGGATGTCATGGGCAATACGTAGTAATTCTTGCCTGTACTTTCGGGGCACGACTAATTGTGTGAGGGTCACGGGTACAGATCCTGCTACTACCTTCTCAGCATATCTATACAATAATCCTTTCTCCCAAGCGTATCTTTCCCCCTCCAACCCTGCCTGATTCTGTGTAACCCTATCCCGGTATACCTGCAGGGACGGGTCAGTGACTACTTCAGTACCAAACTCTAAGGGGGGAGCCCAGGGGATGAAAGGTGGGTCAGTACTATTACTTACCGGAGCCTCAGAGTGTTCAGAAGATGCGGTGGTGCGGGCCTGCTGCAGTGTTACCACGGGTAGCGCTTCCTGCGTGGGGTGCTGAGAAACAAAAGCAGGGGTCAGCTCCCCCAAGTCGTTACCCAGGATGACATCAGCTGGTAAGTCCTGCATGAGGCCCACTTCCACATTCCCCGACCCCGCTCCCCAATCCAAATGTACTTTAGCAGTGGGAATTTTGTAAATCGCCCCCCCTGCCACCCGGACTGCCACATATTCTCCAGTGAGCTGGTGCTTGGGGACTAGGTGATTGCGAACCAGGGTTATGGTGGCCCCAGAATCGCGCAGACCCTGAAGGCGTTTTCCCTCTACGTGTACCCCTTGGCGGTGTCCCTGTCGGTTGTCTGCAGCTGCTTGTACTGGGTTAACCTCGTGGAGGGTGCCCAAAGATTCTTCATTAGACTGGGTCCCGAAGAAAGGTTGTTGAGGCTCACTCTGGTAGCAGTGTACTGCTGCCCGGTTTGCAGGGAAATTGGTTGGAGTATTCCACGTGGAGCGGTTTCTGTTTCTGGGACAGTCTCTTTGCATGTGGCCCTGCTGGTTACACGTGTGGCACCTGATGAAAGATCGGCCATTGTTGTACCGTGGAGGGGTTTGGTAGTTCCCACCACCCGGACGCAGTGCTGGGGTGGGGTTAATGGTGGGCGGTCGGTTAGCAGCTCCCAAGATGGACCGTGCCTGTGCCTGCTGTGCCCTCCTGGCATCTTGGTACTCATCTGCCCACCTGGCGGCTTCAGTTAAGATGCGCGGTTTCCGATCTCTCAGCCAGTTTTGTAAATCCGGGGTTAACCCCTGGAAGAATTGCTCCAGTAGCAGTAATTGTAGCATGTCCTCCACTGTGGTTGCTTGTGCGGCTTGTACCCAACCTTTGCCCGCCCTAGTTAAGCGGTGCGCCCACTCCATGTGAGTATCTTTCTCCGTCTTTCGGCTTTCTCGGAACCGCTGCCGGTATGCCTCCGGGGTAATTGCGTACCTGTCCAGGATCGCCTGCTTTACTTTCTGGTAGTCTCTGCTATCCTCGTCTGGCATGGTGCGGTAGGCTTCTGCTGCCCGGCCCGCTAGCTTACTCACCAACAGGGTTACCTGGTCGGCGGCGTTGATCTCATGTAATTGGCATAATCTCTCAAAGTCATGCAAGTAGCCATCAATGTCTTCGGTCTCCACATAGTTTTTAAAAGCATGTTACGGGAGTTTAGGCTTCCCCGGTACTATGTGTGGTGTGATTAGGGACCCCTCTCTGGACCTCCAGTCTGCCCGCTGCTTTCCCATTATGTATTCGTGGACCTCTGACATAATCCTTTCCAAGGTTTCTGTGGAAGGCGTACCTGGGAAATGGGCCAGTCTGCATTGGAGTTCTCTTCCAAACTCATTCTGTGTGCTGTCCGTAAGAGGTGCTGCAGCAGCTGCCCGGTCTCCCTCCATGAGTTCAACAATAAGGGTAGCTTTGGTTTTATTGCTGGCAATAATTCCCCTTGCTTCCAATAGCTCTTTTAGCGTGGCCCGTTTCAACTTGGTATAGACTGTCTCCATTCACTATCCGTTCGGGTCTATTCACATACCCTTTCCTTTCGGTTCCATACGAAATAGCAAATTTCCCAAATGGCTGTAACTGCCGAACAACGGTCTGCTGTGAGGTTTGAATCCCGTCGCTGCCACCAAATGTAACGGAGCTGGACCACGTATCCAAAATCTCCGCTGGTATACGATAAAATACCCACGAGGCACTACAGTTTCACCATCCCCGACCTCCCATATTGGACGACACACAATTTGGGAGTCAAATGAATACTGACTTTATTTTGTTATTGCAGAAATATTTATACCCATCTCTTCCCACAGGCAATCCACATCCCCCATATTTGGCTGCACAATACCCATAAAGAGAACAATAGGTGGGTCACACCTCCCTGGCAACTTTGATACAATCAGACATTGATTCAATTACACTTCTTTGTTCTTATCTGAGAATGAAAACACTGTATACAATAGACTTCCTTTATCTTATGCGGAGTCGCTGTAACGAGATTATCTCCCATGCCAAGTAGCTGTAAATGTTTGGGACAATATTCTGCAGAGCATCAACCAACATACATATATTAGGATCATATTTTAACCATAATAATCATAAAACAGGGTAAAACAGTGATGGGTTTCGTTACACTTTCTTTGCTTCTCTCTCCATTGCCCCCTCTTTATTTACCCACTGTACCCCAATTTCCTTTTTACCTGTCTATACCTTTTTCTGTCCTCTCCATCTATACTTTGCCATACTCTCTATCTTTCTCTCCTCTTTTTTTCCCTTGTGACTCCTCTCTTAGTCTCTCCCTTGTTCATTGTCCCCTCTACCAGACCAGAATAGAAAGCATGGAGAGAATTCTATACATAATTTAGTCACATCCATTTATCTGAGGGACCTGTGGAAGTAGCATAGAATAATTGATAAAAGTTGAACATTAATACACTGCTTGTCTGATACATCAAATCACTCTGACATGGTAAATATGTTGGCAATAATATGTTACCCGAGCAGAGAGAGGATTTAACAAATGTGGATTACTTGATTATGATTCATGTGAATCTGGAAGCCGTTTATCTCAGGTTTGAGTCTGTAACTGTGATTGAAAACATCCACTCAATACAGAGTGTGAAAAGAGGATTAGGTGCATTATACGAAGAGCAGTGCGTGTGTGTCCGTGTTATACATAGAGCAGTGTGTGTCCGTGTTATACATAGAGCAGTGTGTGTGTCTGTATTATACACAGGGCAGTGTGTGTCTGTATTATACACAGAGCAGTGTGTGTCTGTATTATACACAGGGCAGTGTGTGTCTATCTGTATTATACACAGGGCAGTGTGCGTGTGTATTATACACAGAGCAGTGTGTGTGTCTGTATTATACACAGGGCAGTGTGTGTCTGTATTATACACAGAGCAGTGTGTGTCTGTATTATACACAGGGCAGTGTGTGTCTATCTGTATTATACACAGAGCAGTGTGTGTGTGTATTATACACAGAGCAGTGTGTGTCTGCGTTTTACACAGAGCAGAGGGCAATGTGTGTGTCTATATTATACATAGAGCAGTGTGTGTGTATTATACATAGAGCAGTGTGTGTCTGTATTATACACAGAGCAGTGTGTGTCTGTATTATACATAGAGCAGTGTGTGTGTCTGTATTATACACAGAGCAGTGTGTGTGTGTATTATACACAGAGCAGTGTGTGTCTGCGTTATACACAGGGCAGAGGGCAATGTGTGTGTCTGTGTTATACACAGAGCAGTGTGTTTCTGTGTTATACACAGAGCAGTGTGTGTCTGCGTTATACACAGGGCAGAGGGCAATGTGTGTGTCTGTATTATACATAGAGCAGCGTGTGTCTGTATTATACATAGAGCAGCATGTGTGTATTATACATAGAGCAGCTTTGTGTGTATTATACATAGAGCAGTGTGTGTCTGCGTTATACACAGGGCAGAGGGCAATGTGTGTGTCTGCGTTATGCACAGGGCAGTGTGTGTCTGTATTATACATAGAGCAGCGTGTGTGTATTATACATAGAGCAGTGTGTGTCTGCGTTATACACAGGGCAGAGGGCAATGTGTGTGTCTGTGTTATACACAGAGCAGTGTGTTTCTGTGTTATACACAGAGCAGTGTGTGTCTGCGTTATACACAGGGCAGAGGGCAATGTGTGTGTCTGTATTATACATAGAGCAGCGTGTGTCTGTATTATACATAGAGCAGCATGTGTGTATTATACATAGAGCAGCTTGTGTGTATTATACATAGAGCAGTGTGTGTCTGCGTTATACACAGGGCAGAGGGCAATGTGTGTGTCTGCGTTATGCACAGGGCAGTGTGTGTCTGTATTATACATAGAGCAGCGTGTGTGTATTATACATAGAGCAGTGTGTGTCTGCGTTATACACAGGGCAGAGGGCAATGTGTGTGTCTGTATTATACACAGAGCAGTGTGCGTCTGCGTTATGCACAGGGCAGTGTGTGTCTGTATTATACACAGGGCAGTGTGTGTGTCTGTATTATACACAGAGCAGCGTGTGTGTATTATACATAGAGCAGCGTGTGTGTATTATACATAGAGCAGTGTGTGTCTGTATTATACATAGAGCAGTGTGTGTCTGCGTTATACACAGGGCAGAGGGTAATGTGTGTGTCTGTATTATACGCAGAGTGTGTGTGTCAGCATTAGCTTGGTTACTTAATTTACAGTACATATTCTTCAGATTTGATTCCTGTTCACCATGTATGCTGGTGCATAGCAATGCCGTTTTTAAAAACACTTGTGTTTAAAAAGAAAAAGAGGAAAAAATGTAATTTTCATAGTTACATAGTTACATAGTAATTGAGGTTGAAAAAAGACTTATCAGCCCACCAAATTCAACTTTTTAAGATCTCCCCTGATCTGCAATATGCGGATTAGTTGTTAATTGATCCAGAGGAGGGCAAACAAAAATAAAAACAGTGAAACGTTGCCAATGGTCTCAAAAATGAATTCCTTCCTGACCCCAGATACTGGCGATCAAATTTCTCCCTGGATCTAATTACCTTGCACACCTTCGTGTCATCAGCAAAAATGGAGACACTACTTTCCAATCCTACTTCTAAGTCGTTAATAAATATGTTAAAAATGAGAGGACCTAATACTGAGCCCCGAGGAACCCCACTTACCACATTAGTCCAATCTGAGTATGTTCCATTTACAACAACCCTTTGTTTCCTGTCTTTTAGCCAGCTCTCAATCCATGTGCATGTATTTACTGCAATTCCTGTGTCCCTTAGTTTGCACAATAGTCTCCCACGTGGCACTGTATCAAAAGCCTTTGCAAAATCCAAAAAGACTACATCCACTGAGTTGCCCTGATCCAGGTTCTTACTAACCTCCTCATAGAAACTAATTAGGTTTGTTTGACACAACCTATCCCTCAGAAATCCATGTTGGCTCGTACTTATAATGCTGTTTGAATAGACATACTCTTGTATATTATCCCTTATTAACCCTTCAAAAAAGCGTTCCCACTACAGAAGTGAGGCTTACAGGTCTATAATTCCACGGATTTGCTCTTGCCCCCTTCTTAAATATAACTCAGTTCCCTCACTACCCTTGGATGTATTCCATCAGGATCCAGGGCTTTATTAACATTTATTTTTTCCAACCTCTTTTGGATTTCTTCCTGCGTTAACCAGTTATTTGGTGAAGGTAGTGTAGCCCCATTATGTTGCAGTGTCCGAACCACTGGTACCTCTCTTGTGTATACTGGAGAAAATAACCTATTTAGCTCATCTGCCTTTTCCTGGTCACTTAATGTCAGACTGTCACTTTGTAATGCTCCTA
Source organism: Discoglossus pictus (assembly GCA_027410445.1). Lineage (NCBI taxonomy): Eukaryota > Metazoa > Chordata > Amphibia > Anura > Alytidae > Discoglossus > Discoglossus pictus. Next base: position 55,999,842 of record CM050174.1, read on the forward strand.
AAAAATTCCTTCCTTGCCTTCTTCCCATTTATATACCGTATATACTAGAGTATAAGCCGAGTTTTTCAGCCCTTTTTTTAAGGCTAAAAAGGGCCCCCTCGGCCTTTACTCGAGTCACTCTCCCCCCGTGTCTCTCTAACCCCCCGTGTCTCTCTAACCCCCCCTTGTGTCTCTCTACCCCCCGTGTCTCTCTAATCCCCCGGTTTCTCTTTCCATCCCCCCTCCTCATCCTCAACCCCCCCCTCATGCTAACCCCCCCCCTCATACTACCCCTCTAAATACCCCCCCCCCCTCTCCCCTCACTTATCTGCTCCGGTGCTCCATCACCAGGTATATGCTAATGACGTGGTGCGCATGTGACGTCACTTGCGCGCCACATCAAGACCTGGAAGGAGCGGAGGCCAGAGCAGGTAAGTGAGGGGGGAGGGGGTATTTAGAGGGGTATCATGAGGGGGGGGGTTAGAATGAGAATGAGGAGGGAGGGGGGGTTAGAATGGGGGGGTTGAGGATGAGGAGGGAGGTTTAGGAGGGGGTTGAGGTTGAGGAGGGGGTTGAGGATGGGGGGGTTGAGGTTGAGGAGGAAGGTTGAGAGGGGGGTTGAGGATGGAGAGGTTGAGGTTGAGGAGTGGCCTGAGGATGAGGAGGGGGCCTGAGGAGGAGGAGGGGGCCTGAGGATGAGGAGGGGGCCTGAGGATGAGGAGGGGGGCTGAGGATGAGGAGGGGGGTTGAGGAGGGAGGTTGAGGATGGGTGGGTTGAGGAGGGGGTTGAGGATGAGGAGGGAGGATGAGGAGGGGGGTTGCGTTTGAGGAGGGAGGTTGAGGATGGGGGGGTTGAGGTTGAGGGAGGGGTTGAGGAGGGGGTTGAGCATGAGGAGTGAGGTTGAGGAGGGGGTTGATGTTGAGGATGAGGGGTTGAGGAGGGAGGTTGAGGATGAGGAGGGATGATGAGGAGGGAGGTTGAGGATGAGGAGTGGGGTTGAGGAGGGAGGTTGAGAATAAGGAGGGGGGAAGAGACTCAGGGAGGTGAGGGGCGGAAGAGACACAGGGAAGGGAGAGGGGGAAAAGACACGGGGAAGGGAGAGGGGAGAATAGACGCGGGAGAGAGAGGGGGACACAGAAGACACAAAAGGGACACAGGGGGCAGCACATTTCCCACCCTCGGCTTATAATCGAGTCACTCATTTTACCCAGTATTTTGTAGTAAAATAGGTGCCTCGGCTTATACTCGGGTCGGCTTATACTCGAGTATATACGGTACTTAAAACATATTTTAGGGTTAGTCTTACTCTCTTTTGCAACTAATTTTTCATTTTCTATTTTAGCCAGTCTAATCGCCCTTTTGCAAGCCTTGTTGATTTCCTTGTATTCCCGTAAAGCAGTCTCTGTCCCCTCTTGTTTGTATAATATAAATGCCTGTTTTTTACTCCGTATCTTGATCTTTAAATCATTGTTAAGCCACATGGGATGTAATTTACTCCTCTTACTTTTATTCCCACACGGTATATACCGATGTGTATGGATATTTAGTAAGGATTTGAATGTTGTCCATTTATGTTCAGTGTTTTTACCTATCAGTTCTCTGTCCCAGTCTATACTTTGTATTGCTGCCCTTAGACCGTTAAAATCTGCCTTTTTAAAATTAAGAGTTTTTGTTGGCCCCTTACAGCTTTGTTTTTTTAATTCAATCTCAAATGAGACTGTGTTGTGATCCCTGTTTCTCAAAGGTTGCCCTATTCTAACATTTGATACCATATCAATATTATTTGTGATGACTAAATCCAAGATGGCCTCATTTCTAGTAGGCTCTTGTACTACTTATACTCAAGAACCGGCTCCCCTTAGCTGAGCTGCTGGTCTCATTTATCCAGTTTATTTCAGGGTAGTAAAAATCTCCCATTATTAGAACTTGCCCGTGCTTTTAGCTGCATTTCCAATCTGTAACAATAATTGTATTTCCTCACTTTCAATTATATTTGGGAGTTTATAGCATTCTCCAACCAATATTCTTTTTGAATTTGGAAGGTTTATGTAAAATGTTAAAACTTGCAGAGATCTTCCATTTATAAATATATCCAATCATGCCTGAGATATGGATACTGCTGTCCCAAGGAGTTTTTTTCTAAGTGTTCCTTTAGTATGGTCTTATATATTTATTTGTCGGTGATTAGCAATGTAATTGGGATTTTAAAAAGATACATTTGATGTGGCTTCTGTCTTAGGTTTGCCTGTAAGGAAGGATTATGTCTTGTATAAGGACAGCCTCCTAGGCAGATCCTCTCCCATGTTTGGATGCCTTATAGGATGCATGGAGAAGCATATCTGCTAAATTGCAAAACATTAAAGTTCAAATGTAACTTGCACCAAAATATTTTCAAATAGTGATTATTTCTTTAATCAGTTATTAAATAAACAACTGAAAACCTACTGCATAAGCACTAGAGTGGTCCTTTAAGCAAATGGTTTTTAGTAGATGTAATAGTTTGACCAGACTGGCATATTGGTTCTTATCAGCATCAAATTGGAGTCTTTTTTTCCTGGGATTTTAGAATTTGCAATACATAATTAGATTTGGGTTGCTGGAATTATGAGTTTTAACTGAACGTGTGAATGTTTCCATGGCACAGGGGGTGAGTTGGGTGCGGGTCTCTCTCTGTGTATGTGCCAGGCTAACATGAGATGTGCCCAATGACTCCCTAACTGGTCTGATTTATGGCCCGCTCGAGGAAGCCTTGTTCAATCAGTAATACACAGCTCAGCATGGTGCTGGCATGGAAATTGGAGAGACATTTACCCCCTGCCGGGAAACATTACACAAAGATAAGGAGAAAACAAGCACTGAGCTGTAGGAAAGAGGGATGCTCTGCATATCACACTGTGTGGGGCATGTAACTCCTGCACTGCCAGATCAGAACAAGAGATATATGTGATTAATGCGGTGTATGTCACTGAGAGTGTCAGAAGAATTAGACATGGGTATATGCCTACAGGGAGTTGTGTGTCTGCAGTGAAGTTGTGCGTCTCTATGAGATGCAGTGAGATGTGTGTCTGCATTGAGGTGTATATCTCTGTAATGAAATGTATGAGTCTCTGGCACTGCTATTGAGGTATAAACCTCACTGCAGAGTCACATAGGACAGGGCAGATACATCTTGAGCTTCAGCTTGGGGCATCAGAGAGTAGGTGTATCTGTATCTTCTGACTGTACCTGTTCATACTGTCCCCTTGCTCCCTTTCCCAAGGACTCTCTATAATTTTGTAGGGAAAGAGAGATTAAATTCAGACTTGCTTCACTCTTGTACAAAACACAGCAGACAATGTTCCTGAGAACCAGTCCCTAGTTATTTGGGGATAAACAGAGACTTGGCACTGGACATACATGGCATCATTAATCTCGCATCTATGACTGGAACAGGATGGGGGGCTGCAAGGTTTCACTCCAGCTTTTTCCTTTCGGGTGACCCTGGATGGCTGCCTTGTCCAGGGATGCTGTGCATGCTTCTTCCTGTCTTCACCACTCCATCTTGGCATAAATAATACTGCTGAGTTCCTCTCTTCTACTCCAAACTGCGCTCAACTGGTGGATATAAAAATAGTTTGGTAGTTATCTAGAAAATATTCTATGGCAGGCTTTAAGGACTACATTTTTAAAAATCTTTATATCCTGGCATGTTTGCATATACAGGTCGACTAGGCCCACAACTAAATAGACAAATTGTAATATTAGGCAGGCATTCAGATTGGAAGTATATTTGTTTTTAGCTTAATTGTATTTATAGGGAACAGATAAATCACATTTAAAATAATTTAAAAAAAAAAGCAAATAATTTTAAATGTTTAGAATTTACAGCATATAAGCTGTATCCCACTCCTTATAATGTTCAATATGTAGATCCACAACTGCTGAGGCACTTTATCATTTTTTTTTTTAATTGAGCTTCCCGTGTAAATGCCAAGTATTGTTTACAAGGAGGTAACAGTAGGTCTGTAATCTGGACCATTACAGTGGGATTGCTATCTCAGAGACTGGCATGGGTGGATGTCGGCCATATCCTGGAGTATGACAGACTATTCTCAAATGCTACAAGACATACCAGCTGCTAAGGGCTCAATTAAATGATTTCTGTAAGAAACCTTGCAAATTTGTGTATGCACGAATGGATCTACCTCATTCTGCTTGCAACAAACCCTTAAAAGTGATCACGATTATTGTTGGCGCTAGTGGAATAATAAATGTATGAAGAAGGTACAGTTATTTGGTTATATTGTATTATTTAAGTTTTTGTAGAATAGCTGCTCTTCAACCCGACCCTCTTGGCATTCAGGAGGATGGGTGTTACTCGGTTTGTAGAGTAGTTAAAATTTTAGAATTGAGATATATGTGAATTAGCATAAGCATATTGAATTTGACCTGCGAGTCAATGGAATATTTTAACATCCAAACAGTACTTGTGAAAAACAAAAATTAAGATTAAAAAAAAAAAAAAAAAAGAGTTCACAATGTATGAACTGTTCCCTGCTACTGGAGGAGATAAAATGCTATTACATGGCCCCCGGAAGAGTTACTGAACATCCTACGTATTCTTGTAATGCTCTATGAGGACTCGCAGTGAGACAAAGACTCAACGTTCCCCCAAGTACAAATAAAACCCTTATGAGAACATTTACAAGACACATAAGAAACATTTTCAAGACCCTGATAACATAAAATTTAAGCCTTCACATCCGACACAAAAGTAGCCTTTCTAATGGTTACCACAGTCTTATACAACAAAAGTAATGAACAGTCACCTAAATCACCATGTCAATTATAAACAACAGTTCACACAATTAAACACTGACACCCGTCTAATACACACCTTATTAATACAGATCCACATGGATTAATATCTAAACCACTGCCACCAGTTCACCTGCCATTTAATGCCATGTGGCAAATTAGAAATTAACACATAATACGATGTGTCTGAACTGCAATGTTAATGTGCAAAAAATAACTCCATCAATGTGTCTGTTTAAATGGGGAACTGGTACCTATGTAGACTCACTGTTGCAATATTTAGTGGAGTCCCCTAACTTTACTAGTATTGCTATTGAGATTGTTGTGTTTCTGGGCTCTGACCCGTATCTGCATCTGTTAGTTAGCTTGTGAGACCTTGCAAGAGTTCTTACAACTGTTTTCCCTTTTGTGACAATGCCCTTACATTAAAGAGCCAGCTAAAACCATGTAATAGCTACTTAGATTATCTCACAGGAGCTCGTGTAGCTACAAGTCAGCCTTGTGGGCGAGTCCAACTGGAGCCATGTAATCTAGCTCTAGCACTGTTCCCTCAGTTACATTTGTCAAGAATAGAATTTATGAAAATATATCAAAGTATTTAATACATTTCAAGAGGAAAGTATCTTCCAGAAGTTAAACTCAAGAAAATGTTTTGATTTGAAGTTGGAAGGTGTGAGATTTAGGTGTAATGTGGAACAGAGTTAGAGTGGAAGAAGGTCAAGGATAAGAAATGTATGAATGCCATGGATAAGCAGAATGCCATTTTGCAGTTAGGTTAAGCCAAACTTTTGGATTTTGGATAGATAGAATGGTCTGTCAAATCTATGTGTCCTATGTTTTCAGAAAATAATTTAAAGAGTAGTACATAATCTTAAAGAGTACAGCTGGATTATGAATCGGAAAGAGAATTGTCTGGTTCCTCCCCAGAGCGTTCCATTTCTGGGATTCATCGTAAATTCCATTCTAGGAAATATATATTTGGCAAAGAACAGAACATGAAGCACGATCAAAGAAATGTGAACATTAAGAAGCACACCGGTGCCTCAATGTTCCATTGCAGGTCATTGGGACTTTCAGAAAATGTGGGACAGGAGACTAAAGTTGTCAGACAGGTATGGTTATTTGTTGCCAAGAACAAGTTAAGATCTTGGATCTTGGAAAGACCAAGGGAATCAAAAGAAACAAATGTGGTCCAAGCTGCCAAAATGGGAAGGTATTCCAAGAGCGGTACAAATAAAAAAAGCCTAAATGCTCAACTGAGTATGGACATTTTTGTTCTATCATAAATACCCAGTCAGATTTTATTTCTCTGGTACTATAAAAGACACAGTATTTCTATGCACAAAACCAAAAAGACAACCCAGTGCAAGATGTTATAGCAAGAACAGATGCATATTTTTATCATGTTCTCCATTTGGTATCAGGTCACTTGCCGATACCCCTGTTGCTTGGGTGACACACCATATGCGCAATGTCTGGTGCCTGTTTAGGACGTCAACAGTACTTTTATTGAGAGATATGAATTCCTTCTATGTGGCCAAATTGCATATTAGTACAATTCTTTAGATAAGTTGGGAAATAGAAATAATGTACAATGTTTAAGTTCAACCATGGATCACCTTAATCATTGTCATGCTGTGATACTGGATTACTGGTTTTAACTGGACATCATGGGCCTTCTCAAAACATATTTTGCTGTCTCATACTATACCAAAATATTATTTGACATTTTGCTTGTATGACTATAGATAAGTGGTTTTCAAATTTTATACAGCAGTTGTCCTAACACTTTCAGTTATCCCTGCTTTTTTATTTGACCTCAAATGCCAGGGCATTTGGGGACATCCAATCCTAAGAAAATTGATATAACTATTGTAATGCACTAATAATACAAGTTTACTGCTTTAATTTATTCATCGTTAGCCACATATTTAATACAAACAATATTCTATATTAAACTTACTTTGAAACATCAGCTTCTAAGTTTCACTAGAGCTTCTTGTTTTCACCCCAATGAGGTCATCAAGAGTGGCTCTGGTTGGTGGCAGTGCTAAATGATCAAACAAAAGCTTGTACTTAGACAGTGCTCTTGATTGAATTCCTCCCAGGGACTCATTGCATTAGTTTCATTTGCCACAGTCAACACTGCCCCAGGGTTTAATGTGGCAAATTAAACCTATCTAATACAACAAGTCACCAGATCTCAGTCATGTACAAGAAGTTGCCAGTTACTTCAATATAATTACAATATAGATGGTTACTGCTGAGTGTTTGTTGAATTTATCTTTACTAATGATATTCTTAGTGACAGTGGCACCTGAAATGATTGCAAATGTCTGACCTTTGGCCAATGTTTGCCCTCAGGACACCTTTTGAATTTCCTTTAGATGCTAATGGGATATTGTATAGGATTTACACGGGCATATCCAACCACTTGTTACACTACACCTACCATCTAAACACTAAAGAATGGAGTGTGGGGAGGAGGAATACTAATAAGCTGCATTTTATCAACAAATTGCACTTCTGCATTTTTCATGCACAGATAAATAATGTAACAAGTGACTTTACACTTTAAACACTATTTATATGGTCATTAAAGATTTCCGGGGTATTCCAGATCAGGTCAGCAATCATAAGCTCATTTAGCAGGCAAGGCAAGCTCTTTCAGCTGTGTTAAATGTTAATGCTACTGTTGAGAGAAATCAACACTATTAGAAATATATGTAGATATTATTGTAAGGCACTACAATATAGAAATGTTGACTTTCTCTAATGTATAACTTGGTGCTTTTAGGTTATAAATTATACATTGATTCTTCTGAATTACTCCTGGACTAGATTTACCATTAGAAAAATTAGGCAGCCGCCTAGTTAATAACTCACACACTGGGATGCTTGCACTGCAGATCACCTAATATGTGTTTCAGTTTTGGTGACTTGCAAAGATGTCCACTGGTCCAGTTTTTCCCTGAGCTAGCTCATTCTCCTGAATGATACAGCAATCCATCCTATTCCTGTTATTGAACCCCCCATCTATTGAGGAATCAATTCTTGACCTGTTTTTAAGAAGTGGATTTATCTATAAATCTATATATTGAATAGATACATTAAGCATTTCATAATGATGGTGTTTAATGCACCTACTATTAATAATAGTCCAGTAGAGGCTTTACATTCTGCATTTGTTTCTGTTTTTAAGAGATGATATTGATATTATCAGGATTGATATCTTCTTGTTTTATACATGCAGCTATTGATTAACATACAATGAATTGTGAGGCTGGGATTAATAATGCAGAATAAATGTAATTTATAGCGGCTATAGACTATTTTATCCGTGAGGCATGGAGTCTGTCCCATAGGGTGACACAGGCAGGAGGGAGCTATGAAACATGGAGGCTCTCTCTGCCACCCCAGGGTGAAGTGGAATCTATCCCCCACTACAAACACTACAGGGTGGCACAAACAAAAGGACGATATATGACATTGAGTCTGTTCCTACTACCACAGGGGGACACAGACAGGGGGGAGCTTTAGGATATGGAGTTGCTCCCACTACATGGTGACACTGACAGAAGGGCGATGTGATATACACAGTCAAGTCACATTATTATGACCACAGTAAGGGTGGTTAATCTGCGGAATTCTCTACCAGAGGAGGTGGTGACAGCGGATTCGATAGATAACTTTAAAAGGGGACTGGATTTATTTCTAATTAAAAAGGGAATTCAGGGTTATCATGGATAATTAGAGAGGCAGTATTGATCCAGGGAGAAGTCCGGTCGTCAGTGTCTGGGATCAGGAGGGAATTTGATTATTTTTTTTATACAACTAATGAATTAATAGTTAATCCGCATATTGCAGATCAGAGGAGATCTTAAAAGGTTGAACTTGATGGACTGAAAGTCTTTTTTCAACCTTAAATACTATGTAACTATGTAATCTGCTAATATTCTGAATAACCGCCATATGCAGCACCCACAGCAGCTAGATGGCATGGTAGTGAGTCAATAAGATGCTACCAGGTAGGCAAGGGTATCTGGAGCCATGCTGTCAGCCATCAGCATGTGTTTTTCCAACATTGGTTGCAGAGTTTTTGTTCTCAGAGGTTTCGCGCCTGATAAGCAAACATCTGTCCAGTTGATGGAGCAGAAAACATGACTCATCAGAGAAGGCAATCCTTTGCCAGTCAGAAGAGTTCAAACATCTACACTGTCATGCAACTTGAAGCTGTTTCTGACGATGAACCCTCATCAGCATGGGTGCAATGACCATCCGTTTGCTTCAGAGCCCCATACCCAACAGGGTTCCCTGTACTATCATTTTAGACACATGGCTGGTAGCCCCCTGGGTTGTTTGAACAGTGAGTTGCTCGACAGTAGTGTGTCGGGTGGCCCTCACACACCTTCCCAGCAGGCGATCACCTTGGACATAAATGGTACATGGTGCTCCAGTTACCATGCCATTTATTCACAATGGTGCCGTATGTCCAGTCACGGTACACTTTAATCACAACAGCACGCGTTCACAAACTGTGCTGCCACCCTTGAGACGAATGAACCAATGATCATCATCTTTTCAAAGTCGGATAAATCGCATGTTTTACCCATTACAGGGATGGTTGATGTGTTTGCAGGATGCCTACATGTCACCTTATATACTCAACAACATGCCGTTTTTCATTGGCTACGCGCTGCTGCCATCAAAAGTAGGCGGTGTTCATAATAATTTGGCTTGCTGCCCCTCCCACCCCAGGGTGACACATATAGGGATCTATGGGACACTGAGTCACTACATTGTGACATGCAGGAGAGCTATGTGATATTCATGCAGTCCTTCCCACCCTAGGGTGACCGTGATGCTCATACAGGGACTGAATCCTCTCTTCACTGCTTCCTGATGTATCAGCAACTATCCAATTTAGTCAATAATGCTTGAATCCAGTAATTATTTTCTCTTAAGTCTACGACTTGATAAAAGCACTTCAGTTTCTTTATTACGAACACTACATCAAAACCTAATTGCGCAATTAGTTATAAATTAGAAGCACTTCCAGAGGTGACGGTCCCTTGGAGAGGGGGCAGAGAGGGGCGTTCTCTCTCTCTGCATGAAAGCAATGGATAGGGAGCAAATTCTAGACTAATGACACCAGCAGAGCTCTGGTTGTCTGTGGGTTAACCTTGACTGGTGTCATATTCTGTAGATACAATCAATTAAAACATTTATAGATCTGACATTGAGGAATCCTAGGAAGTGGAATGAAGGATGTAGAATCAGCACTGTGTGAGCCTGTCCTGATAATGTACAGCAAGAAGGTCAAACTACATTAGATATAAACAGCACTGTCTGGGTCTGTCCTGATAATCTGCAGTTAGAGGCCAGTCTAAATTAGATAAAATAAACGTACTACCTGAGCCTGGTCTTATTATGTGTCTTTACTAAGTCACTCTACATTAAATATTTACCAGGATGGCCTGAGCTTAACCTGACAGGGTGCAGACAGAAAATGACTTAAGTCTAGATAGAAACTTAACACTCTTTAAACCTGTCCTGATAATGTGCAATCATGATTTTCCCTATATAAGACAGAAACTTGGCACTGTATGAGTCTGTCCTGATAATGTGCAGTCCTAATGAAAGTCTTCTTACGTTAGATAGACAGGTCAGAACGGTATAGTCAAGTGGTTGCTCTACTAGATATATATCCATCACTAACTGAGCCTGTCCTAATAATCGCCAGCCAGGAAGTCTCCATACATTAACTAGAAATCCAGCATTGGCTGAGCCTGTCCTGATAATGTGCTGTCAAGAGGTAATTCTATTAGACATAAATCCATCAATAAGTGAGTCTGTCCTAATGATCGCCAGTCAGGACATCCCCATACGTTAACTAGAAATCCAGCCTGTCCTGATAATGTGCAGTCAAGAGGTCACTTTGTTAGACAGCAGTAAGTGAGCCCATCCTAATAATTATCGCCAGTCAGGAAGTCCCCATACATTGACTAGAAATCCTGCATAAGCTGAGCCTGTGCTGATAATGTGCAGTCATAATGAAAGTCTCCTTACATTAAGATTGACAGGTCAGCACTGTTTGAGCATGTTCTGATAATGTGCAGTCAAGAGGTCACTTCATTAGACAGAGATCTAGCACTAAATGAGCCTGTCCTAACAATCCCCAGTCAGGACATCCCTATACATAAACTAGAAATCCAGCATTGTCTGAGTCTGTCCTGATGATGTGCTGTCAGGAAGAAGTGTCCCTACATTGTCTGAGCCTGTCCTGATGTTATTCTGCATTAGATAGACACACAGCATTGTATGAGCTAGTCCTGATTATGTGCATTTATATACAGCCTATTTAACCCTTTTTCTGTCCTCACTGTTCTTCTTACCAGTGAAATACGTCAGATAGTAGAATGAGAGCGCCCTCTACTGGCAGAAGTAGAATTATGTTTTGTTATATCATTATACTAATTCTAGATTATGAGCTATGATATCATTTTACCTCCCTCATTGCTTTTAATCTACATTTTCATTTACATTCAATCTGTGGCACCCTTAGTATTTCTAGAACCTCACGTCTCTCCATAATAAATATGGCATACTTGTAGGATATTGTAATGAATACAACGTAAATAAATGTCCTGGAGTCCTATATTAAACAAACGTTAGAATGTTAAAGAATGCTGCTGCAGCTTTCAGTCGTGCCCGACTGTCTGTGACCACATGGATTGCAACACACCAGGAACATCTTTATGTCCATGGTCATGCTGATGGTTTTCATGACAGAGATACTGGAGTGGGTTGCCAGTTCAATCTCCCCTCTCTTCATCCTTCTCTCTCCTGTCTTGCGCCTCTCTCTCTCTCTCTCCTCTCTCGCCTCGCCATCCCTCTCTCTTTCTCTCCTCACTCTCTCCTCTCTCTCTCCGTCCCTCTCTCTTTCTTTCATTTTCTCTCTCATGCCTCTCTCTTTTCTCTTCCTCTCTTTTCCTATCTTTCTCTAACCCCCTCTCTCTCTCTCTGTCTCTCTCTCTGTCTCTCTGTCTGTCTCTCTCTCTCTCTCTCTCTCTCCTCCTGTGATTTAAAACTCAAGCTGAGACCTGTCAGAAAAGCTTTAGCACATGGGTAAAATAAGTTCAACAATGACTGACTTATAACAGTTTATAATAAACTCTGCATTTAGCCAATTATTTATTATTAACTCATATAAATGATACAGGACAATTTACTGAAACCCTTTACAAGAGTTACAAATCAGCATTTTTGTATATATTTACATAAACATGGATTTTCTTGTTTTGTTTTTTGCATTCCTGCACAATGTAGGTCATTTCCATGTACCTGACATTTATAATAAATTGTATAAAAAATCTGTGCACCAGCAACATTTGTTTTGCTCAGATCTTGATCTGCCATTGTCATCATTAGGGTTGAGAATTATATGCAAATGCATATTTTTACTGAACTGGCATATATTAATCAAAATGTGTACTTTTATATTTCATCCAGAAATTTTCATGCATCATTTTTAGTACATAATTGTGCATATTTCTAATGTTGGAAAACCTTATGGATAAGCACAACCAACGACATAATGACTGTGCCTGGACTGCTGCGGTCCATAGATTCATGAAGAGTCGGACACTACTGAATGACTAAACATCAAGCATGAGATGGGGAGTAAATTACAAAACATCTTTACTTATTTCCAGTTATCTACATAAGTAGACAGTTTCTGATAGAATCCTGTCTAATATTTGCTTTTAAAATGAGTGTTGTTTTTTTCTCTTCACCTCAAAATCAATTCTAAATATTGGGGAAAAACTGCTAATACAATGTATAGGCAGTTTGTACTGCTCTTTTAAATTAAATCAATTTTGTGTTGGGATGACAAAGTCATGTTTAGTTGGTGTCTGCATCACCAGAACCTTTTTACCAGAATATATATGTTCTCTCACAAAAAAAAAAAAAAACCTTTTGATTTAATTAGAAATTGTTGTGCTTTATCCATTTAATATTTTTTTACCATTCACCTTGATATACTGATTAGATCTCAATGCCCTGGTTGAATGCTAAGTTTCATTTACTTTTCCTGTTTGCAGATTTGTGTAGAATGACAGCAAGTTAAAGGTTTAAAAAAAAAAAAAAAAAACATGCATAGATGCATAACCTATATTGGCATTTACATCTTTATTTCTCTTTTTGTTTGATTTGCTTAATTTTCCAATGTGCAAATAGTGATGAACCCTGTCAGTGATAGAACTATAGAGCTCTGGTGCAAAAACAAAATTGGGGCCCCTCTCAAGGGAATGTAAAAAATGTTTTGTGCTGGGCCCCACCAAGACCAAATCACTTGGTGCTCCTGCCTGTGTGAAGCTCATCTGCCAGCGGCATAGCACCAGGATGCACGTGCTCCACTTTCCTGCAACACCCTCTACATATATATATATATATATATACATATATATATATATATATATATATATATATACGCATATATAGTTACATAGGCCCTCATTTAATTGCAATTTGGCCAATTGAATAGGGGTCTAAATAGGCACATAACATATTTTTTAAATAAGTTTTTAGATAGTAAACATCTATCCAAAAGCAAGGTTTTCACTAACTAAAAACTTACTTAAAAAATATGTTATGTGCTTATTTAGAGCACTATTCAATTGGTAAAATCACAATTGAATGAGGGCCATAGTAATTAAAGTTGAAAAAAATACTTTAATCCATCAAGTACAACCTTTTTAGATCTCCTCTGATCTGCAATATGTGTATTAGTTGTTAATTGATCCAGATTAAGGATATATACACATATATACACACATATAAACATCACCCTCATACAGCACCCATCCCTACATAGCATCCAGTTCTTGTCAGCAGCCATCCCCTCTCATGACCATCCTCACACAGCACCCAACCCCATCTCCTTTGCTTCTCGTTCACACACCCATCCCTCTGTACTTTGCTGCCACTTTGCAGCCCTTGATCTTTAACCTTCCTCCCTGATACACATCCCCAGCATTCTGAACTGCTCCACACTGCCACCTGTTGTAGCTTAAGTAGAAATTATCTTTTTCAAACAGGCCCACACAAATATCAGGCTGGTGTGATGTGTGTGGCCAAGAAGACACAGGGGGTTTCCAGTGAGGCCTTCACAGATTGGGCCAGGGTGTTAGGCCTCAGAAAAGCCCCTACACTCAAAAACATTTTTTTTTGCATTGTATTTTTTTTCTGAATAAATTACACAGCACTGCCCTTCCCTTGAGGAGGGCCCTGGTGCACTAAACCACCTGCACCACTGGCAGAACCACCCCTGAACCCTAACATACGTAATAATTTGAGAGGGCTAAGCAGCAAAATTGTTAGTGTTTATATTGGTGCAATTTTATGCCTAAATGCCTAATTGCCGGTTGGGTTAACAACGCAAGCCCAATATAAATGATTAGTTTGGGACTCGTATTCTTGTGGAAGTTAATTCCAACCTTTACCAGTGTCTTTATGATAGCTCCTAATGATCTCCTCTCTTTGTTTGATTTGTAACTTTTAATTGAAATATGCAATAGTTCCCCTTAAAGGTTTTAGGGAATGTAAAGCTGAAAAAAAAGCATAATTGCAGTCATTTATTTGATTGTTCATGCATATATTTCTCAACTCTGGTCATCACAATGAGTTCAGTGCTTAAATGCAATGTTATGGATGGGGTTAAAAAAGCGCACAATCTCCTTTAGGTAACCCCAATAATATGGGCTGATGATGGAGCCTGAAGCAATGGATAGAGGTCCCTCTCTTGTGTTGGTTGTTTTCTGTGGGTGTCGTGATGAACTCCCGCTAAGAATCTGATAGCATTCAACTTCTATATATTTTTTGAGATCGTCTATGTTTTTTCATTAGACGGTCTACATTGCACATAGTCGCTGACCGATATGGTGGATATTGTGTATCTTATCTATGGTTTTCTATCAATAAAAATATATTTATATTACAAAAGTCCCTTCTAATTGAATTTCTTATGCGCGGAGGACTACTTTACATAGAGGAGTAACAAAACCTTCCATACATGCCGTCATCCAGTTGTCGAATACACAGTGTTCTTCCAACACTCCGTCACCGGGATATGGATCTTAGCGGGAGTTGATCGCCACAGAAAACAACCAACACGAGAGGGAACTGTATACATTTCTTCAGGCTCCATCATATAATTGGGGTTACCTTAAGGAGATTGTGCGCTTTTTCAACCCTATCCCTACTATGAGGCTTCGGCTCCAATTTCGGACACTGATGTGAACAGAGTTCAACTAAAAACAGCAGATCACCATCAACACCAAGGAAAGAGGATAGTCTTTCAGTTTCTGAAGCACAGAGTCTTCCAGGAAGGAGGGAACACCGGTTGACCCTACACAAGGTCCAACAGTGGAGTATGTACCTCCAAACTACCAGACCTACCTTGCGTTACGCCTAAGGTGGGGTCATCAACCCAACATCACTATCCACTTAAATGCAATGTTGTATGCTTCTAAATAATTCCTGATAGTTTTGTTACTTAGAGGAAGCACAATTTGATGTTTCAAATCTTTGCTTTAACTGAAAGTTTTATGAGGTGCAAAATGATCCCCCTCTGCTCGGATTGACTTTTATAACAGTATACTTGTGCTTAGCAACATCCTTGTGAAGTGCATTTATTGGTACCACTGAGTTTTAGATACGTTTCTGCCCCTGTGAGACAAGTATTTCATATATCTTCAAGATATAAAGAGTGCATTCTTAGAATCTATAAAAGAAATACCAGAACTTTAGTGAAATTGGATCCTTCCTAAACCTTTTCTGACAGAAGAAAATCCATGCAAAACTGAATAAAAATTAAGAGTCTCACTAAAAATGTTCAAGATCTCAAAACTCCATGAACACTGAATGATAACCTGGCATTTTCCACTCAAAAAATAAAGGGCAAGTTATCTACATCACATCCCCTCCCCATCATATTGAGGTTATATATATATATATATATATATATATATATATATATATATATCACATATATAGTTCTCAGCAGCGTGACCTTGCCAAAATCCGTTGGTAACGCAATGTTAAAATTGCAAGCTTGCAAAGCGAGGGCCACAGTTGCAGGCTGTAACAGTGGACCTTGTGAAGCGAGGGCCGCGTTTGTGGCCAGGCAAGGAGCGCCAAGGGCGCTCCTTGTGCTTGTGGAGATGAGCACCTGACAAATCAGCAGTGTATGTTATCCTAACATGTTACTATTCCACCCACGACACCCACCCTAATTACCTTTCAGCACTCTCCCATGTGCTTCACACAAAATTTGCACTAGGTAAAGAAATAACTGCATAGTAGCACACTCTCTATCAGATCTTTTGCTATTCTCTATCTGTTCTTTCCCAGGTTTGTGACTCTTCCATTCCTTTTAGATTGTAAGTATCGAGTTTCCAATCTTGCAGGGTGCTTTGGAAAAAAGCAGTTTCTTTAAAGAGCCTAAGCTCAAAACAGGGCCCTCCATATTCTGCAGTTTTCCCTAGGACCCCGTAGAACTTAGGCAGGGAGCGCCTTTTGCGCTCACTGCGCTGGTGGAGATGAGCGCCGTAGGTGCTCATCCCTACGACCCTGCGCGCCTTGCGCATCATACCTACAACCCACGTAACTACACATCAACACAAAACTCAAATACGCAATTCAAAGTGCGAGACTCCTAGCACTTTGAAAATAATTGGCTATAAAAAATTACGGCCTGTAACACTTAGAAAATAAAACCGCCACTGAGGAAAAAAAATGTGAACCGCAAAAATACGAACTTAACGGCCGCAACATGCACAGCGAAAAATGCGAAAAACACACAAAATACAAAATAAAATAAAAACAAAAATACACACACAGCAAGGGGGGGGGGCAGCCAGGATGTCTGGGAATGAAGTTACATGCCAATTTAAATACAATTTAAAGATTTTCGCCACTCGAAAATCCCCTAAGCAAGAGAAAAAATAGCCGCTGAAAAAAAACAAAAACGAGGCTACATGATCCCTAAGCACGCAAAACACCGCCAAGCACATATGACTTTTACACAGACCCGTGCAACCTAATAAATACACTATATATAGGAACGACGCTAAATGCTCAACACCCGCCTAACACATACACAATCGCAGCCATTTTACCACAATCACTCAAACCTAATAACATTAACATTACAAAATGCGGAAGTACACAGCTAAACAAACGGTTTAACCTTGTGCACACAGTCTATTACACTACACACTGCACACATTGCTGACACTTACACCTCAGCTCTCCAACAGTGCTAATCTACATTGTATGTTGCAGGAACATCAAAACAGATTGTTAGCTCTTCAGCATATTGCTTAATGTCTTATATTAATTACAAATATGTAAACTATATTACTTAATAACTTTACAAATTATATAATTAACATTACAAAATACATACGCATAAAAAAAAAAAATAACAATAAAGGCTAAAGGCGCTCAGCGCCCGCATCACAAAGAGCACCAACGATGTTTACAGGACCACAACTACACCAGGGGAGAGGCTTACAATGCGAGGCAAAAGCCCTTCAACGCAAAACTTGCAATGAGCGCCAAAGCAGCTCTCATAATCAAACATACACCAACCAAGAGGCTTGCAATGAGCGCCAAAGGCTCTCAGCACGAAGCTCGCAATGAGCGCCGAAGGTACTCAAACAACCAAAATACTTTGTGTACCAAACAGCATTACCTTCCTTACAATTCTATTGCCATCATTTTTTGACGGGCAAGTCGCTAGTATACATATATACTTCAGTTCCCTTCCCCATCATATCAAGGCATCTATAGCCCATTCCCAAATAATAAAATGATCTACCTCTCATTCACATCTCATTAAATCATCTACATCACATGTTTATTTCATCAACTAATGAATTCATATCTCTCACTCAGCATTTAATCTACATCACAAACCCATCTAGTGAAATCATCTGCAACACATTCCAATCTTGTCAATTTATCATCATTAACCCGCCTGGCGGTATGATTATGTCAGTATTGAGAATGTTAAAGCAGTACATTAAAAAATACTGACATAATCATACCGCCCTTTCCCACTTATCCTTCTCCCTTCCCCCCTTCCCTCCTCCTCCTCCCCCCTATCCTCCTCCTCACTTCTCCCCTCTCCAATCACCTCCCTTTGTCCCTTCTCCTCCTCCTTTTCCCGTATCCTCCTTCTCCCTCCTTCCCCCCTTATCCTCCTCCTTCCCCCTTATTCTCCTTCTCATCCTCCCTTCCCTCCTTCCCCCATCATCATCATCCTCCTCCTCTTCCTTCTCCTATTATCATTTTCTTCCTCCTCCCTCCTCCCTTTCCCCCATCCTCCCTTTCTCCCCTTCCCTCTTATCCTACTCCTCACTTTCCCCTTATCCTACCTTTCCCCCCTTATCCTCCACCCACCTCCTTCCCCTCCTCCTCCTCCCTTCCCCCCTTATCATACTCCTCCTTCCCCCTTATCATACACCTCCTCCTTACCCCTTATCATACTCCTCATCCTTCCCCCTTATCATCCTCCTCCTTCCCCCATAATGTCCTCCTCCATTTATCCTTATTCTCCCTTTCCCCCTTCTCCTCCTCCCTCCTTCTCCCTTTATCATCCTTCCTTGCCACCCTTATCATCCTCCCTTGCCGCCCTTATCATTCTCTTCCTCCTTCTTCCCCTCTGCAGTAACCTAGAGCATGGCTCGGGGTTACCGATTTAGGAAGTTAAAAATAACCCCAGGTCACGCTCGGGATTACCGTTTAAGAGGTTAATACATTCCCAAAATCATCAAATCCTCCACATCACATCCCAATCACATGAAATAATTTACATCGCAATCCAAAATTTTCCAAATATTTACATCAAATCTCAGTCAACAAATCATCTTGTCAACAATTCATCAAATCTACCTCACATCTGCAGGTCATAAAATCATTCACTTTACATTCACATCTCATCAAATTATCTACATTACATCCCAAACTCTTCAAATTGTGTACATTGAATGCTCACAATCAAATCATCTAAATCACATCCACAAGTTAACAAATCATATACATCAACTCTCCATTTGATCAAATCTTCTACATTACACCCATTTGCCATTAAAATAAATATCACATTCCTAACTCATCAAATCATCATCATCATCATATCCCTAGCTCATGAAATACTCTGTATCACGTCTCCAAATCATCAAATCATCTAAATCAAATTCATATCTCATTTTTGTCAGATTCCCTGCACATCAAATCATCTGCATCACACCCCTAACTCTCCTGAAATCATCATCATATCTCCATCTCTTCAACTTATCTATATAACATCACATTTTATGTATTGACATCCATAACTCACACACTGAGCTCATAAAGTTATATGCATAACACAGACAACTCATCAAATCATTTATATCACATCACCAGGACATAAAATCTACATTGCATCCTAAACTAAAAAAATAAACTCAGCAAAATATATACATCAAATCAACAATTCACTATATCTACATTACATCAATATCATATCTTCAACATCTTGTCATCCACATCACATCCTCAAATTAAATCATCTAAATTTTTCCATAATTCATCACTCTATCACAACCCCATCTCAACAAATTATATACATCAAATCCCCATCTCATTCTATAATCTACATAAAAAAATCCTATCTCATAATCACATTTATGTCATCAAATCATCTACTTCACAATCCCACCTCTGAAGTAATCTGTATCACTTTCTTATTCATCAGATCAGCTACATCACATCCCCAGCTCATCATATCATCACTATCACACCCTCAACTCATTAAATAATCTATTTCTTACCACTTCTTATTAAATCATCTATATCACTTTCCAAACTCCTCAAACCATAGTGAATTCCCCATTGTAAATTCATCTACATCATACCCACATTTCAGATTGGACTATCTTCAAATCATTTACATAATATTCACAACTCATCATATTATTAACATCACATCGCTCTAATCAAGCCTTTGTTTTGGCCAGACTAACTGTTGCCGGACTAAAACTTAAGGAGTCCCTGTAGCTTCTCTCTGCTCCTGAACTCACCTAATCATTGTCCAGCCTGCCTTGTCTCGACTGGTGGACCTCCAAGCAGGCAGCCAAATGGTATACTTGGCAGCCTCATTTTGCTGTCTTACAGAAGGGGATTCTGAACCAGCTACAACTTGATCCACTGGAGGGTTAAGCTAAGTTTCTGAAGCCAAGTCAGGTTTTGACAATAAATCTGTACTAAGGATTTACTAAGTCAAGCCTAATAGGAAATAGACTGAGAAGACTAGATAAGCCTATTTAACTTTAACTGTTGTCATTTCTATGTACTCTGGGTATTTTCATGACAGTCTAGAATGTATTTCCCCTTCTGAATCACTACCTTGTCGTGGTGAAGAGGCTTAGGTATTTCAATTAAGTTGTGAGCTATACCCTGTAGGGACACCCAAGATGGGCAGTCCATAGCATAGAGATCAGACAAATTGTGGTCCACTGGAAAAGGAACTGGTAACCCACTCCAATATCTTTCACAAGAAAACAGTATGGATTAGCACGGCCAGAGTTATAATGAATGTGCATGGCATGTTGCCGTGGTGGCTGCAGTTTCTCCAGAGAGTGCACCTGCTACTGTTTTGGTTCACACTTTGCACATTTTTTGACGCTGTTTCACTGGACGATGTTTTAGAGTCTGCACATTTATTAACGTGCACACACACAGTTGCTCAGGTGATATTGAGTGTGCACCAGTTGTGGTGCCAATTTAGAGTTCCAGCAACTGAGATTTTGGTTTGGTAAATAGGTTGTATTTGGATAGACAATAAAACTTAAGATCTGTTGACAAAAAGATAGTCATTTGTACAAAAAGATAATCTACTTTTGTAACAGCTTGGCTCTATTTTAACTACTCTACCTTCTGGATCCATGACTCTGTCTTTGGCAATCCCTGTCTTGTACTTTTGACCATTCTTGTCTTCTGCCTGCCAGGACTCCTGGACCTTAGAACTCTTTTGGTGCCTCTGACGTTTCTGTATCTTGGACTAGTGATCTAACCCCAATCCAAGTTTTGTGCCCCATCCCAGTTGTAATAGAGTGTGTTTCACTAATTTGACAGGTTTTTATTGAATGAAAAACGAGTGATCCGAAACTCTTTTTTATATTGCTACAAAGCTATCTTTCTGCAGATGTCCCACCTTTCCAGCCAGTGGCAGAGCTAACCAACTCAATAGAGTATACAGTATATATATAAATTTGTTGTTGTGGAGCTCTTCAGTCGTGTTCCACTCTTGGTGACCATATGGAGGCAGCACGCCAGGCACATCTGTCTGTGTTTCTGGTAATGCTTATCCATAGGGTTTTCTTGGCGAAGATACTGGAGTGGGTTGCCAGTTCCTTCTTCAGTGGAACGTTATATGTCTGACCTCTCTGCTATGACCTGCCCAAATTGGGCGACCCTGCATGGTATAGCTCGCAGCTTCATTGAGGGACAGAAGCCCCTTCACCATGAAAAGCTAGCGATTCAGAGGGGGTTATATATATTTTTAAAATGGTAATGTATTACAAGAGCAAAGCCTTTGTGGGCACATTTGCATGTCCCTGCCCAGGTTCCCAGAATGCAGTTTAGTAACAATATTTCTCGGAATTCTGGACATAGACATGTTTTTTTTTTAGGCGTTTAAATGTGAACACAAATGTACTATTTATTTACTGTATTACTGTATGGTGGAGAGCTTCTATTGCTCTTTTGCCCACCATAAATTAAATGATTGTTGTGGTAAGCTACCGCCTCAAAAAAATCTACGACACAAGCTAGGAACCAATCCCATGCTGACGAGAGGCAGTAACCTTGAAACAGCTTTACTTGGGTAGGATTCCTGGCTTGTGCATAATCCACCCTGAGCTTTGCTGAAAGCTGTGTAATACAGCAGGCATATGCTTAAATGAAGCTGTCACTGACCCCTTTCAAGGGCCTGAATTTTGGCCCATTGGCCTACCATAGAGAACAGACTACCCCATTGGAAAATGGGTAGGGGACTTATATTGCCACCATGCTTCATGTTTCTTATGGCATATGCTCCTGCTTCATCCTATATAAAGTATGTAATTCCCCATGTAATATTACTGTGTTCTGTGTCATGTTTAAAATAATTAATGTGTAAGTATAGTTACTGCCATGGTTTCTTGATTACAATGTATATGCTGTTATTAATATAAGGTAGCAAAAATGGTTCATGTGATAGTCTGATGAGATTTCCAGGTGTAACCCCCTACCGCTCAGGCATGATCAAAGGGACAGCCATAAAGTTTAATCTAGTTTTATTGCCCTTTTATTTCTGGGACTGATATTTTAATATATTATTGAATATAATATGTTTTTATCCTCACCTTTTAAACATTTCTTTTCTCCTCTAAATTTTATTGTGATTTACCAGTCATCAATTTTAAAGAATTATATTCCAGCTATTTATTTTTTCAGGATTTAAATAAACTTTTACCATTTCATCAAATCTTTTAAATAAGGCATTAGAATGTAAATTTGAAATCGTTTTTATGTCCCATGTCTCCCAATTTCTAATAATAGTAGGTGTTTCTTCATTATATAGTATTGAAAAAGTTGTAGCAGGATATATGATAGATATAGATTCTTTGTTTCATTATATCTGTGCCAACATTTTAAACCAGATATAAAAATGAATGGTACGTTTACAAGTTATTTTAATTTTTATTTCTTTGTGACAAACTAAATGGTCAAGTTGTAATTGTCCTATCATAGCATATTCTATCCATTTAATTGTATCATTCGGGAGGGACCACTTTACAAAGTTAGACGTTACCGCATTATAATCACATATATAGTTGTCAGTTTCTGGAACGCTTACGATGTTGGTCACACTTGGCAAGCCTTGCGAAGCGAGGTGAGCCATCGACCACGCGGGACTTAGACTGCAAGCGAGGTGAGAAGTTGAGACACACAGTTGAGGCATGTGACTTTGAGGGTCGCAATTGCGACCGAAGCGCGTAACTCCAAAAACACGAAAAACAAACAAAATAATTTAACAAAAATAATAGGGGGAGAGCCAAGAAGCCTGGAAGTGAGGTTTCAAGCAAATTTGAGCTATATTTTGGGTTTTTCGTCAATAAAAAATCAGCTAAGCAAGGAAAAAAATGGCGAAAATGTAAAAATTCTGAAACTGGATGAAAACGAGGCTGAGCAAAGCCAGGCACGCAGGACTTAGAAAATACACGACTGCAAAGACAGTAATAAAACCAATGGCAGTCAGCGCGCACCACGCCAACCTTCAGCAGACACACAGAGGAGAAAGACAAAGGGAAGGGACGTGGGAGATGGTGGAAAGACACACATGGCATTCCCAAGCACAAAACATGCAGGTTAACGAAACCTGCAATGAGCGGACCGTACAGTAGGCGGGAGGAAAGGGTCGCAATGATCACCGAAGGCACTCATCGCAGGGCTCACAATATTTTGGAATTTCCAAAGGGATGCATCTAAAGAAGTCATATTTGGCAGAATTTAATTTTTTATAGCAGAAATCCCCCTATCCAAGATAACAACACTGGTTTCCAATCAGCCAAAACGTTATCTAAATTGTTATAAAGTTTGCATAATTATTTTTAGACCAATTTATTTAAGTTGGAGGTAAACTCAACTTAATCCCCACTTATATTGAAAATGTTCCTTCAGCTGATCAGAGTCTTCATTCTTAATATTTAATGTTAAGACTTCAATTTTATTTGAATTAAGTTTACCGTATAATCAGATAATTTGCCTCTATTATTAAGGCAAATATAAATGGGGAAAGGGGTCATCCCTGACACGTACTGTTTTGTATATAAAGTGTATCTGTTGTATAGCTCAAACCAGCTGAATATGCAGATACATTGGAATATAATCCTTTCATAGCATGGCATATTGATCCAGGGAGAAATTCGATCACCAGTCTCTGGGGTCAGGAAGGAATTTAGCTTTTTTTCCCCTTATGAGACAATTGGCAAAGTTTTTTTTTTTTTTTTTTGCCTTCCTCTGGATCAATTAACAACTATTAACAAATAGTCCACATATTAAAAGGATCAGAAGAGAAGTAAAAAGGTTGAACTTGAAGGACTAACAGTCTTTATTTAACCTCAAATAATATGTAACTATGAGAACTGAATCTACCCGGACCAAACTTTTGTAAAACAATGTCAAGAAAGTCCCAGTTTACTCTGTTTTTGTCTGAACCCTGTTTATTTTTTATGAATCCAGATTGATCCGAAGCTAGGATTCTTGATAGTAATGGGTTTAATCTTGTGGCTAGGATTTTGACATACATTTTAATGTCTGTGTTTAATAAATAAATTGGTTGACAGTTTTTGCAGCCTGTGACCCCTATTTAATTGTCCAAATCGCAATTACATGAGCCTGTAATGGAGACAGTAAATGTTACGTATAATCAATTGGCTACTTTTAGCTATTTGTATTCCATTTGCAAGATGCAGGCTCAAAAGCCCTGCGGATGTCAAAACTTTAACTCTGTCCTATCTCCTCCTTTGATGTTTCAAGCCTGTAAATGTTACCAGTGCTAAAGACGCAAAATCTATATTCAATTACAACAATTCAACAAGTCCGCCATTGCCTTAAAACCCGTAAATGGCAAATGTATTAAAAGATTCTAAAAGTACTAGATAGGACTCGCAATTGTACGTAATGCTGCAATAGCAAATAAACACACGATACTTACATAGTTACATAGTTACATAGTAATTAAGGTTGAAAAAAGACTTTCAGTCCATCAAGTTCAACCTTTTAAGATCTCCTCTGATCTGCAATATGCAGATTAAATATTAATTAATTAGTTGTTAATTAATTATTAATCAAACTTTGTTTTTTAATTATTAAAATGAACTTAAATGATTAAATACTGTACTTAAAAATACTGGGAAAGCAACAAAAGGCATTAGAATTAATTGCACAACAGTCTTAAACTCGCAAATCTGCAGAAAAAAAAAGTTACATTCTATTTCTGTGTTATATTGATCCCAGGAATCAAGGAGTTAATACATATCATGGAAACCACATGGAATAGAACAGTTGCTTTATTCATTTTTATTGATTTCTGGATTGCGAGTCCCATTGCACATCAGACTTCTAAACACTAATTGATTGTAGTTTAAACTCCATATTTTACTGTGATGATGTCTCATTTACTATTGGCTCTGTCTAAATTGTAACTTACGGGCTTGCTTAATTGATCATGATCATGCCCTGAAATTCTACTTACAGATTAATGGTTTGTGTGTTGGGGCTGTGAGACTGTAATTACGGGCAATTTAATTAATCTATATATGTAATAAACTTCTAACCCGCAGACAAACTGTCAGTACTAAGGTAATTACGGGCTTGGAATTAAATGGGGGCCTATGTCTTTACCTTTTTTAGGAATTGTAATTATTAAAGCTTCAAGGATTTCTGCTGGAGCTGCACCTTGAAGTTGTATTTCATTAAATGTTTTGTATAAATGTTCTGTTAAAATTTTAGCAAATATCTTATAATATAAATTAGGGAAACCGTCTGGCCCAGGTGATTTATCCGTTTTTAAATTCAGAAATGACTATTTCAATTTCTTGGTGAGTTATCTCCTTGTCCAAGTTACTTAGTTCTCCCTCCGATATTTTAGGAAAATTAACTTGGCCTAAGAAACTTGTTATCTCTTCTTTAGGTAGCTTATTAAAATAAGGAGTCTGTTGCAAGAGATTCATAATAATTTCAAAATATTTCCCTATTTCTTTAGGTCTATTGCAAATGGTCCCATCTTTATCAATCAGTTTTCTATTCTATTTTGATGACCTTTTTTCTCAAAACTATTTACTAAATATCTGCCCTGTTTGTTACCCAAATGCTAATATTTTTTTTGTAAACACCATAATGATTCATCTACTTGATGTTGAAAAATCATATTAATTGGGGCTTGTATCGAGGATATTTCCATGGTTAGGTTTGTAGTTGGGGAATATTTATCTTTGCATTTTACTCCGCTTAATGTAAAGTTCCATAAAGGTATAACCAATTTTTTCTTTACAATGTATAAACCAGGAGGTTAACAGAACTCTAATATAAGTTTTATGAGTGTTCCATAATATAGTACTAGAGTAACCCGAGATTTCATTTATTTTAAAATGTATTGTAATTTATTTATTTAATAATTCCCTATTGGCTTAGGATTTACCACGACAAGCCCCTTCACCATGACAAGGTAGCTATCCAGAAACAGTATAAAATAAACTGTTAAAGAAATGTTTTCCTAAAGTGGAATCCAAAGGGGACTGCTGTTTCTCAGAAATGTTTATATTATATTGGTCCTCATTTAAAGTAGTCAAAGTTGGATACTAGATGCTCTTTACAAAAAAAAAAAAAAAACGTTATCCACCCTCATAACGCTTGCTTTACTTAATTTCTAAAGTGAGTATAATTTACATTTTATATATTTTATTAAAACTTAATATTGTCCTCTAAAGTGTATTATTTCCAACAGTTCTATATTCTCTTTTATTTTTAATGTCCATTTTTTATGTGACAGCTTTTGTTTTAAGCCAAATTGATCTTCTACAATACTTGTGCATGTGAAAAGTTATTTTCAGTCTTTTAAGTGTATTTAATTAATTCAACCATTTGTTATAGTTTGTGTTACATTAATATTTCATTTAGTTTATAATTATATATTAAATCCTTAGCAGAACAATCAACTGCTTTTACAGAGAGAAAAAAAGCAGGGGGATGAGATAGCACCCAAAAACCTAGTGCAGAATATTCCTGGCAATATGGTTGGTGATAATTCATGTACGTAACCAATATTTGTGTTGCTCACCTTTTTGAAACCTCAAATCACATGAGGTATTTGGCTCGTGTCTGGTCAAAATGGGTTGAACTGGAACTGGTTGCTGACTGGAGCCTTCTCTCTGAATGGTTCTATCTTCACTTTGTTGCCTTAATCTTTTTTCTTGGATTATTAAGTCTATGTATTCATACTTGTTATTTTTAAGGTATACCTATATCAAACATTAGATGTGTGCACATCTCTACCTAAATACTATGAGCCTTATTCAATTGAGGCTTTCGGGAGATCCGGGCTCGGAAATGTAGCCTGCAAGTTACTTTGCTATTCAATTGGCGTCTTTTTGCCAGCTCCGATCGAGTTACGGGCTCCGGCCTGCGATTCACTTCGATGGTTCAAATCGCAAGTTAATGCCCCTCCAAGCCTTTGATCTTTCACTGCCGCAAGAGTTACATAGTTACATAGTAATTGAGGTTGAAAAAATTATTTCAGTCCATCAAGTTCAACCTTTTAAGATCTACTCTGATCTGCAATATGTGGATTAGTTATTAAATAATTAGTTGTTAATTAATTATTAATAGTATAGTACTTGAGGATGAATAAAGAGTTAGTCCATCAAGTTCAATCTTTTTAGATCTCTCTTGATCTTTTTAATATGTGGATTATTTGTCATTAATTGTTAATTGATCCAGAGGAAGGCAAACAGAAAAAAAAAACCATTGAAACTTTGCCAATTGTCTCATAAGGGAAAAAAAAAGCAAAATTCCTTCCTGACCCCAGAAACTGGCGATCAAATTTCTCCCTGGATCAATATTCCTTCGCTAGTTATCTAGGATAACCTTGAATGCCCTCTTTATTCAAAAATATATCTAACCCCTTTTTGAAGTTATCTATCGAATTCGCTGTCACCACCTCCTTTGGTAGAGAATTCCACAGTTTAACCACCCTAACTGTGAAGAACTCTTTTCTTTGTTTAAGGTGAAATTGTTTTTCCTCTAACCTCAAAGGATGTCCTCTTGTAAGTTGAAAATCTCTTGCTACAAAAAGTTCACTTGACAAAGCCTTATATTGACCCTGGATGTATTTAAATAACGTAATCATATCCCCTCGAGGACACCTTTTTTCTAGCCAAAATAAGTTTAATTCGGTTAGTCTTTCTTCATAACTTAGCCCCTCCATTCCCCTTATTAGTTTTGTTGCCCTTCTCTGTACTTTCCAACTCTAAAATGTCCTTTTTATGAAGTGGTGCCCAAAATTGTACTCCATATTCCAAATGAGGGCATACTAGGGATTTGAATAGTGGTAGAATTATATTTGCTTCCCTTGCTTCTATACCCTTCTTAATAAATGTTAATATTTTACTTGCCTTTGCAGCTGCTGCTTGGCATTGAGCACTGCTACCTAGGTGGTTGTCCACTTGTACTCCCAAATCCCTTTCAATATCTGATACCCCTGATGAATACTAAATGAATTCTAAAATCTGATTGTCATGTTTACTTGTCTAAGGATGAAACAAAAATCTAAAACTCATTTTATCACTAATTTCCGCGGCTTCTTCAGATAAAATAAATCCTTTGCTTGTCTTGAAATGCTTTAAAGAACAACCAACTGCTATAGTGACTATGCAAAAAAATTTCAGTGAGATATGCCCATTGGATTTTGAGTTTGTTATTAACCATATTATCCAAGCTTCTCCATTCAGCTTTAATTTATTTAAATTATAAATTAGAGAAGGCTTGAATAAATATATAGCTACATTTAGAGACCACTTCTGTTTTAATTTTCATATTAATTTTTATGCCTCATCCATTCAGCCCCATGCAAACTAGGTATAGCTACTTTATAAGCAGAGGAAGTTTCAAATGGGACTTGCCATTCTTTACATTTTTTTTCTGCTTCTCCTAAAGAGTTTATTATTGTTTTTTAATTTTTGTATATAATCGGTTTGAGAAAGGAAAATATTCAGTGCAGGTGGGGACTCCCTACCAATGTTCTTCTCTTAGCAAGAATATTACTGGATAAATCTGAGTAAATTAAAATAGTTTCATAGGGGGAATCAAAGAATGTTTTTTCCCTAGCTGCTTTCATAATAGCTTCTTTATATGTATACTTATGTGATCTAATGATAATATCTCTAGGAATCTCCTTGGAGTTCTATGTGCTCTATCTATTCTACTGTCACCTTGTATTGTAGATTTAACTAGTGAATTTAAAGAATGATGATATTTGTAGATCTTTGTTCTGTAAAAATTCAGGGATCCCCCTAACTCTAATATTATTCCTTCTTGCATAATCCTCATATTTTGTTTTTTATACTAAGTACTTTCACTTCATACTCTAAATATGTCACTCAAGATAGTAATAATTTGTTATCGGCCAATACATTTTCGTTTTTATTTTAAATATCTTCGATTCTCTTTAGTATTATTTGCTACATGTTTCTTTATTTCAGATTCTAAAAAACATTAAAACCCAGATAAGAGTTTTTTCATACTTGTTTTTTTGTCAGTACATCTTTCCCTTGTATTGTAACTGATTTAGATTGTTTATTAGATTCTGTTTCACTGGTCTAAATTAGGTAAAGAAACACGTGGTAAAGATGTGCTATTTTTTGGGGAATGATCCAAAAAATCAGGAGGTTGGTTTTACATTTGTTTGTTTTTTGTTTGTTTTTTTGTCTTTGATTCTACTTTTTGGAGGATTATGTTTTTCATTTTATAACTTTAAGTTATAATATATTAAAAGACCAATTTATAACCAAGTTGCTCTCACCATATCAAGAATGTAAATAGTAGATCCCAATTTAGTAAATACCGGCTAATTTATAAGTATCAGGGAGCTATTGGATTATGGATATATATTTACCACTTTAGAAAAAGGGATATCAAAAATTGCATTTTATAATTCTAAGTTTACGAGCTTAATAAATTAAACCAGCATTGTATTTTGAAATTTTACTTTGTTTACTCCTACAGACTTTCTCCGGGAGTACTAATAAAATAACGTTGAATAGAACTTAGATTTCTACAGTCATTTCTTAAAAAAAAAAAATTCCTTACCAGCTAAGATGACGTATCTATGGTTCCAAATATCATTATGTTCTGTCAAAGATGACATTACAATTTAAATCAAGCAATATAAGCACAAAGTCATATAACTTTATAAAGCGCTTCAATGCAATATATGAAAAGAAAGGCAGTAACAAAATTAGTAATAGATTTCTGCAGGGTTATTTAGAGTTTAAATTCAGATATATACCTATCTCAGAGATGCTTGCATAAATGATAGAGTACATTGAACAAACAGCTTGCTACCATATGATATGCATACACAACCTCTTATTATACTTTACATATATCAGAAGCGGTTGTTTGGTTCTTAGTAAAAAGGTATTTTTACTAGAGGATAAGCAATTAGTACTTTTTTCTTTCCTCTCTTTTTTTTCTCTATCAATAGAGGTTGAATAAAGATGTTCAGTTCATCAAGTTGAACTTTTTTACATCCCTTCTGATCATTATTATATGAGTAATTTTTATTACCCGGTAATAGTTGTTAATGGCTAATTGATAGTTATTAATTAAAAGGCAAAAAGAAAACAAACATAGAAACATTTGCCAATTGTCTCATAAAGGAAAAAAACATAAATTCCTTTGTGACCCCAGAAATTGGCGATCAAACTCCTAAGGTTGAATCTTTTTTTTCTTCTAACCTCAAGGGATGTCCTCTTGTCAGTTGAAAACCTCTTGGCACAAAAAGTACAATTGACAAATCCCTATAGTGACCTTGGATGTATTTATATAAGGTAATCATATCCCCTCTTAGACGCCTTTTTCTAGAGAAAATACGTTTTAGTCTTTCTTCATAGCTTAGCCCCTCCCTTGCCCTTATTAGTTTTCTTGCCCTTCTCTATACTTTTACCAGTTCTAAAATTTCCTTTTTATGAAGTGGTGCCCAAAATTGTACTCCATATTCCAAATGAGGGCCTACTATGGATTTGTATAGTGGCAGAATTATATTTGCTTCCCTTACTTCTATACCCTTCTTAATAAATGCTAATATTTTATTTACCTTTGCAGCTGCTGCTTGGCATTGAGCACTGCTACCTAGGTGGTTGTTCACAAGCACTCCCAAATCCATTTCAATGTCTGATTTCCCTAGATTTTCTCCATTAAGATTATCAATTGCATGGCTATTTTTCCTTCCCAAATGCATAGCTTTACATTTATTTGTATTAAATCTCATCTACCATTTAGTTGCCCATTCCTCTAATTTATGCAAAGTCCTTTGGATGGAAAGTACATAATTTTCTAATTTTAATTACCTTGCACAACTTAGTGTCATCAGCAAAAATTGAGACAATACTTTCCAGTTCTACTTCTAAGTAATTAATAAACATGTTAAAAAGGAGAGGACCTAATACTGAACCCTGAGGAACCCCACTTACCACATTAGTCCAATCTGAGTAGGTTTCATTTACAACAACCCTTTGCTTCCTGTCTTTTAGGCAGCTTTCAAACCATGAGCAGATATTTACTGCAATTCCTGTATCCCTTAGTTTACACAATAGTCTTCCATGTGGACTATATCAAAAGCCTTTGCAAAATCCCAAAAGATTACATCCACTGAGTTGCCCTGATCCAAGTTCCTACTATTATTATTATTATTATTATTATTATTATCGTTTATTTGTAACACGCCAACATATTCCGTAACGCTATACATAAGTTAAGTTACAGGCGAAGACAAGTGCAAGATTAACATATTGCGAAGAATAGAGGGCTTGAGCTTGGAATCCGGTGTCCATACAGCTTTCCATAAAGCACCTTGAAGGATTGAAACTCGCAGACTTACAATCTAAAGTTTGAAGTTTGTATGTGGTACAGTAGGGAGAGAGTAGTGCAGAGCATGTTAGGGTGGAAGGTTATAGGCTTCTTTAAAGAGGTGTGTTTTTAAAGTTTTCAAGGATTTGAGGCAGGAGGATAATTTGGTGAAGCGGGGTAAGGAGTTTCAGAGAATAGGGGCAGCACGAGAAAAGTCCTGGAGGCAGGAGTGAGAGGAGGTGACAAGAGTGGTAGAAAGAAGAAGGACGTTAGCAGAACAAAGAGGGCGTGTGGGGGAGTATTTGGAGATGAGAGCAGAGATTTAAGGGGGTGCATTGTTATTGAGGGCTTTATAAGTTAGGGTCAAGATTTTACATTTAATTCTAGAGGCTAAGGGAAGCCAGTGGAGTGATTGACCACAAGGAGCTGCCAACACTGGACGTTCTGTATGGAAGATGAGTCTGGCGGAGGCAGACTGGATTGAAGTGTGGATTGAAGTGGGGAAAGGCGAGTGGTGGGCAGGCCAACAAGGAGCGAGTTGCAATAGTCGAGATGAGAAATGATGAGTGAGTGTATTAGAATCTTAGTAATGTCTTGTGTGAGGTAATGGTGTATTCTGGAGATGTTTTTTAGATGCAGAAGGCAAGATTTAGTTAGTGACTGTATATGAGGGATGAAAGCGAGGTCATGGTCCAGTAGAACCTCCTTATAGAATCTAATCCAATTTGTTTGACATGACCTATCCCTCATAAATCTGTGTTGACTCTTACTAATAATTCTATTTAGTTAGACATATTCTTGTTCACTATCCCTTATTAACCCTTCTAAAAGCTTTCCCACTACAAAAGTGAGGCTGACAGGTCTATAATTCACCAGATTTGCTCTTGCCCCCTTCTTAAATATAGGTATCACCTCCGCTTTTCTCCAGCCATCTGGTAGTGACCCAGTGTTGAGTGAATCTTGAAAAATTAGATGTAATGGTTTGGCTATTACAGAACCAAGTTCCCTCAGTACCCTTGGATGTATTCCATCAGGAGTCAGGGTTTTATTGAGATTTATTTTTTCCAACCTCTTTTGGATTTCTTCCTGCATTATCCTCCTCATAGAAACTACTGTATATACTCGAGCCAAATTTTTCAGCCCTAAAAAGGTCCCACTCGGCTAATACTCGAGTCACTCCCCCCCCGTGTCTCTCTAACCCCTCGTGTCTCTCTAAGCCCCCCTGTATCTCTCTAACCCTCCCCGTGTCTCTCTAACCCTCCCCGTGTCTCTCTACCCCCCCTGTGTCTCCTTCCCTCCCCCTCCTCATCCTCAACCCCCCCTCCTCATTATAAACCCCCCTCCTCACTTTACCCTCTCACTTTCCCCTCACGGCACACAGTATATGCTAATGACGTGACGTCACATGTGCGCCGGGTCAAGACGCCGGAAAAGGCGGGGGCCGGAGCAGAAGCAGGTAAGTGAGGGAAAAGGTATTTAAGGGGGGTTTAGAATGAGGAGGGGGGTTGAGGTTGAGGAGGGGGTTGAGGATGAGGATGGGGGGTTGAGGAGGAAGGTTGAGGGGGGTTGAGGAGGGAGGTTGAGGAGGGAGGTTGAGGAGGGGGGTTGAGGAGGCAGGTTGAGGTTTGGGGGTTGAGGATGGGGGGGTTGAGGAGGGAGGATGAGGAGGGAGGTTGAGGATGAGGAGGGAGGTTGAGGAGGGGGTTGAGGATGGGGGGTTGAGGATGAGGAGGGGGTTGAGGATGAGGAGGGAGGTTGAGGATGAGGAGGGAGGTGGAGGAGGGGGTTGAAGATGAGGAGGGGGGTTGAGGTTGAGGAGGGGTTGAGGAGGAGGAGGGAGGTTGAGGATGAGGAGGGAGGTTAAGGAGGGGGTTGAAGATGAGGAGGGGGGTTGAGGTTGAGGAGGGGGTTGAGGAGGGGGTTGAGGATGAGGATGGGGGGTTGAGGAGGGGGTTGAGAAGGGAGGTTGAGGAGGGAGGATGAGGAGGGGGGTTGAGGATGAGAGGGTTGAGGAGGGAGGATGAGGAGGGAGGGTGAGGATGAGGAGTGGGGTTGAGGAGGGAGGTTGAGGATGAGGAGGGAGGATGACGAGGGAGGTTGAGGATGAGGAGGGAGGATGAGGAGGGAGGTTGAGGATGAGGAGTGGTGGTTGAGGGGGGTTGTTGAGGTGGGTGATAAGGGAGGGGAAGAGACATAGAGGGCACAAGAGGGACACAGGGGGCAGCACATTTCCCACCCTCGGCTTGTACTCGAGTCACTCATTTTACCCAGTATTTTGTGGTAAAATAGGTGCCTCGGCTTATACTCGGGTCGGCTTATACTCGAGTATATATGGTAATTCAATTTGTTTGATATGACATATCCCTCATAAATCCGTGTTGACTCTTACGTCTAATCCTATTTAGTTAGACATATTCTTGTATACTATTCTTGTATACTATCCCTTACTAACCCTTCTAAAAGCGTCCCAACTACAGGTCTATAATTACTCAGACTTTATCTTGCTCACTTCTTAACAATAGGTATCACATTCTGCAGTCATATTGCAGCGAGTCTTGTGGTGAGCGAGTCTTGAAAAATTAGATATAATGGTTTAGCTATTACAGAACTCAGT
Organism: Discoglossus pictus; assembly: GCA_027410445.1. Lineage (NCBI taxonomy): Eukaryota > Metazoa > Chordata > Amphibia > Anura > Alytidae > Discoglossus > Discoglossus pictus. Next base: position 56,033,957 of record CM050174.1, read on the forward strand.
TCCCTCTGTACCCTTGGATGTAATCCATCAGGACCTGGGACTTTATTAACATTTTCTTTTTTCTAACCTCTTTTGGATTTCTTCCTGCATTAACCAATCATTTAGTAAATGTAGCGTAGCCCCATTTTGTTGCAGTGTCCCAACCACTGGTACCGCTCTTGTGTATACCTAAGAAAATAACTTAATTAGCTGCCTTTTCCTGGTCACTTTTTCAGTCGCCCTGTTGCATATAGCAATGCTTTTGTAGCTGCCTTACTGGCCTTCTTCCCATTTACAGTGCCTTGCAAAAGTATTCACCCCCCTTGACTTTTTACCTATTTTGTTAAATTACAGCCTTAAGTTCAATGTTTTTGGTTATCTGAATTTAATGTGATGGATCACAACACAATAGTCTAAGTTGGTGAAGTAAAATAAGTAAAATATATACATAAAACTATTTTTTAGAAATAGAAAACAGAATATTGGCATGTGCGTTTGTATTCACACCCCCTTTGTTATGAAACCCATAAAAAGCTCTGGTGCAACCAATTACCTTCAGAAGTCACACCTGTGTGCAATCTAAGTGTCACATGATCTGTCATTACATATACACACCTTTTTTGAATGGCCCAAGAGGCTGCAACACCTAAGCAAGAGGCACCACTAACCAAACACTGCCATGAAGACCAAGGAACTCTCCAAACAAGTAAGGGACAATGTTGTTGAGAAGTACAAGTCAGGGTTAGGTTATAAAAAACATATCCAAATATTTGATGATCCCCAGGAGCACCATCAAATCTATCATAACCAAATGGAAAGAACTTGGCACAACAGCAAACCTGCCAAGAGACTGCCGCCCACCAAAACTCACAGACCGGGCAAGTAGGGCATTAATCAGAGAGGCAGCACAGAGACCTAAGGTAACCCTGGAGGAGCTGCAGAGTTCCACAGCAGAGACTGGAGTATCTGTACATAGGATGACAATAAACCATGCGCTCCATAGAGTTGGGCTTTATGGCAGAGTGGCCAGAAGAAAGCCATTACTTTAATCAAAAAACAAAATTGCATGTTTTGAGTTTACGAAAAGGCATGCGGGAGACTCCCAAAATGTATGGAGCAAGGTGTTCTGGTCTGATGAGACTAAAATTTAACTTTTCGGCCATCAAAGAAAACGCTATGTCTGGCGCAAACCTAACACATCACATCACCCAAAGAACACCATCCCCAGTGAAACATGGCGGTGGCAGCATCATGCTGTGGGGTTGTTTTTCAGCAGCTGGGACTGGGAAACTGGTCAGAGTTGAGGGAAAGATGGATGGTGCAAAATACAGGGATCTTCTTGAGCAAAACCTGTACCACTCTGTGCGTGATTTGAGGCTAGGAAGGAGGTTCACCTTCCAGCAGGACAATGACCCCAAACACACTGCTAAAGCAACACTTGAGCTGTTTAAGGGGAAATGTAAATGTGTTGGAATGGCCTAGTCAAAGCCCAGACCTCATTCCAAAAGAAAATCTGTGGTCAGACTTAAAGATTGCTGTTCACAAGTGCAAACCATCCAACTTGAAGGAGCTGGATCAGTTTTGCAAGGAGAAATGGGCAAAAATCCCAGTGGTAAGATGTGGCAAGCACATAGAGACTTATCCAAAGCAACTTGGAGCTGTGATTGCCGGAAAGGTGGCTCTACAAAGTATTGACTTTAGGGGGATGAATAGTTATGCACATTGACTTTTTTATGTTATTTTGTCCTATTTGTTGTTTGCTTCACAATAATAAAAAAACATCTTCAAAGTTGTGGGCATGTTCTGTAAATTAAATGATGCAAATCCTCAAACAATCCATGTTAATTCCAGGTTGTGAGGTAACAAAACATTAAAAATGCGAAGGCGGGGTGAATTCTTTTGCAAGGTACTGTATATATTTTATATATTTTTCCTTTTCTTTTTTAGCCAGCCTGATAGCTCTTTTGCAAGCCTTGTTGGTTTCCTTGTATTCACATAAGGCTGCCTCTGTTACCTCTGTCTTGTATAATTAAAATTCCTCCTTTTTTTCCCTTATCACATCCCATGTGCCTTAACAATGATTTAATTCATTGTTAAGCCACATGGGATGTGATTTACTCCTATTCCTTTTATTTTCACATGGTATATGCCAATATTCATGTATATTTAGTAATGATTTGAATGTTGTCCATTTATTTTCAGTATTTTTACCGGTAAGTTTTTTATTTCAGTCTATACGTTGCATTACTGCCCTTTGTTGTTGTTGTTGTTTAGTCATTCCGTCGCTTCCGACACACCGTGACTCTATGGACCACAGCACATCAGGTGCATCTTTCAGTCACTGCCCCTTCTTCTTGTGCCTTCAATCTTTCCCAACATCAGAGTCTTTTCTATGGAATTCTTCCTTCTCATGATCTGGCCAAAAAATGTGAGCTTCAGCCTCATGATCATACCTTCTAGTGAAGAGTTTGTCTTGATTTCCTGAAGTATTGATTTACTGGATCTTCTTGCAGTCCAAGGGACTCTAAGCAGTCTTCACCATCACTACAATTCTACAGCGTCAATTCTACAGTGCTCAGACTTCTTTATGGTCCAGCTCTCACATTCGTATGTTACAACTGGGAATACCATAGTTTGAACTATGTGGACCTTTGTTGATAGTTTAATATCTTTACTCTTTACTAGCTTTTCCAAGCTTGCCTTAGCTTTCCTCCCCAGAAGCAAACCTTTTAATTTCATGACTACAGTCACCATCTGCAGAGATCTTGGATCCTCTATTTCTTCCCTGTCTATTTGCCAGGAACTGAGATTACCATTTGCCATGATCTTCGTCTTTTTAAAGTTGAGCAGCAGGCTAACTTTTGTACTCTCTTATTTTACCTTCATCAATAAGTCATATAGTTCCTCCTCACTTTCAGCCAGCCGAGTAGTATCATCGGCGTATCTGAGGTTGTTGATATTTTTTCCAGCAATATTGATTCCAGCTTTGGATGCATCCAGTCCAGCCTTACACATGATGTACTCTGCATATAAGTTGAATAAAAAAGGTGACAATATACAACCTTGTTGCACTCCTTTTCTGACCTTGAACCATTCTGTTGTCCCATGTTCGGTTCTGACCTTGGCTTCTTGGTCGACATACAGATTCTTGAGGATGAGATGATCTGGTACTCCCATCTCTTTAAGACATGCCACATTTTGTTGGGATCCACACAGTCAAAGGCTTTAGAATAGTCTATGAAGCAGAAGTAAATGTTTTTTTGGAACTCATTTGCTTTCTCTATTATCTCGCGGACATTGGCAATTTGATATCTTGTGCCTCTTCCTCTGCAAAACCCGGCTTGCACATCTGGTAGTTCCTGGTCCATATATTGTTGGAGTCAAGCTTGTAGAATTGTAAGCATTACCTTGCTGGCACATGAAATTAGTGCAATTGTTCTATAATTGGAGCACTCTTTTGGCACTGCCTTTTTGGGGGATTGAGATGTAGACTGACCTTTTCCAGTCTTTTGGCCATTGTTGAGTTTTCCAAATATGTTGGCATAAGGCAACACTTTCATCCTGTAGAATTTTGAATAGATTCCATTACCTCCTGCAGCCCTATTATCAGCAAGACACCCTAAGGCCCATCTCACTTCGCTCTCCAAGATGTCTGGCTCCAGCTCATTGGACACATTATTGGGGTCATCACTGCTGTTAAGATCCTTCCTGAATAGATCTTCAGTGTATTTGACATGAAAGGTGCCTTTGAGGTTCACAATTTTCTTGAAGAGATCTCTTGACTGTTATCTTCTTCGATCTCTTTACATTGCTCATTGTAGCATGCCTCCTTGTCTCTTCTTGCTGTATTCAGTTGGACAAATCATTTCTTATCTTCACTACCTTTCACTTTCCTTCTTTCCTGGGCTACTTTCAAAGCCTCATCAGACAGCCAGTTTCACTTCTTACTTTTCTTTCTTTTAGGGATATCCTTTGTTGCTGTTTCCTGGATAATGTTGCAAACTTTAGTCAAAAGTTCTTCAGGCATTCTATCTTCCATGTCTATCTTTTACTTCCACTGCATATTCACAAGGTATATTATTTATTTCTTATCTACTTGGTCTGATGGTTTCCCTCTTTTCTTCGGGTTAATTTTCAACTTTGCAAAAAGAAGCTCATGATCTGAGCTGCAGTCAGCTCCAGGTCTTGTTTTTGCTTGACAAAATTCTACTAATCTCTGACCTGCTTCATTTTGTACTCCACGGCCAAATTTGCCAGTTATTCCAGGTGTCCTTTGGTTCCCTGCTTTAGCATTCCAATCTTCTATGATGATAGTAACATATTTTCTTGGTGTTATATCTATGACGTGTTGAATGTCTTAGTAGAACTGGACAACTTCAGCCTCTTCAGCATCCATGGCTTGCCTTGAATTCAAATTGAAATCATTCTGTCATTTATTGGTTTGTAACCGCACTGTTTTGGACACTGTTTGATTGACTAGGATGGCTACTCCGTTTCTTCTGAAGGATTCTTGACCACAGTAGAAGATATGGTGGTTGTCTGGTGTGAAATGTCCCATTCCAGTCCATTTAAGTTCACCAATTCCCAAGATATAAATGTTTAATCTTGTCATTTCATTCTCGACCACATCTAGTTTGCCTTGGTTCATAGTTCTAACATTCCAGGTTCCTATTCTGAATTGGTCTTTGCAGCAGCAGACTTTCCTTTCCCCTTCAGACACATCAGCACCTGGGTGTCCTTTCGGCTTTGGCCCAACCACTTCATTAGATCTGGTGATACTTGTACTTGCCCTCTGCTTTTCCTCAGTAATGTGGTAGGCACCTTCTGACCGGAGGGGGTCATCTTCCGGTGCCATATCATTATGTCTCTGGTTGTGCCTGTCCATAAAGTTTTCTTAGCAAAGATAATGGACCGCGATTTGTCTGATCTCTCTACCATGACCTGCCCATCTTTGCTGACTCTACATGGCATAGCTCACAGCCTTATTGAAGTACACAAGCCCCTTCACCACGACAAGGTAGGGATCCAGAAGGGGTTGCTGCCCTTAGCACATTAAAATCTGCCCTTTTAAAATGAAGAGTTTTTGTTGCTCCCTTACAACTTAGTTTTTTTAATTCAAACTCAAACAAGACTGTGTTGTAATCACTGTTCCCCAAGGGTTCCCCTATTTCAATATTTGTGATGACTAAATCCAAGATAGCCTCATTTATAGTAGGCTCTTGTATAACTTGGGTCAAATATTGATCACAAAGTGCACTCAATAATCTGGTTCCTTTAGCTGAACTGCTGGTCTCACTCATCCAATTTATTTTTCGATAGTTAAAATCTCCCCTATATTTAGAACTTGACCATGCTTAGCTGTATTTTCAATCTGTAGCAATAATTGTAATTCCTCACGTTCAATTATATTTGGGGGTGTATAGCATATTCCTACCAATAGTTGGATTTTTACCTCCACTATTTAACTCAACCCACAAAAATTCAACGTTATCACTTGTTCCAGCATAAATATCTTCATCATATCTTCCATCCTCCTCTTCTACCATTTCCCCAATCTTTCCTAAATAGGTTATAACCATCCAAATCAACAGTCTAGTCATGACATTCATCCCACCATGTTCCAATAATGCCTATCAAGTCCCATGTTTCATGTACCGCTAATAATTCTAGCTCACCCATTTTCCCTGAAAAGCTTCTGGCATTAGCAAGCATACACCTTATGTTGCTATGACTCTGACGTTTTAAAATGCTTGCCACTGTATTTGAGTTACTTAGCAATACCTCCCTATTGTCTATAGTAACCCTCCCTCTTTCTCCTCCCCATTGGTAATTAAATCATCCATTTCCCCCTCTGCAATTTCTACCCCATTGCTTTGATCTTCTCCCCCCCCCCCCAGCCACCTACTAGTTTCCAAACTCCCTCAGCCATTCTATCATTCTATCCCCTAGCACAAAAGCTCCCTCATCATTAAGGTGCAATCCATTACTGCTATAGAGATCGTACCCAAGTGAGATGTCAGCCCAGTGCTATAAAAACCCAAACCCCTCCTAAATGCACCACTTTTTAGCCATGTATTAACCTCCCTAAGCTCCTTCTGTCTCCCTGGGCTAGCACGTGGCACTGATAGTATCTCAGAAAATACTACCTTGGAGGTCCTTGCCTTGAGCTTATTTCCTAGTTCACTAAAATAATTATTTAGGACACTCCATCTTCAATTTACTTTGTCATTAGTACCCATATGTACCAAGACTGCCGGTTCATTTCCAGACTCTTCCAACAATTTATCAACCTGATCCACAACATGCCGAACCTGATCACCCGGGAGACTGCAAACTGGGATTGCTGGGATCTTGGTGAAAAATTACCCTGTCTGCCTTCCTAATAATAAAGTCCCCTACCACCAAAACCTGTCTGCTGCTCTGCCTAATCTGCCCTCCCACTCCTCCAGTAGAACTGTTCTCCTGGCTGTGGAGCATTGCCATTCCTGAGTGGACATCCCCAACAGTTTCACTCAACTGGGCAAATTGGTTGGTGCTTGCCAACTCAGAACTAGCCTGTCTCCTGCTCCTGTCCCCCCTGCTTCCCCTTGGAACAGTAAGTTAACTACCTCCCTGGACATCCTCGCTAGCCCCATCTCCACCCACCCTCCATGCTAGGCCCAACTAAACTTTGCTCAGTGAGCACCAGCATCAATATATTGTTTTTCTAGAACTTAATCTAAAAAATAAATAAAACTAAAATATATATATATATATATATATATTATATAACATATTTATTAATGACTTAGAGGTAGGATTGGAGTGTGGTGTCTCCATTTTCGCTGATGACACGAAGTTGTGCAAGGTAATTAAATCAGATAATGATGTGCTTTCCCTCCAAGGGGATTTACATACAATTGAGGAATGGGCATCTAAATGGCAGATGAGATTTAATATGAATAAATGTAAAGTTATGCATCTGGGAAGGAAAAATAGCCATGCAATTTATAATCTTAATGGAGCAAATCTAGGTGTATCTGATATTGAAAGGATTTGGGAATGCTTGTGGACAACCACCTAGGTAACAGTGCTCAAAGCCAAGCAGCAGCTGCAAAGACAAATAAAATATTAGCATGTATTAAGAAGGGTATAGAAGCCAGGGAAGCAAATATAATTCTGCCACTATACAAATCTCTAGTACGTAATTTTTGAGACAATTGGCTAAGTCTTGCTTGTTTTTTTTTTTCTGTTTGCCTTCCTCTGGATTAATTAATAATTAAAATAAATAAATAAATAATTGATTAATAATTAATCCGCATATTGCAGATCAGAGGAGATCTTAAAAGGTTAAACTTGATGGACTGAAAGTCTTTTTTCAACCTTAAATCCTATGTAACTATGTAATATATATATATATATATATATATATATATATATATATATATTCCTGTTTAACCCCTTTTCCCTGAACTCCCTCATTTTATTTAAACTCCCACGCTTACACGCCAACTGCACTTACACTAGACATGTTCAAAAGCTCCCAAGTTCGCTCCTTCCCCTGTTAAAATAGGTTTGAACTACTCACCTGGACAATGATAACAGACCAAAGGACAGAAAACACCCTTTAGTTTCTGGCACTTATTCACAGATCAAATTCCTTTCCTTCTTTCCTCTTTTTTTTTTTTCCCTCTTTTCCTTTCCTCTCTACCTTCTCTCTCCCGTACATTTCTCTTTCCTTATATCATAGCATAGTTTGGATTTTCTGGGAGTGTTAAAAATATATGCCGACAGTACTCGTTTCAAAATGTCCTTGTAGATGTCCTTGTAGATGTCCATGTATAACAGTTTTAAAAAATAAGCTAAATTATAGGGAGGAATATTTATACATTTTGCAACCCTTTACTGAAAGTTGGGGTCCCATATAGAGGAAAAGAGGTTATTTGCATTCAAGATGAAATGCAGCTTCCAGATGGTGTTTGTAGAAATACATTTTAAACTGTTTGTCTTATTGGCCAGATCGCTGGCCCTCCACCTTGGTACGACCTCACTCAGTGCCTTTCCCCAAGACCCCTTCCCATAGCTCCTCATCCCCAAGACCCTTTCCCATATCTGCACCCTCCCAAGACCCCTTTCCATATCTGGGCCCCATTCAGAGTAGGGTTCTGGTGCATTTCACCACCTGCATCACTGGTAGCTCTGCCCCTGCTCTGTATCTTCAATGGAGGCCTGAGTTGTGGATATTTGGGTCAGATAGATAGAGTAATATACTCCAGTATTCTTCCCAAACCCACAGGCTGCTTCAGGTGTCTCTGGAATTGAGGGGACACGAGGCCTACACTGTAACACAGTGGATCAACAGTTTTTTTCTTTAGAGATTCGGCCTCCTCAGCTGGTTTTCAGGTCACCACTGCCTTCTTTTTTTTTAAGGACCCATCTACTCAGGAGTCAGACCCAAAGCACACATCTCTCCGGCGATTCTAGTCGTAGGGCCACCAAAAACCATTCCTATCCAGCAAAGTCCCTCCACCGTCCAGAGTACAGTAGTACAAACTTTATTTTTATATATTTATTATATATATATATATATATATATATATACTAGTAACTTGCCTGTCAAAAATGGGGGGATAATATTTGATGTTTTTCCCCACCCCCCCTCCCCCATGTCTCTTCCCTCCCCTGTATCCCCCCCCCCCCCACTCCCCTGTGTCTAGGTGATATATATATATATATATATATATATATATATATATATATATATATATATATACACTAGTAACTTGCCCGTCAAAAATGACGGGATAATATTTGATGTGTCTCCTTCCCTACCCATCCCCTGTGTCTCTTCCCTCCCTCCCCTTTTTTATTTCCCCCCCACTCCCTCCCCTGTATTTCTTTTCCCTCCTATTCCCCTGTGTCTATGCCCCCCCCCCCCACTTCCCTGTGTCTCTTGCCCCCCCCACCCCACTTCCCTGTGTCTCTCGTGCCCCCCCCCACTTCCCTGTGTCTCTCGCCCCTCCCCTGTATCTAGGTTATATAGGATGCATGGACACACCCTCTTGAGAAAGAAGCAGAATGAATTAGCTCAGAAAAGAAAATAAAGCCAGCAGCAAAGCATGACTGCATATAGAAGATAACATTTAAAAGTTATGTTTATTTCTAAACAAATATCTTTATTTTTTTGTGTACATTATCTAGTTTTGATGTTCAAATCAAGCATATAGAAATATATGAGACCACAGTGTTTCTATAAATGTCAACTTTATTTATTTTATATTTAAACCCATTTCAGATGCTTTCTTTGGAAAATATGTGTACTTTCATTATTTAGGGTTGAGGATGCATCTATCACCACCCTCAAACAAGTGATAAGTATTTGCATCTAATATAACCTTATACCATGTTTATATATGAGGTGAGGGTTGCTTGTTTGCAGAGCTTTTAATGCTATCCGCAATAAATGTGTTGCACATAAGCATATGTCTACTCTGAATATAGCAATGCAGCATCCTCATGACAGAACTTAAGTTAAAAGGTATTAAGTGATGTCCTACCTAATTTACTGACATGCCACTAGAATTAACATTTGAAATATCAACTATACTGTAATTAAATATGTCTGTTGCAAGTTGTTTTGCAGAGAAGCCACACAGATTTACAGAATTACATGATTCTTAACTTTTTTTCTATCTCACACTTTTTTCTGTTTCCATGTAGTGTAAAAAAAAACTATTACAAAGTCATTTTAAAGGGCCACATGTCCCAATCATGGTAGGAAAGAAAAGTACCAATAAATTATATACATATTTACAGTTAGAAATTATTTACAAAAATGTTATTTAGTAATAAAAAGAAACAGCTTTGATTTTTTTTTGTCTGTCATTCAGCTGAAGAGATCCTCCTACCAGAGTGGTCTTGTTTTAATGATCTAATAAGTGAATTAATTGCTTAATTGCAGCAATAGAGGCTGGCTGTTCACTGACTGATACCTGAGAAATGACCCTCAATAGTACATTTTTAATTGATAATGAGAATATTTTCATGTTGAAACAAGGCCGGTATTTTTGGTGGATCCGGTCAGCTGAGTGACAGCCAAAATATAGTAAATTCAGAGAAGTTTTTCTATTACTAGAAAAAAAAATTTTTTATTAAATAAATTCCAATTTACTGTTGTGTCCCTTTTAAGTAATAATCCTTCCCATATTTATTCAATTTAATAGCATTATTTCCAAGGTTGACACATTTAAGACTTTATTAATTTAGATAAAAGCTTCCTCATTAATAAGCCAAGAAATAAGTTTCTATGTGAAGTGATTATTCCACCTGGAAATAAAGCTTCAGAAAATACGATAGCAAATGAAATGTAATACAGTAAATATTTTATTACAGGAAAATTACTGGGAATACCTGTTAAAATATCAATATTTATTTCGAACCAACAAACTTTTGCTGCCTTTAAAAAGAAAACCGTATTACACTGCATAATTATTCAAGAATGGGCATATTGTCATTGCCATGCCCTATACACCAATCCATTTCCAAACCTTTGTACAACTCCCAGTGATGATAGTGAGAAGAGCAGGACTAGGACCTCTGTGGGTCCTCCTACCTGGAAGGCTCACTAGTTTAAGCCCCAAATCTAGCTAAATATCTATTCTTAGATAGGAGGAAAAAGAGAATAATGTATAATCTAAAACCTCGCCACTGGATAATCAATATAGTCATTAATGACTGTTGTAGACTGTATGAAGGCGGCAAAGTTTTTTGGTTACATATACATTTTGGTATTTTAACAGGTAGCTCCAATCATTTTCCTGTAAAAAATATTCACTAAGTATTGTATAATTAGGTGTAAAGCACATGGGAAACAAAATAATTGATTAAAGGTCTTAAATCACTAATAATAATGTTCCTACCTTATTAAATATTGTACAGAAATAGAAAAAAAAACTCAGGACATTTTATAGTAATTTTTACTAGTTATTAATCTGCTATTTTACATCCCCTTCGGGATCGCTATCTTGTTGTGGTGAAGGGGCTTGTGAACTTCAATGAAGCTGTGAGCTAAACCATGTAGGTTCACCCAAGATCGGTAGGTCATAGCAGATAGGTCAGACAAATCGTGGTCCACTGGAGACCGAACTGATAACCCATTCCAGTATATTTGCCAAGATAACCTTATGGAGAAGCATAACCATAGGCTTAATGATAGATATGCCTAGTTTGTGAGTGTTGGACAACTGAACAACAACAAATATTTTACGCAGAGCAACATACAATGGAAACATATATGTAAAAAATAACAATGCAATAGCAAATATTAATACAACAGAAGAGGTCCCTGCCTGTGAGAGTGTACACATCTTTCTGCCTGTCCGTCATTGCAAGCCCTAACTTGGCAGAGAAAGGTCTAAATGTTAGAATACAACTGGGAATGCAAGTTTTCAATCTGGTAGCAACAAACTTTTTGCATTAGTAAATAATGTACTAAAATACTAACCCTTGTTAGAAATATGATCTATATATCTATCTATCTATCTATCTATCTATCTATCTATCTATCTATCTATCTATCTATCTATCTATCTATCTATCTATCTATCCCTGTCTATCAGTTTCTTTCTATCTATCTATCTATCTATCTATCTATCTATCTATCTATCTATCTATCTATCTATCTATATATCCCTGTCTATCAGTTTCCATCTATCTATCTATCTATCTATCTATCTATCCCTGTCTATCAGTTTCTTTCTATCTATCTATCTATCTGTCTGTCTGTCTATATTGATATAGATCTATATAGATTGCAAGTCTGCAACCTTCAATCTCGTACACTGCTTTGGATTGCTAGCTCAGGGCCCTCTGATCTTTTGATAAATAGTTAAAATTGTATTCTTTACTGTACCTATTGTATAGCGCTACAGAATATGTTGGCTGGTTACAAATTAATAATAATAATAATAATATCTATTGATCTATCAGCACATTATTGAATCCATTTTAATCTATTGTAAACCCCAGGAAGAGAGGTAATAGAATCGCTTACTTAATTTTTGGACAAATAGTTAATATTAATTTATTCATATATATTTGTAATGCTAATATTAAAGTGCTCTCCCTGCAGCTGGAGAAGAGCTCTGGATGGTGGCTCCCCCTTCCATCTATTCCCAGTCCCACCTCTCCCCCTCCCCTCTTCCCTGTCAGGAACCCTCAGCCCCCACAATGAAGATGGATGGGTGATGAAGAAGGAGGGTGAGAGGGTAAATATTAATCATACACAGAGACCCTCTGACGTGAGGGCTGATGGAGCGAGGGGTCCCTCTGGAAGTTGTTATGAGATGATACAGACGCCTGGAGGGCTATGGGTTTAGATTTGGTGTTTGATTTATGATGAGGACAGAGAGCACTGCAGTGTTATATATATATATATATATCTTATGTATGTATATGTGTGTACACTGATGTGAGTGTCTGCCCAGTGTGCTTGTACATATATATTCATCAAAACGTTCATCTCATCCTTCATTTGTGGAATACATACATCTGTATAGGTGTGTATGCATGTGTGCATATGCACATGTATACACATATGCATTATCATTTTATATTCATCATATTATTCTATAACCACTCCTATAGGGGTTCAAATGATGGCACAATCCTCTATATTCACTAGGTTTCTCACTAGTAAATTGAGATCTCTCCAAACATTTTGTTATTTACTAAAGTCTCAGTATTTACCTTAGTAGACTTTATTCTACCTTTATCATGGAAATAATCTATAAAATGCATAGGAAAGTTTTTTTCTTAGTGCAGTATTTTTGTGTGTATGTGTATATGTATATATATATATATATATATATATATATATATATATATATATATATATATAAAAAGATACTTTAATAATTTCTAAATTTGTGGCTGTTGTGAAGCCATTATCTTGGAACTGAGGAAGTTGGTATTTAATGGGCAATAACAGGATTTCTTGTAAAGTAATTTAATACTCCAATCATATTTCTTCCAAATATAGTTACTGACAAAATGGCCCCTTGATATCTGTTAGTTGCTAATGTACAGAATTATCACAATCATGCCTATGTCTTTTTGGTTTAAAGGGATACTCTTATCCCAACAACATGAACAACGGTCTATACATTGCATTAGCCATTTTACTGTAAACCATTTCTGAGATATTTAGAATTATTTGTGCTGTTAATGTATATACAGCTTAGTATGCTTATTTGCCCCTCAGAGTGTTTGATAAGATAATGTGTCCATGACAGAGACAGGCAATCAGACTGTTATACCAGTTAGCTGCTAATTAGTACTTATGGACCATAATTTTCAAAATAATGGAGCTCAAATAATCCAGAATATCTCAGGAATGATTTACTATAGAAAAATATAATGGCTAATACAATGCATGGATCGTTTTTCATACTCTTTAAGAATAATAAAAAATAAACTTGATTTTTGGGAGACAGAGTCCCTATAATAAAGTCAATTTTACTTGCAATAGAGTAAAGGGAATATGGAAGATTTCTGAATTTTGCTAGATATATATCTGTGTATTTATTTATTTTTATGCACTTTGCTTTTAGTCAGTGAAAACCGAGCTTATAAGCACATATTAATAAAATAAATAAATATTACCTGCTTGGGTCTGCCATCTGCAGCTCATGAAGATGCAGATTCTGTAGTACTGGGTGTACAATGTCTCATACTAAGCAATCAATATCTCAGCAACATGCTGCTGAGACATGGTCCTGATAGGCTAGGACACTACACTGCATATCCAGCCCTACAGGGGCTGTTTGATTTTGGACACCAAAAACAGAGCTTGTATGCACTTCTTGAAGTACAATCAGATGTGGATCTTCTCTGGACAAGCAGCACCATTGTTTGCGGGAACATGAGGCTTGTAGTATGTTTGAATGAGAGTGTTGACATTTTTCTTAAAAGCAAGTCCTACTTATTATTATGCTTATTTTATATTAATATCACTCTACGAGAAGATTATCTATGTAAAAGTTATTGAACTTGCCTTATTTACAAGTTACCTCTCTGTGTCTGTGGAAAGCAGACACTGCCACTTTAAAAATGGATTTTTGTCACATACACTGAGCTGTCTGTGTTCAAGACGTAGCTCAAGAACCAGTCAGACTGCAACATAATAGATGTGACGGTTGCATTCGTGTTCTATATTCCACAGTAGATAACAACATTTAATATACAGAGGTTTTGTAGCAAGAAATGACAAGAGCCAAAATGTTTTCACATGTATTTGAACTTCTGTAAGTGGACGCTTTAATTTAAGAACAATTTCCATTTAGGAGAATAAGCCTATGGGAGACTATTGTGCAAACTAACGGATACAAGTATTGCAGTACATATCTGCTCATGGAATGAGAGCTGGCTAAAACACAGGAAGCAAATTGGTGGACTCAGATTGGACTAATGTGGTAAGTGGGGTTCCTCAGGGTTCAGTATTAGGTCCTTGTCATAACTGATTTTGGGACTCTTCTGAACCACAAGCAACACTTCTATTTTGGACTCTGGCACATTGAGTTACTAATATCCAAGGTTATTAAAATGGAAATGAGACCTGTTTAAGGAATATTTGTCTTTGTTGTGTAATAAATTAGAGGAGAATTAATATGAATAAATGTAAGGATATGCAGCCATGCAATTCATAATCTTAATGGAGCAAATCTATGAGTATCAGATATTGAAAGGGATTTGGGAGTGCTAGTGTACAATCACCTAGGTAACAGTGCTCAATGCCAAACAGCAGCTACAAAGGCAAGTAAAATATTAGCATGTATTAAGAAAGGTATAGAAGCAAGGGAAGCAGATATAATTCTGTCACTGTACAAATCCCTAGTACACCCTCATTTAGAATATGGAGTACAACTTTTGGCACCACTTTGTAAAAAGGAAATTTTAGAGCTGAAAAGGTAAAGGAGAATTATGAAGAAAGACTAACCAAATTCAACTTATTTTCTCTAGAAAAAAGGCGTCTAAGAGGGGATTTGATTACCTTATATAAATACTTCTAAGGTCAATATAAGGCTTTGTCAAGTGAACTTTTTGTACCAAGAGGTTTTCAACTGACAAGAGGACATCCTTTGAGATTAGATGTAAAAAAGAAAGGAAATAATTTTTCACAGTACGGGTGGTTAAACTGTGGAATTCTCTACCAAAGGAGGTGGTGAAAGCGGATTCCATAGATTTAAAAATGTAAAAAGGGATTGGATATATTTTTGAATAAAAAGGGCATTCGGGGTTATCCTGGAGAAATAAAGACTGAGTATTGATCCAGGGAGGAATCTGATCGCCAGTAACTGGGATCAGGAAGGAATGTTTAGGTTTTTTTTTCTCCCTTTTTGAGAAAATTGGCAATGTTTCAATGGGCTTTTTTTCTGTTTGCCTTCCTCTGGATCAATTAACAACTAATTTGCATATTGCGGATCAGAGGAGATCTAAAAAGGTTGAACTTGATGGACTAAAAGTATTTTTTCAACCTTAATTACTATGTAACAATCTCAGGAAACCTTTGTTCTTGATTCATCTGGGTCTGTTCTTAGGACCAAATATATTGTAGTCTGCCAAGCTGGATGGGAGCCCGTGTCTTAAGCTCGATAGGGCGGACTCAAAGGTCTGATCAAGCTGCAATACAATTTGATACATTTGTTTTTTCTGGCTAACATCTGTTATGTGGTAGCCCAGGTAAGGCTGGATCCTAGGGATTTTGTCCATCTCTAAAGCTAACCATTTTCCCACAGTGTCTATTATTAGTTGTTATCTACCTTTCTGTGTATTCTTCCATTAGCCCCTATATTGTGGCATGGACCATTGCTTGTAGGTCTTTTGAGCCCTCTGGCTTTCCCATACAAATTATATAGAGTAATTAGAGGAGATCATTTAACAGTAAGCCACAGAAAAGAAATGCACAAGGAATTGCACTAACTGGGACCAAAAAGTACTCTGTTATTTATAATTCATTATTAAAACTTAGCATTTATTTTGCCATTTAAAGTATAAAAAAACAGTGGGGAAAATGTTATTAAGTTTAACAGGGGGATCATTGGACACTTCAACTGGCTCACTTTCAATTCTCTACTACTCAACAAGGTAGAAGGTAATAGATGTGTGTCCAAATGTTGAAATACACTATTGGCAATTTGGAACAAACCCAATCTATATGTTACTGTGACTTAATACTGCCACAAAATTGTTGCTCTGCCAGTCCAGTTAAAGGTAGAACAGAAACAGTGCATCCAGACTATTTATTTTCATTGTCTCTGATAAATGGCAACTATGTATCAAACCACACTTTTTGGAACCAAGGTACTAATTATTATTATTATTATTATTAACTTTTATTTGTAACGCGCCAACATATTCCGTAGCGCAATACAGGGGATAAAAACAAGGAAAAATACAGCATTAACAACCTTCCAAAAATGGAGGACCCTGTTTTCAGCTTAGAATCTTTGCAGAAAGTGCTTTTTCCCAAAGCATCCTAGATGACTGAAAACTCGCCACTTACGATCTAAAGGGAATGGAAGGGACAGAAATCAGGGAAAGATAAAACAGATAAGGAATTAAAAGGGTCAGAAGAGAAGTGAAAGTTAGAAAGGTTTTTCATTTAGAGGGAGAGAGAAGTACTAATATGTATAGTACACGACATACATTGGTACTAAAATAGATGTGGATATTCTCTAACACTGAATAATATCCAACAGGCAATTATGTTGTGTATTTGATTTAAATATTCTTTAAAAAAAATTGTCAGCTTTAAACTGCAATTAAATAGTAGTGGCAACACAAAGTACAATATAGATAGCATATATGGCGCCAAACTAAAGAGCATAGAGAATGGTATAATGACTTAACTCATTACTTGACGCATTACTCCTAAGAGGACTGCAGGGAAAGAATTCTAACCTACAAGGCTGCTGTCCCTTTGGGTTAGCCTTGTGATGGTGCTCCCATAAAGCTTTTACCAGACTGAGCTAGCTGCATGACTACTACTAATTACCAACAGAGATTGCACTTTAACTGCCCAGTGACTAAAATTAATATGACCCCACCATAAATGGTGACACAATGAACATAAGGTCCAGTCCCCCCCCCAAACACACACACACACACCCGACGCGCGCTTCCCCGTTTGAAACAGATTTTTCAAGGGAGCAAGCCAATCCCTGCAGCCACCAACCATTTATACCTTATGTTATGCCTACTCTAGTGACATCACAGTCTGTGTCGCCTGTGATTAGGTATTACAAGAAAAAGGAACACCTGCAGGTGTTGCTTCAAAAAATGGTTATTTCAGTGTGGTTGAATTCAAAGTCAAGGTTAAGTTTATAAGTCAAATACAGACTATAATAATAAGACATCAGTTTTATCCTGCTCTATATAAGGAATAATAAAAAAAGCTAAACTGTAGATTAATGGTAGAATATAGACACTTCCTTTATAGTAAAATATTTTCCTTTCTGCCTTCTTCTTTACAAAGTTATGTATTTATGTCTATAACAAATAAACAGTAATACAGAGTAAACTGTAACAAAAGAGAACAAAATATTAACTGAAGGCCAGCAACAAATTAAACATAGGACCTATTCAAATGCATGCATGGTTGCTACAGGAAAGGGCACTGAGTTTTGACTTGAGATGCACCCTTGATGGAGCCTAGATTGGCACCCATGGCAATTTTCGACTTTTCCCATAGAGTAAATCCAGGTATGCCCTTAAGGAGATTTTTTTCTAGCTTTTTTACTTTTCAATATCTTATATAATATGTAATCTGCCCAGTAAGATATTCCAAGCTGTGTTATTTAAGGAATTTTCAAAATGGGACATTCTACCCAGATCTGTTCAGTATGCACTATGCACATATGTCATGAGTCCAGGAGTATAAATGGCATATTGACTGCATGTATAACTCATCCAGGTGTGGATCTCAGGCTACCTGATATAAGGTATTTCTCTTGCTCCCTTGATGTGGTATTAATAAGAGTACCAATTGCTGTGCACGCAAATTGCTGTGCACCAAATCTTTCAGCTCATGTACCGGAGATACGGTCAGCTGTACAGGGTCACAGTAAAAAAAAAATCTATCATGCATTCAAAAGATCATGTTTTAAACATTACAAAAACTGTTTTATTTATAAGAAATAATTTGTAGTGTAGAACAATTATATTAAGTACAGAAAGTGTGGAGTTGTTTTCTCCTCCTTTTCCCTAATAACTTATAGGAAACAGATGGTCAGTGAGCCTCATGGATGTTTGAACACAAACATATTGTGCTTTTGATCCCACTGTTTTTACTGTAAATCAGATAAGAAAACACAATAACCATGGTCTCCATAAATCTTTGTTTATATGTCTACTTAATCCACTGGTAAGATTACGACCCCCTTCTGGATTGCTACCTTGTCGTGGTGAAGGGGCTTGTGTACCTCAGTGAAGCTGTGAATTATACCATGTAGGGTCACCCAGGATAGACAGGTCATAGCAGAGAGGTCAGACAATCCACAGCCTACTGGAGAAGGAACTGGAAACTCACTCCAATATCTTTGCCATGAAAACCTTATGGATGAGCACAACCTGACACAAGATGTGCCTGGCATGCTGCAGTCCATAGGATCACAGGGAGACTGACATGACTGGACTAAACAACAAAGAAAGATAAAGCCAGATCAAACTTATTGTTTTTATTATCTATGTTTTGTTGTCATTTTCTCCAGTTAATATAACTTCCATTTTTTCCATTTCCCATTAAAGATTTTGTACTGTATTAGGTCAAAGGTTTGGACTACTGCGACCTTTTAAGTGTCCAATGACCTTTGAAGTGCCCATTGAAGTGTCATGTCTACAGTATGCACTTATGAAGCACTTGTTTTGTTAATGGACATGTTCTTATAATGTTTAAAATAAATAAATACAGCCTTTAATTTTTAACTGTTTATTACATTTGCTTTTTTTGTAGCAGACATTCATTTGTATTCTCTGACAGGATTAGATACATTGTAGTGCAGAGAGGAGCATCTTTATATTACCAAAGTTACTGTCTGACCTAACTGAGCTCTAACAGAGAAGTATCAATTAAGAGACTCTTACCATAAAATCAACACCTGAATAATTAGAAAAAAGCTGTACTAAGTAAAAAAAAATATTTTTTCTTTTCTTTTTTTTCTTAAACTTTTCTTCAACAAAATTTCATACAAAGCAGCATAGATACAATTATATAAAAAAGTAAAGAATAAATACAATCGCTTCTACAGGCCAATTTCACATTGTTCACATAGAGTAATTTCAAATAATTGATTACACCACGTGTTAATACTAGCATATAGGTCTATCTCTGAAGAACTGTTTGGTTCCAACGCATTATGGACAATTTTCATTCCCTGCAAAGGAAAGTGTGTACCCCAGGGGTATAAATCTATAAATTATGGTGGGATAGGTTAAACCCCTAAGAATAAAGTGGTGCTATTCAATAAAGCCTACATATCCAAGCAATGCATTCAGAGGAGCAACAAAAAAAAAGGAAAAATGAGAAAAGAAAGAAAAAAAAAAAAGTAACATTGCCAGGTGTTGGGTCAGAGCAGAAGGTAGAGTCGGCTCCGCTACGTTACATAACTCCGGGAACTACCATTTAAATACTCCATGAATATTTGGTCCCATATTTTCCACTTCTGTGGAAGAATTTGGAAAACCCCAATTTCATTAAGATCCTTTTCTAAAAGACAAGTTTTACTAATTTTGACAAGGATTTCTGGCCAGGTGGGGGCTTTTTCTTGTTTCCATTTCGAGGCTATACAAGTTTTGGCTCTCATAAATATCTGAACCAAAAGAGCTTAAATTTCTACTCTGACTTCTTCGGGAAATATATGAAAGAGTGTCATTTCAGCATTGAAGGGAAGGTCTATCTTAAATGTTGATTTTATCTGGGAGAAACATTCTGACCACCAAGCTTGTATTTTTGGGCACTCCCACCAGATATGAATGTGTGTTCCATTTTGGCCACAGTTGCTCCAGCACAGTTTGTCTTCAATCAACTTATTAATCTGAAACATTTTTAAAGGGGCTATATACCACCTGTTTATGATTTTAAAGTAAGTTTCTACGTTGGACTCGTTTTTCAAAAATGTGTCAGTATTAGAGACGGCCACTGTCTTAGTCTTATATATTTAACTGGGACCTGCTTACTTTTGATGATATTATGACATTTAGCCGTTAAATAAGATTTATCAGCTGCTTGAAAAAATTGAAGTACAAGAGGCTGAGTCAGAATATTAAAGAAACTGTATTAAAATAGGGATGGCCTCAAATCCTGATTACTTGCTGCTTCATGATGGTGGGTATAGGGACTGCCATCCTAAGATATACATATTATACACAATTGGTACACAAATTAGAGACAAGGATACAAAGATACTACACACTGACAACAATACACAAAAGGTATTGGTGGCAGTAATGGGGTTATAGATCTAGGCCTGTTTACTGGGTTACAGATTTGGTCCAGTTATTTCCAGCAGTGATGGACTTACAGTTCAAGTCCTGTTCTCTTTGGCAGTCACAGGTTACAGATATGGTTATTTGGTCCCTGTAGTAATTGGATGTACATTCTGTTCTCTCTGGCAGTGATGGGGTTACAAATCCAGCATTGTTCACCCTGGCACTGTTGAAGCTACAGGTCCAGTCCTGTTCTCTCTAGCAGTCAAAGGGTTACAGGTCAACACTGTCTTCTCGGATAGTCACAGGGCTATAGCTCAAGTTCTGTTCTCCCTGCCAGTGTTATGGTTACAGACCCAGTTCAGTTCTCCCTGGCAGTCACAGGATTACAGATACAGTCCAGTTCTCCCTGGCAGTTATAGGGTACAGACCCAGTCCCATTCTCCCTGGCAGTGATAGGGTTACAGAGACCCAGTTCTCCCTGGCAGTTATAAGGTACAGACCCAGCTCCATTCCTGGCAGTGATAGGGTCACACGTCCAGCCCCGATCCTGGCAGTGATAGGGTCACAGATCCAGCCCCGTTCCTGGCAGTTATAGGATTATAGATCCAGTCCTGTTCCACTTGGCAGTGATAGGGTTACAGATCCAGCCCCGTTCCTGGCAGTGATATGGTTACAGAGACCACGTTCTCCCTGGCAGTTATAGGGTCACAGATCTAGCCCCGTTCCTGGCAGTGATAGGGTTACAGATCCAGCCCTGTTCCCCCTGGCAGTCACAGGGTTACAGATCCAGTCCTGTTCCTGGCAGTGATATGGTTACAAACCCAGTCCTGTTCCCCCTGGCAGTGACAGGGTTACAGACCCAGTCCTGTTTCTGGCAGTGATATGGTTACAGACCCAGTCCTGTTCCCCCTGGCAGTGACAGGGTTACAGATCCAGTCCTATTCCTGGCAGTGATATGGTTACAGACCCAGTCCTGTTCCCCCTGGCAGTCACAGGGTTACAGATCCAGTCCTGTTCCTGGCAGTGATATGGTTACAGACCCAGTCCTGTTCCCCCTGGCAGTGACAGGGTTACAGACCCAGTCCTGTTCCCCCTGGCAGTGACAGGGTTACAGACCCAGTCCTGTTTCTGGCAGTGATATGGTTACAGACCCAGTCCTGTTCCCCCTGGCAGTGACAGGGTTACAGATCCAGTCCTGTTCCTGGCAGTGATATGGTTACAGACCCAGTCCTGTTCCCCCTGGCAGTCACAGGGTTACAGATCCAGTCCTGTTCCTGGCAGTGATATGGTTACAGACCCAGTCCTGTTCCCCCTGGCAGTGACAGGGTTACAGACCCAGTCCTGTTCCCCCTGGCAGTGACAGGGTTACAGACCCAGTCCCGTTCCTGGCAGTGATAGGGTTACAGGTCCAGTCCCGTTCCTGGCTGGGTGCAGTGGGAGCGAGCAGGTGCTGCTAGATCACAATTAGCTGCATAGAATGCGTGTTTGGCAAGAAAAAAACTGCTGCTGCTGCCTGTCTGTGAAGCAGTAATTAGGGCCGCAGCTTGGGGCTGGTGGGGGACCGCTGCCCATCTCTGAGGCTGCGCTGGGGGCCTGGTTTGGCCTTGTCTGCAAATCTTCAGGTAACACACACAGGTATAGAATAGATAACACATTATTACACTAGGTTTTGAAGCTGATTATGGTTTGTTGCCCTGAGGAATTTATTAGCCAAGTTTCAGATTCCTTCATAACTTAGTAAAGAAAATACGTTGTAGGAGTCTGTCATTCATGTTTGCATTTAATATACTTTCTACCGCTTCTGCTGGAAGGCTATGCACTCCCAATCTGTAAAGTAGTACTGTCACAAATTTCTTTACATTCTTCAGACCGTTTCTGTTATTTGCCCGCCACTTTGTTGTTAGGGTTAGCGGCACATCACAAGAAAGATCCCATAACCCCTAACAACAAAGTGGCAAGCAGATGACAGGAAAGATCCAAATCTTCATTCTTCTACCTGTGCGGGTACTGGTATTAGGGACGGCTGTTAAGAAACACGGCTCTAAACTATACACATTAAGATTCCGGAGTCTTTTATTTGCAGACCTGAATTGTTTTGTGTGTATTAGTTACATGTTACATAGTAATTAAGGTTGAAAAAAAGACTTTCAGTCCATCAAGTTCAACCTTTTTAGTTTCTCCTCTGATCTGCAATATGTGGATTAGTAATTAATTAATTAGTTGTTAATTATTAATCAACTATTTAATTTTATTTTTTTTTTATTATTAATTTAATCCTAAGTGAAACCTAGCCAATCGTCTCAAAGGGGGAATGAAAATTAATTCCTTCCTAACCCCAGATATTGGCGATCAGATTTCTCCCTAGATCAATATTCTCTCTCTCTAATTATACAGTATAACCCTAAATTAACTTTTTAATTAGAAATAAATCCAGTCCCCTTTTAAATTTATCTATCGAATCCGCTGTCACCATCTCCTCTGGTAGAGAATTCCACAGATTAACCACCCTTACTGTGAAGAACCCTTTTCTTTCTTTAAGGTGGAATCTTTTTACTTGTAACCTCAAGGGATGTCCTCTTGTCAGTTGAAAACCTCTTGGAACAAAAAGCTCCCTTGACAAATCTTTATACTGACCCTGGATGTATTTATATAAGGTAATCATATCTCCTCTTAGACACCTTTTTTCTAGAGAAAATAAGTTTAATTTGGTTAGTCTTTCTTCATAACTTAGCCCTTCCATTCCCCTTATTAGTTTTGTCGCCCTCCTCTGTACCTTTTCCAGTTCTAAAATGTCCTTTTTATGAAGTGGAGCCCAAAATTGTTCTCCATATTCCAAATGAGATTGTACTAGGGATTTGTATAGTGGCAGACTTATATTTGCTTCCCTTGCTTTTATACCCTTTCTAATACATGCTAATATTGTATTTGCCTTTGCAGCTGCTGCTTGGCTTTGAGCACAGCTACCTAGGTGGATTTCCACAAGCACTCCCAAATCCCTTTCAATATCTGATACCCTTGATTTGCTCCATTAAGATTATAAATTGCATGGCTATTTTTCCTTCCCAGATGCATAACTTTACATTTATTCATATTAAATCTCATCTGCCATTTAGATGCCCATTCCTCAATTTTATGTAAATCCCTTTGGACGGAAAGCACATCATTATCTGATTTAATTACCTTGCAAAACTTCGTGTCATCAGCGAAAATGGAGACACTACTTTACAGTCCCACCTCTAAGGCATTAATAAATATGTTAAAAAGCAGAGGACCTAATACTGAACCCTGAGGAACTCCACTTACCACGTTAGTCCAATCGTAGTAGGTTCCATTTACAACCCTTTACTTCCTGTCTTTTAGCCAGCTCTCAATCCATGAGCAGATATTTACTGCAATTCCAATATCTCTTAGTTTGCACAATAGTCTCCCATGTGGCACTGTATCAAAAGCCTTTGCAAAATCCAAAAAGACTCCATCCACTGAGTTGCCCTGATCCAGTTTCCTATTAACCTCCTCATAGAAACTAATTAGATTTGTTTGACATGACCTATCATAAATCCATGTTGACGCCTACTTATAGTCCTGTTCAAATAGACATATTCTTGTATATTATCCCGTATTAACCCTTCTAAAAGCTTCCCCACTACAGAAGTGAGGCTCACTGGTCTATAATTCCCTGGATTTGCTCTTGCTCCCTCTTTAAATATAGGTATCACATCTGCTTTTCTCCAGTCATCTGGTAGAGACCCTGTGTTGAGTGAATCTTGAAAAATTAAATATAATTGTTTAGCTATTACAGAACCCAGTTCCCTTTGTACCCTTGGATGTATTCCATCAGGACCCGGGGCTTTATTAACATTTATTTTTTCCAACCTCTTTTGGATTACTTCCTGTGTTAACCAATTATTTGGCAAAGGTAGTGTAGCCTCATTATGTTGCCATGTCCCAACCGCTGGTACCTCCGTTGTGTATACCAAAGAAAATAACCTATTTAGCTCATCTGCCTTTTCCTGGTCACTAATTTTCACTGGTCACTATATATAGTATATAAATAGTACATCTGTATTCGCACTTGAATGTCTTAAGCAAGTAAAAAAAATCCTGCTACCTGCCTAGAATTCAGAGAAAAACAGTTATTACACTGCATTCTGGGAAGCTGAGCAGGGATGTGCCCACAAATGCCCCGCTCTTCAATCCATAGCCATTTTCAAACATGGCTTCCTTTAAGTTTATGCATGCTGTCTTACACAGCTTTAATGCAAAGGCGAGGCTGAGAAGAATCCTATCCATGTATAGCTGTTTCAGGATTGCTGGCTATCAACAGCATGGAGCGGGACATACAAACAATACTTTTATAACTATATTAATAAAAACAAGTACTTTAAAACATGTTTGTATAAAAAAAAAGCATGTTCTTACAGTAAACCTTAATTGATATTTGTAGTATGATCATCCTCTAGATGGAGCTGCCGATATTCCAGTGCCATATCATAGAGTCAAGGCTTAGGTAAACATTTTGGGTGAGTGTTAGTTCAAGGGTTAGGCTGACCTTATAAGCTTAGAACTTCTTTCACATATTGTCAGCGCTGCAAAACATTGGCAGCACCATCTAGTGGTTGGAGGCCGCACTGCAGCAGAGGACCTGTCCCAACACCATAACAGGATAGATCCGCATTGTTTGTTATCTGTTTCTGATTAGTAATCTGATTAGTAATCATTGACCATAATTGCTGATTGCCTTGGGGTTTTGCCTTTATTGTTTCCAGCCTAAAAGCATATGAACTGACATGCTCAGTGTTATGAATTTCAAATGGCCTTAGAAAATAAGCTTAAAAATACTCTGCTAATTGCTTTTTCCTGAATAATTCTTTCTTTGTGCTCATGTTGTAATCTCCTCCTAACCTTCCTTAGATATTTCCTGTTATCTGCCCACCAGGTGGCACATCGTTTGTTTGCTGGGATTTTTTTAAATTTCTTATTAGTGTGTTAGATTTAGCCCTAAACCTTATGAACAAATGAAAGTCATCCTTGTGGCTGCTGACGGGCAGAT
Organism: Discoglossus pictus; assembly: GCA_027410445.1. NCBI lineage: Eukaryota > Metazoa > Chordata > Amphibia > Anura > Alytidae > Discoglossus > Discoglossus pictus. Next base: position 56,059,449 of record CM050174.1, read on the forward strand.
AACAGGAAAGGTCCTGTTGCTCCATCACATTATCACCTGCTTTTTCAGTGGCCGAGCTACTGCTGCTGCGTCAGGTGCAAAGCACCACGGCCCACAACTGCTACTGGCAGTAAATGAGGAAGCTTAATTTATTAGATGAGATGGCAGATGGTTACTTTATAGAAAGATTATCTGAACACCATTAGCTTTTTATTGACCCCAAGGTGTGTGATAGAAAAGTTGCATGGGGGCGCCCAAATAGTTTTGCACCGAGGCCCACCATTCACTGTCTTTGCCACTGTATTCTTTTACCCTTAAAATCAATTAGATACACATCCATAGAATTACAATGTCTTGTCTGGGCGTACAGTTACTGTCTTATTCAGCTCATCCAGATCAAACTAAGGTAAGTATCCTTTTATAAAGTTATCCTTTTCTAATGGTGCTCTTTAATATGGAATAAACTTAAATGTAGGTGGAACTAACCCATTAAAGGGATATGGAAGGTTTCTGGATTTTACTAGGTATGTAATATACCTATGTATTTCATCTTACTGCCTAAAATCAAACAAATAGTCCCTGTATGGGTATGCCCACTGCAGTGTATGCAGACCCAGACCACCGATGCTGCTTCATACTGCTGAGACATAGTTTCTGATAGGCTAGGACATCACACTGCTACAGAGTAGTGGGCAGACCCATGCAGGGACATTTCATTTGACTTTAGACAGAGCTTTTAATAGCTTCTAAATAAAACAAAATACATAAAGTTAAATAAATACATCACATATTATAATTGTCAAACTGCGATTCGTCGACATGCTTTGTGACAAACCGCAAAGCCCTGCGCATTGCACAGCGTTAGACACGCATGTGCACTGCATCAGGGCGTACGCATTGCGCTCCTTTAGACGCGCATACAATGCGCGTCGCCAGCCGTGCATGCTCATTGGGCTTTGTGATACGCACATGCGCACTGCGCGGCGTCAGCCGCACATGCGCACTGCGCGGCGTCAGCCGCACCTGCGCACTGCGCGGCGTCAGCCGCACCTGCGCACTGCGCGGCGTCAGCCGCACCTGCGCACTGCGCGGCGTCAGCCGCACCTGCGCACTGCGCGGCGTCAGCCGCACCTGCGCACTGCGCGGCGTCAGCCGCACCTGCGCATTGAGCTCCATAATGCACGCATGCGCATTTCGCCCCGTTATACGCACATGCGCACTGTGCGGCGTTAACCACGGGAGAGAAGGGAGGAAGACACAGAGGAGGGGAGAGACACACAGGGGAGGAGGGAAGGGACACACAGGGGAGGAGAGAGACACACAGGGGAGGAGGGAAGGGACACACAGGGGAGGAGAGACACAGGGGAGTGAGAGGAGGGGGAAGAGACACAGGGGAGGGAGGCCAGTAAAGTAGAGGGGGGAGAGGCTCCCATTGTGTGGTAAACAGCATTGCCAGGCTTCACTTTTTATTGCCGTCATTTTTGACAGGCAAGTCGCTAGTAGGTATATATTGACTCCGGTTTTTTATCTTTGTTATTTTATGCAAACAGCAGTGAGCAACTGTATAATACAGTGGTAACTCGGTTCACATCCGCACCAGTACACATCAAATTCGGTTCACGTCGCGTCTCCCTGGGGGAAAAATTGCTCTAGTTGCGTCGCTTAATCGTTTGGCGACTTGTTGAACTGATCAGGTGCTAGGAACTCAACGCTTGGGACTGATAATGATCGGCACACACTCTGCTCCTATCTCTGCAGCTGTGTGGGTAAGAGCCCAATGTGCCCAGCCTGTGCTGGTAAGAGCCCAATGTGCCCAGCCTGTGCCGGTAAGAGCCCAATTTGCCAAGCCTGTGCCTTTAAGAACCACAGTTTAGCCTGTGCCTATAAGAACCAAAGTTCCAAGCAATAACCCTTTTCCTCCTACTCCTACATTGCCACCATCCCATTGGGCCCTCAGGTCCTCTCAGTATAGATAAAGTGAAGTTAAATTCTATGTTAAGTGATCTAATTAATGTTTTTTCTTTGTGTCGGTTTTTGATTCAAAACCTTAAAACTAAACAAGTTCAAACTAAAATGTGAAAAATGGGGGGTCCTGAACTAATTATTTTAACTTACATTGATTCCTATGGGAAATGCTTGTTTGGTTTGCATCCTGCTGTCCAGAATGGATTAAGGATGAGAACCAAGGTACCACTGTATATCGCATGTGCCTATCAGTGTGTATCTATATAATGCACAGTATGTGCCTACCTACTTAATGTACAGCATGTGCAGAGTAGTGTCCCTGTTTGCAGAGGTGTGTGTACCTATGAGTTATGTTGCCAGTTTAGAGTGTAAGTTCTGCAGGACAGGATCTCTGATCCTTGGGACATTTCTCTTCAAAATGCTCACCACAAGATGGAAATGTAATCATTTTGCAGCTCAGTGAGGTTAGCGGGGTGAGCTCTTTCCTTTTACTTGGAATAATTGGGATTAATTAAGCTTGCATTTTTGGCGTCTCACAGCTTTAGACACATCCATAAGGGGGTTCTGGGGCTCGGGAAGGCTGGATTTGGCTGCTATCTGCATTTTCACATGTTCTGTGTCTCTGGTCGGGGGAAGTGGTCGGTCCTCGTTCTTACCTCTCCAAACCATTTATCAAAATGTCACTTTCCTGACAGCAGATAATATATATCCTGCCACAGATTTTCATGCACCTGGCAGGCCTGACTTCCACTGCAACACTATACTAACCTAATTTACTAATTGCTGCTTTCCCCATTAATTTCAGGACTGTCTTATTTGCGGTGGGAAGTGTGAGAGGAAGAGAGATATAACAAACTGTGCTGAATGTAACTAATGTATGGTGATCTCATGGCTACACATTATCAGGACAAGCTCACACAGTGCTGAGTTTCTGTCTAAAGCAGAGTAACTCCTGTCTGCATGTTATAAGGACATGGCTAGGAAGTGCTGGGTATTTGTCTAATGATGGGTGAGCTGACTACATGTTATCAGGAGAGGCTCAGACAGTTATATCTACTAAAGGGTGACTTTCTGGCTGATCATTACCACACCAGACTCAGGCAGTGCTCCTTTTCTATCCAATGAAGGATGATCACCTGACTGCATGTTATCTGGACAGGCTCAAGCAGTGCTGTGTTTTTAACATGGGGTGCCCTCTTGACTGCTTATTATCAGGACAGGTTTCTAAATGTCATAGGGAGCGTTTGTGTCTGCATGTTATCAGGACAGGCTCAAGCAGTGATGGGTTTCTAAATGGCATAGGGAGCGCTTGTGTTTATCAGGACAGGAGGATCTATCCTCTTTTATGTACACATTGGTGCACCGCCGACAGCTCTAGGACAGCGGGTGGGCTCACGTCCCCATCTAGATGTCAAAACTAGGTAGTACACCACAACCCACTAACCCTCTAAACCTCACTTCCTAACCCTAAGCCCCTATCCCCTTACTGGGCGTAACCCTAACCCTCTATCCCGAAACCCCTAACCACTTGGGGCGTCTGTGGTGCGCTTCCAGAAATGCGTACATATAACAGGATAGGTCCGGACAGGCTCAAGCAGTGCTGGGTTTCTAAATGGCATAGGGAGTGCCTGTGTCTGTATGTTATCAGGACAGGCTCATGCAGTGCTGGGTTTCTAAATGTCACAGGGAGCTTTGGTGCATGCATGGTATCAGGACAGGGTCATGAAGCGCTGGGTTTCTAAATGGCATAGGGAACACTTGTGTCTGTATGTTATCAGGACAGGCTCAGACTGTGTTGGGTTTCTAAATGGCATGGGGAGCCCTTGTGTCTGTATGTTATCAGGACAGGCTCAGACTGTGTTGGGTTCCTAAATGGCATAGGGAGCCCTTGTGTCTGTATGTTATCAGGACAGGCTCAGACTGTGTTGGGTTCCTAAATGGCATAGGGTGCCCTTGTGTTTGTATTATCAGGACAGGCTCAGACTGTGTTGGGTTCCTAAATGGCATAGGGAGCCCTTGTGTCTGTACGTTATCAGGACAGGCTCAGGCAGTGCTAGGTTTCTGTTTTTGTTTAGCTGTGATAAGAATACGTGTCCTCCTGCTGCGAGCTGTTATTTATAGCTATTAACCTTTAGGGTTAAAGTGGTAATATCCCTGGGCAGGATTTATAGCCCATTACTGGATTGGGTGTGAAGTGACAAGAGGTCTGGTGTCAAAGGCTCATTGTAAATAGCTGTTTGCAATTTATGTGCTAGGGTGATCCTTCAGCTGGAGGGGACCGTCAACTGACAGAGAGAGGCAAAGGGGTGGAGGGGTAACATCACATCTGTCTGTTCTCTGCAGGCTGACACAAGGCCACAGAGCTGTGGGACATGGACTATGTCCCTATAACTACACCCTATAACTAAAAAAATCACAAAAAAAATGACAACCCCTTTTTCACTGCCTGATTTGTTTTCTAATAAGAAGGTTTGATGAAAACACATCTCATCCTCTCCCGACATCCCAGCAGCCTTCATACATACATGAAATTCTACAGCTCTCAATACTGTATAACATGCTAGATTTACCTTCTCTTTGCTAAATAGTAATATTTTTGAACAAACCAATTGTATATAGTTACAGAGCATTCCAAATAAAAAAGCTTTATTTCCATAAGTATCACATAAAATAGTTGTCAAACTGCGAGTCGTTGACATGCTTTGTGAGCTCACAAATGCGGCCCCGCGAAGCAAGTGTCCGCATTTGCTGAGGTGGAGACTCTACGGCGCCTCACTCGCGGGAAAAAAAACAACAACGCAGCGGGACTTAGAAAAAAATATATATACGACCCGCAGGACTTAGAAAAAAAAACAATAACATGCAATGAGGAAATACGGACTTAGAAAAAAAATACGAGCCGCAAAAATACGAAACTTTACGGCTGAAACGCGGACATGCAAAAACAACAAAAACACTTAAAATGCAAAAAAAAAAAAAAAACATCACACACAGCATGGGGGCAGCCACAACATCTGCCAGTGAGGTTGCATGCAAATAAAAGTTGAATTTAAGGAGTTTCGGAACTTGAAAATCGGCTAAGCAAGAAAAAAAATGGCGCCCGAAAAAAATTAAAAGAAGGCTACACGACCCTAAAGGGCGCAAAACGCAGCCTGGGACATACGACTTTGCCAGGGAAGTACAAGGTACAAAAATAGATAGGGAAAATGCTTGCGAGGTGCGTGACACATACACAAATGACGCCATTTTACAACACTAACTTGCAACTAATAACATTACGAATCTAAAATGGAGCTTTACACAACTAAACCAACGGTTTGCCCTTGCGCAAGCAGCCTATTTCCAATGCACACTTTGGACATTCATGACACTTTCTCCTCAGGGCAGCAACATTCCAACTGTACATTGTATACTATAGCAAAATAAAAAGAGATTGTTAGCTCTTCAGGCTATTGGTTGCTGGATATTTTAATTAGAAATAGGTAAAGTATATTTTATTAAGTAACTAATTTATTAATTATTATTTAAAAAAATATCGATATATATATATCTGTCTTAGTGATGAACGCCAAAAGTGCTCAGAGGACCAAAAGTACACAAGAGGAGAGGCTCGCAATGAGCGCCAAAGGTCCTCAGAGTAGAAAAAGTTTTACATTGTGTGTAAAACAGCTTCAAATTTCATTGCCCCATCATTTTTGATGGGCAAGCCGCTAGTTTATAAAGATTAAGAATCGTTTGGTTGGCCCATTGAAATGTATCCCCTTCTACCACCAACTTGCTTGTCTATAGCAATATGTACATTTTTTATTAATATACATTACATACAATCTATTATGTGAGTAACACATATAACATAGATGTATACCCCAATAGCACTTAATCCTGCTTTACTGCCAAACTAATGAAACCATAAAAACGACTCCTTCCTTCTTCAGCAGGGAGTCCTTTAAGTCTGGTACAATATAACACCTGTTTTCTAGTATTAGTTCCAGTAGGTCTAAGTCTACCATCTTTCCAGGTCTCTACTTACCCATCTATTGATATTTTTCTTTCCCTAGAATACATTCCTAGATAATAAAAACAGAAGGAGCTATTGAACTGACAAACCCTCCAATAATCATGGTCCGATAAATGGTCTAATAATTTAATATATCTGTTATATTGGACGTGATCTCCTTCTGAAAGAACCACCGTAGTACATATTTTCTATATAGTTTCTGAATAACTAAACCTCATAATCTGCTAAGTGTTTTACTATTCTATTCTGTGGACTTCCTTTTTTTTCATGAGCTTCTCTCTCAATAAGATCAGATAACACAAATTAGGGCCTTTTTCATCCAATTTATTTGCTCCTGAATGAAAGCTGTAAACTACAGTGGCACTTTAAGGTGTTCCCATTTTAATTGTTGAGGCTGTTGCTTTAAAGGACTGTTATAGTGCAGTCAAATCTACAGCATGGCCTATTAAAGGATAGTGGAAAATATGTTTCATTACATCAGAAAATATATCTATGAATTAATTTACTGTCTGTCACTTGTAGTTTTTATTAATGGACAGCTATTGTGGGTTTTCTTTAAATTAACCAGATTTTTCTGCCCAGAATTCTGAGAAATAAAGAAAAACAGTTATTACACTGCATTTTTGGAACCTGGGCAAGGACATGCAAATGTGCCCACAAAGGCTTCGCTCTTGTAATCCGTGACCATTTCAAACATGGCATCCTTTAAGCATATGCATGCTATATCACACAGCTTTTGGGCAAAGCTAAGAACGGATTATTCACAAGCTAGCTGTTTCAAGGCTACTGCCTCTCATCAGCGTGAAACCGGTTCCTAGCCTGTATAGTAGATTTTGTAAGGAGGTAGTCTAACACACCAATCATTTTATAGTGGTCAAAAGAGCCCCCAGTAGTACAGTAAATAAATAGTACATTTGTGTTCACATTTGAATGTCTAAAGCAAGTTACAAATATATGCTTCCTGCCCAGAATTCTGAGAAATACAGGCAGTAACCTTGAAACAGCTGTACGAGATTCCTGTCTTGTGTATAATCCATATGTCAAGGTAGCCCTGGATTTTTGACTATTTGCTGGACTCTTTTGCGCTTACCTTCACGGTCATGGCATCTTGCTTATATAATACTAGTGACTTGCCCATCCAAAAATGACTGCAATACATTTGAAGCCTGGCAATGCTATTTGCCACACAATGCGAGGCTCTCCCCATCCTAACTGTGGGGCCTTGCGACGAGCACCTACGGCACTCATCGCAGGCCTCGCAATGAGCGCCTTTGGTGCTCATTGCGAGCTTCTCCCGCATCTACTTTACGGGCCTTACGATGAGCACCGAAGGCTTTGCCGCTCATTGCAGGCCTCTGCCAACCCGCAAGTTGTGTGCCTCGTAATAAGCGCCAAAGACGCTCATTGTGAGCCTCTCTCCCCCCCTGCCCTCCACTTTATGGTCCTCGCGATGACCGCCTTCGCCGCTCAATGTGAGCCCCGCAATGAGCGGCTTTGACTCTCATTACAGGCCTCGGCAAACCCGCATCTTGTGTGCCTCGCAATGAGCGCCTTAGTTATATCGTCATATAGTAATTGAGATTGAGAAAAGACTTTTAGTCCATCAAGTTTCAACTGACAAGAGGACATCCTTTGAGGTTAGAAGTAAAAAGATTCCACCTTAAAGAAGGAAAAGGGTTCTTCACAGTAAGAGTGGTTAATCTGTGGAATTCTCTACCAGAGGAGGTGGTGACAGCAGATTGGATAGATAACTTTAAAAAGGGATTGGATATATTTTTAAATAAAAAGAGAATTCAGGGTTATCCTGGATAATTAGAGAGGGATGATTGATCCAGAGAAGAATCCGATCACCAGTATCTGGGGTCAAGAAGGAATACATTTTTTTTGTTTTTGTTTCGAGACGATTGGCTAAGTTTCACTTGTTTTTTTTTTATATTTCCCTTCCTCTGGGTCAATTAACAATTAATCCACATACTGCAGATAAGTGGAGATCTTAAAAGGTTGAACTTGATGGACTAATATAATAGTCTTATTTCAACCTCAATTACTATGTAACTACAATGTAAGTTCAACCTTTTAAGATCTCCTCTGAACTGCAGTATTCATATGTAATTATTCATTGTTAATTGATCCAAAGGAAGGCAAACAGAAAAACAAACACAATCCCTTTCAATATCTGATACCTGGAGATTTAACTCCGTTAAGATTAAAAATTGCATGGCTATTTTTCCTTCCCAAATGCATTACTTTAAATTTATTTATATTAAATCTCATCTGCCTTTTTAGATGCCCATTCCTCTAATTTTGCAAATCCCTTTGGAGGGAAAGTACATCCCTTTTCTGATTTAATTACCTTGCACAACTTAGTGTCATCAGCAAGAATGGAGACACTACTTTCCAATACTACTTCTAAATTATTAATAAATATGTTAAAAAGGAGAGGACCTAATACTGAGTCATGAGGAACCCCACTTACCACATTAGTCCAATCTGAGTATGTTCCATTTACAACAACCCTTTGCTTCCTGTCTTTTAGCCAGCTCTCAATCCATGAGCAGATATTTAATGCAATTCCTGTATCCCTTAGTTTGCACAATAGTCTCCCATGTGGCACTGTATCAAAAGCCTTTGCAAAATCCAAAATGACTAGATCCACTGAGTTGCCTTGATCCAAGTCCCTACTAACCTCCTCCATAGAAACTAATTTGATTTGTTTGAAATGACCTATCCCTCATCAATCCATGTTGTCTCCTAATTATAATCCTGTTTGAATAGACATATGCTTGTATACTATTTTTATTAACCCTTCTAAAAGCTACTTGTGTAGAATCCGCACAGGTGTAGTTGTGTATAAATGTAAAAATGTATTAAAAAGTAAATTTTCTTAAAATGGAGCAATTTAAATTTTTTGACCACAGCACACTTTGATTAAAAGGTTTGGTTCTATTCATTTAGTCGAGGGACTATTATATTTTAAAAAAAAATCTGTATACAGGCCATGCAATAGCAAAGATGTGGTGGTCAAACCATGGAAAATACATTATAATCCAAAACATTTTCATGTTGCTACAGTTGTTTGTTGATAATCCCTTAATCAGTTTTTAACTCAAACAGTCTCCAATAGTACCGGAGGTATTCCTTGTAAAGCTTGGTAGATGTAGGCTTGAACTAAACCAGCTTCCCCTAGTGAAACCCAATTTGATTGACCTAACTAGGAAGCTGGTACATGCAGAGCGTTGTGTACCTGTATAAACATGGTACATGCAGAGCGTTGTGTACCTGTATTAATACATTGTGCATGCAGAGTGGTGTGTACCTGTGTATTGTTACAGTGTGTAGGTCAGGTATTTTCCCTGTCCCCCTCCCCTGCCCTCTCACCATATGCTGTGTCTGCTTTACCCCTCTGACCATGGGCTGCCTGCCCTGCCAGCAGCCTGATGCCCCCGCACTAGGCTCCCTTTGAGCTCAGAGCTGTTAATTAAGGAGCAATGATTAATGGAGGAGCCTGGCTCCCACTCTCCTTGGGACTCCTTCGCTCTACATGTCCTGTACTGGCCAGTCCAGACCTGCACACACTGCGGAGCTGGTTAGTTAGTGTGGGAGTAATTATGGCAACCCTTTCACTGCCTGAGGGTTCAGCAAAGTACAGAGATACTGTTAAAACCTAATATACCTGTATATCAAAATATATGCACAGTAATACATTAAAGAGATATAATGTAACATAAATAACAATAAAAGTGTATGCAGAGATAGAGATAGCAACATGCAGAGAGTTATAGTATACTAGCTACTTGCCCGAATGACAGAAATAAAATTGTAAGGCTGGCAATGCTGTTTGCCATACAATGTGAGGCTTTTGGCACTCATCGCGAGCCCCGTGCTGAGCGCCTTCGGCACTCATTGTGTGTCTTGCAATGAGAGCCTTTGCCGCTCATTGCGAGCTTCTCCCCCCCCCCCCCCCCTCATGTACTTCAACTTTCCTGATTTGCAATGATTACCTTTGGAGCTCATTGCAAGCCTCTCCTGCTTGCGGTGCTCATAAATTATTAAATATAATAGGGGTATTTTTATTCCTTATAATGTGTATAGTTTATGCTACATTTTATTGATAGTCACCTTAGACATGTTGTTGTTGTTCTTTATGTATAAAGTGCCTACATTTTCAGTAGTGCTATTTATACAGTAGAGTAGGTACAATTAGCAAATTTGAAAGTTAGATAAATTCTTAGGTTAGTAGAAATACAAGTACAGGGTCAGTGCAATACAAATATGAAACAAATGAGTCAGTAGAAAGCTTGGTGCAACAGGAGTGAGGTCACTACTCAGAAGAGCTTACAATTTAAAAGGCAATGGTGGGGTGTAAAGCTGTGGGTGACAGATGCAAGATGGCAGTGAATACGGCAGTAGGCTGATGTAAGTGGAGGTGGTTGTATGTTGCACTGTAGATTGTGGGTGTGAGTGATATAATACTGTAGAGTATGCAGTTGTGCATATTAAGGCTAAAGGTGATAAGCATTTTTAAACCGATGTGTTTTTATGGAGTTTTAGATGGTTTTGAGGCAGGGAGATAGTTTGACGGAGCAAAGCAAGGCATTCCATAGAGTTGGGGCAGCTCAAGAGGAGGTGATATGAGTGGAGGACAGAAGAAGGTCATTAGCAGAGCTACAAGGGCGGTTGGGGGAATATTTTGACACGAGAGGAGAGATATTGGACTGTTGTTGAGGGCTTTAAATGTTAGGGTTATGTATTTTTTTCTCTTTTCTGCAGACTATGGGAAGCCAGTGGAATGACTGAAAGAGAGGTTCTGCAGACACTGAGCATTGAGTATGGTAAATTAGTGTAGCAGGGACTTAAACCCCTAGTTACTAGTTACGAGCGGCTACATTCAAGGCATCACTGACTTTCTCAACAAACTCAGTCAAATAAAGGACCTACCTGCTAACACACTACTTAAAACCATGGGTGTTGAATCTATTTACAGCAACATCCTACACAACTATGGCACTGAGGTGTCCTTTAACTTCCTCTCAGTCCGCACATAACTAGAAATATAACTCTGATACTATTGCCAAACTACTGGTCTATATAACTACTTCACCTTCAGCAGACATGTTTACCTACAAATAATGGGGACCACAGTGGTCCCAAAATGGCACCACAGTCTATTTATGGCCAACCTGGAACAGAGATTCTTATCCACATATGTTCACAAACCCTACAGATACTACCACTACATAGATTATATGTTCGTCATTTGGATGAAAGGAGAAAAAAACACAGAGACTTCCACAATGTTTTTAATACCTTCCACCCATCTATTAAACATAAAGGAATTACTCTGCAGTACAGGCCAACTTTCTGGACACTACTATATAAGAAACCCACAGACAGATGTAGCTACTTTCACAGCTTGAGTTTTCATAATTTTCACAGTAAACAAGTGATAATTCACAGCCAAGCCATCAGATATCGCTGCATATATTCAAACTCTGGGGACTGTGATAATCATTTAAAATACCTATCTGGATCTTTCAGACTGAAGGGTTACAAGTCCTGTATTATTTCACGGAAAATAACTTTGGCCAGTAAAACAACCATCAACACCTGTTACAATACAGAATACTAAATAAAGTACTTCATGTACACCTCTAGTGACCACATACCATCCAGCTCTAGAATAAATATGCAAAAAGGATTATTCATGATGTCTGTCACTTTGAATTTCTGCTCTGTTTTTCACGGCTCACATTATTCAGTATTGCTTCTGAATTGAAAAAGAGATGTGTCACTCTTGAAAGCTCATCTTTTCAATTACCTTTTTTAATGGATAAACAAATTATCACTATATACTGCAATACTCTGATTTTATTGAGATATACAGGGAGTGCAGAATTATTAGGCAAATTAATATTTTGACCACATCATCCTCTTTATGCATGTTGTCTTACTCCAAGCTGTATAGGCTTGAAAGCCTACTACCAATTAAGCATATTAGGTGATGTGCATCTCTGTAATGAGAAGGGGTGTGGTCTAATGACATCAACACCCTATATCAGGTGTGCATAATTATTAGGCAACTTCCTTTCCTTTGGCAAAATGGGTCAAAAGAAGGACTTGACAGGCTCAGAAAAGTCAAAAATAGTGAGATCTTGCAGAGGGATGCAGCAATCTTAAAATTGCAAAGCTTCTGAAGCGTGATCATCGAACAATCAAGCGTTTCATTCAAAATAGTCAACAGGGTCGCAAGAAGCGTGTGGAAAAACCAAGGCGCAAAATAACTGCCCATGAACTGAGAAAAGTCAAGCGTGCAGCTGCCACGATGCCACTTGCCACCAGTTTGGCCATATTTCAGAGCTGCAACATCACTGGAGTGCCCAAAAGCACAAGGTGTGCAATACTCAGAGACATGGCCAAGGTAAGAAAGGCTGAAAGACGACCACCACTGAACAAGACACACAAGCTGAAACGTCAAGACTGGGCCAAGAAATATCTCAAGACTGATTTTTCTAAGGTTTTATGGACTGGTGAAATGAGAGTGAGTCTTGATGGGCCAGATGGATGGGCCCGTGGCTGGATTGGTAAAGGGCAGAGAGTTCCAGTCCGACTCAGACGCCAGCAAGGTGGAGGTGGAGTACTGGTTTTGGCTGGTATCATCAAAGATGAGCTTGTGGGGCCTTTTCGGGTTGAGGATGGAGTCAAGCTCAACTCCCAGTCCTGCTGCCAGTTCCTGGAAGACACCTTCTTCAAGCAGTGGTACAGGAAGAAGTCTGCATCCTTCAAGAAAAACATGATTTTCATGCAGGACAATGCTCCATCAAATGCGTCCAAGTACTCCACAGCGTGGCTGGCAAGAAAGGGTATAAAAGAAGAAAATCTAATGACATGGCCTCCTTGTTCACCTGATCTGAACCCCATTGAGAACCTGTGGTCCATCATCAAATGTGAGATTTACAAGGAGGGAAAACAGTACACCTCTCTGAACAGTGTCTGGGAGGCTGTGGTTGCTGCTGCACGCAATGTTGATGGTGAACAGATCAAAACACTGACAGAATCCATGAATGGCAGGCTTTTGAGTGTCCTTGCAAAGAAAGGTGGCTATATTGGTCACTGATTTGTTTTTGTTTTGTTTTTGAATGTCAGAAATGTATATTTGTGAATGTTGAGATGTTATATTGGTTTCACTGATAAAAATAAATAATTGAAATGGGTATATATTTGTTTTTTGTTAAGTTGCCTAATAATTATGCACACTAATAGTCACCTGCACACACAGATATCCCCCTAAAATAGCTAAAACTAAAAACAAACTAAAAACTACTTCCAAAAATATTCAGCTTTGATATTGAGTTTTTTGGGCTCATTGAGAACATGGTTGTTGTTCAATAATAAAATTAATCCTCAAAAATACAACTTGCCTAATAATTCTGCACTCCCTGTATATATTTACTGTAGATAATGTTACTGTGTCTTTTGAATAAACAGCCTTACAGCATCAGTGTCAGAACTATCTGATTACAAGTCTGTGATCACAAAGCTGTAATATTCTACTATTATAAGAATACTAGCGTATTGCCCGTCAAAAAATGATGGCAATGAGATGTGTATGTTTTAAAAGTTGTTTAGTTATTAATATACATATGGAATTGTAAGGTAGCTAATGTTGTTTTCTGTGTACTACTGAAATATAGAATTCAAATTAATAAATTAATTTACGTATTTTTATGCATTGTGTTGAAGATCTGGCAATCTGTGTTGATGTTGCTGCAGCATTAGTGGTGTGGAGGTGCTGTGTAAGCGTGATGAACGTGTATAGTGTAACAGTGTGCGTGTGCGAATGCGAGCCGAAACCGTTAACGTTGCTATGTATTTCCGCATTATCCTAAAATGGCGGATAATGTGTGGTATGCGTCTTAGCGGATTATCGGTACGTGTTTTCCGTGGTTATAGTGCTGTAGCCTAGTTTTCGTTTTGTTCGTCCGGCATTTTTCTGCGGCGCTCATTGCCAAAGTGCTAAGATTTAACGGCTCCCCTCGCTGCGCGAGACTCGCCAGGCGATGCGCACCTGCGGCGCTCATCGCTAAATCGTACGCACTACGCAACGCAGCGCGACAACGAATCGTAGTTAGACAATTATAATATGTGATTAGCGACTTGCCCATCAAAAATGACGGGGCAATAAAAAAGTGTTGAAATGCTGTTTGTCACACAATGTGAGTGTACTGTGCCTCAACTATATAGACCCCTATAATACACTAATGAACGCATGTAATAACACTATAAGTGCCATGAGGGTCATCCAGGACCCTCATGACACAAAGTGTAAGCACTACACCATTTTAACCCAGTCTCTTATGGGGGTCTATACAGACCCTCATAAGCCTCTATTTAACCCCATTAGTCCCATAAGGGTATTTAAAGACCCTCATGGGACAGTTAGAAGCCTAACATTACTCCGTAAGTGCTATGAGGGTTCTCCAGTACCCTCATGACACTAAGTACAAACACTACACTGCACTAAACCCACCCCAATAAACCATTAAAGCTGAACTAACACCCCTCTACATTAACCTATTAACACCTACACTACCTACCTACGCCCTAATCACCCCCCCACCACTCTAATTACAGAAATGAAAAAAAAAAAAGTCACAAAAAAAAAAATCTACATTACATAAAATAAAAAAAACCTAAGTCACACAAAATAAAAAAGGAACATTACAGAAAATGAAAAAATACATTACAACCCCCCCCCCACACACTACAGAAAAAAAAAATTACACACCTGAAAAGAAAATACATATAGAATACATACAATACAATACAATACAATAGAAATAAAATAGAATAAAGTACAATACACCCCTAATGTAACATACAATCAATACTATCTATCTAAAATACATCCCCCAATCTATGTAATATACAATAAATCCTAACTATCTAAAATACATACCCCTATCTAACATACAATACTATATAATATACAACACATCATATCAATCTAAAATACATACCCCTAACATACAATAACTGCTACCTCTATATACAAACTGTAATTCTAAGCTAAAATAAAATAATTAAGACCACTTACCTTTGCAGATGTCCCTTCAGATTACCAACCTAGGGGAAAAAAAAATAGTACAACACATTTACATAAAATAAACATTCTAAATATTATACTCACCTTTCCAGCATGTCCCCGTCCTTCTTCTTTTCTTTTTCTATGGCGCGGCCCCTGTTGAAAAAAAACACTACATTACTATAACATAAACATAAAAAATGAACATAATATACATTGTACTTACCTCCCCGTGATGTCCCTGGCCTCCCCGTGATGTCCCTTGCGGACCTCCTCGACGCTAATGACCCTCCTACCGAGTTTTCCAGAAGAAAATTGTCAATGGCGGCTTCTGATTGGCTGAAAACGCTCTCTATCAAATTCAGCCAATCAGAAAGGGTTACCTCCCAAAATCCCACTCTGATAGGATAATGCACCTGTCAATCTTTATTTAAACAAATAAGAAGGCTTTATTGCCATCAGCCAATCACAATGGGATACACCCCCACTGGGTGATTGGCTGAAGACAACTGCGCCTTCTCATTGGCTGTAATACTGATTGACATTGACAACAGCTAATAAGAAGGCGCAAATGCCTTCAGCCAATCACTACGTGGGGGTGTATCCCATTGTGATTGGTTGCAGTGACAATAGCCAATCAGAATGGCTGGAGGCATCTGTGCAATCACCCTGTGGGGGTGTATCCCATTGTGATAGGCTCAAGCCATCTGCACGTTGTGATTGATTTAAATATAGATTGACAGGTGCATTATGCAATCAGAGTGGGATTTTGGGGTGTATCCCTTTCTGATTGGCTCACACATTGGCGCCTTCTGATTGGCTGAATTTGATAGACAGTGTTTTTAGCCAATCAGAAGGCGCCATTGCCTATTTTCTTCTGGAAGTGTCGCTAGGAGGCTCATTAGCGTCGGGGAGGTCCACGAGTGCGGGGATATCGAGGGGAGCAAAGTACAATGTATATTATGTTTATTTTTTTATGTTTATATGTGTTGTTGTAATATAATGTTTTTTTTTTTTTTTAACAGGGGCCGAGCCAGAGAAGAAGAAGAAAAGAAGAAGGACTGTTTATTTATTTTATGTAAATGTGTTGTACTATTTTTTTTTTCTTTTCCCCTAGGTTGTTGATCTGAAGGGACATCTGCAAAGGAAAGTGGTCTTAATTATTTTATTTTAGCTTAGAATTAGGGTTTGTATATAGAGATAGCATTTATTGTATGTTAGATAGGGGCATGTATTTTATATAGTTAGGATTTATTGTATATTAGATACAGTAGATAGGGGTATGTATTTTAGATAGGATTTATTGTATATTAGATTGGGGTATGTATTTTATATAGATAGGATGTATTGTATATTATATAGATAGTATTGATTGTATGTTAGATAGATAGGGGGTATTGTATGTTATTATATTGTATTGGTATTGTATTGTATGTATCCTATGTATTTCCTTTTCAGGTGTGTAATTTTTTTTTCTGGGGGGGCGGGATTTTAATGTATTTTTTTATTTTCTGTAATGTAGATTTCAAATTTTTTGTGACTTTAGTTTTTTCCCCCCCCCTGTAATTAGAGTGGTGTGGAGGGTTATTAGGGGGTAGGTAGGTAGTGTAGGTGTTAATAGGTTAGTGTAGAGGGGTTTAGTTTAGATTTAATGGCTTATTGGGGGGTATAGTGCAGTGTAGTGTTGGTACTTAGTGTCATGATGGTCCTTGAGGACCGTCATGGCACTTATGTGGTTAATGTTAGGGTTGTAACAGCTTCATAAGGGTCATAATATAGGCTTATGAGGGTCTGTATTGACCCCCATGAGTGACAGGGTTATTTATTGGCTTATGGTGGTCTGTATTGACCCTCATGAGTGACAGGGTTAATTATGGGATTATGTGTGTCTGTAATGACCCTCATGAGTGATGGGGTTAATTATAGGCTTATGGGGGTCTGTATTGACCCCCATGAGTGACATGGTTAATGAAGGGCTTATGGGGGACTGTATTGACCCCCATGAGTGACCGGGTTAATTATAGGTTTATGGGGGTCTGTATTGACCCTCATGAGTGACGGGGTTCCTTAAGTGCTTAAGGGGCTCTGTATTGACCCCCATGAGTGCCAGGGTTATTTATTGGCTTATGGGGGGTCTGCCTTGACCCCCATGAGTGACAGGGTAAATTATGGGTTTATGGGGGTCTGAATGAACCCCATGAGTGACCGGATTAATTCAGTGCTTATGAGGGTCTGTATTGACCCCCATGAGTTGCAGGGTTAATTAGGGGTTTATGAAGGTCTGTATAGAGCCCCATGAATGATAGGGTTAATTTTTTTTTATTACCAGTCCTTTAAGGACTTTTACGGTCCTTTCAGGACCCGTAAGGCGGGAATTTTGAATTTTCATTGCAGCGAGGGTCAATGTGGCGTTAATGCGGGTTTCCGAGCTTATCTCGGATCCCTTCTTGGGTGTTGTACGTGGCTGGGCGGTCCGGGGTCGTGGAGCCTCGTTTTCGTTTTTTTCCGGCGGCTTAAGGGATTTTCAAGTGGCTAAACTTTGCAAATTTGACAGAATTCGAGCAGTGTTACAGAGGTCCTGGGTGTCCCCCCTTGGTGTGGGTAATGTTTTTATTTTATTTTTGTGTGTATTAGTGTGTTTTTTAATGTTTGCTGCTGTGCGCGTGTTGTCTGTTACGGTCGTTTTTTTTTTGCGAGTCTGCAATTGATTTTTTTTTAAGTCCCGTGGCTCGTATTTTTTGTGTAAGTCCATAGTTAGTCATTGCGTGTTTATGTTTTTTTTTCAAGTCCTGATTGTGTGGTCGCATTTAACTTATTGTGAGGCGCCGTAGAGCCTCCACCTCCGCAAATGCGGCTCCTCGATTTGCGAGGGTCTGCATTTGCGGTCCGAAAGTCGTAGGGATGAGCTCCTACGGCGCTCATCTCCACCAGCGCAAGGAGCGCCTTTGGCGCTCCGTGCCAGCAACTGCAGCCCTCGCTTTGCGAGGGCCACAGTTGCAGCGGGCTCTCTATGCGAGCCCACAAGCATTAGCAACAACCCGCATTGCTGACAACTATATATGTGATTATTTACTGTAGTTTATAGATTTATTATAGATTGTGAACATTTTCAACATTCATGTAATGCAATGTAGAGTTATACAATGAGTTACAGTAATATAATATTATATAAATACTTGTATAATAAAATGATACAGAGGTATAAAAAAAAAAAGCAGTGATATATCCTTATTTGTCATTTAAACACATGCAATATGAACTAATGACATGCAGATGGGTATACAACAAGCAGAGAGAGAACAGGCAATAAAATACCACCTGGAATAATAGCAAGCTGGGAATACTAGGATAGATGCATAATTAGTTGCATCCACCGTAATAGCTTTCAGCTTGTGAGTAATGCCTGCGAGATGCGTTACTCCCAAGCTACTATCGCTAAATCAAGTGAAATTAGTTGCGTCGTATTCGTAACTGCACAACCTCGCATGCAAACGGGGCTGCGCAACAGCGCAGAGTGCACAGGGCAGGGAAGGGAAAGGAAAGAGGCACCTGATAGGAAGAAGTGAAGGAAGGAAGAGGATGGGAAGGGAGGGTGGGAAAGAATGAGGAAAGGGAGAGGATATGAAGGAGTGAGAGAAGGTAAGTTTGGGCCTTGTGTGACTGTTTGCATCTGATTTACTCAGAGAAGTAAAGTGCTTTTATTTGACTTGGTACAGGTGAGAGGGGAATGTTTTTTGCCTGGGTTAAATTTGAATATAAGTTTGGGCCTTGTGTGTGACTGTTTGCAGGAGGAAGTTCAAAGAAAAGGGTCAAATTGTAGTATTTTATGTTGTTTGTAATTATGAGTCAGTTCAGTGGCAACCTCACCCAGTGTACATCCGGTCAAATGTATGAACTGCTGGAACAACTGATCCAGGGTCCATACCTCTGTGACAGGTGTGAGCATGTTGCCTCTCTGGAAGGTCAGATTGGAGAACTAGAGGAGAATTGCAGCACTTAGTGATATTGCTCCACCTGAAAGGGGGTTGGTGTTCACTGAGCACAGTTTAGCTGGGCCTAGCATGGAGGGTGGAGCTGGGGCTATTGAGGATGTCCAGGGAGGTACCTGGGTTACAGTTAGAAGGGGAAGCCGAGGGAGCAGGAGCAAGAGGCAAGCCAATACTGATTTGGCAAGAACCAACACATTTGCCAGAAACTGTGAAACTGATGGGGATGTCCATTCAGGAATGGCAATGCCAGATAGTGCTGTTCCCTCTAACAGCCGGGCAAACAGCTCTACTGGAGGAGAGGGAGTGCAGAATAGGCAGAACAACAGACAGGTTTTGGTGGTAGGGGACTATTATTAGGAAGGTAGACAGGGTAATTTGTCACCCAGATCCCAGCAATTGGGTCCTCGGGTTCGGCATGTTGTGGATCGGATGTATAAATGATTGGGAGGGGCTGGAAATGAACCAGCAGTTTTGGTACATATTGGTACCAATGATAAAGTTAGTGGAAGATGGAGTGTCCTAAAGAATGATTTTAGAGAATTAGGGAATAAGCTTAAGGGAAGGACCTCCAAGGTAGTATTTTCTGAGATGCTACCAGTGCCACGTGCTAGCCCAGGGAGACATAGTTACATAGTTATATAGTAATTAAGGTTGAAAAAAAGACTTTCAGTCCATCAAGTTCAACCTTTTAAGATCTCCTCTGATCTGCAATATGCAGATTAGTTTTTAATTAATTAGTTAATTCATTAATTGTTAATTATTAATCAACTATTTATTTTATTTTATTTTTTAATTATTAATTAATCCAGAGGAAGGCAAACGGGAAAAAAAAAAACCCAAGTGAAACTTAGCCAATCGTCTCAAAGAAAAAAAAAAGACAGATGGCGTTTAGAGAGCTTAATGACGAGGGAGCTGCTGTGCTAGGGGAAAGGATGGTAGAACGGCTGGGAGAGTTTTTAAACTAATAGGCGGGGGGAGGAACTAGAAAGAAGTAATGGGGTAGTAAGTGTAGAGGGGGTAAGGAAGGAATTAACTAGTCATGTGGGATGAGATGGGGGAGGATTAGTATAGTCACTAGGGAGGTACTGCTAAGTAACTCAAGTACAGTGGCAGGCACTTCAGAACTACAGATTCATAACATAGGGTGTATGCTTGCTAATGTCAGAAGCTTCCCAGGAAAAATGGGAGAGTTAGAATTATCCGCAGTAAATGAGAAATGGGATTTTCTAGGCATTACTGATACATGGGGGGAAGACTCATGACTGGACTGTTAATCTGTATGTTTATAACCTATTTAGGAAAAATAGGGGAAATGGTAAAAGAGGAGGAGGGATTTGTCTGTATGTTAAGCCTGAATTTATGCCTATTGTCAGAGAAGATATTTATGCTGGAATTAGTGGTAATGTTGAATGTTTGTGGGTAGAGTTAAATAGAGGAGCAGTAAATTCCAAAATAATATTGGTAGGAGTATGCTATAAACTCCCAAATATAATTGAAAGTGAGGAAATACAATTATTATTATTACAGATTGAAACTGCTGCTAAGCATGGGCAAGTTTTAATAATGGGATATTTTAACTACCCTGAAATAAACTGGATGAGTGAAACCAACAGTACGGGTAAAGGAAGCAGGTTCTTGAGTACACTCAGGGATCCTTATCTGGTCCAGGTTATACAAGAGCCTACTAGAAATGAAGTTATCTTGGATATAGTAATCACAAATAATATTGATATGGAATCAAATGTTGAAATAGGGCAACCCTTGGGAAACAGTGATCAAAACACAGTCTCATTTGAGATTGAATAAAAAAAAAAAAAAACTCTAAGGAGCCAACAAAAACTCTGAATTTTAAAAGGGCATATTTTAACGGTCTAAGGTCAGCAATACTAAGTATAGACTGGGACAAAGAACCGGCATGCAAAAATACTGAACATAAATGGACACAATTTAAATCCTTACTAAATATACATACACATCAGCATATACTATATGGGAATAAAAGTAAAAGGAGTAAATCCTGTCCAATGTGGCTTAACAATGATTTAAAGATCAAGATACAGAGTAAAAAACAGGCATTTAAAATATACAAACAAGAGGGGACAGAGACTGCTTTACATGAGTACAAGGAAATCAACAAGGCTTGCAAAAAGGCTATTAGACTGGCTAAAATAGAAAATGAAAAATTAGTTGCAAAGGAGAGTAATACTAACTAGAGATGTCGCGAATAGTTCGCCGGCGACTGTTCCCGGAGAACATAGCATGTTCGCGGCGAACTGCGAACATATGCCATATTTGACCCGCCCCCTATACTTTATCATTGAGCAAACTTTGACCCTGCAAATCACAGTCAGCAGACACATTCCAGCCAATCAGCATCATACCCTGCCTTCCAGACCCTTCTAACTCATGGACAGCAGCCATTTTGGAATCATAACTAACTTGCAGTCTTACTGAGAGGAGGCTGAGTGTAGGTGATACTGCATCAATAGGGAAAACCATAGCTAGGCTACTGTACACAGTGTGCAATACAGTCCTGAAGGACTCTTTTTTGATCTCTGCTGCAAGGACACCCCTGTGTCTCTTCCCCCCCTTATCATCCTCCCCTCACCTTAGCACCCAACCCTAACACCCCTCACACTTATCCATAACACCCATCAACCTAACACCTAACCCTAACACCCCTCACACTTATCCCTAAGACCTAACACCCCTCACACTTATCCATAACACCCATCAACCTAACACCTAACCCTAACACCCCTCACACTTATCCCTAAGACCTAACACCCCTCACACTTATTCCTAACATGCCTCACCCTAACACGCCTTACACTTATCCTTAACACCCCTCACCCTAACACCTAACCCTAATACCCCTCACACTTATCCCTAACACCTAACCTTAACATCCCTCACACTAACACCTAACCCTAACACCCCTCACACTTATCCCTAACACCCCTCACCCTAACCCTAACACCCCTCACACTTATTCCTAACACCTAACCCTAACATCCCTCACCCTAACACCTAACCCTAATACCCCTCACACTTATCCCTAACACCTAACCTTAACATCCCTCACACTAACACCTAACCCTAACACCCCTCACAATTATCCCTAACACCCCTCACCCTAACCCTAACACCCCTCACACTTATTCCTAACACCTAACCCTAACATCCCTCACCCTAACACCTAACCCTAACACCCCTCACCCTTATCCCTAACACCCCTCACCCTTATCCCTAACACCCCTCACCCTTATCCCGAACACCCCTCACCCTTATCCCGAACACCCCTCACCCTTATCCCGAACACCCCTCACCCTTATCCCGAACACCCCTCACCCTTATCCCGAACACCCCTCACCCTTATCCCGAACACCCCTCACCCTTATCCCGAACACCCCTCACCCTTATCCCGAACACCCCTCACCCTTATCCCTAACACCCCTCATGAGGGTGGGGGTAAAGAGATACAGAGGAGGGTGATGAGGGAGGGGGGGAAGAGACACAGGGGAGGATGATGAGGGAGGGGGGGGAAGAGACACAGGGGAAGATGATGAGGGAGGGGGGGGAAGAGACACAGGGGAAGATGATCAGGGAGGGGGAAAAGAGACACAGGGGAGGATGATGAGGGGGGGGAGAGACACAGGGGAGGATGATGATGGAGGGGGGAAGAGACACGGGAGGATGATGAGGGAGGGGGTAAAGAGATACAGGGGAGGATGATGAGGGAGGTGGGAGGATGATGAGGGAGGGAGGATGAGACACAGGGAAGGGTGATGAGGAAGGGAAGAAAGAGACACAGGGGAGGATGATGAGGGAGGGGGTAAAGAGATACAGGGGAGGATGATGATGGAGGGGGATGTTAGGTTATTTATGCCCTTTATGGATTAAAACCAGACTCTGCATCAACTATGTAATTTTCCGTGGGAGTTTTGACATGGATCCCCCTCCGGCATGCCACAGTCCAGGTGTTAATCCCCTTAAAACAACTTTTCCATCACTATTGTGGCCAGAAAGAGTCCCTGTGGGTTTTAAAATACGCCTGCCCATTGAAGTCTATGGCGGTTCGCCGGGTTCGCCGGTTCGCAAACATTTGCAGTGGTTTGCGTTCGCGGTTCGCGAACCGAAAATGTTATGTTCGCGACATCACTAATACTAACCCTTAAATATTTTTAAGTATATTAATGGGAAGAAGGCCTGAAAGGAAGCCATAGGAGCATTACAATGTGACACAGGCCATCTGATCATTAGTGACAAGGAAAAGGCTTATGAGCTAAATAGGTTCTTTTCTTCTGTATATAGAGAGGTGCCAGTGGTTTGGTCACTGCAACATAATGGGGCTACACTACCTTCACTAAATAATTGATTAACACAGGAAGAAATCCAAAAGAGATTGTAAAAAAATAAATTTTTATAAAGCCCCAGGTCCTGATGGAATAAATCCACGGGTACTTAGGGAACTGGGCTCTCTAATAGCCAAACCATTATATTTATTTTTTTCAAGATTCACTCAACACAGGGTCACTACCAGATGACTGGAGAAAAGCAGAGGTGATACCTATATTTAAGAATGGTGGAAGAGCAAATCCGGGGAATTATACACCTGTAAGCCTCACTTCTGTAGTGGGAAAGCTTTTGGAAGGGTTAAAAAGGGATAATATACAAGAATATGTCTATTCAAAGTAATAGCCAACATGGATTTATGAGAGATAGGTCATGTCAAACCAATCTTATTAGTTTATATGTGGAGTTTAGTAGGAACTTGGATCAAGGCAACTCAGTGAATGTAGTCTTTTTTGATATTGCAAAGGCTTTTGATACAGTGCCACATGGGAGACTATTGTGCAAACTAAGGGATACATGAATTGCCGTAAATATATGCACATGGATTGAGAGCTGGCTAAAAGACAGGAAGCAAAGGTTTGTCTAATCTGGTAAGTGGGGTTCCTCAGGGTTCAGTATTAGGTCCTTTCCTTTTTAACATATTTATTAACTACTTAGAAGTAGGACTGGAAAGTATTGTTTCCATTTTTGCTGAAGACACAAAGTTGTGCAAGGTAATTAAATCAGAAAATGATGTACTTTCCCTCCAAAGGCATTTGCATAAATTAGAGAAATGGGCAATTAAATGGCAGATGAGATTTAATACAAATAAATGTAAGGTTATGCATCTGGGAAGGAAAAATAACCATGCACTTTTATAAACTTAATGAAGCAAATCTAGGGGTATCAGATATTGAAAGGGATTTGGGAGTGCTTGTGGACAACCACCTATGCAACAGTTCTCAGTGCCAAAGGCAAATAAACTATTAGCATGTATTAAGAAGGGTACAGAAGCAAGGGAAGCAAATATAATTCTATCACTATAAAAAATGCCTACTACGCCCTTATTTGGAATATGGAGTACAGTTTTGGGCACCACTTCATAAAATGGACATTTTAGAACTTCAAAAAAATACAGAGAAGGACAGTGAAACTAATAAGGGGAATGGAGGGGCTAAGTTATGAAGAAAGGCTAACAAAATTAAACTTATTTTCTCTAGAAAACAAAAGCATCTAAGAGGGGATATGATGACCAGATATAAATACATCCAGGGTCAGTATAAAGATTTGTCAAGGGAGCTATTTGTACCAAGAGATTTGTGCCAAGAGGGGAGAGGGTGCAAATGATTGAGAGAAAGGGGAGAGGGTGTGAATGAGTGAGAAAAGGGTTGGACTGAGTGAGGAATGGGTGTGATGGGGGTGAGTGAGGAATGGGTGGGATGGGGGTGAGTGAGCAATGGGTGGAATGGGGGTGAGTGATGAAAGGGGAAGAGGGTGGGGATGAGTGAGAAAAGGGTGGGGATGAGTGAGAAAAGGGGGAGAGACGAGAGAGACAGACACAAGACATAGGGGAGAGAGAGACCGACACTGGACATAGGGAGACAGAGATGGAGATAGATAGGAGAGAGAGACACAGAGGAGATAGACACAAGAGAGGGAGAAACATAACATTTTATGATACTGTCATTTATGACGGCCAAGCTACTATATAGTCATATGCAGAGAAATAAAATAACTCAAGTTGTGATTGCATGAGCAGAGATGTATAATAGGCGTTGATATAATGAAAGGCATATTAATATTAATCACATTGAGAGATATAACAATACATAGTGGTATAACAACACATAACTGCATGCAAACATATAATAATACAAATTGTGATAGAATAAAATTAATTGTGATAGAACATGTCGAGATATATAATAACATGCATAGCGAAATAGAAACACACATATGGTATAATAACATGCAGAGATATAGTAAAACACATAATGATAAATTAACCTGCAGAGAGTTAAAAAAACACACATAGTGATATAATATGCAGAGAAATATAACATGCATAATGATATAACACAAAGAGTTATATAAAAATGTGATATAATAACATGCCGGAGAGAATTGTATGCGGTGCAGTATAACACACAGTGATATACATATAATTCCATGGACAGCGCTATGGAATATGTTTTTGCTATAAAAATAAATGATTACAATAATAGTGATGTAATAGCATGCAGGACCATGTAATATCATATACTCGCATATTAATATGTATAGATATTTAATAACATGAATTATAATATGACATGCAGCCCAATGTAATCCGTAATATGATATATACCAGTGGTGTGTTTCTGCCTAGGCCCTCAAGTTCCAGGCTTAAGACAGCAAGTTGCTGGTACAGTTTTATGGAATAGTGTGTGTGTATATGAACATAATTGTCTCTATGCTGTGACAATTCTGTCTCTATTTGGCACCTTCTATCATACTATACATATATACAAACACAGACATTTATGATTTTAATAATTGGTATATGGTAATATAGAAGTCGGAGGATGCAAAATTGAATTGTATGACTCTGAGGCTGCACAGGCTTCCTGGGTCAGCACGTTGCGTTGCGTGACCCAGCAGAGCCTGTGAGGTCTGTTAGCCAATCAGCTGCGTCGGGGGCGTGTCGGTAGTCCGCGTTTCGCGCCGTTTTACAGCAGCGCGGTCTCCCGACTGAAACGGATGGAGGTCTGGGGTCCTGCAGCATTTGATTGAAAGTAGGAAGGTTAAATACTGAGAATCGATCCCCAGCTTACCAGCACATAAGGGGCAACACTATTGAGGCTAAACTTGCGTGTTTTGTGTTTTGCTCCCCTTCGTTTTGTGTGTTTTTTTGTGTCTTTGCTTGTGCTGCGAGTGTGCCTGTGTGTCTGTGTCTGGTGCTGCTGCCTGTTGTTTTTCCCCCTGTGTGTCTCCCTGCCAGCTAGAATATGGATCCAGAAGGCTTAGAGGCTTTACTGGCTGAAGTTAGGACCTGGGCCCTAAGCCAAGGGGTCAGGTGGGTGCAGGACAGGCTGGGACCTCCCATGCCTTCTGCGCTTGGCCCCCAGCACATTGAACAGGATCAGCCAGCGGTGGCTGGTGGCCTAGTCAATATTGGCGGTGCCAGGGAAACTTATTCTCGTCCCACCACTGTAGGGCTAGCAAAGCCCTGTCCATCAGTGAGCAGAGCCACGAGAGGGGGGGGGGGGGGCTACGGGTCAGGGAGACCAGGACCCCATACCCCTCAGACAGGTGAGCCCCAGGTCCACCGGCGGTGAAGGTGAGGACCTAGAACTCCGGCCACCACTGGTCATTTTGCCTAAAGGCCCTAGGCCGCGACAAAGGTCAAGAAACACCCCATTAACACCCCGTAGAGGGGGTGCAGGGGGTAAGAAAAAAGCCGGGAACCCTAATAAAGCTCCTACAGACCCTCATGGCGCCGACCAGGTGGTCCCTAGGATTTCACGTAATAACAGTACTTCTGGTACTTTACTGGGACGCCCATCAGGCGGTGAGCGGAACATGGCGACAACGAGAGAGAGAAGAGACGGAGTGATCAGCGAGATGAATAGCCAGGACAGCATGGTCATAATCCATGATGTGCCAGTAACCGCGGCCTTGGCGAGGACGGCACGCCCCACTCGAGCTAGGAAGGCTACAAGCAGGTACAGTCCACTACTATTCACGCACACCCCACTAAGACGTAACAGAAATGAGACTGAGGGCGAGACGGTTATGCCACAGCAACAGGGGTCTTAGACCCAACAGCCAGACGTTACAACGCCTAATGAAGTCTCAAAGGAACCCCTACAGAGGTGGCGCTAGCTTACTCCAGCCGCGCAGGCATAGGTGAACAGGGCCACTCCTCAGAGGAGGAGCGGACGGTATGGGCTCGGGCATGCAGGTTGCGGAGAGCTAGTGACTGTTCCTCTTGCACCCATAGGTCCAGAAGGAGATCCAGATCAAGAAGCAGGAGATCACATCGGTGCAGCTGTGCCTGCACAGGATCAGAGAGAAGGAGCCCGAGGAGGGCCAGACGGTCAGGGTCCCCGGAGCGTCAGGAGAGACGCAGGGATACTCCGTTGGCTGTTTCCACTCCAAGCTTCTGGAAGCAGGTGAGCGCACAATGTTGAGTTGCGCAGCAGAGAAGGGTGATAGAGAACCCTCGCACACAAAGGCTGGGTTTTTTGGGTCGTTAAAGACCCTCTTAGCTGCGCACAACATTACGGTCAGTGAGCAAGAGATGGGCTCTTGGATAGGCGGGCTAGCGAAGAGCGCGTGGCCCCAGCCATCTGCCATTGTGGCGACAGCCCGTTCAGCTCCGGCCGAGGCAATAGGTACCATCGCATCCGAGCCGGTAGGCGCTCCTGTTGCAGTAGCTGGCAGTACCAATGCAGGGGTTACCGACGCAGCCATGAGACCGATAGTCTTGTGCTCGTTGGATAACTTAGGTGCACATCTTACCCAAGAGGTTAAAGAAAAGATCTGGAGGAGGGAGTTCATAGAATTGTTCTCTCTTCTCCCCATGTCTAGACAACTGGAAATGTCCGAGAGGGGCCTCAGGGAGGGAGATGATCAGCCGAGGTCCTTCAGGAAGTTACCTAGGACTTTCAATACATGGCTGCAAGCATTCTCCATCTGGGCCTGCGTACTGTGTGAGCGACACCCCAAACAGAGTTCGGGATTATTCGTTTACGAAATTTGCAATGCCCACAAAGTCTATGGAGGCACGGCCTGGTGGCGGTACGACAAGGAATTTTGCCAGTACTTGGCCTCAAGGGCAACCATGGCATGGAGTGACAACACGGTGGCATACTGGTTGAACATTATGACACCGATGAGAGTCACGCCGCCCTTTCGGAGCGGGGCCGGTGGAGCAAAGGGCCCCACCCACACCACAGGACTCGGTCCTTATACCTGCTTCGCATATAATGAAGGGGTCTGTAGTTGGGCCCCGGACTGCAGGTTCAAACACGCATGTTCGAACTGCGGGGGAGAGCATCCCTTGACCAGATGTGGTAGAGCAAAAGACTGGAGTAGAGGGGGAGAGCCTCCTGCAAAAGGGCAGGACACCCATACGCCTCCCCGCCATGCTGCCGTGGCAAAAACACTACGGTAAATTGGCGGGCAACGCCAAAGCCGTGGCCTCCTGGAAGAAGGCTTCCGGGAAGGATTCCGTATTCTGTGTGGCATTGATATTCAGGGTCTCTTGGTCCCGAACTTGTGTTCAGCCAGGGAATTCCCAGGGGTAGCTCAAGCCAAAGTTATCAACGAGGTCAAATTTGGGTATGATGGCGGGGCCATTTGCATTCCCTCCTATTCAGGATTTGATCGTATCTCCGCTTGGGGTGGTCCCCAAGAAGGAGAAAGGTAAATTTTAATTAATACAACACCTTTCCTATCCCAGAGGCCGTTCGGTGAACGACGGCATATCAAAAGACCAGGCTACTGTGTTCTATGAATCGTTCGACCAGGCGGTCGAACTGGTAAGACGTGCGGACACCGGGGCGCTCATGGCGAAGTTGGATATTGAAGCAGCATTCAGGTTGCTGCCGGTCCACCCGTCGAGCCACCGGCTGTTAGGATGTTTCGTCGACGGCAGCTATTTCGTCGACCTATGTTTACCCATGGGATGCTCAATCTCATGTGCCTACTTCGAGGCTTTAAGCAAATTCTTACAATTTATTGTGAGCCGGGAAGCAGGGTACAGGAGCATTACGCACTACCTAGATGATTTCCTGTTTGTTGGTCCAGCTGGGAACGACGCTTGTCGTTTCATGCTGGAGGTTTTCACTGGAATCTGTCAAGATTTCGGGGTACTCTTGGCCCATGGCAAAACGGAGGGCCCCATGGATCAGTTGACTTTCCTAGGGATTCGGATCGACTCCACGAAAATGGAGTGCAGTCTTCCCTTGGAAAAGGTGGTGGACATGCGAGAGGAGCTCTGTGCGCTGCAAGGCGCACGGGGGGTGACCCTGCGACGGTTGCAATCTATCTTGGGAAAGTTGAATTTTGCATGTAGAATTATCCCCATTGGGAGGATATTCTGCAGAAGAATGTCACTCGCTACTATAGGTATTGCGAATCCGCACCACTTCATAAAAGTTTCCAGGGCGATGCGGGATGACGCGAGTGTATGATCAGTTTTCTTCGCAGACTTTAATGGGCGGGCGCTTCTTCAAAAGAAGGGCGCCACTAACGCAGAGCTAGATCTTTACACAGATGGATCTGGACCGGTTGGCTGCGGGGCTTATCTCCAAGGGAGATGGTGCTCCGCGGTGTGGCCGGAGGAATGGGAAGTAGCAGGTTTAACAAAGAACCTTACATTCCTCGAGTTATTCTCCATGGTGGTGGCAGTACACATATGGGGTACGACTTTCAGGGACAGGCGAGTCATATACCACTCGGATAAGATAGGGGTGGAGGAGGCCGTGAACAATATCACGTCTACATCCATACCGGTGATAAGATTACTCCGTCATCTAAGATAGGGGTGGAGGAGGCCGTGAACAATATCACGTCTACATCCATACCGGTGATAAGATTACTCCGTCATCTTGTACTATGCTGTCTTCGCCTGAACATATGGTTTCAGGCGAGACATGTCCCAGTGGTAGAGAACAGAATTGCTTATGCCCTTTCTCGGTTTCAGGAAGATCGTTTCAGGGCATTTGCCCCTCAGGCGAACGCCCTAGGGGAATGCATTCCCGCGGAACTCTGGGAGCTTGGAGCTGCCAGGTGACGAGACTCGTGAGACAGTCTGTTTCCCTGGCAATAAGGACCGCGTACAGACTCGTGGGCAAAATGGGATGGCCTAGTGGCAGCGGCCGGTGGCGCCACTACGGAAGATAAGACCATAGGGATCCTGCTTTGGTACCTGCTGCGGTGCGCCGAGCAAGGCGAAACAAGAGCCGTAGTAGAGAGACAGGTCACGGCGCTGGCTTTTATGTTTAAGTTTGCCGGGCAGAGGGACCTTACAAAGGAGTTCCTAGTGCGCAAGGTGGTGCGCGGAATGTTTAACAGCTTTTTCCCTGGTGTTCTTCGGAGCGTTTAGGATAGGGGAGTTAGTCGCGAACAGTAGACACGGTTCGGGGGGACTGCAAGTAGTAGATACCTGCCTGAAGGAAGGTACGGTAGTAATTTGGTTACGGAGGTAAAAGACCGACCAAGTGGATAAAGGAGGAGAGGTGGTTGGCTCGGAGTGTTGCCCATATTCTTGTGTAGAGGAGTACCATACGCAGCGACCGGTGGGACGATGATCGCTGCTGGTACACACCGATGGAATGGCATGGTCACAGTACCAATTCAAAAAAGTGTTGAAAAGTGCATTGCAGCGGCTCGGTTTTGAGCAGTTGGAATTCGGTACACACTTGTTCCGCAACGGGGCAGCCACGGAGGCAGCCAGGCTAGGTTTGTCCGACGCCGCAGTAAAACGCATCGGTAGATGGGAATCGGATCATTTTCGTTCTTATGTAAGGCCGAGTGCAGTGGTGTAATGGTTGTTGCTTTCTGCTTTCAGGAGTACAGAAGCAATTGTGGATTGTTGGCCATTCGTATGTGTACTGGGCCCACAGGTTAGCTGCAGTTACCGAAGAAAAGACAAAACTGGGCTTTCCTGTTACGGACTTGCACGTTCGGTGGTGCGGTATTCGGGGTCTGTGATGGGCGCAGTTGGACGGACTGTTGGACACATACGCGCAGCGTTACGGTCAGCCCAGCGTTATTCTAATTCATGCCGGCGGGAACAATCTGGGAATGGTACCCATGAGACGAAGGTTGAAAGTCATGAAAAGAGACGTCGAAAAATGGATGAAGAAGTTCCCAGGCACGTTTCTTATCTGGTCCAAGATGATAAAAAGAAGATCTTGGCGTAACGCGCGAGACCCGGCGAGTTTTGTAAGAAAGTTGGGGTTTGTCGCAATCCGTTATAAGGAGAGGACAAGGTAAGGACAAGGCTAACCTTAGAGAAATGGGGCTGGAGTTAATGATGCTAGAATTTAGGGAGAGCGTTTTACGGGCTTTGGCTTTGATGTCCAGCAGGGGGGGATCGCAGTCTCGGGAGGCGTCCCTTGCGTGCTCCGTGGCGGGAGGTGAGTTGCCCGGCCCACTGCCCTAAGTGGGCGTTGCCCCTACCTCACAGGGCGTGCTTAAGATAAGCATTGGGGCTTTGGGCAGGGCTCAAAGTGTGAGGTCACTGTCCGTGGCCGGGCTCCTCCCCCGGTGAAAGGTTAAAATAGTTCATGTAAATAAAGTTAAGTGTTGTTGTTTACAATTGTTATAATAAAGCTGTGTCCCGTTGTTCTCCCAATTTCAGTCGTCGTGTCTTTTATTTATCACCTAGCCTAAATGGATCATGCATGGGTCATGGCCTACTGTGGCATAAAACCTAAATATTACACGAATACACACACATAAAATAACATATATAGATATATAATAACATAGTGATTTTAACAGAGATAACAAAATGCAGATCAATATAACAGACCATGAACTCATAACCAGCAGAGCAGTTTAATCGCATGCAGAGCAGCCTTTTTGGCAGTGAAAGGGTGTTTTATAAAAATGCTGATTTCCTCCCAGTCTCCTGACCTCACCTTCAAACAAACTCTAAATTATGCATTTGAAAATAAGTGCACAAACACTGGCTTTTATTACAAAAACTAGAAGGCAGCCGGGAGATCAGCGCAGACTTGAGAAAAAGCGTCCTGTTTAATAACTGGGGAGATTTCCATTCTTGTAATCTGTATTGTTTTATTCTGGCTGTTTTTTTTTTCATTTCCACAGAACATCGGTGTGAAGATTATTAATGCTGTATCACTACATTATGCCTGAATTATTCACTCTGAAAATGGGGGGAGATCACAGGAGGGTTTGTTTTTATTTAGAAAGGGCTGTGATAAAAAATCAAGGGTTTATACTGCAAATTGTAGACTTTTGCAACAACAGTGGTAACCTCTTCAATGCGATGTAATAAGATAATTTAGGGTTATTGTTTCAAATTATTTTTAGCATTACTATACATTTTGTAAAACCACAGCATCAAGATGTGAAAAGTATATGTATTAATAATACATTAATAAGCTCATTTGCATGTCTAAAAGGCTGCACGCCGACTTCTGAGCGCACTAGACGTGCACAATGCCATGTACGCGCCAACAAATGCACGAACCCACAGCAGCGCGCCTGACAAATGTGAGCATCAACAGCAGCGCACCCACGAAGCTGACAGCCACAATAACACACCAGTACCATCTGAGACTACAACCCCCCCCAGGCACAGCATGATCCCCTAGAGTCGGGACAAGCTGTGGGGCTCAGGGAGCAGGTCACGGGCAGGGCACTTAGGGGCATCATTGTCACAACTCAGGAGGGGGCAGGTAATTGCCCCAATCAGCAGGTGCTGATCATGTTGTGCTGGATGACCATCACCTTGACCCTCACTACCAGACATTGTGGCACTTTGTCTCACCCTGTGCCCTCTTCCACAGCTTGCCTGCGCTCTCACTCTCCCTGTCACTACCCAGTTGTAGTACCTGTGCACCCTGCTCTCTCCTCTGTACCCCTGGCCTCTGTACATCACACCATCCTCGTGGATACTGATACTTATCTGGAGGTGCATTGATGACAGGATGACAGGGGTGAGTGATGCAATGTGTGGTGTACAGAGGCCAGGGGTACAGAGGAGAAACCAGGCTGCACAGGTACTACCGCTGGGTAGTGACAGGGAGAGTGAGAGCCCAGATGTCGGGATCGATATGTTTCCGTGCGTTCAGGTGGGTTCGCGAATGCGTCATCGCATATGGTAACCCTAAAAGGTCATGCCACCCTAAAAGGCAGGGACATGCAAATGAGAATACAATGTACCTCACTCGTTTAATCCAAAAATAGCAACTTTATACATTGCTCCCTTATTAAACAACTTTTAAGCAAAGCACCGGGTTGGATTTTGCACAAACCAAGAATCACTCATATACAGTACTGTTTCAAGTTTTTGGCTATGATCAGCTTGAAACAGTACTGTATATGAGTGATTTTTGGTTTGTGCAAAATCCAACCCGGTGCTTTGCTTAAAAGCTGTTTAATACGGCAGGCATATTCTTTAAGGGAGCAATGTATAAAATTGCTATTTTTGGATTAAAAGAGTGAGGTACATTGTATTCTCATCTGCATGTCCCCACCTTTTAGACATGCAAATGGGCTTATTAATGTATTATTTATTTTCTGTACTATGTACGGTGAATGAAAAAAAAATATTGTTGTGGAATATAATATATATATATATATATATATATATATATATATATATATATATATATATATATTATATGTGTGTGTGTGTGTGTGTGTGTGTGTGCAGAAAACTACATTAAAGTACAGACCGGATACTTTCCTGAGAACGTCTTTAAGTCGGTTTTGAATGTAACTCGGATCCCGGCTGAGTAATAGTAATATAATAGTTCAAATGTGATAATAATAATGCAGCGTAATACTATATTAATACCCCTGTACTCTTTTTATAATACGTTACAGAAACCATTACGGTATTTATTTTCATTCAAACAAACAGAACATAAAAAAACCCATGCCAAAAGCCTTGTAACCCGGGGAACTCCTGTATAGTTAATATCAATTTGTTCTGAAACTGCAGTCTGTGAATGGGTTCTGGGACTGTACCCCTAATTCATGGCTATGATCTGAAGCTAGTGTGAGAGCAGGGCCTATATCCTAACCAGTGTTCATGGGTCTGAGGCAAAAAGGTGGTACATTTTGAGCCTTGTTTGCATGTCCCTTCCCACAATCCTTAGCTACAGTGGAAATACTGTTTACTGAGAAGTTCTGTGGGAAAAACAGGTTCTTTGGTCAGGGTGAGAGATGTCTGGTTCTGTGTTTCCCTTCTGGATATACAGTGTAGGGTTTTTCAGTGTCCTTTCTACACATCATAACATATTTAGTGTCTTTTCTATATAAATAATTTCTATGTTCGTAACTAATGTATGTCCACGGTTTGTATAGAACAAATGTGAATACAATGGAACCTTTATATTCATCAGCCCCTATATTTGTTAAATCCAATATAAGTAAAACATTTTAAGCAAATGCCCCTATATCCATCAATAAGTCGAATATTATTCAAAAGTCCAATATTATAGACCATTTCTTGGCTAAATCGACTGCTAGTCAATCTTTTGGAAAGGGACAGAAAAGGCATGGAGCACTAGGATTGGAGTTACCTGATGATTAGTTGAAGGTGACTCTCCTTCTAAACAATAATTACTTTGCTCCTCTTTTTAGGTTCTCTCATCATCGCTCCTCAGTTAAACTCCTGGTTACATTTTTAGTTATGTATGTATCTGATTTGGGGCTGGGAGTTTATTATTACAATTTTAGATCATTCCTATGGAAAATTTGATTTTATATTCTCCTGATTCAGTATCCGTCCATCCCTCAAACGGATTAATGATGAATGTAGAAGTTCGACTATACTGATAATTTTCAACATTTGCTCACCATCTCTTGTGAACATTACAGGTGAGCTAATGAAACTATTTTAGAATTTTAAGCTCCTAAATTAACATTTGCTCGCCATCTCTGGTGACCCTTTACCATTACAAATTGCCATAAAACTGCTAAAAACATCACCTGATCAGAATTACCTTATCAAAATGCATGGAATGTAAAACAAAATATAATCAGTATGCTCAGTGAGCAAATGTTAAATGAGTATATCCCAAAAATGGTTTAAACTATCAAAAACATTTAAAAAAAAATGTTCCAATACGTCTGAATTACATTGCCAACTTTCAAACAAATCTATTCATCCAATTTTTGATACAATTAAGGAATTCCATCACTCCAAAAATTCAACATAAATCAACTTTTTGTGGCTGGACAGAATTTTATGAAAATTGGTGAAAAAGTTAAATTCCCAATCCCTCCAAAAAATAAAAAATTTCAAACAATGTTATAAGCTTATGAGAAATTAGTTCATAATGGAACATTCTAACAAATCTTTACTACTAGAGCATGACTGTGCTCTAATAATATGTGGAAGTCCCATTGCTTTAGTAGACTATTGATTGTATCATGTTGCTTTTTATATATACACTTTTAACATGCCCAACTTGAGCTTCCCTCCCGTTTAGTCTCCTTCAATAAGGCACCTGCTGATGGGTGTTCTGGGATTGGGTGTTGGGGATTCCAATTGTCCAATCATATAGTACGGTCCAGGTTGTAGAATCATGTAGATGGCTCCTGCTATGGATTTGGGAAAATACATCAAGTCCTTTGTTAAAGAAAGGTGTGCGTCTCTCATAAACTTGTCATTCTAAAATGTTTGTCCAATAAAAAAGGTATCACTTTATACTGCAAGACTCCTATTGATCTAGAATACTGGGTGTAACGGATCTCCTCGCACCCCGACCGGGTACCTCCGTTGATAGACGCGTCCTAGTTTGCGTCGAGGCCTACAAGCACTGCACCGGTCACCAAAACCACCACAGACTCCAAGGATAGTACATCAGGAACAAGCGTTCAGTAGTTACAGCTCAAGGGAGTATGCAAAAGCATAGCAATCCCCAGTATGATAGCGATCCCCTCCAATAACGAGACAAGGCTACGTTTTGAAGGGTCAAGTAGAACTATCCTTTAATGACAGGGGATCTCCTTTTATGCAATGGTGCCCTCTGAAGGGCTACACCCACATAGTTATCACAGCCAATTAGATACATGGTTCAACCCCCACGTCTCCTCCCCTCAGATAACAGGAAACACAATTAAAACAGACACAATTGTAACCACATTCTGGATGTACCCCAAAAACAGGGGGTACACCTTTAAGTCTAGCACCGTTCAATAGCTCTCACCCAGGGGAACACCATATTAAAAAATGGCATGAATCAGACCAGGGGTTCAAAAGTTAGTAAAAGTATGTTTTTAACATAACACACAGACCTTTCACATATCCCCCACACAATACACATATAGGACAATAGGTGTGGTCACCCCTCCCTGAGGCAACTTGATATAATCACATATAGTAGGATCATATTTTAACCATAATAATCATAAAACAGGGTAAAACAGTGATGGGTTCCGTTACACACCTCCCCCGTGACCATAAGCCGGCATACACGGTCTGATCCCAACGGATCGGCCTGGGGATGTCCTGACAAAAGTAGTTGTTGGTCAATTCTCTTGTTTGACAACCCATCAGCATTACTGCAATTCACATTTACGCACAAAACTACAGAATAGCGCTCAGATCCTCTTCACACAGTTCAATTGCCATGTAGCTAAAGTCTTTCCCATAGTCTTTCATTATATGAATGGGCTCCATGGCATAGCTTTCTGTGGTATCATGGTTCACACAGGGCAAGTACCGAATGACCCCCCTGTATGTAAAGGGCCAGAATGAGTGACATACACTCTGGTATGGCCGAATACTGTGTTTGAAGGGCAATATGTACCAGGGCCATAGTCGCAGGGCAGGAGGCTGGCAAACAGTCCTCTCCAAGACAAAGTGGCGAAGGGCACTTCGTCACACTGGGCATTCTTAGTATGCATATGTTCAGACACATGTTTAATAGAATTGGAATATAAGCTACCCTTTGTTACCTTGTTCACTATATTTTAAAATACAGTATTTACTTTATAAATGTTGTATTCAATTTTGCTTTAATGGTGCATGTGAATATTGAGAGGAAACATGGATTCAGTTCTTTGAGGTCAGTCGAAAATGTGCACCCTAGCCAACTGAACTCCTTTGGGAGACTAAGCCTCTGACTAGCTAAATATTGTTTTGTTTTGCTGTTCAGTCGGGTCCAACTCTCTGTGACTCCCACAGACCGCACATCTGGTTGAGTTTATTCATAAGGTTTTCTTATCAAAGATACTGGAGTGGGTTGCCAGCTCCTTCTTCAATGGACTGCAATTTCTCTGACCTCTGCTATGACCTGTCCATCTTTGGTGACCCTATATACTAGGGCCAACCACTTAATTAGATCTGGTGTTACTTGTACTCACCCTCTGCTCTTCTTCAGTAATGTGGTAGGCACCTTCTGACCTGAGGGGCTCATCTTCCAGTGCCATATCATTATGTCTCTGGTTGGGCCTGTCCATAACGTTTTCTTAGCAAAGATACTGAAGTGGCTTGCCAGTTTCTTCTCCAGTGGGCCTCAATTTGTCTGACCTTTCACACAGCTTGAGGTACACAAGCCCTTTCACCACGACAAAGTAGTGATCCTGGAGGGGAACTAAATGTAAATATATGATTTGTCTATAAAAATATTTTAGAGACCAGAAGTACAGAATATTTGGCCTTTGTTGATACAACAGACATGACATGACGTTTAGCACTGCTAACGATTCTGGGTGGGTTTTGTCAGTTCACACAAAGTTCTACTCATTACATTCTTAGGACGCCATCTCACTCTTTTGCGCAGGCAAGTTGCACCTTGACCTGTCAATCACATTCAGTGCTGCACGAAACCACCGCAGAATAGGTTAAACCGATCAGATCTATCAAGTTACAGTGACCTGTTACATTGAAAAGTTGCTTTTAAAGGTGCTTCATGCAAGTAACATACTATGCATGAGACCTTTTTTTTTTTTTTTTTTTCACAAACTTATGGGCACTCCAGAAATATGCCTCTGAAAATTATTATCACTATCATCAGATTTAGTGTACAAACAGTAAAACACCTCAATTGGATGTAGGATGTAAAGCTTGATTTCTTATATCTGACACAAACGAGGGGTTAATAAGTGCACCCAACACCCTAACATTACACATAGTTGGGGGATCTCATGGATCCCCCAGGGATTCCCCCACCCACATTGATGGCTAACCCTGGAAATGCCCTTGTCACCTGCACAGAGGGAACCCCTGGGGATTCCCTCTCCAGGTAATCCTCGATCCCCACGAATCCCAATAATCACCTCAATATGAAATCCTTTAAGGACCTCTGTGACCCCTAACACATAACCCCTAGCACACAAAGTTAATCCCTTTGCCACTGGGGTCTATGGCACTTAAACTTAACCTTGATGCCATGGAGGTCCTTACAAGCATCTAGTGTAAGCCTATATGTCATGGAGGATTAACTGAAGCACTGCTGCAGAGTCTGCTGAGCTTAACAGCAGGCTGCATGGGGACCGTGGTGAATCAGGGCTGCGTTGAAACAGTCCTGGTGCATGGTACCCAGTTTACACGTGTGTTTGTAGGATTTAGGATTGGAATGGGTTTGTAGCTTGCACAAAAAAGCTCCAACAGTTACGGTGGAGTCTTTTTATTTTATATTTTTTAATGTTTTGTGCAGCTATGTATCAGATTGGAATGGGGCCCTTAGTCCGTGAGGACAAGAGCACAATCAGTCAAGGAGCTGTCACTCTGACCTAAAGATTTAATAGACAGAGGGATGTTATTTAGGTCTGAGGCCTAGAAGCTAAACTCACCCCTCTCCTTATAGTCATTACTCTTAAAGCTTAATTTTTTCACTTAAAATTAATTATCTTTTTTTAATAAGAAGTTATGACACTTGCCTAGTTTGCCAGTTACTTCTCCATGCGTTGTTGGGAGAGGAAATGTCATTTTTAATGAATGATACCAAGCACTGAGAGTTGATTGGGTTTAAAGTTTAAGCTCACTCTCACCAGCAGGTCCTTCCCCTCCTTCTCTTCTTTTAGTAGTCTAGCTGTTCTCATCCCCCTTTCTCTCTCCCTGCTCACCTGTACTTGCTCTCCACACTCTTTCTCTTCTAATAGCCACTTTCAAAATCTTCTCCTCTATCATACTCTGATACTCTCTTCCCTCCTTTACATTTTTCCACCTCATCTCCTTCCCCTTTCCTTTCTCATACTATCTCCCTACTTCTACCTTCCCCCTTTTCTC
Source organism: Discoglossus pictus (assembly GCA_027410445.1). Taxonomy (NCBI): domain Eukaryota; kingdom Metazoa; phylum Chordata; class Amphibia; order Anura; family Alytidae; genus Discoglossus; species Discoglossus pictus. The sequence continues at coordinate 56,098,748 of CM050174.1, forward strand.
CCTTTTTCTGGCTCTATTCCCTCTGCTACCTGCTCCCTCTCCTCTCTCTATTCCCTTCTCAGCCTCCTTCATCCTCTAGCTTTTCTCCTTCCCTGCCCTCCCTTTCCCCATCTTCCCTTTTAAACTCTCTTCCATCCTCTCCAACTTATGTTCACTCTCTTGCTCTCCTCTCACACTCCTTCCTAATCTCTCCTCTCATCCCTTCCATCTCCTCTCTGCTCTTTCTACTCTTCCCACATACTCTTAGTTGCTCTCTCCCTCTTTGATTCCCTCCTATACCATCTCTCCACTCTCACACCCACATCTCCTGTTTGCATTCTCTCTCCTCCCTTTCTTCTCTTCTATTAGCTTTTTCTCCAAGTCTCACTTTTTTGTCTCTCCGCCTCTCTCCCATTCTTTCTCTCTCTTCTCCAGCTTTCCTCATTCACCTACTCTCTCGCTCTTTTTCCCTCGCCAACCTGCTCTCTCCCTTTCCTCCCTAACCTGCTCTCCTCTCTCACTCTCCTCTTCTTACCTGTCCTTGCAGTCTCTTTTCTTTCCTTCTCATACCTGTTATCCCCATCAGTTAGTTACTTGCTTTCTCACTCTCTCCATTACATCCTATACCTGCCCCCCCTCCCCTTCTCCTAGTGCTCTCCCTCTTTTCTCTCCCTTCCCTCCCTTACCTGCTCTCTCTCTCCTCTCTCTCTTCCCTCCAGTACTTCACTCCCTCCCCATCCCTCGTCTCTTCCAGTCCATAGGACGCTCTTGCTGACTTCACATTTGCTTCGGTGTGAATTTCACATCTGTGAGCGGTGACAGCAGAGATTAATCACCGGGCCCCTTCCTCCCCCCTCCAACAGAATAAATAAATATAAACATACTAATATGAGCCTTAAATAAAGCTTGGGCCTGCGTGTTACCAGACCAGACATATTCTACTGCCATAAACTGGGCCATAGTTTTTGATCTCATAGTAGTAAAAAAGGCAGATAGAGGGGGAAGAGGGCAAAAAATAAGAGTGGTCTCTGGAGATAAGGGAGAAGAGTGGGTGAGAGGGAAAGCAAGTAATGGAGTATGGAGCAAGTGACGTGTGAGGGAGCACTTGGGGGGGGGGGGGGTTAGTGAATGAAGGTTTGATGGGAAAGACAGGATAAATATAAAAAGTGATAAAATAAAGATTTGTCAGGGAGGTTGTCACAGTGTCACCTGTCAGGACACAATGCTCCGTATGGTACTGTCACTCACCGCTACTTAACTGCAACCTGGGCCTGTATCAGCACATCCTGCCTGGAGACACGCTGTGTGTACGATACGGATACACACACACACTGCTCTGTGTATAATACAGTCACACGCACACTGCTCTATGTATAATACAGACACACATTGCCCTGTGTATAATACAGACACACACTGCCCTGTGTATAATAGACACACACACTGCCCTGTGTATAATACAGACACACACACTGCCCTGTGTATAATACAGACACACACACTGCCCTGTGTATAATACAGACACACTGCCCTGTGTATAATACAGACACACACACTGCCCTGTGTATAATACAGACACACACCGCCCTGTGTATAATACAGACACGCACTGCTCTGTGTATAATACAGACACACACACTGCCCTATGTATAATACAGACACACACACTGCCCTGTGTATAATACAGACACACACTGCCCTGTGTATAATACAGACACACACACTGCCCTATGTATAATACAGACACACACACTGCTCTGTGTATAATACAGACACACACTGCTCTGTGTATAATACAGACACACACTGCTCTGTGTATAATACAGACACACACTCCACTGTGTATAATACAGACACGCACTGCCCTGTGTAGAATACAGACACACGCACTGCCCTGTGTAGAATACAGACACACGCACTGCCCTGTGTAGAATACAGACACACGCACTGCCCTGTGTAGAATACAGGCGCACACACATCCTGTTCTGCGTATAATACGCACACGCATGCCCTGTAATATTTAATGGCGTACTTCTCTCCAACCGCTGGTCATTTAATAGTAGAGCAGAAAAGCAGCTCTGCTAGTGCCTGAAACAAGACATTTCAAAAGTAAGCTACATTGAATTTGAATGTATTTTCCTCAAATAATGATTGTATTGCTAGACTGTGACTAGATAAACAAATTAAACCCAAATTAAAACAATGTCCTCCTAATTGTTTTTGTTTTTTTTACGGGGGGGGGGGGGGGCGGGGTTAGATTCTCTACCCACATGATGGTTTGGACTATCTTTTAAATAAGTTATCAGTTTACTGCATGAATATATATATACCGATGTTTCAAACTCTTTATAGACCCAGCAGAAGTTATGCGGTGTGTTGCTGGGATCTTACACCATGCCAGAGTGTGCTATGTCTTGGTAAGGGACAGTGGATCACTAAAACAGGACACAGCTCAATTCTAAATATTGTATAATTGAAATCTATCGGCAATAACAAATTATTTTTATTAGAGATTATTAAAAGTAGCACTTTTTCTTACAGTAAAGTTACAGTGAGGTTTGGAACTTTTATCTGTCAATCGCTTTTCTGATCAACTAACCAAGCAAAGGGTGATATCTCTTGCTAATGGTAGCTTATGACTGTAGTTGCTAATTACCCCAGTGGCTTTCAATGTATTGCTTCACCGTAAAGGCAAGTGAAACTGAGCATGTGCCAGACCCCAGGCAGTAACTAGGCTGATTAGAGTAATTACCCCATGCCCAGCAAAATTATTGCTGCAAGTTAGATTACCAGACCGTGTAATACCAATGATAACAATAATAAAATAAGGGCAAATTTAAATGGTTGATCTCTGTTGTATTGAACCTATATGTCAATCTAGTTTATATACAGTGGATATAAAAAGTCTACACACCACCTTTAATGTGACCTATAAACTGTACAACTCAATTGAAAAACAAACTAAAATCTTTTAGGTAGAGGGAAGAAAAAATATAAAAATAAAAAAATATTGTTGCATAAGTATGCACACCCTTAAACTAATACTTTGTTGAAGCACCTTTTGATTTTATTACAGCACTCAGTCTTTTTGAGTATGAGTCTATCAGCATGGCACATTTTGACTTGGCAAGATTTGCCCACTCTTCTTTGCAAAAACACTCCAAATCTGTCAGATTGCGACGGCATCTCCTGTGCACAGCCATCTTCAGATCACCACAGATTTTCAATCGGATTCAGGTCTGGGCTCTGGCTGGGCCATTCCAAAACTGTAATCTTCTTCTGGTGAAGCCATTCCTTTGTTGATTTGGATGTATGCTTTGGGTCGTTGTCATGCTGAAAGATGAAGTTCCTATCTCAGATGTTTATGAATAATTAATTGAAATATTTTTCCCATTAACAAAATACATGAATCTTGATTTGTTGGTGGTTCAGAAAGGCTGACTGACAACTAAAAATGACAACTTCAATGTTATTTACAATTAGATTTTCCTACAGTAACTAGCATTCAATTGATGAAGTACTTATTACATTCAGTTGTAAATTTACCTGCTGTCTTGAACTTTTTCCTTATAACTTTTTCTATGTCCTTTCCTAGATAAAAATGTTGTATCCCCCTTTTATATAAACTTTTAATGTGATGTCTTAGGGGAGTTCTTAAATGTAATTGCTCTACTTTAATGGCAATTTCTAATGGTATGTTCAAAGGCTGTCTGGAGAAGAATAAGAAAGATTATGTGTGAGCTTGAATAATGAATAATACTGTAGTGTTTGATGTCAATGGTGAGCTACAATTACATAGTTCCATGTTTACATGCAAAAATAAAATATGTCTGGAGTTCAAAACCTGTCCATGTAAATTCAAGATAGAATAAATAAGACTGTAGTGTGTATATTGTGGCGCTTATTTAGGTTTTATGTTTCATTAGGCCTATTCAGATATGGAAAACCACAAATTCTGAGTAACTACTACTACTCCTTTTCCCAAATGTGCCCATAAATATAAAATGTATATATGTGTGTATCTGGTATAGATTATATTCATTTCTATGCATTTGGAGAAAACACTCCAGGGTACTGCTCTGCCAGCATAAGTCAGTGTGCTGCCCTTGGTCTTGATCATGTTGGCATAGGCAGAAACACAGTCCTTTATGGGTTTTACGTGATTTTTTGTTAGTGTTTGGCAGAAGCAAGGGGTATATTTTGTAGTATTTTTATCTCTTTTCTTGCCTCGCCCCATTACATGACATTATGTAAACACAGGATGCCCCATTAATTTCCTATGCAATGGTAAATACTTCTCATTTCAAAAGGTTCTTCTGCAGTGAAGGAATAATATGGCCCCTAGGCAAGAGGACAATCAGAGGCACCGTCTGCAATGTGGAGAGCAGTGTCTGGCAGAAGGAATAGACGCTTATTGGATGCAATGATACAGAACATTCTGATAAAGAAAGAGTTAACAAAACAAATGATTAGGTCAGGAACATGTATTTAAATTTAAATAGTCTGCACAAAATAAGCAAAAAGGAAAAATATAACTGTTAAGAGGTGGGACAACAGTATTTGTAGGTGATAATGCATTACCCCCTTCAATGTCTGTGTCTGAAAGCTTACAATCTAATGGTTTATTGGGGAAACCCTGCACCAGTCAATGTCCTATAGCTCCCTCCTGTCTGTCACCCTGTGGTGGGTGGGACAAACTTCATGTCCTATAGTTCAATTCTGTCTGTGTCACCCTGTGGTGGAAAGAACTGACTTCATGACTTATAGTAAGTACCATTCTGTCTGTGTCACCATATATTGGGATGAACAGACTCCATATTTCATATTTCCCTTCTCTTTTTGTCCATTCTGCCCCTTTTCTGTATCACTGTGACATCTACAGAAACATCTCTGTGTAAAAAATAGTTCCTGTTGCTGTTTAACCAGCTGGAAAACCTCTCACAAGTAGCTTTATTCTTCCTGCTAAGTAAAAATCCATTTTTATTCCCCCTGGAGATGATCAGCCCTGCCACCGAACCTCGGCCTTGATCTATGTCCCATTTTATAAACTTCTCTTCCCGTCTTCTTGCAGTTTACAAGCGGCGCTCAGGCGCTGGGCTCCCAGAATCCTTGAAAAGTCTTGGCTGATTGATTTACTCAGTAGAAGATGCTCTTGGGTCAGGTGCCATAAAACCCGAGACTTTCCTAAAGCGTTTGGGATTAGCAGTGGGGTGATATATGGCTGGTACTGTCCGTCTGTAATAGTTACTGGGGAATAGAGAGGGTGATTCAGAGCGGTATAAAACTGACAGCACTATAAAGAGTTAAACCCTATCAGACACGGGCTCCTAATATGACCCTCAGTCAGACCTACCATCTCCTAGTTCCCTTCTGTCTGTGTCAGCCTGTGGAAAGACTTCATAACCTTAATATGTATATAGCTTAGAGGACTGAAAGGAGAGGAATGATTAGATAGACACCTCTAAATACATCAAATGATTTAATAAAGTTCAAGGGAGAAGTATCTTCTAAAAATAAGAGAAATGCAAGTGAGCTCCTTCGATTTCCCGTAAACAAATGAGTTATAAAATCAGTTCTATAGATGTCAAAGCAATACATATTGTTTATATATTGCCGTACAATGTCATGTTCTCTACTATTTCTATTTTCAATATGTTATTTTGAAAAACTAGAACTGGGGAGTTTAAGGAAGTTAAATGACCTTTGTCCAGAAGACAACCCCAATCCTCATAGATTGCATTCATCACACAGGCCAGATTACCTGGAGCATGCTCTGTGGGATAAGCGGGCTTTGGCTGCATTCCTATAACCTCCACCTGTCCGTAGGAAGAATGTTCAAGGTAGTCTGGCCTGCATAATTATGGTAATCTATGAGGATTGGGTTTGTCTTCTGGAGAATAGTGACCACGACATAGAGGGAGGTGGGAGAGGAGTAACCATTATTGGGGGAGTTGTGTTTTAAATTTTATTTTCTGGCTAAAGTCTTTCTTTGTTTCTGTTTGCACATTTTGACGTTAATCAATGGTGAACTAAAATAGATTGACCTTGGAAATATTTAAGCCAGATCAGTTAGCTGGTTATGACTTGAGATTGGACATTTTAAAATGAATACAGTATTTTATTTTAACTATGTTTTTTAAGTTTTCACTGGGTAAGAATGAAAGCAGCCACAGCTTCTGTCTGACACGGAGGCTGCACAGGCTTCCTGGGTCAGCACGTAGCGTCGCCTGCCCCAGCGGAGCCTGTGAGGCCGTCAGCCAATCAGTTGCGTTGGGGGCGTGTCGTTCGTGCGCGCTTCACGCTGTTTGGCACAGCAGCGCGGTCTCCCGACTGAAATCCCACCCTTCACCCACCCTGTTAATTTGGTTATTTGTTAAAATAAAAAATGTAAATAGTTATATGAAAAAAAAAAAAGAGATTTTTTTTTCAAGGAATTTGCGGAGAATTGCCAATTTTGTTGTGTATTTTGCTATGTTTTATGGCTTGGCGGGAGGTGAGTTGCCCGGCCCACTGACCTAAGCATTGGGGCTTTGGGCAGGGCCCAAAGCGTGAGGTCACTGTCCGTTGCCGGGCTCCTCCCCCGGAAAAAGTATTACCATATTTTGTGTAAATAAAGTTATGTGTTGTTATATACAATTGTTTATAAATAAAGCTGTGGCACGTTGTTCTCCCATTCAGTCGTCGTGTCCGTTATTCATCATCTAAGCCTAAATGGATCATGCATGGGTCAAGATAAGATCTATGGTACGTTTTATTGAAATACTAAATAGGTGATTTGCCAAAGATTCCTTCTTCACAAGACATGTTCACATTAGAAATAAAGCTATGGAGTGTTGCTTATGTTATTTAATAAGTTACAGACTCTATATTATTTATTAACTTTCTAAAAATTATTTGCCTTTTTATTCTAGTTTTTAAAATGTGCATTGTTATAAATATAGGACTTCTATGATCTTAAAATGTCATCTGTCAAAGTTCCTTTAGATACTCTAGCCAAGCATGTCTTTTTCTTCGATTTAGTAAATCTTAAAAGCCCACTGTTCTCACACTTTTTTTTTATATAGTCTTGGAATAACTAAACTCAATAATAGGCAAAATACTTTTACTAAATACTGTTATAATTTTTATTTTTTTCACTTTCATATGCAGTTATGATCAAGAGAACATTTTTAATATGATTGTGTCCAGTGAAGTAATTCTGGACTAGGATACATGTTGATAGTTTGTTTACGTTGATCATTATTAATTAAAGACCACTGTGCACTATTTTTTTATTTTTTAAATAATTGGACAGTGGGTAAATGTCTTTAGAAAGCCAAGAAAAACAAAACAAATAACAAAACACCTTGTAAGCAATTACTACATGGTCCCATTTTCTTTTCTGTGCTGCTCCTGTTTACTATATTTTTGTACATGATTTGAGATTTCTAATAGCCCTTATAAAAGCACAGGCCTTTTTAGCTGCCATATTTACATTGTCCAGATAAATGATAATGCATTAAAGATTTTTTTTTTTATAATCTCAAAACGTTTTACCTTATTTAAAGAGTAGTTCTGGAAAAGTGAATATTTTAAATATACAATCACAGTTGTATATTAATTTTGTAGTCAAAATAAAGCCAATAAAAGCCTCAAAACAGAAACTGAGATGGGACTGCATCTAAACTCCCTCCTTTCTCTCTCTCGCTCCTTTTACTGGAGTGATAAGTCACCCCCTCTCCTTCTTTATAAGTAGCTTTGGCCTTGAATAGCTCTGTGTAAGATCGATACAGCGCTGGGGTCCCCTATAATTCCTGGTTTAAGTGCCTCTCGGCTCTTTAATACTACGCCTGATAAACGGCCATGCTGGACAGCGTTTATCTCCTGTCCCCAAATCTGCTCTTAACCATTTTTTTCTGCTAATCACAAATACACTCTAGAATTTACTGATCTACTTCAGCAGTTAGTGCCTCCTTGTGGTCAAGTGCGTTAAAAGGAATATTTAAAAAACACGAAAAATGCAAAGGGGGTGAATACTTTTGCAAGGCACTGTGTGTGTATATGTTTTTATATATATATATATATATATGTATATATATATATATATATATATATATATATATATATATATATATATATATAATGTGTGTGTATAATGTTTTATAATGCTTTGGAAATAAATTTGTTGAGAATACATTTTATTTTAAAAGCACTACTACTGAAATACAATATTTACAGTATTCTTTTGAAAACCTTAACTGTTTTTTTGATAAATACAGCTGTTAATCTATTAAATTGCCACTGTAGTACAAAACTTACTGCCATGCTTAAGATAGTTTTGAGTAGGAAATACGTTTATTAAATATACACACTATTGCACAATTTATTTTTGCTGGCATGCATTTCAAAGGATATGTTTATGCATTACATCTTTCTCCAATGAAAATAAATTATACTAATTGAAAAAAGATAACACTAATCTGAGAGGCAGATAAAAGACAATGTGCTTGATCTGCCTTTATATTATTAGTAAGTTAAGCGGAAGTGTAAACAAAGACAATGGAGGCCCAGTTAAATGTGTTTTTTTTTATTTATTTTTTTATACAGTTTATATTAAAACCCAAAGCACAGTATGTTGCAATTCAGACATCCATGATACTCACTGCCATCCTGTTTTCATATCAGGACAAAAGAAGAAAAAACAATCCCACACGTTCTATATTTCATTATTCTACTCTATAGAACTATTATTTGTCATACAAAATAGTTAATATTAGAAATTTATAAAACATGGATGTTTTTAATGCATGGCAGACCTGTTTGGGACAATGGTGGCCCTTTAGCTATGATATGCAGTTGTGGGTCGGCCACTGTAGTGTTTTTTCTATCTGCCTTGGCAATGGGGATGGAAGATTGAATCAGTTATAGTGATTGCATAGGGAGGAAGAAAGGAATGAGGGGTAAGTAATCTGGGTACCGGGAATAGAGTTATTGGGAGAAAGATGTGACAGTTGAGACCAGAAAAGTGTGAGATGGGGTGAGAAAAGAGTTACAGATTGGAGGCAAGAGCTGTGGTGGAGTGAGTCAGAGTGAGGTGAATGATAAGGGGAAGGATGGGGAAAAGCTTAGACGATAAGGAGGAGTTAATTCAAAAAGAGGGAAAGGGAATAAAGAGGGAAAACAAAATTCATGGTAGCTTATCTTGACTGATTGTATAGACATTTTTTTATTTGACCTGTGTTATGATGTTTTCTTATAGGAAAGTCATCTCAATAAAAGGAAAACCATAGCAGACTGAGGGAGGAGTGAGAGGGTAGGGAGGAGGGGAGAAAAAAAAGAAAAACATGGCAAAATATTTTATTTAATTATATGTATACTATTTTTTTTATTGTTTTGTTTTGTCAAGTTTGTCATGAGAATTCAATTCAATAAAAACGAAATAAGGAAAGAGTGGGCAAGTGAAGTAAGAGAAAGTGAAAGAGTGAAGGATTGAAGTGTGAGTGAGGGTAAATGGGGGAAAGAACTAGAGAAAATGTTGGTGACGAACAACAGAGAAAGGAGTGACACTTTTGAATAAAGAAGTGAGAAGGTGTATAAATTAGTAAGGGGAACAGGTGTGAGGAGAATAAGGAGACAGAAGAGAGAGAGAGCAGAAACATCAAACAAGGGGAAGAGGAGAGCAGAAAGGATGGATGAGAGAGAGGAAAAGAGGAGAGGGGGAGAAAAAGAAGAGAAAATGTATTACACGTAGAGAGGAAAAGAGAAATTGTCGAGAGAAGACATTTGCAGACTAAAAATCTTTCCACTAATTCCACAGTGGTAGAGTGACACCTAGTGATATTATTCTGTAATGCATGAATGATTTCCATTTTTAGTGGACCACCAAGTTCTTAAATTCTTGTCATAATTTTAAAAGTGAATGATTCAAACATTACAAAGTTTTTTTTTTTTTTTTTTATGAAATCAATTTGATGTCTATAAAATGCATTTTTAATCTCTGAACAAGCACAATTTTTGGTAATATGAAGGGCTCGCATAAGGGTTGGATTTGTGATTCATCACTAGTCCTCTCCAGTACACCATGCTCTTTTTTTCCAAGTGTAATTATTTAGCAGAGCGCAATAAAAATATACCTCATATTTTGTGAAACATTATTCTTGAAAAGCAACTGTAATTATTCAGGTTGAAGAAACAAATAATAATAATTGTGCAAAGTCTTTGTAGTCCTATTTTTAAAATATACTCTTTTGAAGAAGTACACATTATAACGGGCAAATGATTTAGAATATAAAAGACACACCCTTTAAATTATTACATTTTACATACAATTATGCAATATTGAAATCCACCATTTTTGTTTCTGCTTCTCATATTAAGACTTTGAATGTATGGGAAATGTCTCTCTGTCGCGCGCGCTCTGTTGCGTTCTCGAGCGCTCTCTCTCGTGTTCTCGCTCTCTCTCTCGCGCTCCATCTTGCGATCTCGCTTTCACGCTCTGTCATTCTGTCGCTCTCTCAATCTCTCTCGCGCTCTGTCAATCTTTCGTGCTCTCGCTCTCGCTAGCTCTCTCTCTCGCTAGCTCGCTCTCTCTCGCTCCCTCGCGTCCTCTCCCTCGCGCGCCCTCTCTCTCGCGCGCCCTCTTTCTCTCGCGCTAGCTCGCTTGCTCTCTTGCGTGCTCATTTGCTCGCGCTAGCTCGATCGTTCGCTCGCGCGCTCTTGCGCTCGCTCGCGCTAGCTTGATAGCTCTGTCATTCTGTCGCTCTCTCAATCTCTCTCGCGCTCTGTCAATCTCTCGTGCTCTCGCTTTCTCTCTCGCGCTCTCGCTTTCTCTCTCGCGCTCTCTCTCTCGCTAGCTCGCTCTCTTTCTCCCTCGCGTCCTCTCTCTCGCACTCTCTCTCTCGCTAGCTCGCTCTCTCTCTCCCTCGCGTCCTCTCTCTCGCTCCCTCTCTCGCGCTCGCTCTCGCTAGTTCTCTCGTGCTCGTTCGCGCTAGCTCTCTCGCGCGCTCTTGCGCTCGCTCGCGCTAGCTTGATAGTTCGCTCGCGCGCTCTTGCGCACGCTCGCTCTAGCTCGATAGTTCGCTCGCTCGCGCTCTTGCGCTCGCTCGCGTTAGCTCGATAGTTCGCTCACGCGCTCTTACGCTCGCTCACGCTAGCTCGATAGCTCGCTCGCTCTTGAGAACGCTCGCACTAGCTCGCTCGCGCGCTCTTGCGCTTGCTCGCACTAGCTCTTGCGCTCACTCGCGCCCTCTCTCTCGCGCCCCCCTCTCTTGCGCCCTCTCTCTCTCTCTTGCGCCCTCTCTCTCTCTCGCGCCCTCTCTCTCTCTCGCGCCCTCTCTCGCGCCCTCTCTGTCTCTCGCGCCCTCTCTCGCGCTCGCTCGCTCTAGCTCTCTCGCTCTAGCTCTCTCGCTCTAGCTCTCTCGCTCGCGCGCTCCTGCGCTCGCTTGCTCTTGCGCTCGCTTGCTCTTGCGCTCGCTTGCGCTAGCTCAATAGTTCGCTCGCGCGCTCTTGCGATAGCTCGCTCAAACGCTCTTGCGCTCGCTCGCACGCTCTTGCGCTCGCTCGCTAGCTCGCATGCGCGCTTTTGCGCTCGCTCGCTAACTCGCTTGCATGCTCTTGCGCTCTCTCGCGCGTTCTTGCGCTCTCTCGCGCGTTCTTGCGCTCTCTCGCGCGCTCTTGCGCTCTCGCGCGCCCTCTCTCTCGCGCGCCCTCTCTCTCGCGCGCCCTCTCTCTCGCGCGCCCTCTCTCTCGCGCGCCCTCTCTCGCATCCTCTCTCTCTCGCTCACGCTAGCTTGCGCGCTCTTGCGCTCGCGCTAGCTTGCGCGCTCTTGCACTCGCGCTAGCTTGATCGTTCGCTCGCGCGCTCTTGCGCTCGCTCGTGCTAGCTTGATAGTTCGCTCGCGCTCTCTCGCGCGCTCTTGCGCTCGCTCGCTCTTGCTCTCACTCGCGCGCTCTTGCTCTCGCTCGCGCGCTCTTGCTTTCGCTCTCTTGCACTCTCTCTGTCGCGCGGTCTCGCTGTCTCATTCTCTTGTGCTCTCGCGCTCTCTCACGCTCTTGCGCTCTCTCACCACACATTTTCTACATAACAGTGCTTTAGTTATATCATGCATTAATGAATTGAGTTTTATTTTGAATACGCTTGCCAATAAATCTGGTCAGTCAGAAGTATTTTGTCCAAGATTCACATTTTCCTTGATCTCTGGCCATTGTGAATGATTACATGTGAATGTAATGAATAAATCTGGTTTGCCAAATTTTGTGACAATAGCCATGGCATCATTATATCTTTCTCGCATATTATGAGGAAATCCTTGGAAAGTGGATGGCAAAATGATTGCTCTTCCAGCTGGAATGTCTCTGTTGGTAGCCAAGTAAGCAACATAATCCATCAATACACAATACTGTTCTACTCAAAGTTTATTTTGTAGAAATTTGATAAAAGTTAGATTATTTTCTTCGACTCACCATTTGGAAAGAAAAGGGATTTGTCATTGGATCCAAATTACAACTTAATATATTTATGTTTATAAAAGGTTGGTCTTCATTGCGTGGATATATTCTAATATCCTGCTGAAAAGGTGGTTCTCCATCCTCCTTTTTTTTTTGTTTCAAAGATTTTTATTCAACAGCTTTTATGTTACATAAAAAACAATTACATTGCAAACATCTGTTAACTGAAATTATTGAAATAACTGTGTCCATTGTTATTAAAATATAATATTCATATCAATAAACAATCATTTAGCCAGATATCTCACATTTTTTTTTCCTTTTTTTGGTGATGGTTTTAAGTAGATACGCAATTAAAGTTCCACTCCTAAGTGTTCCTCACCACATCCATTCCCATGATCTCCCGTGCCACCCTCAGTACCTTTTGTCGTCTAGATGAGTTGCCTCTCCGCTTCCCGGCTCTACCCGTTCCAGTCCGCTCCACACTCCACTCCCCAGACAAGCCACCGCTGTTAGCCAAAATGTAATGTTCTTTCCTGTCCAGACCTTACAATGTGCTATCTGGAGACTGAATCCAGGGTCCCCAAATTTCTAGGTAAATGTGGTGAGTGTCCAACAAAGTGTGAGTCATTCTCTCGTTAATGCAAAGATAATTTATTTTGTTTATGACTTCCTGAAATTGGATATGACTGTTTTTCCATCTTCTAGCAATTATATTTTTGGCAGCTAAAAAAATCATTTGGGCCAATTTGTTCCCCTTACTACTTAGCCCCTGGTAATGAATTCCCAACAGGCAAGTCGAGATTGATGGTTCTAGGGAAGATTTAAGAATTCGTGAAGCTAATTTGGTAGTTTCATTCCAAATATTAGCCACTCTAGGACATTTCCACCACGTATGAATAAAGTCTCCCCTACCCTGGCATCCTCTAAAGCACCTATCTGAAGTTGTTGGAGATATCTTTTTTAGCCTGACAGGAGTCATGTATGCCCGATGTAAGATTTTCAATGAGGTTTCTAGCAAGCTATAGTTGTATGAGCCCTTAGATAGGCTCAGAAAGGATTCCGCCCATTTGTCCCCCTCCCAGTTTTGTTGCATGTCTATCTCCCATTTCAATGTGTAAGCAGGCTTCCACGAAGCCTTTGGGGCATTAAACATAGTGTACAGTGAACCTATAGTTCCTCCAATTAAGTTTGTGTTTTTACATACTATTGACATCCATGATCCTTTGGGCGGACCATGAATCCTATGTATCTCCTCAACCCAATGTCTAATTTTGATATAGTTAAACATTTCTTGGTGTGGTATCCCTATTTTCCTGTTCATTTCTGCCCAAGAAATAATTCTGTCGCCCTCAAACCATGCCTCAAGTTTGTCTAAATTGTGCATAGTCCAAAATGCTTTGGAATCAGCTGTGAGGGTGGTCGCTAGAGAGGTTGATGTAAATATTGAAGTAAGAGGTGATACGGGGTGAATCAGCTTATGTTCTTTCCTAGCCCATTTCCATATTTTCAGTGTAAATTTAGTTATAGGGTTATGGATTTGGGAGTCAAACGTGTGCGAACTCGGAGCCCATAAAATGATTTCCCATTTTAATGGGGCCATTTGTAGCTCTTCAATAAAAACCCAGCTGGGCTGTAGGGTGCTAGAATGTATCAACGGTATAGAAGCAATTTGAGCTGCCCTAAAGTAGGTATTAAAATTAGGGCAGGATAGTCCTCCCCTAGACTTATGTTTATACATAGTATGTCTGGCGATCCTAGGGGGTCTATTCCTCCAAACAAATCTAAAGACCTGGGCTTGAAACTGTGCCAATTCACTGTTATTAATTTGGATCGGCAGAGTCCTGGCTAAATAAAGCAGCCTCGGCAAGATGTTCATCTTGACCGTGGCTATTCGGCCCGTCCACGAAATCTGTCTTTTTGTCCAGCTGTCTAAGTCCCTTCGAAGGGTCCTAAATAGGGGTGGGTAGTTGGTTTTATAGATATCTGCTAGTGAATTAGTCAACTTTATCCCCAGATAGTTAATGTAAGAGGTAGGCCATAGAAAGTTGTGTACCTTTTGTAGATGGTCCAAGATGTCCCTAGGAATGCCCACACTTAAGGCTTCTGTCTTGCTATGGTTCAATCTCAGTCCAGACAGAGTGCTATATTCATTGATTGTGCCCAGTAGGGCGTCTATGGAGGAGCCAGGATTCGAGAGAGTGCACAGTAGATCATCAGCGAACAAAGAACATTTTAGATGCTGATGCCCCACCCGCACCCCCTCTATAGAGGAGTTCGCTCTTATCGCCTGGGCCAAGGGCTCTATGGCCAAAGCAAAGAGCAGTGGGGACAGGGGACACCCCTGTCTCGTGCCCCTCTCTATATTAATACTAGCCGTCTGGGAACCTGGTAGTCTCAAAGTGGCCTTGGGTAGCATGTAGTAAGTGTGTAATAAGTTTAAGAAGTTGCCTTCAAACCCAAACTTTGCCAACGTGGCAAATAGAAAGGGCCACTCCAAGGTGTCAAACGCTTTCTCTATGTCCAATGCGAGCAGGCAGACCGGGGTCCCCCTAGACCTGGCCAAATGGATGACATTTAGAGTTCTCCTGATGTTGTCGCCAGTTTGCCTATGTGGGATGAACCCTGCCTGGTCTTTGTGAATCAAGGAGGGAAGGAATATTGAGACCCTTTGAGAGAAGATCTTGGCAAGCAACTTGACGTCCCCATTAAGCAGTGATATAGGTCTATAGTTTTTGGCATCTCTCTGATCTCTACCCTCTTTAGGGAATACTGTTAAGTCAGCATGATTTAGTTCTGGGGGGGCAATCTCCCCTCTCAGTATCGAGTTAAAGAGATTACATAGATGAGGAGCCAGAAGTGTTGAGAATTTCTTATAGTAGATATTGGTGAACCCATCCGGGCCCGGGGATTTTCCTAGCTTTAGGTCCTTAATCGCTTCTAGGACCTCCTTGACAGTAACTTCCCCTATTTAAAGAGTGTAAATCGTCGGGCGAGATTTGAGGAAGGTCGAGTGAGTTTAAGTAAGAAGCAATGTTATTTTCCATGGCCACCTGTTTAGTAGAGTATATATTTTGGTAATATTCCTTAAAAACTTTTTGTATTTCATTTTGGCTATATATGAGATCGCCCTCTTTATTCCTGATTTGGGAGATCCTGGATTGGGCGTACTTTGCTCTCAGGCTTCTGGCTAACAATTTATCCGGTTTGTTCGCTTTATTGTAAAACAGATGCTGCGTCCGTCTCAGTGCCTTGTCCGTTTTTATGGACAATACGCTATCTAGCTCCAGCCTCGTCTTGTCAATCTCTGTTCTCTGGGTGGGGGAGGGGGAAAGCTGATTTTGTAGCTCTAGTCGAGCCAATTTGCTCGCCAGATCTCTCTCCCTTTGTAGATTCTGCTTTTTGAACTGAGAAGCTAGTTTAATGCACACTCCTCTTATAAAGGCTTTATGAGCCATCCAAACCCATCCCGCTCCCGTCTCCCTGCCCGCATTGGACCCAAAGAAGTCCAGCAACTCTCTCTCTATCTGCTCCTGAGTTGAAGGCAGTGAGATTTGGTATTCATTCAGCCTCCAGGTGTAAGGAATGCTGAATTGACTTCCCAGGTCCACTTCCAATAAAACTGCTGAATGGTCGGACCAAGTGCAAGGCACTATGGTCGCTCTATGTGAACTGTCAAGAAGTGAGCTGCTGATGTAAATAGTGTCAATGCGCGAGTAGGAGCCATGTGTGGGTGAGTAAAAGGTAAACTCTTTCCCTCTCGGGTGAAGTCCCCTCCAGGCATCTACCAGACTAACCAAGTGCAGGAGTTTCTTAATTTGTCCAATTTTGTTGGAGAATCGGTCACTCACTGTAGCCCTAGATTTGTCTGCCTTTGGGTCTAAGACTAAATTGAAATCTCCTCCTATCACTAAGTTCCCCCAGTCCCCCCCTTCCAGTGCCCTCAAAAATCTTATTAGGGCCTTATGTGGTGCTGTTGTGGGGGCATAGAAGGAAGCCAGAGAAATCGTGTTTCCCAGGATCGTACCCTTTATAATAATAAAGTACCCTTCCCTGTCTATCAGTTTGGATGTTAACTGGAATTGAAGGTTCCTATGTAGCAATATCGCTACCCCCTCTTTTTTGGAAGTGTGGGTGGAATGGAAGAACTGAGGGTAATCTTTATTAAGATATGTAGGGGTCTTATGCCTAGCGAAGTGGGTCTCCTGTAGGAATATTACAGATGGTTTGTAAGTCTTATAGTATAAAAAGGCCTTCCTCCGTTTGAAAGGAGAGTTAAAGCCCTTCACGTTATGAGTGAGTACTGTTATGGGCATGGGTAAATTAACAAGGTGTCTGTCAGATTTGCTAAACTAGCCTTACCTTTCCGGCGTGCTGTCGAGGAGGGAGTGAGGAGCGGCTTCTCCTTCTGGAGGTGTGGAAGTGGCCGAGCCCAGGGTGAGCGAGTTCTAGCAGGCTTGATTCTAGTTAGAATATAAAAGCGAGAGTGCGTGAGATTTGATGCCACCCCCTGGTGCCCTATCATAAAAAACAGTTGGCTTAATTTTGGCTTGATTAATGTAATTTTAAATGGAATTAGATTGTGCCTGTTGACCTGCAAGCAGGCAACCACTAAAGCCTCCACCAAATAAGGATCATTACGCTTATGCCCTGAGACCCCTGGAATGCTAAAGGGGCACAGGAGGCAAGTAGGCAAAAAATGTGGGTAGTTTAAATTATGTGTATGGTGATTGGCATTAGGAGGACGGGTAAACAGCGTCAGTAACTTATCCCGTAGATATACTCTAAAAATGGATGCTGTGGCCGGGACACAATAATCAAAGAATGGATTGCCTCGTTCCAAGCCTAGTATAGGAAGGGTGAGCAAGGGTTGGTAAGTGAATGTTAGGTGAGCACAAATACAAAAAGTTGTGAGAAGAACAAATAGATTGGCTATTGGAAATTTAAGCATTCTTAGGACCTCTAGCCCTAACCTATTCCTGTCTATCCGTTAAAGTACTAGCAGGTTCCACTGCAGCTCCTGCCGGCAAGGACTATCATAAACAAGATAAAAGGAGTGTTACCACAATAGAATAACCTGATCTATAAATAATATGTGCAAATATTAATAACAAAACTCTGTACATTAATTATAAACAGTAGAAACAGCTAAACCTAGACCAGCAAGAGTGGGTCTCGCCAGGCTAAATATTATTCCCTCAATTAGCAACAGTAGGTGTATCTTTAACAGTCTACTACAACCTGCTAGGTAGGAAGGAAAAGCAAAACATGGTTAATAACAGTTCAAAAGTCTTTTGTCAGCTGGGTACAACTCGTAGCAAAAGTCCTGAGTTCCTCCAGGAGCCAGTCCAAAAGGCAAAAAGTAGGGGGGGGGAAGGTAGTACAGAACAGCTAGCTCAGTTCTGAGCACCCCTCCTGAGAGTCTCCCAGAGGTAGCAGCAAAAAAGCAAAAGAAAAAAAAAAAAAAAAAAGCAAAAAGGAAACAGGACTTTTTGATAGCATGGTGCCTCTTTAGTCGAACCCTCGTTTTGAACAGTCCTGAGGATAAAGACAATTGTGCTAGTGCGTCAACGTGGCCATGTTTTGGCTGGGGCGTCTGTTGGCGATCTTTGGGACGTGATCAGCAGGCCTCTTTTGTCTGGTCGCTTCAGACCACTGTCTCTGCGGAAGAGGCAAAGTTGCTGAAGCAGATGCCATAGGAGCTGTGTCCCCCCCAATCAGTTCTAGGCGCTTGAGAAGCTCTTGGCAGTCATCTAGGGAGCGTGTTGTATATTGGACACCTCCCACAGAGAAGATCAGGGCAAAGGGGAATCCCCAGCGATATCTGATGCCATGGCGTAGCAGCACTTCCAGGGCCGGCTTCATCAGCCTCCGTCTTTGTAGCGTAGTTGTAGAAAGGTCCGCAAAAAACTGGAGCTTAGCCCCGTCAGGACCAGTGATCGAGGTCTTGTTGCGGGTAGCTGCGAGGATCAGGTCTCTGGATTGTTGACGCAGAAGCCGGACAATGATGTCTTTAGGGAGGTCTTGATTGCGACTCCCCCCAAGGGCTCTGTGCGCTCGCTCTACCTCCCACTCGTGGTCCGGGTATCCTGAGAGGATCTCATCTATCGTGCTTTTAAGGTAGCGTGGTAAATCGACTATAGCCGTGGGGACTCCTCTAATCCTCAAATTAAATCTTCTGGATCTATTCTCCAGGTCCTCCAGCTTATCTTCTATATCCGAGATACGGGAGGAATTGCCAGCAATGTTGGCCCTGTCCTTCTCCTGCGCCTCTACCACTCGGTCCATGGTTTCCTCAAGTTGATGTGTCCTCTGTCCGATCTCTTGTATGTCTTTTTGCAGTGCCGTGACTGCTCCGTTAATATGGGAGGCCAGGAGCGCTTCAATTCTTGCCATTGAGGCACTATTGATGGACACCTCTGGCTGTAAGGATACCTCCTGAGAGTCTAAATCTGAGATGTCCGATTGCTCTGAGGCGAGGTCTAGTGCCGGTGTTTCTAATGCTTCCAGAGTTTTAAAATGCTCGTCAATTTTCTTTGACGGTAAGGATTTTTTATTTTTCCCCATTTCTGCGCCGCTGATTGTCTCGAGGTTGGCTATTGAGCGCCTAGGCATTTAGCCAGTTGCTCTGATGAGACCCCTCCGCTGCAGCTATATCCTCTCAGGTAATTAGATCCGCTGTGCTCTGTGCTGTCAGGATACACCCAGTTTCTGTAATGATATCGTGGTGTTTTTTCCTTTTTGGTCCTTGCCGGCTAGAGCCATGTAGGGCCGCTGTAGTTACATCTCAAAGTATTGTTGAGCTCTGTCAATCATGTGCTCTCAGTAGGCCCAAGCTGCTTTCATCAATGTCCCACTAGATGGCGCCAATGCTCTATCTGGTGCAGGTGATGGATCTTGTTGAATGCTGGATTGCACTACTTTCTGATCATAGAGTCCTGAGCCTGTCCCTATAGTACTTGGGTCAGAGAGTAGTAAGGACAACCCTTAGTGTCGCTTTCAATGCCAGTAAAGTTGTAATATCTTCAGGCATTATTAAGCGAATAACCTCTGGGCTTGGTGTTGTCAGAGTCAGAGTGCAGATGTGGGCACCTGTTGCTGTGTGAGTCAGATAAAGACAGTCCCTTCTAGCAGCTGTTAAGGTCTCTGTGTCTGCCTTCTCTGCAGAAGGGGAGCTTAGTAGAGCTTTAGTGCAAGTATGCTTGTGATCTCCCTCTAGCATAGGGTGTCTATAGCACTTAGCCAGTCTCAAGCTTTCTAGGCAGGGAATGGGGATGCAGAGGCCTTACCCTACTCAGGCCTGCCTCGTGGCTTGACAAGATGGCCGCCGCCTCTTTGCGGGGTTTCTTCCTCCACCCAGCCTCTCCTTGCTAACCCCTGGTCTCCTTGCCACAGGCCCTACAGGGCTCTTCGGTGTCCTCCTGGCTCCCCCTGCAGCTGTCCTGCTGCTCAGAGTGCTCCACGCACCTTGTGTAGCTCTATGGGCCTCCCTGCCCGCCTCCCAAGATGGCGGCCTCCTCTGTGCCTTCTCTCAGTGCCCTCTCCTCTCAACCTCCGCTGTTGCCTGAGGTTCTGGGCGCCCGGGGACACCGGGTTCAACTCACCCACCTCCTGTGACTCATCCAATGGCCCGTTCGGGCCGGCACAGACGCAGGCTGTGCAGCTGCTCCCTGCTCCGGAGCTTCCCAGCCCAGGGCGACGATAGCTCCGTCGGTGTCTCTCCTCCGCAGGTTAGGGCGTCCTGGGGGGGTCGGGCCAGCTTCTCCTGATGCTCCCCGATGGTACTGGGGAGTCTTCAGACCCTTTTGGGGATTAATTTACCCCTGAACCCTGGCTCAGATCCCGGAGCTCTCTCTCAGTGCGTCCTGCTGCTTAGGACGCTAGCTCCGCCCCCCTCCATCCTCCTTTTTAAAGACCATGGCAGCCTCATTTACTGTTGGTAAATTATACCGTCTTTGATAAGTATTGAGATCTATTTTCAAAACCATATTTACTCTTGGCATTGGCAATTTATGTACTTGAGCATGTTCCTGTTGTTCTTTTTCAACCTGTGCCAATTGTTTGTATGCTTGATTAAATGGGTTGTTGGCCATAATTTTATCCAGCTGTTCAAAGAGTATGCGCAAACACTTTTTTTTTCTGGAGGGTCATCTGTTGTTCAACAGCTTCCATTGTATGTAAGACATATAAATGTTCAAATTTTCTTTACTCTCCTTCTTGTGCGTGTAAATGTGAAGTGCAGTGGTAAATTTGTCCTTGAACTCTAAAACAATATAGACCATGTCCTGGGACATGTTCTGCTAATGTAGGACCCATATAAGCAAATGAAATTGCACTGTTATAAGACTTGATGTTTTTTTTTAAATTGTTATAATTTGGAAATGTTGGATCGCTCATTATACTTTGTAAGTATTCTGGAAATGTGTGTCTTTGTGGAAGTCTTACCTTTGCTTTCTGACAGCAACTAATGAAGTCTCCGTCAGTTGGTCTTTCCTTGAGAAAATAATAGGCCCCACAAAACTGACAAACAACATTGAGTAATCCACAATAATGAGTGTCTTCTGTTAGTGCTGTAATGAAAACAGTATCCTGAGCTTCTTTAACATAGATATCATTACAACTTTCTATATCTACATTGGTGTCATGTGTATGAACATTGGGGTCATGAGGCAATATTTGGTCATTAGGCAATGTCTCACAGACTTTTTATTGTATACTTTTTATTTTCTTTGAAGCTCCAGCACACTCACTTTGTGCTTTCTTACTCATTTTTGTATTGTACATATAGTTTTTACCTGCTCTCAATGCAAAACCTAAATAGCATTAATTAAAGAATGAAATGATTTGAAAAACATTTGTAATTTTTACATGAATTAAATTAATCCATTATGTTTTTTTTATTGTCATACATAGGAAAGTGCAGCATATATATATATATATATATATATATATATATATATATATATATATATATATATATATATATTGATAAATCATGTTTAATTTTTGTAATAATTAATTATTAAGTCATTAATAAATGAATATACATTAATTAATTAATCAATAACTGACATCAATGGTAAACCTAAAGAGGTAATTCTGTTTTCCTAAAGAAGGGCAAACGCAAAGAGCTACGAGCAAAGTATAGATCGGGCTTAAAATAATGTGCAATTTTGTTATTTTATTAATTAAGAAATCAACTTATGAGGTGTAATTTGCCATCTTTAAAAGCTAATTAGGTAAGCATATATGTATGTAAGTATTTTTTTGTAAATATTAGTGAATATTTAAATACTAAGGGCCTCATTCATTTGCAATTTGGGCAATTGAATAGGGCTCTATATAAGCACATATCATAGTTTGTTTACAGAAGTTTGTAGTTGGTGAAGACCTTGCTTTTGGATAGATGTTCAGCAACAAATAGCATATTTTTGTGAAATTAGTTATGTGCTTATATAGAGCCCTATTCTATTGAATGAGGCCCTAAATGAATATAGGTTAATTAATTAATTAATCATTAACTGTCATCAATGCAAAACAAAGAGGGCATCATGAAATCATATACCTGTGAAATTGATGTTCTTGCAGATGAAATACAGAGCTCACTCTGTGTCTTCAGTTAGGTGCAGAGATGAGGAATCTGTAAAATGACATGAATTTTTTTTTTAATGCTTGTATTCAATTAATTTGTGAAAGTATGATGTTAATTGGCATACATGGAAAATATAAATGCATAATCATTAATATATTCATAAATTAAATCAGTATAAAATATTACATGTAGCACGTGTCAGAATCTAAGAAACTGCTTTAAGTGCTTTGAATGTCTAATCCCTGTCAGGCAATTATAAGCACTCTAGATATGTAAGTGCTTTGTAAAATGTACATATTTTTTTTATTCATTATAAATTTTTTTTTTATTAATTAATAGTTTCAAAAGCAATGTACATGAATGAGCAGTAAGGCAAATATATAAATGCAGGTTAGAAATTATTATTATTATTTTTATTGCAGTATTAATATACTTAATTAATCATTAATGGTCATCAATCCAAAATAAAAAGAGTTGATCCTTTTTTCTTCCATAAGAACATAATTAAATGATATATCTGTAAAGGTGATCTTTATGCTGTTCAAAGGCTGCAAACGTCACTCTCTGTGTTCAGTCAGCTGCAGAGATTATGAAACCGTCAAATGAGATGGAAAGCATTTTTAATATTTGGATTCATCCCTATCAGGCAATCAGCAGCAACATGGATATGTCAATGCATTGTAAAATTTACATATTGTTTGTGGTCATCTTTTTAAATTATTACTAATTAGTACTTAATAAAGTAATGTAGGTTAATGATCAGTAATGCAGATATATAAATGCAATCTGAAATCTATATATTTTTATTGAATTGTAAAAAACAATTTTTTTGGGGAAATGATTACTAATTAATAAATTAATGCACATTAATAATCAATTATCAATGAATAAATGTATTCTAAAGAGCTAAGCATTATTATACTCATTAACTAAAAGCTTTGTAAAATATGGAATATTTGTTGTTCATAATGCAATTCATTACTAATTAGTGAATACATATTCACTAATTAATCAATGAATAAATAAATATATTACAAAAGAGCTAAGCCTAAAAGTATTCCTAAACTAAAGGCAGTGTAAATTATAAGTTTGTTGCTCAATCTTTTTAACTAACAATATATAAAAAAAATGTAAATAATTAATTGATTAATTATTTTTTAACGATAAGTAATATAAATTCTTGTATTTTACCTATTTGTAATTAATATTCAGCAATCAGTATCCTGAAGAGCTAACAATCTCTTTGGATTTTCCAGCAGCAGAAAATGTCCACTCAGACTGTCATCACCTGAGTAAAAAGTGTCAGCTCTGTGGCAAGTGTGCTCTATATTTAGGCTGCGTGCGTGAGACAAAACCGTTGGTTTAGGCGGGACAGCCACCATTTCAGAATCTTAATGTGTAAATTTGTAAGTTAGTGTTGTAAAATGGCGGCGTTAGTCTATGTTTTAAGCGTTTTGCAAGCATTTTGCGTCCTTCCTATTAGTATTTTTTCTACCTTGTACGTTGCTGGCTGTATTTTGCATGGTTCAGGGTCGTGTAGCTTCGTTTTCATCTTTTTAGCCAACATTCTTTTTAGGCGATTTTAAGTGGCGAAAATGCTTAAATTCGGCTTAAATTTGCCTTCCACCTCACTCCCAGACGTCCTGGCTGTTCCCCCGTGCTGTGTGTGATGTTTTTGTTGTATTTGTTTTTGTATTTTTTGTGTTTTTTGTGTTTTTTGCTTTGCGTGGTTCGGCCGTTAACTTCGTATTTTTCCTATCTCGTAATTTGTCTTTCCAATTACCGAGTCTCGTAATTTTTTTTTCTAAGTCCCGCGTTCGTCAACTGCTTGCAGCCTAAGGCGATCCCTCGTCTTCTAAGTGTTTGGAGGCTAAGTCCCGCGTGTTTCAATGTGTTATCAGCTCTCCTTTCTGGCTAAGTCCTGCGTGTTTCGGAGATCATCGTCTAAGTGCTTTGAGCCTTTGGCGCTCATCGCCTTAGTGCTGTGAGTTAACGGCTCACCTCGCTATGCGAGGCTCGCAGGCGATGAGCGCCTTTAGCACTCATCGCAAAGTCGTACGCACCACGCAAAGTGTGACGACGTCTCATAGTTAGACAATTATAATATGTGATCCATAAACAAATATACAGTAACACACTGTCAAGGTGGATAATCCTTACATAGAAACATAATCTGGACATTGGTTTCCCTAGATGAAGGGAAATCCCCATTTAGAGCACCACAAACCACGCTGGAATCAAAGCATAAATCGACAACCCTGCACATAAACTGCTCCCCCCTCGGAAAGTCAGGTAAAAAAGCCATTCAAAACAAACTAGGAGAGAGGAAAGTAACACAAAAATGGTATTATTCACTTCCCCCATCAAACAACCTCACTCCCATGCCACCACTCCACATTAACTCACTCAACCCCAGTACTCGACCATTCAGAAAGAAGCATCCACACACTGGGACACCCATACATGCCTCCAACTGCAGGACAATTCACAATGCTGCAAACAAAGACATAAAAATGTCATACCAGCATTAAAATATAGTTATATAGTATTTAACGTTGAAGAAAGACCTTCAGTCCATCAAGTTCAACCCTTTAAGATCTCCTCTGATCTGCAATATGCGGATTAACTATTAATTAATTAGTTGTATAAAAAATAAAAAATCAATTCCCTCCTGATCCAAGACACCGTCGACCGGACTTCTCCCTGGATCAATACTGCCTCTCTAATTATCCATGATAACCCTGAATTCCCTTTTTTCATTAGAAATAAATCCAATCCCCTTTTAAAGTTATCTATCAAATCCGCTGTCACCACCTCCTCTGGTAGAGAATTCCACAGATTAACCACCCTTACTGTGAAGAACCCTTTTCTTTCTTTAAGGTGGAATCTTTTTACTTTTTAACCTCAAGGGATGTCCTCTTGTCAGTTGAAAACCTCTTGGCACAAAAAGCTCCCCCGACAAATCTTTATACTGACCCTGGATGTATTTATATAAGGTAATCATATCTCCTCTTAGACGCCTTTTTTCTAGAGAAAATAAGTTTAATTTGGTTAGTCTTTCTTCATAACTTAGCCCCTCCATTCCCCTTATTAGTTCTGTTGCCCTCCTCTGTACCTTTTACAGCTCTAAAATGTCCTTTTTATGAAGTGGTGCCCAAAATTGTACTCCATATTCTAAATGAGGGTGTACTAGAGATTTGTATAGTGGCAGAATTATATTTGCTTCCCTGGCTTCTATACCATTCTTAATATATGCAAATTTTTTTATTTGCCTTTGCAGCTGCTGCTTGGCTTTGAGCACTGTTACCTAGGTGGTTGTCCACAAGCACTCCTAAATCCCTTTCAATATCTGATACCCCTAGATTTGCTCCATTAAGATTATAAATTGCATGTCTTTTTTTCCTTCCCAGATGCATAACTTTACATTTATTTGTATTAAATCTCCTCTGCCATTTAGATGCCCATTCCTCAATTTTATGTAAATCCCTTTGGAGGGAAAGCACATCACTATCTGATTTAATTACCTTGCACAACTTCGTGTCATCAGCGAAAATAGAGACACTACTTTCCAGTCCCACCTCTAAGTCATTAATAAATATGTTAAAAATGAGAGGACCTAATACTGAACCCTGAGGAACCCCACTTACCACATTAGTCCAATCGGAGTATGTTCCATTTACAACAACCCTTTGCTTCCTGTCTTTTAGCCAGCTCTCAATCCATGAGCAGATATTTACTGCAACTCCTGTATCTCTTAGTTTGCACAATAGTCTCCCATGTGGCACTGTATCAAAAGCCTTTGCAAAATCCAAAAAGACTACATCCACTGAGTTGCCTTGATCCAGGTTCCTACTAACCTCCTCATAGAAACTAATTAGATTTGTTTGACATGACCTATCCCTCATAAATCCATGTTGACTCCTACTTATAATCCTGTTTGAATAGACATATGCTTGTATATTATCCCTTATTAACCCTTCTAAAAGCTTCCCCACTACAGAAGTGAGGCTCACTGGTCTATAATTCCCTGGATTTGCTCTTTCTCCCTTTTTAAATATAGGTATCATATCAGCTTTTCTCCAGTCATCTGGTAGAGACCCTGTGTTGAGTGAATCTTGAAAAATTAAATATAATGGTTTGGCTATTACAGAACCCAGTTCCCTTAGTACCCTTGGATGTATTCCATCAGGACCCGGGGCTTTATTAACATTTATTTTTTCCAACCTCTTTTGGATTACTTCCTGTGTTAACCAATTATTTGGCAAAGGTAGTGTAGCCCCATTATGTCGCAGTGTCCCAACCACTGGTACCTCCCTTGTGTATACCGAAGAAAAGAAACTATTTCGCTCATCTGCCTTTTCTTGGTCACTAATTATCAGACGGCCTGTGTCACATTGTAATGTTCCTATAGCTTCCTTCCTCGCCTTCTTCCCATTATTATACTTAAAACATATTTTAGGGTTAGTCTTACTCTCTTTTGCAATTAATTTTTCATTTTCTATTTTAGCCAGTCTAATCGCACTTTTGCAAGCCTTGTTGATTTCTTTGTATTCCTGTAAAGCAGTCTCTGCCCCCCTCTTTTTGTATAATTTGTATAATTTAAATGCCTGTTTTTTACTCTGTATCTTGATCTTTAAATCATTGTTAAGCCACATTGGATGGGATTTAGTCTTTTTACTTTTATTCCCGCACGGAATAAAAGTAAAATCTGCCCTTTTAAAATTAAGAGATTTCGTTGTCCCCTTAAAGTTAAATTTTTTTTATTCAATCTCAAATGAGACTGTGTTGTGATCACTGTTTCCCAAAGGTTGCCCTATTCCAACATTTGATACTATATCAATATTATTTGTGATGAGTAAATCTAAGATAGCTTCATTTCTAGTAGGCTCTTGTACAACCTGGGCCAGATAATGATCCCTGAGTGTACTCAAGAACCTGCTCCCCTTAGATGAACTGCTGGTCTCATTTATCCAGTTTATTTCAGGGTAATTAAAATCTCCCATTATTAGAACTTGACCATGCTTAGCTGCATTTTCAATCTGCAACAATAATTGTTTTTCCTCACTTTCAGCTATATTTGTGGGTTTATAGCATACTCCTACTAATATTCTTTTGGAATTTGCTGCTCCGCTATTTAATTCTACCCACAAACATTCAGCTTTATCACTAGGTCCACCATAAATATCTTCTCTGACTATAGGCTTAAATTCAGGCTTAACATACAGACAAATCCTCCTCCTCGTTTACCATTGCCTCTATCTTTCCTAAATAGGTTATAACCATCCAGATTAACAGTCCAGTCATGAGATTCATCCCACCACGTTTCGGTAATGCCTATTAAATCCCATTTTTCATTAATTGCTAATAATTCTAACTCTCCCATTTTTCCTGGCAAGCTTCTGGCATTAGCAAGCATACACCTTATGTTATGAGTCTGTAGTTCTGAAGTGCCAATATGTACCAAGACCCCCAGTTCATTTCCAGCCACTCCCAACAATTTATCTACCCGATCCACAACATGCCGAACCCGAGCACCTGGGAGACCTCAAACTGTTTGATTGCTGGGATCTGGTCAAATCACCATGTCTACCTTCCTAATAATAGCGTCTCCTACCACCAAAACCTTTCTCTTGCTCTCCCTATGCTGCACTCCCTCTCCTCCAATAGAACTGTTTTCCCGGCTATTAGATGGAACAGCTCTATCTGGCAGTGCCATACCGCAATGGACATGCCCAACAGTTTCACTCAATCTGGCAAATCTGTTGGTGTATGCCAGCTCAGAACTGACCCGCCTCCTCCTATTGTTCCCCTTGTAAGTGTAACCCAGCTACCTGCCTGGTCATCCTTGCCAGCCGCATCTTCACCCTCAATGCTAGGCCAGGCAAACCTGTGCTCAGTGAGCACTAACTCCATTTCCAGTAAAGCAATATCATGAAGTGCTGCCATTCTCCTCTTCAAGATAGGCAACATGCTCACACCTCTCACAGACGTATGGACTCTTGTTCAGCTGTTCCAGAATTTTATACATGTGACAGGATCCACACTGAGTGTCGTTGTCACTGCACTGACTCATTATTACTAATTACAGTGGTGAAGAAAAAATAGTATACAATCGCTACAATGTGCTTTTTCTTTGCACTCCTATTTAAACTCCTACACTTATACTAGAACTGCACTTCAACTAGAAGTTCGCTCACAAGTTCGCTCCTACCCCTTTTTATATTAGGTTCTTACTACTCACCTGCCCACTAATCACTGCACAGGTACCCAAAAACACTTTGCCTCTGTTCTGTGATTTCTCCTGAACAGTAAACAGGCTACAAAAATCCACACACTAATATAGCTATACATAGGCAAAACCACACCCCCTCTCAGTCTTCTAGGAAGGTATATCTAGTCATATTTTATCCTGGAATATTTTGCTTATAAGATAAATTATGTGTTAAACTTATTTAAGTAATTGTCCTGATTTATTAAATCAGCTGTGTTTTAGAATGCCCACTAGATGGTGCAACATTAGGAAATATCAGGTAGCAGCAGTTGGCTAGTATTCAACACATACTACAGCTGCTTCTATAATATTCAGGTACAGAAATCTAGAAATATCACTGTAAGTTGCTTTTTTATTTTGTGAAACTTTAGCTGTGCTTATGTTTTTCATTAAACTGTATTTCACTAACACTCTTATCTGTATCTCTCATTTGAGATATTGTGACACCCAGTATAAAGCCAGCAGTGCAGTGATTGTATCCTGCATAGTTAGTTTTGTGAGAGATTAATATTATTATTATCCTTTTATTTGTAACACCCCAACAATAAATCCACGTATTGCAGATCAGAGACGATCTATAAAGGTTGAACTTGATGGACTAAAGTCTTTCTTTTTTTCAACCTAAATTACTATGCAATTACTATGTAACATATTCCGCAGCACTATACAGGGTAGATAAAAACTAGATAAGAAAATAAAAACTTTTATAATAAATTAGAAAAGAATGGAATATATAGGCCCCAACTTTACCTAAAAAATCCCTATTATATCAAGCGGGACTATATAGGCCCAAACCATACCCAAATGTTTCCAGAGGATAGAAGATTAGGAAAAATGGCTTCAATCAAGACTGAAGCGGAATGGATTCTTCAATCAAGATGGCTAGCCCGACTACTCTTGTGCACAAGAGAACAAGGGCATCCGTTATCGCCGCTGGAGGGGTCAATTGGGCAGGTATATATGTACTTATATGTCCCCCCCCCCCCATTTTTATTTTATTTATTAAAGTGTCAGGCAATGTATCCTTTATTTTTATTATTGCAATGTTAAAGATACATTGCCTGACACATGAAAAAATGAAACAAAAATAAGGGGGAAGTAGGTGTATGGGGGGTTCAGGGTTATATGTGTTGTTTTATGTGTATTACTTTTTTTTTTTGATAATGAATTTAGTGTAAGGCTTGTAACTTTTTTATTTTTGGTGTCTTTTTTATTTTATGTAAGGTAGTTTAGTGCTTGTAACTGTTTTTATTTACAATAACTTTTTTTTATATATTGACTGTTAGGGACATAGGGAATTCATTAGGGACCATGGAGGTCTAATATGGACTCTTAGTGTAATTAGTTATGTCATTGGGGGTCTTCATAGACCCCCCAATGATATAGAGGTGTAGTTGTATCATTGGTGGTCTTCATAAACCCCCAGTTATATAGGGATGCAGTGTAGTTTTATCATTAGGGGTCTTCTTAGATCCATAATGATATAGGGGTATATTTAGTATAGTTATATAATCGCTGGCCTGTTTGTGTTGTTCCCCCGGGCCTACGTGGGGTGGTGCTCAGGCCCTGCTTGGAGTGCCCTGTGGGCCTGCGTGGGGAGGTCTCTAGGCCCCATGGGGCGGTCTCTAGGCTGTCTGGGTGCCTGCTTAGATCGGTCCCCGGGCCTGTGTAGGGTGGTCCCCGGGCCTGCTTGGGGGATCCCCAGGCCCTGCGGGTCTTCTTGGGGTGGTCTCCAGGCCCCGCGGGTCTGCTTGGGGTGGTCTGTGAGCCTGCTTGGGGTGGTACCAGGCATTGTGGGTCTTCTTGGGGTGGTCCCCAGGACCCTTGGGTCTTCTTGGGGTGGTCCCTAGGGCTCACGGCCCTGCTTGGGGTGGTCCCTAGGCCTCACGGGCCTGCTTGTGGTGGTATGCGCGTCTCCTTGGTGTGGTCTATGCGTCTGCTTGGGATGTCCCCAGGCCCCATGGGTCTTCGTGGGGGGGTGCCCTGGCCCAGGCCCTGCATAGGTGGGCCCGGGTAGGCGGATTGCCTAGGGGGATTGCAATCTTCGTAGTAGGTACCTGGCCTGGCCTGGGAATATAGCTAGTGGTGGCTAGGTATAGTGGGGGCCCTGGATTTATTAGGACTAAGAGAAGCTTGGGTAGTGTTGGACAAACTTACTTAGTTGATGAGGTTGGGTAGATCAGGGTCCAGGGTAGATCAGTCATGGAAAAGAGCGGGAAAAGAGTGGGAAGGGTTTGAAATCATGGGAATTTAAAGCCTTTTTATTAATTTCAAACCATAACATTGAGGCTCTATAGGCTGAGGACTGTCAGAGGGGATGTCCCTAGGAAGGTTTTACAGCTGCAGCACCTCCTGTGCATTCTGATTGGGTGATGCTGCAGCTGACAGACAAGAAAACTGCTACAAATCATAATACAGTGAATGCAGGCTCAGCCAGGCTGGACAAGACAGCATTTTCGACTGCTTTTCTTTTTTTTTTTTTATTGTTACTGTACTATGACCTGTAGCAGCAGTGCAATGCTAGGGAAAGTCAGCAGGCAAGGGGAAAGACACACAATGGGTTAATTTAAAGTGATAGATGCATATTGTTTACAAAATCATATGAAAGAAGAGATGAAAGCTGATATACAGATATAATTAAATTTAATTCTCTACATACATTTAAAATACAATATTAAAGTGAATGATAAATTTGGGGTGGGGGGGGGGGGGGGGTTGGTGGCATTGCCCATTTGCCCCTATGCACCAGCCACCCCTGCTCTGAACATGACCTTGGTTGCACATCTCATATGATCACCCATCGATGATGCAAAGACTCCACATATTGACTGTTTGATTTTTATTTCATAAATTTGATTGTGAATACGTTTTTTTTTTTTTAAGTCATGAAGTAGAAATTGTATTAATGATCAATGCCTAATTAAAACATCTAACTCATATTTTTATGGCATTACCCTCTGAAGCTTGCCAATGAACATCTGAATGATTCAGAGGAGAACTGGGTGAAAGTGTTGTGGTTAGATCAGACCAAAATCAAGATCTTTGGCATCAACTCAACTCACTGTGTTTGGAGGAGGAGGTATGCTGCCTATAACCCCAAGAACACCATCCCCACCGTCAAACATGGAGGTGGAAACATTATGCTTTGGGGGTGTTTTTCTGCTAAGGGGACAGGACAACTGCACCGCATGGAAGGGACGATGGACGGGGCCATGTACCGTCAAATCTTGGGTGGGAACCTCCTTCCCTCAGCCAGGGCATTAAAAAAAGGGTCGTGGATGGGTATTCCAGCATGACAATGACCCAAAACACACAGCCAACGCAACAAAGGAGTGGCTCCAGAAGAAGCACATTAAGGTCCTGGAGTGACCTAGCTAGTCTCAAGACCTTAATCCCTTAGAAAATCTCTGTAAGGGAGCTGAAAGTTCAAGTTGCCAAACATCAGCCTCCAAACCTTAATGAGTTGGAGAGGATCTACAAAGAGGAGTGGGCAAACCTGGTGGCCAACCACAAGAGACGTCTGACCTCTGTTATTGCCAACAGGGGTTTTATCACAAAGTACTAAGACAAAGGGGTCAAATACTTATTTCCCTCATTGACCTGCAAATCAATTTATAACAATTTTGTCATGCGTTTTTCTTTTTTTTTTTGTTCTGTCTCTCACTGTTAAAATACACCTAACATTAAAATTATAGACTGATCATTTCTTTGTCGGTGGACAAACATTCCAAATCAGTAGGGGATCAAATACTTTTTTCCCCACTGTATGAACGGGATGAGACCTGTGGGTAGGATTAATCTCCTTGGCCTTTTCAAGCCCACTGAAGAGCAAATTCTATGGTTTATGCTGATCCAGCGATCCTGTGCTCTTATGGGGTCTCTCTATGAGGGAAGAAATAGTGAAGGTAGAATAATGTGGCACTCAAACCATCATCCTTTCACACAAAAAAAAACTAAGTTTCGGCTGAAACAATGCAACAAATTGCCCAGTCCATGGGGAGGTTGGATCATTTTGAATTTATGTGCATGAATGAGCTTTACAGAAGGCAGAGATGCAAACTGAAATACCAAGCCAGGTCAGCTGACAAGTTGTCAGAACCAACCAAAATATTTGCCTATCATGGGGTTTTTGATTTTCTTCTTTTGGATCAGATTTAGATTGTAAAGCAGCTAAAAAATTACTGAGTTCTCAGTTGCAACCACTATACATGGGACATTGATATATTGGCCTGGTGGAAATAAAAGTAGTCTCCTTTTCCTTCTACTAACCATATCTTGAGTAACCCAGATCAAGAACATTTAGTACTTGCTAGTGAAGGATACGAGTAATTTGAAAATGACTTCAGTCACTGAGAACTTTGTGCTCTCATGAACTCCTTAAGTCCAAAAATGAATGCCATGGAAGACTAAAACGCCTCATCAATACATTATATGCCTCCAAAAGAAGCCCATAATGGCTGTAGGCACCAAAATCTCATCCCCAACAATGAATCCATGAACCTCTCTAGGACAACACAAAACTTAAAAAATTAACATTTTGGGTTAGATTTGTTAATGAAAAACACTACTCCTAGTGTTCTGACATGGGCAGATGTCATATTAAAGTAATTCATTTATTTTTTCCAAACATCTATCTTCATCTTTTTCCTTTGAATAAATAATTAATCTGCGTATTGCTGCTTTGATCTCTTTACT
Source organism: Discoglossus pictus (assembly GCA_027410445.1). NCBI lineage: Eukaryota > Metazoa > Chordata > Amphibia > Anura > Alytidae > Discoglossus > Discoglossus pictus. Next base: position 56,131,711 of record CM050174.1, read on the forward strand.
ACGTAGACTGTATATAATTGGGTTGATCAATGGAGTCCCCACGGTATAGAGCAGAGATAGACCTTTAGACACATTTGATGACGGTCCTTTAGATAGAATCAAATAGACGACAACTAGTGTTCCATAATAGATACACACAACAGTTAGGTGGGAGCTGCATGTCGAGAAGGCCTTCTGTTTCCCCATGGTGGATGGAATCCTAAGGATAGCGATGACGATATAGACGTATGTTGCCATAATGAATGAAAATGGACAGAAAGTTGAGGGTAAGCCTAAGAGAATGTTCTCTTTTTCAACAAAAGAGGTATCTGAGCATGAAAGTTTTAGCAGAGGAGCGAGGTCACAGAAGAAGTGATCAATGACATTGGGACCACAGAAATATAAACTGGAAACTTGAAATGCTGTGATGAACATTAGAACAAATCCCAAGAACCAAGACCAGAAAGCCAAGTGAATACATTGGGTGGTGTTCATAAGGGATACATAACGTAGTGGGTTGCATATGGCTAGATATCGATCATAAGACATAACAGCAAGGAGGAAGCATTCTGTGGTGGCGGTGGAGCCAAAAACATAGAACTGAGTTAAGCACCCAATAAATGATATACTTCCTTCTGTGCGTAATATAATGTGTAGCATGGAAGGGACAATGTTTGTGGTCAACACAATGTCACAGAAGGATAGCTGTTGAAGGAAGAAGTACATGGGAGACTGAAGGCCATGAAATAAAGATACCACCATCACAATGATAAGATTACCACCTAATGTAACAATATAGATAAAAAGGAAGAGAAGAAAGAGGAAGATTTTGAAGCTGTAGAGATTCTGAAATCCGAGAAGTAAGAATGACGTGACTGATGTTTGGTTCCCATCATTCATTATCTGACAGTGGGAACAGAGGAGGTTAATAAGGAATTAGAATAAATTCACAAAGAATTGGCAGGTAATTATACTAAACATAAATGGACAATGTTTAAATCCTTACTAAATATACATACTTATCACCATATACCAAGTGGGAATAAAAGTAAAAGGAGTAAATCACATCCAAGGTGGCTTAACAATAATTTAAAGATCAAAATACGGAGTAAAAAACAGGCATTTAAATTATACAAACAAGAGGGGACAGAAACTGCTTTATGGGAGTACAAGGAAACCAACAAGGCTTGCAAAAGGGCTATTAGACTGGCTAAAATAGAAAATGAATTGCAAAAGAGAGTAAGACTAACCCTAAAATATTTTTTAAGTATATTAATGGGAAGAAGGCGAGGAAGGAAGCTATAGGGACATTACAATGTGACACAGGCCGTCTGAAAATTAGTGACCAGGAAAAGGCAGATGAGCTAAATAGGTTCTTTTCTTCTGTATACACAAGGGAGGTACCAGTGGTTGGGACACTGCAACATAATGGGGCTACACTGCCTTTGCTAAATAATTGGTTAACGCAGGAAGTAATCCAAAAGAGGTTGGAAAAAATAAATGTTAATAAAGCACCGGGTCCTGATGGAATACATCCAAGGGTACTGAGGGAACTGGGTTCTGTTATAGCCAAACCATTATATTTCATTTTTCAAGACTTACTCAACACAGGGTCTCTACCAGATGAATGGAGAAAATCAGATGTGATACCTATATTTAAAAAGGGAGCAAGGGGATTATAGACCAGTGAGCCTCACTTCTGTAGTGGGAAAGCTTTTAGAAGGGTTAATAAGGGATGATATACAATAATATGTCTATTTGGAGAGGATTAGGAGTCAACATGAAGTAGGAGTCAACATGGATTTATGAGGGATAGGTCATGTCAAACAAATCTAATTAGTTTCTATGAGGAGGTTAGTAGGAACTTGGATCAAGGCAGTTCCGCGGATGTAGTCCATTTGGATTTTGCAAAGGCTTTCGATATAGTGCCACATGGGAGACTATTGTGCAAACTAAGGGATACAGGAATTGCAGTAAATATCTGCTCATGGATTGAGAGCTGGCTAAAAGACAGGAAGCAAAGGGTTGTTGTAAATGGAACATACTCTGATTGGACTAATGTGGTAAGTGGGGTTCCTCAGGGTTCAGTATTAGGTCCTCTCCTTATTAACATATTTATTAATGACTTTGAGGTGGTACTGCAAAGTAGTGTCTCCATTTTCGCTGATGACACAAAGTTGTGCAAAGTAATTCAATCCGATAATGATGTGTTTTTCCTTCAAAGGGATTTACATAAAATTGAGGAATGGGCATTTAAATGGCGGATGAGATTTAATACAAATGAATGTAAAGTTATGCATCTGGGAAGGAAAAATAGCCATGCAATGTATAATCTTAATAGAGCAAATATAAGGGTATCAGATACAGTGGATATAAAAAGTCTACATACCCCTGTTAAAATGTCAGGTTTCTGTGCTGTAAAAAAATTAGACAAAGATAAATAATATTAGAACTATTTCCACATTTAATGTGACCTATAAACTGTACAACTCAAATGAAAAACATACTGAAATCTTTTAGGTAGAGGGAAGAAAAATATAAAAATAAAATATGGTTGCATAAGTTGGCACACCCTTAAACTAATACTTTGTTGAAGCACCTTTTGATTTTATTACAGCACTCAGTCTTTTTGGGTATGAGTCTATCAGCATGGCACATTTGGACTTGGCAAGAATTGCCCACTCTTCTTTGCAAAAACACTCCAAATCTGTCAGATTGCGACGGCATCTCCTGTGCACAGCCCTCTTCAGATCACCCCACAGATTTTCAATCGGATTCAGGTCTGGGCTCTGGCTGGGCCATTCCAAAACTTTAATCTTCTTCTGGTGAAGCCATTCCTTTGTTGATTTGGATGTATGCTTTGGGTCGTTGTCATGCTGAAAGATGAAGTTCATCTTCATGTTCAGCTTTCTAGCAGAAGCCTGAAGGTTTTGTGCCAATATTGACTGGTATTTGGAACTGTTCGTAATTCCCTCTATCTTAACTAAGGCCCCAGTTCCAGCTGAAAAAAACAGCCCCAAAGCATGATACTGCCACCACCATGCTTCACTGTGGGTATGGTGTTCTTTTGGTCATGTGCAGTGTTGTTTTTGTGCCAAACATATCTTTTGGAATTATGGCCAAAAAGTTCAACCTTGGTTTCATCAGACCATAACACCTTTTCCCACATGCTTTTGGGAGACTTCAGATGTGTTTTTGCAAAATGTAGCCTGGCGTGGATGTTTTTCTTCGTAAGAAAAGGCTTTCGTCTTGCCACTCTACCCCATAGCCCAGACATATGAAGAACACGGGAGATTGTTGTCACATGTACCACACAGCCAGTACTTGCCAGATATTCCTACAGCTCCTTTAATGTTGCTGTAGGCCTCTTGGTAGCCTCCCAGTCCAGTTTTCTTCTCGTCTTTCATCAATTTCAGAGGGAGCTCCAGTTCTTGGTAATGTCACTGTTGTGCCATATTTTCTCCATTTGTCTTCACTGTGTTCCATGGTATATCTAATGCCTTGGAAATTCTTTTGTACCCTTCTCCTGACTGATACCTTTTAACTATGAGATCCCTCTGATGCTTTGGAAGCTCTCAGTGGACCATGGCTTTTGCTGTGGGATGCGACTAAGACATTTTCAGGAAAGACCAACTAGAGCAGCTGAACTTTATTTGGGGTTAATCAGAGGCACTTTAAATTATGGCAGGTGTATGCTGACTCATATTTACCATGATTTGGAATGTGATTGCTTAATTCTGAACACAGCTACATCCCCAGTTATAAGAGGGTGTGCAGACTTATGCAACCACATTATTTTTCTTTTTTTTTTTCTTCCCTCCACCTAAAAAAATTCAGTTTGTTTTTCAATTGAGTTGTACAGTTTATAGGTCACATTAAAGTTGGAAAAAGTTCTGTAATGATTTATCTTTGTCTAATTTTTTTACAGCACAAAAACCTGACATTTTAACAGGGCTGTATAGACTTTTTATATCCACTGTATTGAAAGGGAGTACGGTACTTGTGGACAATCACCTAGGTAACAGTGCTCAAAGCCAAGCAGCAGCTGCAAAGGCAAATAAAATATCAGCATGTATTAGGAAGGGTATAGAAACAAGGGAAGCAAATATAATTCTGCCACTATACAAATCTCTAGTATGCCCTCATTTGGAATATGGAGTACAATTTTCGGCACCACTTCATAAAAAGGACATTTTAGAGCTGGTAAAGGTACAGAGGAGGGCAACAAAACTGGGGAATGGAGAGGCTAAGTTATGAAGAAAGACTAACCAAATCAAGCTTATTTTCTCTAAGAGGAGATATGATTATATTATATAAATACATCCAGGGTCAGTATAAAGAATTGTCAAGGGAGCTTTTTGTGCCAATAGGTTTTCAACTGACAAGAAGACACCCCTTGAGGTTAGAAGTAACAAGATTCCACCTTAAAGAAAGAAAAGGGTTCTTTACAGTAAGGGTGGTTAATCTGTGGAATTCTCTACCAGATGAGGTGGTGACCGCAGATTCGATAGATAACTTTAAAAGGGGACTGGATTTATTTCTAATTAAGAAGGGAATTCAGGGTTATTCTCTATAATTAGAGAGAGTGTATTTTTTTTTTTTTTTTTTTCTTTGTGACGATTGGCTAAGTTTCACTTGGGTTTCTTTCTGTTTGCCTTCCTCTGGATTAATTAATAATTAAAAATAAATAGTTGATTAATAATTATCAATTAACAACCAATTAATTAATAACTAAACCGCATATTGCAGATCAGAGAAGATCTTAAAAGGTTGAACTTGATGGACTGAAAGTCTTTTTTCAACCTTAATTACTATGTAACAGTGTAACTAAATAACTATAAGAAGAAAACAGAAATAAAAACCAACAGCTGATAAGACTATGCAATCCTCATATATTATTATTATAATTATAATTATTATTAATATTAATGATATGTTTTATTAGTAGATTCTGTAGTGCTAGGGATACAATATCCAAATGAGAAGATAATACATACACATTGGTACAGGAGGAGTTGATCCTACTCTTGTGAGAACTTACAATCTAAGAGGTTATAGGTGGTTGAGACATGAGACGAGGGCACTGTTGGATGAATAGATGTTATAGGGATGGAGAAATGTGGGAGAACCAGCATAGACAGCCACACTTGAAGTTGTTAGTGGAGTTAAGGAGGTAATTTAAATATATGTGATGACTTCAGGAGAGTATAATGGAGTAGAGGCTCCTGTATGTGAGGTAATAAAAAGGATGAAAGACATGGGCAGAGCTGAGAGGGTGGGTTAGGGGCTATTTGGATACAATAGCAAAATGAATAAGGGTTTAGGCATAACTCTTGGGAAGTGGACTATAAATTATAACAATGCAAGATATTACTTATTTAACCTGTTATTTTTTTTATAATATCCACTCAATACAGGACCATATTGCCTTGTCATTTTGGTAGGTTTTAAGACATACCATTATAACAAAAAAGAGAAAGAACAGCAGGAGTTATATTTTGCAATTACACAATAGGTGATCAGATCTTTAATATATATATATATATATTATATATATATATATATATATATATATATATATATATATATATATATATATATATATATATCTCCACACATACATATATACCATGTTCTTAAAAAACAAATTCAGCAATTAAAAACAAAATCCATCTAGTTCTCCTTTATAACATATATATATAATATAAAACATACATTTACAGTATATATACTCTATATATACTGTATATAAAATGAGTATTGCAGTATATTGTGATAGCTTTTGTATTGGACAAAAGCCTTTATATTGACAAGCTTTCAAAGGTTTATCAAGTCTGCAGCAATACTGACATGAAATGGAACTGTTGAATGTAAACAGCTATGCAGAGAGAGTGGAGACAGCATCTGACATCATCCGGTAAATACATAAAGGGGCAGCAACACAACATAGTGTAGGAATCATGTATACACATATACATCAATATATACTTGAAAAAACAGAGCTCTGCAGTCCACAGTGATATCTTTCTTGTTGGACAAACACTCCACTAATAGCCCTATTAAATTCCAAGTCCATAGCGGCATCGGCACACCCGCAAAGGCTGCATGCTTGAAATTCGGCTGCTTTAGAGAGCTATTAAATTAGACCATGCTGTGAGTTACAGGCTTGAGACACAAACTTGTAAACTATTGTTGCGCACGTTGGATGTGCGGCAGTGTACATGATTAATTAGTCAAAAAGTAGCTACGGGTTTAGACGGAGCCAATGGCAAAAGGGATCGTCATTATTACTTCACTATGCCTTACAGGCTTTAATTACAAGTTTCGATCGGACCCGCATTCCAGAAATAGTGCAATATTAATAAATCAGTAAATATGATATTCTAGTTCAAGCATGCGAGTTCCATTGTATGTATTAACACATTGATTGCCAGGGTCGATATAACACGGAAATTAAACCGAAAAAAAAGTAATTTATATTGTAGATTTGTGAACTTGAGAATGTTGTGCTATTAATTTTAATACCTAACATAACTTTCCCTTTAATTATGAGTACAGTAGTGTGTGTATATTTGCATTTACAGTGCAACGAATAGAACTTTAACCTCCTTCCGGGTCCTCTCTAGTACCTGTTAGCTTTTTGGCTCAATTTGCAGGTTACGGGTTGGATCGCCAGTGAATTTGTAGCAATTTAATAGCGATTTTCAAATGTAACAGTTACGGGGCTTGACAGAACAAAGGATTTGGATTTGCAGCTGCAGAGTTCAATTTTCAACATACCATAGGAATATTTCGCCCTTATCCCGCAAGTCGTTGGCTGGTTGCTTTACGGTGCCAATTTAATAGCTGTAAGTCTTACGTGCTACAGTTTTACAAATTCTGGGAATTTAATAGGACTGTAAGAGTGCCAAGCCTGTTATAGTAAAACAAGAAAAAAATCACAAGAAATTTTGATAATTTGTTAGAAAACCCAAGTCCATATTGAAAAATGTGATCATCATTATTTTAAATGCTTTTCTCTCTTGGATGTTTTTAGATTTTCCTCTGAGTATTTAAATTTTTAGGTTTTGGATGGAAGGATCATTCTGGATCATAAAATAGTGTCTAACTGGGGTACAATAATTTTTCTTCAACAATAATCTTCATTGTGCTTTTTTATTGAATGTCTATGTAAATTAATTTTTAAGGGCTGGTTTCTCCAATGTAACAGCCTGTTTCACATAAAGTACATTGTATATACAGAAAACTTAGTTGGCACTGGAGGTGGGCCCAGGGGAGTGTGTGGAGCCCAACAAAAAAAACAAAAAACATTTTTGTGCCCTTGTGCCCCCTGGCAAGTGTCATTGGGGCTCTCTATTCACTTGCTCCGCCACTGGTAGAAGATGTTCTGATATAAAAAATATAATTCACACCATCCTTAACTCATTAAGTAGGGGCTTAAAGGAACATATAATTAATCAAAACTGTTCTACATCACCAAAGCATCACTGAAGAATTTATGCATATTACTATTCTCACTATTTTAATATAGTTTTATGTGACCCAGTTATTCCTCACTTCACACTTCTCTGCATGTCCTGGACTTACCAACAATCACAAACACTCTGCAAAGGGCAATATACTCTGCTGCAACTAACACATTTTATCTTTTTCCTTTGAACTCTTCAGAGATACTAAGCCCAAAAGTCTAAAAGGAAAAAAAGCTGACTTTTATTATTGTAGTAAGGAGAGTACATAATAATAGAGGACTTGTAATTTATGTTCCTTTAATGACCCAAACGTTTTTTCAATAACACTCAAGATAAGTTAACACTTTGAGGGCTTTTAAAGTTAACACTGCAGAATTGAAAAACAATTATAAAAAAGGGATCATAGTGTCAAATGGTTTAACATCTACTTTACTTGCCTTTGATTGTCCAACATGAACTGTATCCATGAGTTCAGAGCTCCTTTAAGACCCCTCATTCACTTCCTAACAATTTTCCTGTGATTAGACTAAACAATGTATGTTATTATATATTTCTCAATATATATCTAAAATTAGATTTTAATAGATAAGAAAAAATGAATAAGAAAGAGAAAATAGAGGAAGAGACATACAGAAAGAGTGAGGAAAAAACATTTATATAAGAGCAAAACAGAGAGTCAAAGAGAGGAGAAGATTTGATATAGGAAAACAGTGATAGAAGAGGAAGAAAGAAGAAAAGGAAATAGAGCAGTGCTTCTCAGCTCCAGTCTTCAGGGCCCACCAACAGTTCCCATTTTAGGGATATCCCTGCTTGAGCACAGGTGAGCTAATCAGAGGCTCAGTACTTCTGTTTAACCACTGCTGAGCCTCTGATTAGCTCACCTGTGCTCAAGCAGGGATATCCCTAAAATATTAACTGTTGGTGGGTCCAGAGGATTGGAGTTGAGAAACACTGAAATAGTGAGTGTGAAAAAAGTAATAGAGAAAGAGGAGAAAGGAAACATTAATGAGGGAATGAGAAAAAGATGAAGAGATGGAAACAGGAAAAGAAAGCAAGAGACAGAGAGACGGTGGAAGAGAAGGAGAGAGATACAGAGAAGCAAAGATAGAGGGAGAGAGAGATAAATGGTGGGAGATAACACTCTGGGATAAAATAACAAGAAGGGGGTAGGGAATGAGAGAATAAGAGAGAAAGATAAAGAGGAATAAGAGGAGAAAGTGAGAAGAGTTTTGAAGGGGATACTAAGAGACAGAGAGAGAAAGAGCAAGTAAAGGAAAAGAGGATAAAATGATTAAAAAAAAGTTAAAACAAGAGAGGGAGAAAGAGAGAAAAAGCAAGAGAAACAGTGAAATAAAAAGGACAGAGAGAAAAAACAAGAGCCAGAAATGGGGAGAGCAGGAAAGCGGATAATTGAAAAGTACAAGAAAATAATGAAGGAGAGAAGAGTATAAAAGAGGATAGAGAGAGAGTGGGAAAGAACAAGAGAGGGAGAAAGGAGAAAAGGACAAGAGAAGAACAGAATGATAGAAAAAGAAGAGAAAGAAAGAGGGAGAAGAAGATTGAGGGGAGAGAGAGAAGGAGAAAGAGCATGATTTGGGTAAAGAGATAAAACAGTGAGAGTACATAATATATACATAATAATACAAATATCTCCTAACCTATCACAGTGGGCTGTAGTGTGATTGTAAATGGGTATGATATGTCTAGGGTATAGTGAATACAGTGATCCACATCACAGTCATTGTGACAACTTAGTAAATTTTGCTCTGTTAGAGCAGTTCAGATTAATATAGACACACACAGAGAGACAGAGAGACTGAGACAGACATGGAAAGACTGAGACAGACACAGAGAGACTGACAGAGACACGGAGAGACTGACAGAGACACAGAGAGACTGACAGAGACACAGAGAGATTAAGACCCAGAAAGACTGAGACAGACACAGAAAGTCCAAGAGAGAGAGAGAAACACGCAGATGGAAAGAGTTAAAGTTCAACTGTGCTCACTTTTTCTATATAATCTTTTGAATAACAAAATAATACTGTGCATAATGAGTTGAGAAAGTGAAAACAAAAATATATATAAAATATCCACTTACCACTTAATTGCAGGCAGTTGATTGCACTGTCCAGTAAGCTCTCCGCAACATGCAGTGTGTCCCAATCCTTCACAAACAGCTGAACGTTCATATATTTTTCCAAGAATTCCTTGAGGACCAGATTGTATAAGGAATTATGTAGAGACATAAATATAATAAGAACCTAAGGGAGGAGGACAATGCCTCCTTGAACAATTAGAGAAAATGATACAATAAACACAAATACTTATATGCAATACACATTAATCAAATTCAGTGATCTGGGGATGCCAGGGCCAGTTAAAGCATCACTGTAATGAGGAACACAATATAAGAGTCTGTATATACTTTTCCAAGTTTTACTAAAATGTTGCCAGTGATACAGAAATAACAAACAAATCTCTTATAATCCCCCTTTCCTCACAGACTTTTTAATGCGACAACCAGACATCGGTGAACACTTTGCAAAGAATGAAGGGACCTGTCTTTGGGCTTAGAATCCGGGGTCAATAGTGTTTTGCCCAAAGCGCCGTGCAAGATTGAAAACAGGAGGTTGAGAGAAGTGTTGTGCATGTTAGTAAGGAAGGTGATAGGCTTCTTTAAACAGATGTGTTTTTAGTGAGATTTTGAAGGTTTTGAGGCAGGAGGATAGTCTGGTGAAGCAAGGCAATGCGTTCCAGAGAATTGGGGCAGCACGAGAAAATAATCTAATAAGGGGAATGGAGAGGCTATGTTATGAAGAAAGTGTAGTCAAATTAAATGTATTTACTCTAGGAAAAAAGACATCTAAGAGTGGTTATGATTACCTTATATAAATATATCCAGGGTCAATACAAGGCTTTGTGAAGTGAGCTTTTTGTGCCAAGATGTTTTCAAGTGACAAGAGGAAATCCTTTGTGATTAGAAGAAACAAGATTCTTCACAGTAAGGGTGGTTAAACTGTGAAATTATCTACCAAAGGAGATAGTGACAGCAGATTCAATAGATAACTTAGAGTCAACATGACTCTAACCTCCACGTTTGACACTCTTGCCTCCATAAGCACAAGCAAACACCCTCGCTTACAACCATGGCACACTACACAAACTGCTACATACAGAGGCGCTCACGCACTGCAGAATGACTGGAGGAAATCTCGCTCTTCAGCAGAATTTCTCCACCATAAGTTTATCTTGTGTTCCTACTTCTCTCCCCTTAAAATTACCAAACAACACTTCTTCCCATCACTAATATCAAACCTGTCCTCTAACCCCAAATGTTTGTTTGCAACATTCAACACCCTCCTCTGCCCACCCCCGCCTCCTGCCCCTTCCTGTCTCACAGCTGATGATTTTGCCAGCCACTTTAAAAAATAAAATTGAAACCATCCAAAATTAACTCTTCTCCCAGCTTGGCCCTAACTCACCATTCTCTCAAGAAACTGACAACATCAAGCCTTTACCCTTCCCCAATGCCTCCTCCACTATGGACTCCTTTGACCCTGTAACCGAGGATGAAGTATCTACCTTATTATCAACCTCTCACAACTTGCCCAAATGATCCTATTCTATCACAGCTAACGCCCCCCCCCCCCCATCATACTTATCCCAGCTGACACATCTATTCAACCTCTCCCTAAACACTGGCAAGTTCTCATCCTCTTTAAAACATGCCATAATTACACCCATTCTTTAGAAGCCCTCATCTGGCCCAGCTTCTGCCTTCAACTATTACCCTGTCTCTCTACTTCTCCTGGCTTCAAATCTACTTGAGCGGCTTGTCTACAACCGCTTCACTCAATTTATTTCCTCCAATTCCCTTCTTGACCCCTTCCAATCTGGGTTCCGGGCCCAACACTCTACAGAAACAGCCCTCACAAAAGTCACCAATGACTTGCTAACTGCCAAACCAAAGGGTCACTTCTCTATTCTAATTCTCCTGGACCTCTCTGCTGCCTTCAATACAGTTGATCATCCTCTTCTAATCCAAACCCTCTGCTCTTTTGGCATCCATGACACAGCTCTCTCATGGCTCACATCCTTTCTAGGAGATCATACATTTGGTCTCTCCTTCTGTTGCACATCTTCTTCTCCTCGCCCTCTGACTGTTGGCGTACCCCAAAGTCCAGTAATAGGCCCCCTCCTCTTCTCCATCTACACATTCTCTCTTCGAACCCTAATAAAAACCTTTGGATTTCAGTATCGACTCTATGAAGATGCAGCTCAAATCTACATTTCTGCACCAGATCTATCCCCCTCTCTTTTAGCTCAAGTTTCCAACTGCCTCCCTAGTATATCTTCCTGGATGTCTACAGTTTTAACTCTTCAAATATCTCTCACTGTTGACAATGCCATCACCACTCCCACCTCCCAGGCCTGTTGTCTTGCGGTTCTACTGGACCCATCCCTCTCTTTTATTCCTCACATACAATCAATAACACAATATTGTCCATTTCACATAAGAAAATCTCCAAAATTCACCACTATCTTAGAGAAGACACAGCTAAAATTATAATTCATGCTCTCATCATATTGTGACTTGACTACTGTAATTCACTGCTTGCTGGCCTCCCCATCTCTCGCCTGCCTCCACTCCAATCCATAATGAACGCCTCCGCTAGACTCATCTTCTATACTAAACGCTCAGTGTCTGTAGCTCCTCTCTGTCAATCAAATTGGACTTAATATGCATTACTGAAACATGGTGGGATGAATCTCATGTTAATTTGGATGGTTATAACTTATTTAAGAAAGATAGGGGTAATGAGAAGAGGCAGAGGGATTTGTCTGTATGTTAAGCCTGGTTTAAAACCTGTAGTCAGAGAATATGCAATTATTGCTGAAGATACTGTAGATAATGCAGCTAAGCATGGCCAAGTTCTAATAATGGGAGATTATAACTACCCTGAAATAAACTGGATAAATGAGACCAGAAGTTCGGCTAAAGGGAGATGGTTCTTGAGTACACTCAGAGATAATTATTTGACCCAGATTAAAGAAGAACCTACTAGAAATTAGGCTATCTTGGATTTAGTCATCACAAGTAATATTGGTATCATATCAAATGTTAAAATAGGGGAACCCATGGGGAATAGTGATCACAGCACAGATACATTTGAGATTGAATACAAAAAACTGAGTTATAAGGGACTAACAAAAACTTAACTTTTAAAGGGCTAACATTAATGGGCTAAGGGCAGCAATACAACATATAGACTGGGATAAAGAACTTACAGGTAAAAAATACTGAAAATAAATGGACAACATTGAAATCCTTACTAAATATACATACACATCGGCATGTACCATGTGAAAATAAAAGGAATAAGAGTAAATCACAAGGAAAAAAAAAGCATGCATTTAAATTATACAAGCAGAAGGAGGGCAGCTTTATGTGAATATAAGGAAATCAACAAGGCTTGCAAAAGAGCTTAGACTGGCTAAAATAGAAAATGAGACGTAAGACTAACCCTAAAATATTTTTAAAATATATTAAAGGGAAGAAGGCAGAGGAAGGAAGCTATAGGAACATTACAATGTGAAACAGGCCGTCTGATCATAGTGACCAGGAAAAGGCAGATGAGCTAAATAGGTTATTTTCTTCGGTATATACAAGGGAAATGCCAATGGTTGGGACATTGCAAAAAAAAAAAAAAGCTGCACTACCATCACTAAATAATTGGTTAACGCAGGAAGAAATCTAAAAGAGGCTAGAAAAAATAAATGTTAATAAAGCCCCAGGTCCTGATGGAATACATCCAAGTGTACTGAGGGAACTGAGTTCTGTAGTAGCCAAAGCACAATCTAATTTTACAAGACTTACTCACCACAGTGTCACTATCAGATGTGATACCTATATATAAGAAGGAAGCAATATCAAATCCAGGGAATTATAGATCTTTAAGCTTCACATCTGTAGTTGGGAAGGTTTTCGAAGGGTTAATTAGGCACAGTATACAAGCATATGTCTATTTGTACAAGATCATAAGTAGGAGTCATCACGGATTTATAAAAGACAAGTCATGTCAGAAAAATGTAATTAGTTTCTATGAGGTTAGTAGGAACTTGGATCAGGGCAACTCAGGGGATGTAGTCTTTTTTTTGTTTTTTGCAAAGGCTTTTGATACAATGCCACATGGAAGACTATTGTGCAAAGGCATGCAGGAATTGTATTAAATATCTGTTCATGGATAGAGAGCTGTCTAAAAGACAAAGGGTTGTAGTAAATGGAACATACTCCGATTGGACTAATGTGGTAAGTGGGGTACCTCAAGGTTCAGCATTAGGTCCTCTCCTTTTTAATATATTAATGATGTAGGAGTAGGATTCAAAAGTGTGGTCTCCATTTTTGCTGATGACACGAAGTTGTGCAAGGTAATTAAATCAGATAATGATATTCTTTCCCTTCAAAGGGATTTGCATAAATTAGAAAAGGGCTACTAAATGGCAGATGAGATTTAATGCAAATAAATGTAAAGTCATGCATTTAGGAAGGAAAAATTGCCATGCAATTTATAATCTTAATGGAGCAAATCTAGCGGTATCTGATATAGAAAGGGATTTGGGAGTACTTGTGGACAACCACCTAGGTAGCAGTGCTCAAAGCCAAGCAGCAGTTGCAAAGGCAAGTAAAATATTAGCATGTATTAAGAAGGGTATAGAAGCAAGGGAATCAGATATAATTATGTCCCTGTTCAAATCCCTAGTACGCCCTTATTTGGAGTATGGAGTACAATTTTGGGCACCACTTCATAAAAAGGACATTTTAGAGCTGTAAAAAAGGGCAACAAAACTAATAAGGGGAATAGAGTGGCTAAGACTAATAACATTAAAGTTATTTTCCCTAAAAAAAGGCATCTATGAGGGGATATGATTACCTTATTTAAAAACATCCAGGGTCAATATAAGGCTTTGTCAAGTGAACCTTTTGTGCCAAGAGGTTTTCAACTGACAAGAGGACATCCCTTGAGGTTAGAGGAAAAAAAGATTTCACCTTAAAGAAAGGAAAGGGTTCTTTACAGTTAGGGTGATAATACTGTGGAATTCTCTACCAAAGGCTATGAGGACAGTGAATTCACTTGCTAACTTTAAAAAATATATAAATATAAATATATATAATAAATATAATAAATAATAATACATATATTAAAATATATATATATATATATATTTTGAATAAAAAGATCATTCAAGGTTTTCCTAGATAACTAGTGAAAGAATAGATCCAGGGAGAAATTCTAACACTAGTATCTGAGGTCAGGAAAGAATTTTGATTTTTTTCCTTCTTATGAGACAATTGGCAAAGTTTCAATGTTTTTTTTTTCTATTTGCCTTCCTCTGGATCAATTAACAATTATTAACAAATAATCCACATATTAAAAGGATGAGAAAAGATCTAAAAAGGTTACATAGTAATTTAGGTTGAAAAAAGACTTTAGTCCATCAAGTTCAACCTTTTTAGATCTCCTTTGATCTGCAATAAGCGGATTTATTGTTAATTGATCCAGAGGAAGGCAAACAGTAAAAAAAAAACAGTGAAACTTTGCCAATCGTCTCAACAGGGAAAAAAATATAAAATTATTTCCTGACCCCAGATTTTGGCGATCGGATTCATCCCTGGATCAATACTCCCTATTTATTTATCCAGGATAGCCCTTAATGCCCTTTTTATTTAAAAATATTTATACAATCCCTTTTTAAAGTTATTTATCAAATCTGCTGTCACCACCTCCTTTGGTAGAGAATTCTACAGATTACCACCCTTACTGTGAAGAACCCTTTTCTTTCTTTAAGGGGAAATCTTTTTACTTCAAATCTAAAAGGAAGTCCCCTTGTTAGTTGAAAACTTCTTGGCACAAAAAGTTCCCTTGACAAAGCCTTGTATTGACCCTGGATATATTTATATAAGGTAATCATATCTCCTCTTAGACATCTTTTTACTAGAGAAAATATGTTTAATGTCATAGTCTTTCTTCATAACTTAGCCCCTCCATTCCCCTTATTAGCTTTGTTGCCCTTCTCTGTACTTTTTCCAGCTCTAGAATGTCCTTTTTATGTAGTGGTGCCCAAAATTGTACTCCATATTCCAAATGAGGGCGTACTAGGGATTTGTATAGTGGCAGAATTATATTTGCTTCCCTTGCTTCTATACCCTTCTTAATACATGCTAATATTTTACTTGCCTTTGCATATGTTACTTGACATTGAGCACTTTTACCTAGGTGGTTGTCCACAAGTACTCCCAAATCCCTTTCAATATCTGATACCCCTACATTTGCTCCATTAAGAATATAAATTGCATGGCTTTTTTTTCCTTCCCAGATGCATAACTTTACATTTATTCATATTAAATCTCATCTGCCATTTAGATACCCATTCCTCCAATTTATGTAAATCCATTTAAAGGGAAAGTACATCATTATCTGATTTAATTACCTTGCACAACTTTGTGTCATCAGCAAAAATGGAGACACTACTTTACAGTCCCACTTCTAAGTCATTAATAAATATGTTAAAAAGGAGAGGACCTAATACTGAACCCAGAGGAACCCCACTTACCACATCAGTCCAATCTGAGCATGTTCCATTTACAACAACCCTTTGCTTCCTGTCTTTTAGCCAGCTCTCTGCAATTCCTGTATCCCTTAGTTTGCACAATAGTCTCCCATGTGGCACTGTATCAAACGCCTTTGCAAAATCCAAAAAGGCTACATCCACCGAGTTGCCTTGATCCAGGTTCATACTAACCCCCCCAATAGAAACTAATTATATTTGTTTGACATGACCCATCTCTCATAAATCCATGTTGGCTCCTACTTATAATCCTGTTCAAATAGCTCTATTCTTGTACATTATTCCTTATTAACCCTTCTAAAAGCTTTGCCACTACAGATGTGAGGCTCACCGGTCTATAATTCCCCTGATTTGCTCTTACTCCCTTCTTTAATATAGGTATCACATCTGCTTTTCTCCAGTCATCTGGTAGAGACCCTGTGTTGAGTGAATCTTGAAATATTAGATATAATGGTTTGGCTATTACAGATCCCAGTTCCCTCAGTACCCTTTGTTCTTACATATATGTAGTACATAAATAGAACATTTTTGTTCATATTTGAAAATCTAAAACTTGTTTGCTGCTCAGAATTCTGAGAAATACAGTTATTACACTGCATTCTGGAAACTTGAGCAGGGACGTGAAAATCTGCCCACAAAGAATTCACTCTTGCAATCCATTACTATTTTAAACATGACTTCCTTAAAGCATATGCTTGCTGTATTACATAGCTTTTTGCAAAGCTCAGGATGGATTACACACAAGCCAGGAATCCTACCCACGTATAGATGTTTCAAAGTTACTGCCTCTCATCAGCGTGAGGCCGGTTCCTTAGCTTTTGCAGTGGATATTTTGAGGAGGTTGTTACCACAACAATCATTTAATTTATGGTGGGCAAATGAGTGATAGAAGCCCTCAGTTTTACAGTAAATAAATAGTTCATTTGTGTTCAACTTTTGAATGTCTAAAGCAAGTTAAAAATCCTGTTTCCTGCTCATAATCCCGAGGAATAAAGTTATTACATTGCATTCTGCGAACCTGAGAAGGGACATCCATATGTGCCCACAAAGGCTTTGCTTCATTCTTACAACTCATTACACTTTTAAACATATATATATATATATATATATATATATATATATATATATATATATGTTTTTTTTTTTATATATATATTCATTCACTTCAGGTAATACCGGTCAATTGATACTTTTTTTTTGAGCACCAATGTAAGGGAACTCCTCTTATTTAAACTCTTGCTTGAGATATGGACTAAGCCTAATTTTTCGGTATCCTACTTTCTATATATTAGTGTTTATAATCTAATATCGTTGCACAGTGAATTTTTGAAGTGAAAAAATGACTTTGCCAGCTCTAGAGTGTGCCTCAGAAATGTTGTTCTCTAGGCATTCAGTCATGTTCGGCCCTATGGACTGCTGCCTGCCAGGTACATCTTATGTCTGGTTGTGCTAATCCATAAAGGTTTGGGTTGTTAGTTCCTTCTCCAGTGGCCTAGGATTTGTCTGACCTCTCTGCTATAACCTGACCATCTTGGGTGACCCTACATGATATAGCTCACAGCTTCATTGAGGTACATTTCAATTTGAGGGGAGGTCGGCTAGTGATCGGGTAAAACGTACCCCATAGTCCCCTCAATTCACAGGGCCTTACCATTATTCTCTCTCTTATCAGGAGGTACCTGAAGACCACTAACCAACCCCACTATCTTCTGATTGGTTCCCCACATAGTGGAGAGCCTGTCCCTGATAAGCTAAGACTCTCATACCCCAGATTTATGGTACTTGATGTGGGTTAGACCCAGGCCCCTCACACAGACACTCTGTCTCCTTCAGCTAAACTTTTTAATAATCATCCCTTGCTGTGCCCAGATCCTGCCAGAGGTAGTGGATAATAAAAGACTGTCTCCTTGGAACCTAGGTGGGGAAGGAGACAGGCAGGCATCAATTATTTATAGACAGGTCTGTAGTTTAACAGAGCTTAAGGTGTGAGATGCTTAATAAGCCAAGTGCCCCTTGAAGTATAAAAATGTGCACTGAAAATTAAAGTTTATGCTCTTTTTGGGACACATATGCATAGTGTGTTGCATGAAGGTGTTTATTACTTTTTTTTAAATCTGATTTAAAATTTCTGCATCTTGTCCCGTCTAGGTAACTTGCCCTGAAACTCTGCAACTTGGCCATGCAATTGGGCACAATGCACATGTAAACTTTATAACAGCAGCATGTAAACTGTATCTCTTTGTCCTTTATGTGATATCCAGTAAGAGGGGAAAATCTGCCCAAAAGGCTTTGCTATAATTTCCCACACTCTAATCTGTGTACCTACAAATTCTAATGTTTATTGCACCAATATAGTTTTATTCAGTTGTCTGAATGGCTATTTGATCACAAAATTAATTTTATATATAAAAAAATAAATAAATGTACTTTTGCACATGTAACTGAGCTGTACATTTGTCTTGCTCTCTCTGTCTCCCTCCCTTTACTAATTAGATATTTACAATATGCAAGGCCATTCTCAAGCATATTTGTGTGTATCTATCAACTAATAGCTATAAAAGTGTACACATAACCATACACACAGCCTGTTACACTGAGTTTTAAGTTTTCTAAAAACCAACCATCTACCGTGATAGATAGAATGCCAGAATAAATTTGCACCGAAATCTGCAACTTTATCCAGGAAATTATCCACAACAAAAAATATCCCCAAAAGTAAAAAAAACTTAGAAGGCAAACTGCCTTTCCTCTCGCTTAGGGGATTTTTGTGTGTCTGAACTCAGGAATTTGGACTTAAATGGAGGTGTAACTTCACTTTCAGAGGTCCTGGGTCCCCCCCTTGCTATGGGTAAGCTTTTTATGTAGTTTTTGTGAGTATTTGGTGTGTTTTGACTGTTTTTAGTCGCGCGCGGTTCCACCATTTTTCGTGCGTGTGGGTGTTTGTTACGTTAAGGTTGGTTCTGAGGTTAATGCAGGTTTCCGAGGTGAGCCTCGTTTTAGTTTTTTTCGGTGGCCATTTTTTCTCTCGCTTAGGGGATTTTCATGTGTCTGAACACGGTAATTTGGACTTAAATTGAGGTGTAACTTCACTTTCAGAGGTCCTGGGTGCCCCCCCTTGCTATGGGTAAGCTTTTTATGTAGTTTGTGTGAGTATTTGGTGTGTTTTCACTAGTTTTAGTGTGTGTTTGTTACGTTAAGGTTGGTTCCGAGGTGGGTTTAATGGCTCGCCTCGCTTTGCGAGGCTCGCCAGCAATGAGCGCCGGCGGCGCTCATTGCCTCATTGCCTAAGTGCTTTGCGAGGACCCGCATTTGCGGAGAACTGCGTCCCTCGCTTTGCGGAGCCCAGGAAATGTAGTTAAGTATGGGGAAAGTGCGATATAATTAACTATTGTTGTTCCCTTGCTACATATGATAGTTGTCACTTTGGCAGCTTGTCACATAGGCTTGCAATCTTTTACTGCAGCTGTTCTTTCATCTCAGAGGGAGGACAAGGTACATAGTTAAGTAAGGGTACTAGAAAAAAACCGTCCCTTTCCATAATCGGCCAACTAGCCCCTGTCAAACAGAACAAAGGAGTCATTTTGTAATTACTGTCCCAGGCTCCAAGGTATAGAGGTTGTCAGGCCTTGATTGACAGTTTGGCTTAGGAGAAGGGGGTTGAGGATTGGCTAAAGGGAATGTTTACTAAGTGGGTGTTACTTGATGGTTGTGGGTGGTGGATGTAGATAAATATGCTGGTTTTGTGACTAATAACCAGTTATCAGTGTGATCATACATAACGACATGTTTGCTCATTATTGAGGAAAGGGATAATCATGATCATTTGGATAATACTACTACATCTGCTTAAAGAAGAGTTACAGTTGGTAACTGTGCTACTCTGGCTCCTGTATTCCCGTGGTCACACTGATCTTTCAGTTGTCTGGTTCTATCTCTGTCAACAGGGATAACATAAAGAATCATCATGTACCGCTGTGCGGATCAGAACCAGGTTCTGGGTGAGCCCAACAGAAGTAATAGTCATGACAGATGGGCCCTACAAAGGCTTGCTGATAACAAAGCTGCAGGAGTCGATCTGCTCCCAGCTGAACTATTCAAAATACTACAATATAGTAATTTAAAAGTGTTGCTTGCCTTATGTCAAAAATTCAAGACAAACTGTTCACTAGAAGGTTTGATCATGAGGCTGAAGCTCAAATACTTTGGCCATATCATGATAAGATATGATTCCATTGGAGAAGACTCTAAAGCTAGGAAAGATTGATGGCACATGAAGAAAGGGGCAATAGAGGTTGAAAACAATAGATGAGGTCATTGACGAAGTTAGCCTTTCTTGCAGGATCTTGCACATTACCTTCCTGTCGTATGAAGTGAGTCAACTCTTCTATAATTTGAGCAGTCTCTCAAATTTCCCTTTTTTTGAGAAAATGTACCTTTTCCTTCTTTCTTTGGCATCTTCTAAAGCCTCAACAAACAACCAGTTTGCCTTTTAAACTTTCTGTTTGGGATGTTTTAGTTGTCACCTTCTGATTAATGTGACAAACTTCTGTCTTCTACATCCAATTCCTTAAACATATTTTTGTATTTTTGACATATAGTCAGTTTGATTTTGGTGTTGACTATCTTATGTGGAGTTATCTTATAGATTGTTGAAAGAATGTTTTTGCCATGAACAGTGAGTTGGCTTGGCACAATTCTACTAGTCTATGCCCACTTAATTTTGAACTCCTAGGTCATACTTGTCCATTTTTCCAGTTGTCATTTGACTGACAGCTTGAGTGTTCTAATATCCTAGATTGTAAATAATGTTTTTCTGTCCTGCAGGTCCTCATTTAACTGGTCAACTTGGATATTTTCAGCATCAGTGATTGGACTGTTTTGAGTCAAAATTGAAGTCATTCTATATTTTTTGGTTATATCCAAGCACTTCTTTGGCTACAGTTTTGTTGATTATAAGGGTTACTTAATTTACTTTTCAGGATGCTTCTCTGTATTAAAAAATATGATGATTGTTTGATGTGAAATATCCCATTCCAGTCAATTTTAGTTTACTGATTCTCAATAAATTGATATCTTGATATCTTCTCAATAACTATGCTGAGTGTGCCCTGGTTCACAGTTCTTATGTTCTAATTTTCTATAGTGTATCATTCTTTACAACATTTGACTTTCTGTTCACCTCTGATACTATCTGCAACTAGCCAATATTACCTGCTTCATAAAACATAGGGCACATTTTTCTTGCCTCCTGTCCTTTCCCTGTAGTATATTAGACACCCTCTGACTTTACAGTTTTACACAAGCCCCTTCACCACAACAAGGTAAAGATCTGATAAGGAGATTCCATAGTTCCTGGTAAATAGTGCAATCTTCAGCAATTCCTATGAGTTTACAGTTAAAAGCCTCATGGGTTTTCAAGTGTGTTAAATGATTTCAGACTCCTTTTCCTTTTAAATTTCTAATTTACCCCTCTCATGTTCCAAGAAACAAATATGAAATACAGGATTAATTAAGCTAAAATTTAAAGTTTACAGAAAGTGGTGCATGGGTGGTGTCACCTCATTTGGGTGCGTGTACCAAAACTATTTTTTTTATTACAAAAAAATTCTTATTACAAGTAAGCATTTAGTAATATTGACTAATGTATCACTGGCAAACCAAAATAACTTCAGCAAAAATAAACTTTGAAGTAAAAATTGACAATAACAAATAAATGCACTTGAGACTTTTTCCTTTGTGTTTTATTTAAATCTGACTTAGGACTTCTGGTATTCAACAAAAAATATAGTTACCATGTAAGCTGTAGGTAATAGAAAATAATACAAGCGTTTTAATTTGTGAAGTTTGTGTAATCCTGGAACTAGACATGTTGTGACTGACGGTTGTTTTCCCTCTTTCATTATGTGATATTGGAAAGAAAATATGCCATTAAGTGAGATTAGACAGGAAACCAACCATTAAAACCACAAATGTACATGTACTGACCAATGTACTGAAGCGATGAAGAAACTAGGCCTGAGCTCTTATATGTTTTTTTCTCCTGGAGAATTATGTTTGATTGATCCCAAAAATCACTTCAGAGGTATCGTAACGTCTCTAGTATTGAAGATAAACTGTAAGATCTGAAGAATCGTTCAAGGAGACATAACATTAAGATCCTCTGCATACCAAAAGCTGTGCAAGATCTGTCTCACTAGCTGAAAGTCACAATAGACAGCATCCTGACCAACCTGAAAGCACCTGGGAGATCGAAAAGGTTTGTAGAGCACTGGGGCTGCCAAGGAACCAAGAGCTCCCAAAAGATGTGATAGTCAGATTTCTAATGTAAAATACCAGGTACCGGGTCCTGGCTGCCTCCAGGAAGATAAAGACAATCAGTGGACTGGACAACGCCTTACTTCAAATATGTGCGGATCTCGCACCAAGTACGATTGCCAAGCGCACATCAATGAAGCCAGCCCTGTTGATCCTGATGGGACACAACATCCAATATCGATGGACCTTTCCGTTCACCCTATCTCTCCAATTCAAAGGGTCCCTCTACTCATCTACTATTCTGGAAGACTGCCGTTACCTGTTATGGCACCAAGACCTCTTACCTGAGGTAGAATCTGTAGGTAGACAAGAACTACCCAGTGCACATTTTCTTAGAAAATATTGAACAGAGGCTCCTAAACAGAAGATATTGAGGAAAACCTCCTCCTCCAAAAAGTTATACTACCAAGTAGCCCTGGACCTATATATCTGCCCTTTCAGGAACTCACCCACATCACGGACCCTACCTGAGACTCTACACATATAACAGTTGTTCCTGTTAATTTTGCAGTTAAGCTTGTAGTATAGTAGTACAATCTACTTTTAAAATACTCAACGTCTCAAATGCACAGTTTACTTTATATTTTCACAACTAAATCGAGACTTTTCATATAATTCATCGACTTAGATTTCTCATGTATTTAGTTGCTTTTTGTATGTATAGCCACCTTTGGCAGTTACTCATAAACACAATATTTCTTTGAATGTTTAGCCTACCTTTGACGATTTCATTATCACAATAAGTGGCTATCATAATCAGCCTTCCCCAGGTATAATTCACTATATTTTAACATAGATTCACTGTGCTCTGCATTTATATTACCAGAATATGATACCCGTGTATTCAGTTTTCCAGCATGTTTTTGCCTGGGTTAAACTTGCATATAAGTTTGGGCCTTGAGTGTGACTGTTTGCAGAAGGGAGTTCAAAGAAAAGGGTCGAATTGTAGTGTTTTTTCCCCCACTCATTTTTTGTCATTTGTAATTATGAGTCAGAAACTGCTCTACATGAATACAAGGAAGCTAACAAGGCTTGCAAAAGTTGTATTAGACTGGCTAAAATAGAAAATGAAATATTAGTTGCAAAGGAGAGTAAGACTAACACTAAAATATTTTTTTAAGTATATTAATGGGAAGAAGGCCAGGAAGGAAAGCATTACAATGTGAAACAGGCCGTCTGAATATTAGTGACCAGAAAAAGGCAGATGAGCTAAATAGGTTCTTTTCTTATGTATACACAAGAGAGGTACCAGTGGTTGAGACTGCAACATAATGGGGCTACACTACCTTCACCAAATAATTGGTTAATGCAGGAAGAAATCCAAAAGAGGTTGGAAAAAATAAATGTTGTTAAAGCTCCAGGTCCTGGTGGAATACATCCAAGGGTACTGAGAGAACCGGGTTCTGTAATAGCCAAACCATTATATCTAATTCTTCAATATTCGCTCAACACTGAGTCACTACCAGATGACTGGATAAATGCAGATGTGATACCTATATTCAAGAAGGGAGCAAAAGCAAATCCGGGGAATAATAGAGCCTCACTTCTGTAGTGGGAAAGCTTTTAAAAGGGTTAATAAGGGATAATATACAAGAATATGTCTATTCAAACAGTATTATAAGTAGGAGCCAACATGGCTTCTTGAGGGATAGGTCATGTCAAACAAATCTAATGTGTTTCTATGACGAGGTTATAAGGAACTTGGATCAAGGCAACTAGGTAAATGTAGTATTTTTAGATTTTGCAAAGGCGTTTGATACAGTGCCACATGCAAGTCTATTTTGCAAACTATGGGATAAGGAATTGCAGTAAATATCTGGACATGGATTAAGAGCTGGCTAAAAGACAGGAAGCAAAGGGTTGTTGTAAATGGAACGTACTCCGATTCGACTAATGTGGTAAGTGGGGTTCCTCAGGGTTCAGTATTATGTCCTCTTCTATTTAACATATTTATTAGCGATTTAGAAGTAGGACTGGAAAGTATTGTCTCCATTTTTGCTGATGACACAAAGTTGTGCAAAGTAATTAAATCAGAAATTGATGTACTTTCCCTCCAAAGGGATTTGCATAAATTAGAGAAATGGGCAAATAAATACAGATGAGATTTAATATGAATAAATGTAAGGTTATGCATCTACGAAGGAAAAATAGCCATGCAATTTATAAACTTAATGAAGAATATCTAGGGGTATCAGTCATTGAAAGGGATTTGGACAACCACCTACGTAACAGTTCTCAATGCCAAGCAGCATCTGCAAAGGCAAATAAAATATTAGCATGTATTAAGAAGAGTATAGAAGCCAGGGAAGCTAGTACGCCCTCATTTGGAATATTGAGTACAGTTTGGACACCACTTCATAAAAAGGATATTTTAGAACTGGAAAAGTACAGAGAAGGACAACAAAACTAAAAAGGGGAATGGAGGGGCTAAGTTATGAAGAAAGACTAACCAAATTAAACGTATTTTCTCTAGAAAAAAAGTGTCTAAGAGGGGATATGATTACCCTATATAAAAACATTCAGGGTCAGTATAAAGATTTGTCAGGGGAGCTTTTTGTGCCAAGAGGTTTTTAACTGACAAGAGGACATCCTTTGAGGTAAGAATTAAAAAGATTCCACCTTAAAGAAAGAAAAGGGTTCCTCACAGTAAGGGTGGTTAATATGTGGAATTCTCTACCAAGGGAGGTGGTGACAGTTGATTCAATAGATAACTTTAAAAAGGGATTGTATATATTTTTTAATAAAAAGGGCATTATGGTTTACCCTGGTTAATTGGAGAGGTATTAATCCAGGGAGGAATCCAATCACCAGTATCTTGGGTCAGGAAGGAATTCTTTTTTTTCCCCGTGTGAGACAATTGCCAAAATTTCACTTTTTTTTTTTTTTTTGCCTTACTCTGGGTTAATTAACAATCAGTTTATTGCAGATTAAAGGAGATCTGAAAAGGTTGAACTTGATGGGCTGAAATTATTTTTTCAACCTCAATTACTATGTAACTATGTAATATATTTCTAACCCCCTCATTTTTTCTTTTTCTCTCCCTTTTTCTTCTTTGGCGATTGGCTCCTCTTAACTGGACTCCACTTACTCCTGACTGGTGCTTGGTGGGAACCCTGGCCCCGTTGAACCTCTTTGAAGGTAAGAATGAGGGTCTTTCCATAACACCAACCCAATCTATAAAATGATGACAACAGACATTATATTTTTGACCCTTAACATAAAGGTCTTTAATTCTCTCTTCAAGAGGAGGAAATCATTTATTTTCTATATAAGCATGAAGCCTTCCATAATATTCCTCCAGGAAACCCACTTCTCATACAGTAAGATCCCTTCATAACTACATAAAGATTATCCCAAATTTTTCTCCACGAAACAACCCTGGAGCTGCAATTCTTTTACTTAAGAATTTCCCTTTCAAACTTGACGGCAAATAAACATATTACTTCAAAATGTAGACCTAGTTGATGTCAGGAGAGGCCATCATCCTAATAAGAAAGAATTCACATATTATTCACCTACCCATGGCACATACTCTCATATTGAAGCTATTCTCATACACTGATCCCTCTTTGATAGCTCGGACAGGGCAAACATCCTTCCTTTTCCATGGTCTGATCATGCAGCAGTCTCTATAGACCTGAATCTGGGTCCCAATCTTAACTTACCCTATTCTTGGAAGCTAAATGAGCTACTCTTATCGAACCCCTTATTTGTAGATCAACTAACTTAAGACTTGTTTTTTTTTTTTAAATCCAATTTTACACAAAATGCAAAGCCAGGGTGAATTTGGGTGGCTCATAAAGCCTTCATTAGAGAAAAAGAACCAGCAGAAGCCCTCACTATCAAATAGAAAAAATTAGACTTGAGCTAGACAGCATTTTTTCAGATAGGATGGAAAAAGCACTTAGGTGAACTAGACATTTGTTTTACTCCAAGGCAAATAAGCCAGATACACTGTTATCTAATAGATCCAAAGCTAAATATTCACAAGCAAGGATTTCCCAAATAAATACAACCTCAGGTTCGACTACAGTTAGCCAAAATGAAATTCAAAAAACGTTTAAGGACTTTTATTAGTATGTTTACACCTCTAACACTCGCACAAACGAACTAGCTTTACAATTTTACTTAAAAACATATGACCTTCCCTATCAGACCAAGACATTGGAAACCTTAATAAGGATATTACATATGAGGAAATTCAAGGACCAGATGGATATACAAACTCATATTATTAGACTTTTCTTGACATTCTCACCCCACATCTCTGTACCTTATCTAATTCAATCCTAAGAGGTGATTCATCAGGAACTTAATCAGGCCGACCAAGTTCTGGGACCCCATGGAAGCTAAAAACTGCCGCCCAATTACACTTATGAATGGAGATGTAAAGATCCTAGCCAAAATGATCACCAAAAATGTTTCCAAATTTCTACTAGACCTTATCCATAAGGACCAGGCAGGTTTCATACTGCATATACAGGCTGGCGACAATGTACAGAGAACCTTGAACATTCTGCAACTTTGGCCAAGTTTGGGTTCAAGGGATTTCATCAACCTACTAAAAACTTACTATAAATCCCCTATTGCTAATTTGAAACTGCCTAGTTCTAACAAAGCTAAAATTAATATCCAGAGGGAAACCAGACAAGGCTGCCCCTTAACTCCACTCTTATTTGCTCTAGCTATTGAACCCCTGGATCAGGCCATTCAGCCTAACCCAGAAATAGCAGGTCTTAAAGTAGGTCGTCAGCATTTTAAATGTTCCTTATTCGCTGATGATCTTTTATGGTCTCACAGACCCAGAGTCCTCCATAGCTGCTCAGATGTCCTTTATCAAAGAAATTGAGTATGAAGTTACATTTGTATCAATTCAAATATTATTAACCGCTAAATGGTTAATTGCGTTAAACTGAAAGAATAATTCTCTCCCACTGTGGGAATAAATAAGAGACATGGAGCCCCATTCAATTGAGATTTCGGGAGATCCGGAGGCCCGTAAGTGAGGTCGCTTTGCTATTCAATTGGCATCTTTTTGGTGGGCTCCGATGGGCTTCCAAGTTATTAGTTTGAAAAAATGCCAATGGTTAACCTCATAACTTAAAGCCTCCAGAAGCCTTTGATCTCTCACTTTCACAAGGCTAAAATCACTCAATTGCTCAATTTCCCCAAGCCTGCAAGTGTATTCACACCCGTAATTGCCAAATGAAGGAGAAAATCCAACGAGTGCTAGAGAGGACCCGCAAGGGGGGTCAAACACCTATTTGTAGAACTGTAAATGCAAATAAAAAGTCAATACTGCACTGTAAATAAGGGGGAAAGCAATGATAGACATTAGAATTAATTGCACGTCAGTCTTAAACTCGCAAATTGGCAGGAAATATTATTTGATTTTATGTTTCATTTTGGAGGTTAAATCGATCTCGGGTATCAATGAGTTAATACATATCAGGCCACCCATATGGACTAGAACAGTATTGGCATTCATTTTCATAATTCTTTATTTTGCAAATTTTGTGAGTCTGATCGCGTATCGGACCCCCGCAGCTAGTTGATTGACATGTAACCTCCATGTTTTACTGGTGTAATAATGACAGTCTCCTTTTCTATTGGCTGATTTCAAATGGGAGGTTACGGACTTGCTTGATTGTTCATGTTCCCTCCCAGAAGTGCTCCGAACCAGTTCATGGTTTACGGTTTTGGTTGGGGGCCTGAAACTTGCGACCTTGAGCAATTGAATAGCATCGCAATCAGAGACGAACAGGAGCCTGCAACTCACTCGCAGACATTCGGCCTACTACGTTTAAGTTGCGGGCTTGGAATAGAGAAAAAAAAGTAAATATCAGTCAATATGGATATTTATAGAAAATTTTCAAATGAAACCCCAGACCTGGGACACAATAATTTGGAACCCACAAACAGACTCCTTTTCCTCAAAACATTCTAATCCAATTATTACACTTTCTTTAACTATTTGGAAACGGGCCATCTCCGGACGTCAATTAGCGTATACTATTTCACTCCTCTCCTTAGTTTTTGTCTGATCCTAGTATATATAGAGATTGTACTGAGGAGTCGAGACACCGGAGGACCTCTCACAAATTAGACAGAATAGGCTCTTGGTTCAAAAATTACTAAATTACCCCTTGAAAACTATTTAGGAATAACTTCAACATCCCTCCCAAGGATTTTTTTAATAGTATAAAATTAAGACACTGGGTGATAACTGTGACTAGAACATATGGCCCCTCTAAACTATCCTGGTTCTCCACAATATGTCAAAACCTCCCCCTAGCCAAGGGAATCCTAGGCTCCCTGTATGACATCTTTAATTCTCCCAATAAAGACCAAAAACTTCCCTTCGTGGTTAAATGGGAGTTTGGTTTAGATCAAGAATGGGAGGCCAATAAATGGACTGAATTTTGTACCAATCTTTCAAATGGCTCTAAAAGCTATAATTTGTTGGAAACCTCTATAAAAGTCCTACATAGAGCATACTTCACTCCATCAAGACTTCATAAGATTTAATCCCAAAATAGTAGTAATTGTTTCAGAGGCTGCCAAATTGTCAGTGACTTCATCTACACTTGGTGGAAGTGCCCAATACTTCAGGATATCTGGAAAAAAGCAACTTGATTAACCTCTAAAATATTGAATATCCCAATTTTTCCTACAATCGAATCTCGCCTTCTAGGCATTCACATTGATAACTTAAACACATCTCACAACAAACTATTTATTTTATAACTTTAGCTGTTAAGAACAATATAGCTAAAAACTGGAAAGCCCAATCTCTTCACTTTCATGAAATCATTCTTAAAGTCAACCTTATAATGCTTAACAAAAGAATGATGCACATCTTGACAGAGTCCTACCCCTTGTTCTTACAAATATGGGAACCTTGGATAACATCCCCACATTGCATATCTCTCCCCAACCCCTTCCCAATTATCAAACCCTCCGTCTTGGTGGGGAGCATGAGACCGGGCGAGCCTGGACCTCAGTGCTGAATCAGGAGATAGAGATTAAGGTATACCAAACAATTTTAACTGATCCTCCGTAAGTATCCCAATATTGTCATTTTGTAAGGAGGACGCTCCTTTGCGACCTTATTCCTTTCACCCTTTTCTCCTTTTTTAAAAAATATTTACCTTTATTATTTACTATTTGAATTCACACTGTGTAATTACTGTATATACTGGAGTATAAGCCAAGTTTTTCATCCCTTTTTTTAAGGCAAAAAAGGGCCCCCTCGGCTTATACTCGAGTCACTCTCCCCCCGTGTCTCTCAAACCCCCCCATGTCTCTCTAACCCCCCCGTGTGTCTCTAACCCCCGTGTGTCTCTAACCCCCCATGTGTCTCTAACCCCCCGTGTGTCTCTAACCCCCCGTGTGTCTCTAACCCCCCGTGTGTCTCTAACCCCCGTGTGTCTCTCTACCCCCCTGTGTCTCTTTCCCTCCCCCCTCCTCAACCTAAACCCCCCTAAATACCTCCCTCCTCTCCCCTCACTTACCTGCTTGTGCTCCGGCCTCCGCTCCTTGACCCAGCGCCGGCGCTCATGTGACGTCACATGCGCGCCGCGTCATTAGCATATATCGGGTGCCGGCACCCGGTATATGCTAATGACGCAGAGCGCATGTGATGTCACATGTGCGCCGGGTCAAGGAGCGGAGGCCGGAGCACAAGCAGGTAAGTGAGGGGAGAGGGGGGAGGTATTTAGGGGGGTTTAGGTGGAGGAGGGGGGTTGAGGGGGGTTTAGGTGGAGGAGGGGGGTTGAGGAGGGGGGTTGGGATTGAGGGGGGAGCTTGAGGTTGAGGAGGTGGGTTGGGGTTGAGGGGGGTTGAGGTTGAGGAGGGAGGTTGAGGATGGGGGGTTGAGGATGAGGATGGGGGATTGAGGAGGGGGTTGAGGATGGGGGGTTAAGGAGGAAGGTTGAGGATGGGGGGTTGAGGATGGGGGGGTTGAGGAGGGGGTTGAGGATGAGAAGGGAGGATGAGGAGGGAGGTTGAGGATGAGGAGGGAGGTTGAGGATGAGGAGGAGGGGTTGAGGAGGGGGGTTGAGGATGGGGGGTTGAGGAGAGAGGATGAGGATGGGGGGTTGAGGAGGGGGGGTTGGGGTTGAGGGGGGTTGATCAGGGGGAGTTGGGGTTGAGGGGGGTTGAGGTTGAGGAGGGGGGTTGAGGAGGGGGGGGTTGAGGTTGAGGAGGGGGTTGAGGATGAGGATGGGGGGTTGAGGAGGGGGGATGAGGATGGGTGGCTTGAGGAGGGGGTTGAGGATGGGGGGTTGAGAAAGGAGGTTGAGGATGAGGAGGAGGGGTTGATGATGGGGGGTTGAGGAGAGAGGATGAGGATGGGGGGGTTGAGGAGGGAGGGTGAGGAGGGAGGTTGAGGAGGGAGGTTGAGGATGAGGAGGGAGGTTGAGGAGGAGGTTGAGGATGAGGAGGGAGGTTGAGGATGAGGAGGGAGGTTGAGGATGAGGAGGGAGGTTGAGGATGAGGAGGGAGGTTGAGGAGGGAGGTTGAGGATGAGGAGGAAGGTTGAGGATGAGGAGGGAGGTTGAGGAGTGGGGTTGAGGAGGGTGATAAAGGAGGGGGGAAGAGACACAGGGAAGGGAGAGGTTGGAAGAGACACAGGGAAGGGAGAGGGGAGAAGAGACACAGGGAAGGGAGAGGGGAGAAGAGACACGGAGAGAGAGGGGGACACAGAGGGCACAAGAGGGACACAGGGGGCAGCACATTTCCCACCCTCGGCTTATACTCGAGTCACTCATTTTACCCAGTATTTTGTGGTAAAATGGGTGCCTCGGCTTATACTCGGGTCGGCTAATACTCGAGTATATACGGTACTCCGTGATATCCACCCTCATGTATTAATATATAGGTTGGCCTAGGCCTGACTGAATTCATCAATTAAATAAAAACATGTAATCTCTAATCTGATCTCCCCTTGCTTATACCAGGCGAATTTGGTATAGGCAGACTGTATAACTTAAGAATTTAATTGAGAGTGGGGAAATGAAAGTTAAAAGGTTAATAAGTTAATAATTGTTTTTTTGTAAATTAAAATATGAATAACATAAAAAAAAAAAAAAGAAGACAAACATTTTATTTCTCTTTCCTTAAGCAATCAGGGAAATGTATACAAGCGGCATAAAATGTATGTAATATATGACTTAACATGTGATACAAACTGTTTTAATAATATTACCAAATTGTCTTAAAAAAAAATATTGGAAAACAGAGGTATCATAATAACATACATTTTCAATAGTCAAGTGTCTGATCTCATGCTTACCATCTAAACTATTTTAAAAAAAATTGATGGATGAGAAACATATTTAACATGAGCTACTTATAATATCTAGACACTAGTGCAGGTATTGGTACTTGACGTATACAGAAAATTAACTTTTCTATATTGTAGATTTAAAATAGGTTGTGTAATTCTAATTCAATGCACATGTAAGGAGCCACGCTATGTAATTGCCTATTGTGTTATTTCTTTCTATATTTTCTGTATCTCTTTTTTACATATAACTTTCTATTCTCCCTTCAATCTGACATCTGTTAAGAATTGTCTCTCTGCTATTTATTAGATGATCTGTCTCTTCTATCTTCTGTCTATCCTTTACTAGCACTTCTTGTAGTTGTAGATCAGTACATATTTTATTGGGTGTCTGAGGCAAGTGTATAAATACATTTTTATGAAATTATATCAACAAGAAACAGATAAACTGCAACATGCCCAGAGCACCCGGGTCTCTCCTTTTATTTCCTAATGAATGACAGGTAAGGGTTGTATGAATAATATGTTATCTTTCAATTTAGTTGCCTTTAGTACGTCCTTTTCTCACCCATCCCTTCAATACTGAGGAAAGAAAGGAACCTATAGGCAAACACAACATTATATGACAGTTTTATTCAAAAATCTAGAAAATACAGGGACACACACATGGCTTCCCTGAGTATTTAAATTAAGTATATTACATGTCATCAAATCTATGTTTTTACAATGTAAACATTTCATTTAATATTCATTCATAAGACAATGTAATATGAAGTTTGTACTTACCGTTCACTTACCTTAAAATAAATGTAAATTAATTAACTGTCTATAAAAGTACAGCTGATATCACAATTAAAAACAGACAGCTCTGCTTTTTATATAGTTCTCCCAGCATTCCTTGAGGGGATGATTATAAAGGGAACTACCCAGAGACTTCATCATCCATATAACAAGGACCCAAGGGAGAAAATCCAGATTTCTCTGAACAATTAGATAAATCAATATTAATGCAATCACAACATACACTTTAACCTCTTCTATACAAGAATATACAAGACGCTAATTCCCTAGTATGCACTTGTTTTGTATATGATGATGTGATAGAGCAGGGTCATCTTGCAGTAGACAAAAGACCTTGGATATAGAGCTTCAGATGTGAACTCTTTGCTCACTGTGCCTTAGAGAATTCAGCTACATCCCACAGATGAGACCCAATAAAGACCAAAATGCACATATGGGGTTTGCAGTTTCTCCTCTTTAGGAAATGATTGCCTGGTATTTCAGGCTGGATCACTCTCCGAGTGGGTTATTATGCCCATAGATAGTTTGTTCTTAGATTGAGTACCTCAGACTTAGTTTTTGCAGAAGACCTCCAGATCATAGAATCACAGGATCCAGGAAATGGACATAGTTCTACCACTTATGTCCTAATCAAGAAGATTTCCTTTACTGAGCAGGGTACATAATATGCATAATATGGTGCTCTTAGACATTAACAGTTGAAAGTGAGGAAATGCAGTTATTGTTACAGATAGGAAATGCAGCTAAGCATGGGCAAGTTTTATTAATAGGAGATTTTAACTACTAGCAGTTCAGCTAAGGGGAGCAGGTTCTTATGTACACTCTTAGATCATTACATGGCCCAGGGTATACAAGAACCTACTAAAAAAGAGGCTATCTTGGATTTAGTTATCATAAATAATATTTATATGGTATCAAATGTTGAAATAGGTAATCTTTGGGATACAGTGATCACAACACAGTCTCATTTGATATTGAATTCAAAAAACAAAACTGTAAACGTCCAACAAAAACTCTTATTCTTAAAAGGGAAGATGTTTACGTCTAAGGGCAACAATACAGTGTATAGGCTGGGGAAAAGAACTGACAGGTTAAAATATGGAACATAAATAGACATAATCGTTGCTGAATATACACACTTATCACCATATACCATGTGGAAATAAAAGTAGAAAGAATAAATCACAACCTATGTGGCTTAACAATGAGTTAAAGATCAAGATGTTCTTTTGTTATACATTTACACCAAGGTGTTAAGTTCTATAGTATTATTGAAATAGTGATAGTAAGAGAAATACCACTCCCTTATTCACACTTCTAAAAGCTTCCCAACTACAGATGTGAGGCTCACTGGTCTATAATTCCCAGGATTTGCTCTTGCTCCCTTCTTAAATATAGGTATCACCTCTGCTTTTCTCCAGTCATTTGGTAGAGACCCTGTAGTGAGTGAGTCTTGAAAGATTAGATATAATGGTTTGGCTATTGCAGAACCCAGCTCCCTTAGTACCCTTGAATGTATTCCATCAGAACCTTGGGCTTTATTAACATTTATTTTCTCCAATCTCTTTTGGATTTCTTACTGCGTTAACCAATTATTTAGTGATGGTAGTGTAGCCTCATTATGTTGCGGTGTCCCAACCACTGGTACCTCCCTTGTGTGTATTGACAAAAATAACATATTAAGCTCATCTGCCTTTTACTGGTCACTAATTATCAGATGGCCTGTGTCACATTGTAATGTTCCTATAGCTTCCTTCCTCGCCTTCTTCCCATTAATATATTTAAAACATATTTTAGGGTTAGTCTTACTTTCTTTGCAACTGGCTTCTCATTTTCTATTTTAGCCAGTCTAATATCCCTTTTGCAAGCCTTGTTGATATCCTTATAGTCACATAAAGCTGCCTCTGTTCCCTCCTTCTTGTTTAATTTAAATGCATGTTTCTTTTTCCTCATCATGATCTTTAAGTCATTGTTAAGCCACATGGGATGTGATTTACTCCTATTCATTTTATTTCCACATGGTACATGCCAATGAGTATGTTTATTTAGTAAGAATATGAATGTTGTCCATTTATTTTCAGTATTTTTCCCTGTAAGTTCTTTGTCCCAGTCTATATGTAATATTGCTGCCCGTAGCCCATTAAAGTTAGCCCTTTTAAAATTTTGAGTTTTTGTTGGCCCCTTACAACTGTTTTTTGTATTCAATCTCAAATGAGACTGTGTTGTAATCACTGTTCCCCAAGGGTTCCCCTATATTAACATTTGATATTATATCAATATTACTTGTGATGACTTAATCCAAGATGGCCCCATTTCTAGTAGGTTATTGTATTACTTGGGCCAGATAATGATCCCTGAGTGTACTAAAGAACCTTCTCCCCTTAGCTGAGCTGCTGGTCTCATTTATCCACTTTATTTCAGGGTAATTAAAGTCTCCCATTATTAGAACTTGCCTATGCTTAGCTGCATTTCCAATCTCTAACAATAATTGTATTTCCTCACTTTCAAATATATTTTGGGGTTTATAGCATACTCCCACCAATATGCATTTAGAATTAGCTCCTCCACTATTTAGCTCAACCCACAAGGATTCAATGATGCCGTTAGTGCCAGCAGAAATATCTTCTCTAACTATAGGCTTACATTCAGACTTTACATACAGACAGATTCCACCTCCTCTTTTACCATTTCCCCTATCTTTCCTAAATAGGTAATAACCATCCAGATTAACAGTCCAGTCATGAGATTCATCCCACTATGTTTCAGTAATGCCTATTAAGCCCCATTTTTCTTGTACTGCTAATTATTCTAGCTTGCCCATTTTCCCAGGCAAACTTCTTGCATTAGCAAGCTTACACTTTATGTTGCTATGGCTCTGCCGTTGTGAAGTGCTTGCCACTGTATTTGAGTCACCAAGTAATACCTCCCTACTGTCTATTGTAACCCTCCCCCTTCTCCTCCCCCATGGGTAGCTAATTCATCCCTTTCCCTCTCTACCATTTTTACCCAAATACTTCTATATAGTCCCTCCCCCCCACCTACAAGTTTAAAAACTCCCCCAGTCATTCTACCATCCTATCCCCTAGTACAAAAGCTCCCTCATCATTAAGGTGCAATCCATCCCTGCAATAGGGATTGTACCCAAGTGAGAAGTCAGCCCAGTGCTCTGAAAACACCAAACCCTCTGCACTGCACCACTTTTTTAGCCACGCATTAACCCTAAGCTCCTTCTGTCTCCCTGGGCTAGCACGTGGCACTGGTAGTATCTCGGAAAATACTACCTTGGAGGTCCTTGCTTTAAGATTATACCCCACTTCTTTAAAATCATTCACTCCATCTTCCACTGCCTCCCTGGGCTAGCACGTGGCACTGGTAGTATACTACCTTGGAGGTCCTTGCTTTAAGCTTATTCCCTAGTTCTCTAAAATCATTCTTTAGGACACTCCATCTTCCACTAACTTTGTCATTGGTACCAATGTGTACCAAGACCGCCGGTTCATTACCAGCCCCTCCCAATAATTTATCCACCAGATCCACAACATGCCGAACCCGAGCACCCGGGAGACAGCAAACTGTTCGATTGCTGGAATCTGGGTGACAAATCACCCTGTCTACCTTCCTAATAATAGAGTCTCCTACCACCAAAACATGTCTGTGTTTCTTACATAGATTTTGTACAGATGAGAGGGGAATGGTTTGCCTGTGTTAAACTTGCATATAAGTTTGTGACTATGGGGGGTCTATTTGCAGCTGTGATTTACTTCTAGCAAGTAAAGTGTGTTTATTTGAGGTGTGCACTGAATTTGTGCAGGTGAGTAGTCAGAAACTAATATAAACAGAGGAAGGAGTGAACTTGTCAACTTGAGAACACTTTTAGTAAAAGTGCATTTCCAAAGGAGGGAGTTTAAAGAAAAGGGGGCATATTAGAGTGCAAGAGGAAAGAAACGAAATAATAAAACAAATAAAAAAATAAATTAATAATAATATATATATATATATATATATATATATATATATATATATATATATAAAATAGTACATCTGTGTTCACGTTTGAATGACAAAAACAAGTTAAAAAACCTGCTTTCAGCTCAGAATTCTGAGAAAAACAGTTATTACACTGCATTCTGGGAAGCTGAGGAGGGACATGCAAATGTGCTGACAAATGCCTTGCTCTTCAATCCATAAACCATTTCAAACATGGCTTCCTTAAAGCTTATGTCTGCTGCACTACACAGCCTTTACGTAAAGCCAAGATTAGATTATACACAAGCTGCGAATCCTATCCAAGCACATCGGTTTCAAGCTTACTGGCTATCATCAGCATCCAGCGGGATCTCAGCTTGTGTTGTGTTGTAGGTTGTTCACCACAATAATCATTTAATATATGGTGGGCAAAAGAGCGATAGAAGCCCTCCACCATACAGTATTACAGTAAATAAATAGTACATCCGTGTTCACTTTTGAGTGTCTAAAACAAGTTAAAAAACCTGCTTTCAGCTTAGAATTCCGAGAAATACAGTTATTACACTGCAATCTGGAAAGCTGAGCAGGTATTATTATTATTATTATTATCCTTTAGTTATAACGCGCCAACATATTCCTCAGCGCAATACAGGGGTTAGGTACAAGTATAAACAATACCCCACAATGAAAATAATGGAAGACCCTGTTATTGAGCTTTCAATCTGATATACACTGTGCTTTCCCTAAAGCACCTCACAAGATTAAAACTCGCAAACTTACATTCTAAAGGGTAGGTACATGCAAATGTGCCCACAAATGCCCACAAATATATATATATATATATATATATATATATATATATATACTAGCTACTTGCCCATCAAAAACGGGAGTAAAATTGTAAGCCAGGCAATGCTGTTTGCACACAATGCGAGGCACCTCTCGGCGCTCACTGCAAGCCTCTCCCGCTCGCGTTACTCATTGCGACTCTTTCCTCCCGCCTACTGTATGGTCCACTCATTGCAGGTTTCGTTAACCTGCAAGTTTTGTGCTTGGGAATGCCATGTGTCTCTTTCCACCATCTCCCCCCTGTCCCTTCCCAGTGTGTTTCTCCTCTGTGTGTCTGCTGAATGTTTGTGTGGTGTTATCTTGGATTTAGTTTTCACAAATAATATTGATATGGTATCAAATGTTGAAATAAGGCAACCTTTGGGAAATGGTGATCATAACAGAGTCTCATTTGAGAGTCAAGGAAAAAAAAAACCTGTAAGGGGGCCAAAAAAACTCTTCATTTTTAAAAAGTCAGATTTTAACAGTCTACGAGCAGCAAGACAACGTATAGACTGGGACAAAGAACTGACAAGTAAAAATACGGAGCATAAATGGACAGTGTTCAAATCCTTACTAAATACCCATACTTATCACCATATACCATGTGGAAATAAAAGTACAAGAAGTAAATCACATCCCATGTGGCTTAACAATGAGTTAATATACAGAGTAAACACCAGGGGCCCCATTCAATTGTGATATGGCCAATTGAATAGGGCTCTATATAAGCACAGAGCATATTTTTTACAGAAGCTTTTAGTTAGTAAAGACCTTGCTTTTGGATAGAAGTTCACTAACTAAAAACTTCTGTAAAAAATATGCTCTGTGCTTATATAGAGCCCTATTCAATTGGTCAAATCGCAATTGAATGAGGCCTCAGGCATTTTTATTATACAAACAAAAGAGACTGCTTTATGTGAGTCCAAGGAAATCAATAAGGCTTGCAAAAGGGGTATTAGACTGGCCAAAATAGAAAATGAAGATTTATTTGCAAAGGAGAGTAAGACTAACCCTAAAATATTTTTCAAATATATTAATGCGAAGAAGGTCAGGATGGAAGCTATAGGAACATTACAATGTGAAATAGGTCGTCTGATGGCCAGGAAAAAGCAGATGAGCTAATTAAGTTATTTTCTTTGGTATACACAAGGGAGGTACCAATGGCTTTGTAACCACAACATAATGGGGATACACTACCTGCACCAAATAATTGGTTAATGCAGGAAGAAAACCAGGATAACCTTAAAAATGTCCTTTTATTTAGAAATATATCCAATCCCTTATATCCACAGTTTAACCACCCTTACTGTGAAAAACCCTTTTCTTTCTTTAATGTGAAATCTTTTTGCTTCTAACCTCAAATGATGTCCTCTTGTTGAAAACCTTTTGGCACAAAAAGTTCACTTGACAAAAGCCTTATATCAACCCTGGATATATTTATATAAGGCAATCATATACCCTAGCTTATGCCTTTTTTTCTAGAGAAAATATGTTTAATTTAGTTAATCTTTCTTCATAACTTAGCCCCTCCATTGCACATATTAGTTTTGTTGCCCTTCTCTGTAGTTTTTTCAGCTCTAAAATTTTATTTTTATGAACTGGTGCAGAAAATTGTACTCCATATTCCAAATTAGGGTATAATAGGGATTTTGTATAGTGGCAGAATTATATCTGCTTCCCTGGCTTCTATACCCTTCCTAATACATGCTAATATTGTATTTGCCTTTGCAGCTGCTGCTTGGCATTGAGCTCTGTTACCTAGGTGGATGTCCACTAGTACTCCCAAATCCCTTTCAATATCTGATACCCACAAGCACTCCCTGTCATGAACGATTTGGGGGCCATGAATGGGACCCCCTGCACCCCACAATTAACTCTGCTATTTGGAATGCTGGCACACTGGGTGTTAATGTCAGGAACTCTTACAACAGACCTGAAATTTGTTGTGGGGACTGACTTGATTGTTTTTGTGTGCCGTATGGGCCACAGTAATTAATTTTGGAGTTACTAACTCATATTAGTTGCACTGTAATAATGTACCTGTGTTAGAAGTAGGCTCTAGAATGCTAGAAATATCTAAAAATACTGCAGTCACTTATGTAACAAAGGGGTAATCTTCTGCAGGAATTTATATGGCACTGCGATCAGCCACGCATGAACCCTCTGGCTGTGGTCATGAAGGGGGAACCTTGTTTTATGGCTCTGTAAGAGAAGAGAAAAACACAGGACTGAGTTATTACTGACCTAAACAGATAACCCTGGATAGAAAGTGTAGTGATAACAAGAAAGCCAAACCCCTCTATACATCTGGAAATCATGTGGGTGGGGGGTATGGCAAGCTATTTGCCCGGGAGGATGGAATAGAACTGAGGGGAAGTTGGTGGAATTTCAGAGGGGTAACCAGCAGAAGGATGGCTACTTACTTAGATGCTGGAGGAACTAAGGCCAGAGGATGGAGACTGCAGAGAGGAGGACAAACTGGAGGCAGGTGATAATGTTGTGCAGCTCACCCCAACCCCATTCCCTTTCAGCAGGTTTTCTGCAGCTGAGGAAGGAGACAGAGAGGAAGAGAGCCAGTTGACATGGGAGGCAAAGGACTGTCAGGGAATGGCCCTTCTAAAGTAACGGATGGGGTTCCTGGGATTGTGACAGGACCATGAGCTGTCAGGCTGGCTAGAGAAACTGGTATGGAAAGAGATTGCCTTGGAGAAACAGTATCATGCCAGGATAGGGCCTGTTGCTGCCCTTGGAGAGGATCTCTATTTTCGATTGGAGCTAATAGATGGGCTTTGGGAGATCATCTATGGCGGTCCTGAAAGGGGCATGGGGACTGTAAGGAGGCAAAATAACTTGTTTCTTAAACAGTGTCAAGGTCTGGGACTAGAACCATGGTCCCTGGAGGCTAATTTGCTGGAACCCCTGATTGGGCAAGAGCTGCCGCAAGAGGGTAAGTATGTTGAATTGCTGGATGAGGCATCCATGGAGGTGTTTGGCCATCCAGATGGAAGGAACCCAGTCAGGCGGACAGGGATGAAGAGGACTGGTCACCAGACCCCTATGAACCAGGCGGTATGTACAAGAGTAATTCTGCTCAAGGGGTCTGGGACCCCTAAGAACCAGGCGGTATGTACAAGAGTAATTCTGCTCAAGGGGTCTGGGACTCCTAAGAACCAGGCGGTATGTACAAGAGTAATTCTGCTCAAGGGGTCTGGGGAGAGGATATTATGGACTGTTGGGATAATTCTGATCGCAAGGTTTCTAAAAGTAGCAAGAATGCCTTCATGCAGTGGGTTGACTGGGAAGAAGAAGAAGAGCTTGGCCCTATCTTTAGGGGGATAAGCCTTACCCAGTTAGAGGCATGGGGACAGGGCCAAACCACAGCAGTGCCAGACCTAGGGGAAAGCTACCCTGCCTCTAGAGTCAGAGAAGAACCAAATGAGCACTGGACCCTACCGATGGACTGTAAACATAGTGGGGAGGTTCCTTGGATGACCATTGTCCAGAAGCCAGCCACATTTCAAGGGACAGGCCCAGCAAGCAGCCCTGGGAGTGTGTCAGACCAGGGGGCACAGCCCTATCCAAGTGTCGGGGACACCAATACTAAGGACAAGGCAATGGGGCAAAAAGAAAGGGACTGTCAGATAGTGGATGCAAGGGAGAGTCTGGGTGAGAGCAGGCATACCCACCAGCCCTTGGAGGAGAAAATGGACTGTGAACCATTAAAGGAGCTCCGACTGATAAAAAATGTCAGAGAGCTAGCCACAGACCAGAGGGCAGGGGAGGTTATGATCACTGAGATCCAGCCAAACAGAGACCCAGCAAATCAGTTAAAGAGGGACCACATTCCTTATTGTGTGCCCAAGCAAGGACAGCTGGGGCACAGTGCCCTGACCGTGGTCCAGGGGCCATCCATAAATCAAGGGGCAGTAGGAGAGCGCTGTGAGACCCTGCCAGTGGACCCAGTGACCAGAGATCCCAAGGGAGGTGAGTTCTGTGCCCAGGCGGTGGTTCAGAGTGAGGATGATGTGATATTCTGATCCAGATGCAACCTAGGGGATTGGAGTCTTTAGACCAGGCCACAACATTGGGTGCCAGCTTCCAGATCCATCCAGTACATTCCCCTTTGGAATTACTATTTTTCTGGGCACCCCAGGGGAGTGTTTTACCAATTCAGTGGGAAAGAAGAGTTCATCGGCCCTGGTTTTTGGGGGGTGGGATGGCAATGGAACCTTTGGACTTTATTGATTACCCTGGCACAGAGGACTGTTGGCAGAACCCAGGCCAAGCAAACTGTCTGGATGGGAGCATCTATGCTCACTGGACCTTGGGAAAGACTGTAATGGACTGTGGACCTTTGAAGGAGCTCCAGCTGATAAAAAAACTGTCAGTGGGCTAGCAACAGAACAGGAGGCAGGGCAGGGGATGAACCCCGGGACCAAGCTATTAAGCTAGACTGAAAAAGCAATCAATATTGTGTTCCCAAGCAAGCAGAGGTGGAGCACAGTGCCCTGACTGTGGTTCCAGGTGAGATGGAATACAGCGCACCGTCTGTGTTCCAAGGAGATGGAGAAATGGAGTCCCATGCCCAGACCATTGCTCCAGGTGAGTAGGGGTACTGTGCCCAGAATGTGGTGCAGGGGAAA
This sequence comes from Discoglossus pictus, assembly GCA_027410445.1. Taxonomy (NCBI): domain Eukaryota; kingdom Metazoa; phylum Chordata; class Amphibia; order Anura; family Alytidae; genus Discoglossus; species Discoglossus pictus. The sequence continues at coordinate 56,173,631 of CM050174.1, forward strand.
GTGGGGTACAGTGCTCAGCCCATGTTTCAACCTCAGGAGGGGTAAGGGCTACACCCAAGGCCTGGGTTTCTGATGCCAGCCAGCAGATCCAGCATGCAGGATACATAATGGGATTGCCTGCTTTTGTTCCAAAGGATCAGGCCCTGTGCTGGTGGATGCCTGGATAAATTGTTTTCCACATTTGCCCAAATGGAGTTGGGTGGTCCTCTTGTTTCAGCCGGACAGATGAGGTTACTGCTCAGGATTGGGGGCTTGTACCAGTATTTGACACTTCAAGATGCCTGCTAGCCTGGATGTATCAGGTTCTATGGATTACAAATAGGGGTCCACGGGATGCTATTTCCTTCCCACCCCACTACTTGTTACTCTCTGCGGCCGAAGGAAAAAGGGGAACCACAGAATGCTTCTCCTGGGATGGTATCTCTGAGCCGCAGAAATGCCGGCATCCATATGATTAAAGACGCCGGGATTCTGCATTTTAAAATGGGGGCCAGCTGTCTTGAACGATTTGGGGGCTATGATGGGACCCCCTGCACCCCACAAGTAACTATGCTATTTGGAATGCTGGCACACTGGGTGTTAATGTCAGGAACTATTACAACGGACCTGAAACTTGTTGTGGCAACTGACTTGATTGTTTTTGTGTGTAGTATGGGCCACAGTAATTCATTTGGGGGTTACTAAATCATGTTATATTCACTGTAATAATGTGTCTGTATTAGAAGTAGGCCCTAGGATGCTAGTATTATCTAAAAAATACTGCAGTCACTTATGTGACAAAGGGTTAATCTTCTGCAGGAATGTATATGGCCCTGCGATCGGCCACGCATGAACACTCTGGTTGTAGTCATGAAGGGGGAACCTAGTTTTATGGCTCTGTAAGAGAAGAGAAAAACACAGGCCAGAGTTATTACTGACCTAAACAGTTAACCCTGGATAGAAAATGTGTAATGATAACAAGAAAGCCAAACCCCTCTATACATCTGGAAATCATGTGGGTGGGGGTGTATGGCAAGCTATTTGCCCAGGAGGATGGGATAGCACTGGGGGAAGTTTTGTGCTGTTTTTATATATCTCTGTAACAATAAAGAAGTGTTCATTCTCCATACACTAAATACTGTTGTGGTTTAATATCTTGACGGTCCCATGACTGATGTCTGGATCTAAATAGCTGGTGTGCTGAGATGAGAACAAAGTCACAGCCTATACCTGGTCCCTGTAAGCTAAAGCAGGGACCAGGTATATATATTCAATACCCCTAGATTTACTCCATTAAGATTATAAATTGTGTGGCCTTTTTTTCCTTCCTAAATGCATAACTTTATATTTATTTGTGTTAAAACTCATGTGCCATCTTAGTCATCCATTTCTCTAATTTATGCAAATTTTCTGATTAAATTACCTTGCACAACTTTATGCCATCAGCAAAAATGGAGACAATACTTTCCAGTCCTACTTCTAAGTCATTCATAAATATGTTAAAAAGGAGAGGAACTAATACTGAACCCTGAGAAACCCCACTTACCACATTAGTCCAATCTGAGTATGTTCCATTTACAATAACTCTATGCTTCCTGTCTTTTAGCCAGCTCTCAATCCATGAGCAGATATGCACTGCATTTCCTGCATCCCTTAGTTTGCACAATAGTCTTCCATGTGGCACTGTATCAAAAGCCTTTGCAATATCAAAAAAGACTACATCCACTGAGTTGCCTTGATATCCCCACGTTTCTACTGTGTAATCTCTTCTATCTCTTTTGTCTTGCTTATGCTTTTATATTGACTTGCATGACCAACTAATATTTTCCTAATAATTGGGTATAGTTCAATATTAGAACATTTAACTGCTTTTCCAGAGGTCTTTAGTTTAACTTTAGCTCATTGGTGGAAGATCCAAATACGCCCCCAAAACTTAAACACCCCTTAAACACCCTTTTGTTAGCAAACGAGTCGTTGATGCAAGCCAGTCAAAATTATGGTGAAAACCAGACAGAATACAGAATTCCAAAAGAGGAATGATTTCATAATGCCAAGTCAATTTAATTTACCTGAAATTCTAAATATGTATGCTAAATTAGATTATATTAAATGCCATATTAAACATTTCTGTCATAAAAGCATATATGTTTCTAAAATCCTTTCTCGGAAATACATTTTTTACGGTTCTATCCGCAGAATTACCTGGGTAAATACACTCTTTGACGCATGTATGATGTCAGCAAAGAATGCTAGTGGTTAGATGCATGCTACCTCTTAGGTGTAACCCTATACTTGCTGTATGATTACAGGTCATCAAAGCACTTCATTACTATTCATTTTAACATCCCACTTACCATATAATCCTATTTAATATTTCACATAATCTACAGTAAGTCCTTTATATTTATGAAGATAGGAAACTGAAAGTATATTATAGAACTTATGGGTAATTTATCATAGGAATTAACTGATAGAAGCCTAATTGTTGTCTAAGTACTGAATAGTTCGTGACAACTGGCAGTGAGTGTCTTCCTACTAAATGGACATTAGACTGTGCCTGCCAACTCGAAAAAATAGATTATACAGTAATATACAGACAATGATATTCCAGATATCAGTGACATGTGACTACAATATATATATATATATATATATATATATATATATATATATTTATTTATTTTAGCCACATGTGTATTATATAATACACATGTGGCTAAAATAAATACAACACTAATCAAAAGCCAATAAAGATATTGATAAAGGCAACATTAGATTGAACTAGCGACTTGCCCGTCAAAAATTGATGGTCAATAGAATTTTTAATGCTGGGAAAACAGTTTGCCACACAATATTGGTCTCTGACATTCTTAACCTTTTGTTTTATTAAGTACCAATAAATGGAAAATTTTGAATAAAACGTTTTTATTTTTTTAACTTTCAACTTGTATTTAACCAACAGGTATATATAAATTTCCTCAACCTAAACCCTCCTCCTAAGCATAAACCCCCCTCAACCCCCCTCCTCCACCTAAACCCCCCTAAATACGTCCCCCCTCTCCCCTCACTTACCTGCTTGTGCTCCAGCCTCCGCTCCTTGACCCGGCGCGCTTGTGATGTCACATTCACGCTGCGTCATTAGCATATACCGGGTGCCGGCACCCGGTATATGCCAATGATGCGGCGCGCATGTGACGTCACATGCGCGCCGGCGCCGGGTCAAGGAGTGGAGGCTGGAGCACAAGCAGGTAAGTGAGGGGAGAGGGGGGTGGTATTTAGGGGGGTTTAAATGGAGGAGGGGGGTTGAGGGGGGTTTATGCTTAGGAGGAGGGTTTAGGTTGAGGAGGGGGGAGGGAAAGAGACACGGGGGGAGGGAAAGAGACACGGGGGGGTAGAGAGACACACGGGGGGGTTAGAGACACACAGGGGTGGTCAGAGACACACAGGGGTTAGAGAGACACGGGGGGGGGGGGGGAGTGACTCAAGTATAAGCCGAGGGGGCCCTTTTTCGCCTTAAAAAAAGGGCTGAAAAACTCGGCTTATACTCGAGTATATACGGTAACAATTTTTTTTAACTTTTCATGAATAAATATTGTAAACCATAACAAACTTTTTAACATGCAACTTCTATTTTAAACAATAATAACATTTTTCAGTAATAATAACAATTTTCCCAAACAAAGTATTTTGTACACTAACATGCTTTGTAACCTTTTTTTTTAAACTCATGTTAAATTAAATTAGCATTGAATCCAGGCAAACAATAAAAACCCCCATTGAAACTTGGCCAATTGTATCAAAGGGGGTAAAAAAAATAATTCCTTCCTGACCCCATTAACTGGTGATCAGATTGCTCCCTGAATCAATACTACATCTTAAAATTATACAGTTGAATGTATTAACAAATGCTTAGACTTGTATTAACATACATTTTTGACTATATTCAAGATCGCTTGTAATAACTTTTCACAACTTTGAAAAGACAATGTTATACAATATAGCTTCAAATAACTTTCCATAACTTTTAACAAACAATGTTAACATGTTAAATACTACTTTAAAACATTTGACTATAAGCTTACAATTAAAGTAAATGGCACTTAATTGTTTTGTGGGGCCAATCATCTGAAAAGGTAACTTCTAAGACCTTCCAATCTGTGTAACCACAGTTTTGTGTTGTTTTTCATACTTTTTTGTTTTTTCTTGTTGTACTTTGTTGAAATGGCACATCGAGTTTCCAATTGGAAATAGTGGTCCTCTATTCAAAGAGTCCCAAAAACCTCTAATTTTGCCCAGGAAGTAAAACCACTGTTCTCTCTGTTTTTTGCCATTGTATTAAGTTTCTTCTTAAAATATTGCTACTTTAAAATCAGTTGGAGTAACATCAAATTTTTTCGTCAAAATGAAAGCACTGTACTGTATATTTACAGCACCTCATAGTACACAATATTTTTTGTAAAAACACATCCATCTTCCAATAAATCACCCTGGCTTGTGTTTTCTTCAACATGTACTTTAATTTCCTCTGGATTATTGCATCTTGAAAATGCAACATATAGTTGTCCATGTGCAAACACAGGTTCCTTCAAAAAAATACCAACAGACTTAAAAGTTTGTCCTTGGGATTTATTGATGGTCATGGCAAATGCCATGATAATGGGAAATTGTCTCCTTTGAAGGACAAAAGGCAAACCACTCTCACTTGGAGCCAAATCAATTCTCGGTATAAGAACTGGTTCGCCTTTATGGGTACCTGTGAGGAATTGACTCTGCTGGGTTTTGAACCCTGGTCCCCAGGCTGCTATACCTCTTCCCTACCACTGCGCCAGCCTGCCTTTTGTGAATTCCATTGAGACCTTATAAGCTTGACTCTGCTAGCAATTGTATCAGTACCTAAGTCTCTTCAGCTGTGTCTGGTCAGGTGTCTGGTCCTTGGCCTATATAAGGCACTTCCTGTCAAATGTACCTTGCCAGATTATTGTTGGTTCCTGATCCCTTCAATAAAAGCTTGTTCCTGTTTAACCTACAAGTTGCTGAACCGGATTATTGCTGACCTTGGCTACTGGTCTCCACAACTATGTGATTCCTATATCATTACAGTACCACTCATAATTTCTGCATGTATAAAATGATCCTTTAATTCCTTCACAATTAATCTGGTCCCATTACAAAGTCCTTTTTTTGGATTCATATTTCTCAATAGCATGATAATTGCCCCTTTTTTAAGTTGCAAAACATGTGGTGGCATTCCAGAGGGAGTTAAAGAATGAATAAATTCCATACTAAAGTTTGCTTCACTCTCTTTGTCGTCAGCCAGAACAGAATCTGCACTGTAATCGTTTTTTTGGGGAGCATTGATTAATTTTAATATTTTGTTGTTTAAATTTAAGGCATCGTAATTTTTTGATGTCAATATGACTTTGCTTGCAATGTCAGAGTAATCCTCATTATTGATGGTATTGAGGAAGATTGTTGAAATCAGAGGTTCTTTTGAAATCATTTCTGGTGGAATTTGCACTGCATCAGCAGGTAAATTAGTTATTTTTGCCTGTTTTCCTTCTCCAATGTTAATGAGCCAATCATTGAATTAATTTCGCCCTTCAGATCTCATATTTACTTCTAATCTGAGGTGTGTAAATACTTTCCAAAGCTTTCTTCTTTTAATACACATTTCAACTATGTCAGTACGATTGCCATGTGGCACCACAGGTAATGTTTGCCTGAAATCTCCTCCTAACAACATCACCTTTCCACCAAATGGCAAATCATTAGCCATAACTTCTTTTAATAATCAATCAATACATTGGAGGGCATGACATGACATCATAGTTACCTCATCTATTATAATTAATTTACTCTTGTGCAATTTTTTGGCTTGTAATGAATTCATTCGAATATCCGACACTGATGTTTCCAGAATGGGAACTGGCAGTTTAAATCCACTATGCACAGTTCTACCATCTTCTAACAAAAGTGCGGCAATTCCAGTGGTTGCAAATGGCAGTGCTATTTGACCCTGTGCTCGAATGCAACTCATCAACAAATTATATAGGTAAGTTTTTCCTGATCCACCCGGACCATCCAGATAGAAATAACGCTCTTTGAGCATTTCATCTTCTATTGCATTTGTGATAGCATTAAATGCTTCCAATTGCAATACATTTAAAGTTCCAATTTTTTCTTGTGTTTTTTGGTATTCAATATCAGTGTCATACTCATCAAAGTTAATTTCATCTATAAATCCTGGATCAAGCAGATTAAAGTTAGCACAATTTAATCCATGACAAAGAAAGATTTCCTGTATTTCTATTAATGCTTTAAATTGTGCCATGGTCTCATTATAACGTAGCAAGAAATCTTCACACATATGTAATTTTAATTTTTCCCACAAAGTTAAGGCATCTGGTACATTGCAGAATATACAAATAAAAGCAAATTGTTCTCATTTGCTTTGGCATTTGACATAGTGCTGCTTCCTCGAGACATCTCTCCCATTCTGTATCATCTGCCAAAAAGTTTTGATGTCTTGCAGCTAACTGGAAAGTGTCATAAACTATGTCATTGACTGTACGTAAATGTTCATAACTTTGTGCTCCGGGAACATGTAAAAGGAGTAATCTTAAACTGAAACGTTCAATGTCTTGTGGACTGACGGTATATATTCTTGGGATCATTTTATAATTATGTTACTTTCGTTGTCTCATTTGGAAAGAAAATGGGATATGTCATAGGATCCAAATTACTGCTTAAAATATTGATGTTTATAAAAGGTTGTTCTTGATTGCGTGGATATATTCTAATATCCAGCTCGATTGATGGTTCCCCATCAATATTTTTAAATACCATGGCAACCTCATTTCCTGTTGGTAAATTATAGCGTCTTTGATCAGTATGGTGATCCCTTTTGAGAACCATATTAACTCTTGGCATTGGCAATTGATGTCTTTGCGCATGTGCCAGTTGTTCTTTTTCAATCTCCGCTAATTTTTTGTATGCTTGACTATAAGGGTTGTTCGCCATAATGTTATCAAGCTGTTCAAAGACTATGGGTAAACATTATCTATTTTCAGGAAGCAGCATTCGTTGTTCGACAGCTTCCATTGTATCCAGAACATATAACTGTGCAAATTTCCTTTGCTCTCCTGTTTCTGGGTGTAAATGTGAAGTCCGGTGGTATACTTATTATTATAGTTTATTTGTAACACGCCAACATATTCCGTAGCGCTATACATAAGTTAAGTTACAGGCAATGACAAGTTAAAGATTCACACATTGCAAGGATAGATCTGGTGCTGAGGGATAGATTTGGGTGTCATCTGCATAGAGATGGTACTGGAACCCAAAAGAGTTTATTAGGGTGCCGAGTGAGGATGTGTAGATGGAGAAGAGGAGGGGGCCTAGGACTGATCCTTGGGGTACGCCAATAGACAGGGGGTGAGGAGAAGAAGATGTGCCGGAGAAGGAGACGCTAAATGATCGTTCTTGGAGGTATGATGAGAACCACAAGAGAGCAGTGTCTCGAATGCTGAGGGAGGAGAGAATGTGGAGTAGAATTGAATGGTCAACTGTGTCAAAGGCGGCAGAGAGATTCAGAAGAAGCAAAATAGAAATGTGGCCTTTAGACTTGGCGGTGATCAGGTCATTGGTGACTTTTATGAGGGCTGTCTCAGTGGAGTGTTGGGGCCGAATGCCGGATTGGAAAGTGTCCAGAAGAGAGTTAGAGGAGATGAAACTGGTAAGGCGGATATAGACGAGCCGCTCCAGCAGTTTGGAAGCCAAGGGAAGTAGAGAGATAGGGCCATAGTTAGATGCAACGTCAGAATCGGATGAGGTTTTCTTGAGAGTGGGTATAATTATGGCATGTTTCAGAGATGATGGAAATGTGCCAGTGTTTAGGGAAAGGTTGAAGATATGTGTGAGAGCTGGGATTAGTGTAGTAGAGAGGGGAGGGATGAGCTGAGATGGAATAGGATCTAAAGGACAGGTGGTGAGGTGAGAGGATGATATTAGGATGGAGACTTCATCTTCTGTTGTAGGGGTAAAGTAGTTCAGAGTGGCTGTGGGAATGGAGGGGGGGTAGATTGGGTGTTGTTAGTTAGTTGGGTAAGTTGAGAGAGTGAAGTGTGTGAGCCACGGTGAGAGGAGAGTTTTATTGTGGATAGATTGAATTTTATGTGTAAAATGGTTGGCAAAGTCTTCAGTCTGAGACGGGAAGGGATGGGGGAGGTGGTGGGCGGAGGAGAGTATTGAAAGTGGCAAAAAAACGTTTTGAGTTAGAGGACAGAGTTGATATTAGTGATGTAAAGTACTTGTCCTTGGACTTTAAAACAATAAGGACCATGTCCTGGTACATTTTCAGCTAATGTTGCACCCTTTGAAGCAAATGAAATTGCACTGTTATAAGAGCGAATATTTTTCTTAAAATTGGTGTAATTGGAAAATGTAGGATCACTCATGATACTTTTTAAATATTCTGGGAATGTCTGTCTTTCTGGAAGTCTTACCTTTCCTTTCTGACAGCAACTAATAAACTCTCCATCAGTTGGTCGTTCTTTCTGAAAATGATAAGCCCCACAAAACTGACAAACCACATTCATTAATCCACAATAATGAGTGTCTACTGTTAGTGCTCTAAGGAAAGGACTATCATGACCTTCATCAATATAAATTTCATTTGAACTTTGTACATCTACATTAGTGTCATCTCTATCAACATTGGTATCAGCAGGCAAAATGGGTTAATTTGAGACAATTTTACAGAGATTTTTTTGTTTACTTTTTCTTTTCTTTGAAACTCCAGCAGACTCATTTTGTGTTTTTTTAGCCATTTTTCTTTTATTTAGAAGTCTCTGTCGATCTTCTTCTCTTAAACGTTGTGAAGTCTCAGGGGTCTGTGCATCTCTCCATCTCTGCTTCTTTTCCCTTGCCATTCTTCTTTTATATTCTTTGTTATCTTTTGCATTGTCCGCCATTGTAATCTATAATTATAAATAGACTATTAAGAATGACCTTAATTTTATTACACATATTTTTTACCTTGTGTCATATATTTCTAAAAATGATGGCTGTCTGCGTCTCTATGGCTGTCTGCGTCTGCGTCTCTATGGCAGTCTGCGTCTGCGTCTCTGGCTGTCTGCGTCTCGGGCTGTCTACGTCCCTGGCTGTCTGCGTCCCTGGCTGTCTGCGTCCCTGGCTGTCTGCGTCCCTGGCTGTCTGCGTCCCTGGCTGTCTGCGTCTCTGGCTGTCTGCGTCTGTGTCTCTGCGTATCTGTGTGTCTGCGTGTCTCTGCGTCTCTGAGTGTCTGTGTCTCTGCGTGTCTGTGTATCATGAATGGAAAAACAGAAACAGTTATCATGTTCCTAAAGAAGAGCTACACAAAAATTGTGACCTAATAATACATGAAATAAACAGCCTTATTAAATTGCGATTCAGACAATTAAATATGGCGCTATATAAGCACAGAGCATATTTTTTTTACAAAAGTTTTTAGTTAGTGAACTTCTATCCAAAAGCAAGGTCTTCACTAACTAAAAACTTCTGTAAAAAAAATATATGCTCTGTGCTTATATAGAGCCCTATTCAATTTGCCGAATCGCAATTTAATAAGGTTGTTAATATTTAACTGCTTCTAAGGTGCTATCCCTGTCAATGAGCAGTAACATGATGATGAATAAATGAATACAGGAATACACAAATAATCTTTATTATTTCTTTTTTTTTTTTCTTCTGATATACCTGTAAATCAGCTTTTCTCTAATGAAAATTGCTCCTGTTTTGAAGCAGGTGTAGACGTGAGAAATCTGTAAAAAGATGTAAAAATCATAATAATTTTTTTTATTGAATGAATGTATGAAATACCATTACTCAACACAAATCAATAGTTCATATTATATTGTGTTAACAAATGTCATCACAAAATAATTTACCTGTCAATTTAACATTCTTTAAGGTCAATTATTGCAGAGGAGACTTCAGGCAGGTGGCGATGTCACAAACCTGTGAAAAGAAGTAAAAATCATGTTATTTTTTTTTTTCATAAATGCATGAATCATGGATATTACCTAAAGTACTTGTTGTCCTTTTCATACATACATGCATGCAATAAAGTAAATATAAATATTTTTAAATTATATACCTGTGAAGGTGATGTGATTGCAGATAAAATGCTGCAAACAGCCGTTTGTGTAGTCACGTGTGCAGATCATCCAAACTGTGAGAAAAGAAATAGAAAAAAGGGCTTGTTAATGTTTGCTATGTTTTAATTAGCATAGCTGCAAAATAGAAGTACATGCACTGTAAAATGTAAAAAAGTTATCTAAATATATAAACAGTTTGAGGATCCTATACCTTTAATACAATGAGCTTAAAGAATCACCAATAGTACAAAAGGGAGATATATTTGTATTAATTTTTTACTTTAAATATAAATATTTTAAAATGACATACCTGTGAAGGTGATGTGATTGCAGATAAAATGCTGCAAAAAGCCCTCTGTGTAATCACGTGGGCAGATAATCAAACTGTCAGAAAATAAATTTAAAAAAGGGCTTATTAATGTTTAATTAGCATAGCTGCAAAATTGAATTCAATGCACTGTAAAAGTGATATAAATATGTAAACGGTTTGAGGATCCTATACCTTTAATACAATGAACTTAAAGAATCATCAACAACAGTAATATCTAAATTCAGTGGAAAAGTGAGATAATAAACATTAATAGTTGAGTAGCAAGCACAAAATTTAAAACAACTATACATTTTTTTCTTATACTAAATGTGTTATTATGACTAATTATTAATTAGTTAACATTATTATTAGTTATTAATAATCGTAATGATGAATAAAACAATAAATGAAGATTAATAGTTGAGCATCAATGTCAAAATCTAATTCCAGTGAATTTTTTTGTTTGTTATAAACTTTAAAATGAATGTCCATTAAAAATTAATTAATCAATGAATAAACATATTTGAAATGGTTAATGATTAATACCGTGGTAAAGTACAGGTATTGCAAAATGCAGGAATTTATATAATTATTTTTTTTAATAATAATTATTAGTTAATAAAATTAATGTCCATTAAAAATTAATTAATCAATAAATAAACATATTTCAAATGGTTAATGATTAATACCGTGCTAAAATACAGATATTGCAAAAATGCAGTTTTTTTTTTTATATATATACTTTACTAATAAACTAATTAATATACTTTACCTATCAATAAGATATATCCAGCAATCAATATCCTGAAGAGCTAACAATCTCTTTGGATTTTCCGGCAGCCGAAAACATCCAGTCAAACTGTCATCACCTGAGGAGAAAGTGTGAGCTCTGTGGCAATTGAGCCCTATATATAGGCTTTGTGCGCAAGGCAAAATCGTTATTTTAGGCGGGAAATCCGCCATTTCAGATATGTTATTGTGTAGATTGTCTTAAAATGGCGGCTATATTGTATGTGTGTTATGCGTATCGGAATGATTTTGCGATACTCTGTTGTACTACCTGGTATAAGTTCTACGTGTTGGGCTCTGTTTTGCGAGTTAAGGGTCCTTTAGCCTCGTTTTCGTTTTTTTCTGCTGGCATTTTTTTTCTCGCTTAGCGAATTTTTGTTTGTTTAAACTCCTGAATTTGGATATAAATGGAGTTGTAACTTCACTTGCACAGGTCCTGGAGGCCCCCCCTTGCTGTGGGTATGTTTTTTATGTGTTTTTTGTGTGTATTTATTGTTTTTTGACTGTTTTCCGTAGCGCCTAGTTCGGCCGTTAAGGTCGTATTTTTCCTTACTTGTAATGGTGTTGGTAATGGCGTGTGAGGCGTAATTTTTTTTTAAAGTAAGTCGTGCGTGTGGGTGTTTTTTTTTAAGTAAGTCATGCGTGTGGGTGTTTGTAACTGCGTGTAAGGTGCCTGTGAGCCTGCACCTCCGCAAATGCGGACCCTCGCTTCGCGAGGGTCCGCATTTGCGGCAAAACACAAACGACATGGGAGACTTTACCTTCCGCAAATGCGGACCCTCGCTAAGCGCATTTGCAGACAGAACTGCATCCCTCGCTTCGCGAGGGTTGCAGGTCTTGCGAGCTCGCTTTGCGAGCTTGCAAAGTGTGACGACGTCTCGTAGTTTGACAACTATTATATGTGATATAATCAACACTATCAGTTGGAAGCCAAATTGTTTTTGGACTATGGTTAGTTCAATTCTCATAATGTCTGTCTATCTTCAGAATTGGTATTGTTCTGTATATAGAATGTATATATGTGTGTATATATATATATCTATGTGTGTATATATATATATATATAATTTATTTATAAGTAATTCATTAATTCATAATTTATTCTTCACACAGCTCATGCATAAAGGACATTTACACAGGGCCGTACACAGGCCTGGATTTGTGGATTTCCTTTATGTGCATAGATGAGTGAATTAGGATGACTGAAGAAACAATAGTCTTACAGGGCTGTCCTCAAATCCAGGCCTGTGTGGGGCCCAGCAGGACAGAACTTGGACACCCCTGTTCTAAACCTTGTCTGCAAATCCCAATATGGCCTTGCCCCCCCATACCTTGCTTCACTAAACTGATATCATATTTCACAATACTCTCTGTGATCTGAATCTCTCTGTCTACACTAACCGTGCCATTCTTACCATGTGTCCAGTTCTGCTTCCATTCTGGAAAACTGCACTCATTCTGCACCTCTCTGATGTACCGGTCTATGGGGGGGGGCGCCTCTGTCTCTCCCACAAGCAGAACAAAGACACAGGGGAGTTGTGTGTGAGAAAGTAACCCAGCAATGAGCCTGTGTGCATGTGCTGTGTGTATGTGCTCAGTGTGTGCCATGTGCTGTGTGTGTGTATGTGCTCAGTGTGTGCCATTTGCTCTGTGTGTGCTTAGTGTGTATGTGAGTGTATGTGATCAGTGTGTGCCATGTGCTATGTATGTGTCAGTGTGTGTGTATGTGCTCAAGTATTTTAACATGTTTTTAGTAGATCTTTACACTTGTGTGGTCCAAACTGTGCTGAATTAACTGGTCATTTAAAAAGATGAGTTTTTAGTGAGGTCTTGAAGGAGTTGAGACAGGAGGGTAGGCTAGTAAAGCGAGGCAAGGAGTCCCACAGAATTGGGGCAGCACAATAAAAGTCCTGAAGGCAGGAATGAGAGGAGTTGGAGAGAAGGAAATAAGAATGCCATTAGGAGAGTGAAGAGGACAATTGGGAGAGTATTTAGAGACAAATTCAGAGACATAAGACGGTGCATTATTATTGAGGGCTTTATATGTTAAGGTCAGGATTTCAAATTTTATTCTAGAGTCTATGGGAAGCCAGTGGAGTGACTGACAGAGAGGAGCTGCAGATATCGATCAATGAGTTTGGTAGATGAGGCATTCAAAGATTCATAGATGTAAGTAAATAAATAAATAAAACAAATAAATGCATATTCTCACACTCATGTTCTCTCTCCCATGTTCTGTCACTCACATGCTCTCAGTGATTTAAACAGTTGATTGTGATGAACAATCTTGTAGTTGTCTAAGAAGCTGTGAATATGTTGTCAGTCTAAATCAATATGAGCATATGGTAGGCCTGTGACCTTCTCAGGAATTGATAACACTTATCAGCAAGAGATATGAAGAACCAGGAGATCATTGAAGAAATGCAACATAAACATACATGTTGTCTGCTGGGTATTCCGGTTGAGGACCTCTCCTTCCACAAAATAGCCTATTACAATTTCCTGTATCTTGCCACGAAAATTCATATTGCTAAAAATTGGAAGGCAAATTACTTGGATTTCCAGGGAATAATAAACAAAATAAACTATTTAGCAAACAATAAAAGAGTGGCCGATCACTTAGTGGATTCTGTCGCTCCATTTTCAACGATTTGGGGTCCGTGGCTGGAACACAAGGAGGGGAGAATATGAAAGATAAAATTAGTAAGATATGAGCAGATTTCTGGCAAAGGAAGGCTGCAGTGGCTGGTGGTGGTCTGGGATCCGGATGGAGACGTTGGCACTTCCAAAGGGGGCTGACTTTGGCAAGGTGGAAATTTTCTTTGTAACATACTTGGTCTGATAAAATATCATTTTTTTTTCTTTTGTTTGTGGTCTTGTTTTATATTTTTATTTCTTTATATTGGTTATGTTTACTTTTCTTGGTTACGGTTGTTTGGTCTGAACTAATGTTCTAAGGTTAAAATGGACGAGACTAGTGATCATCGCAAGAAGAGAACTAAGGTTTGTTGAATTAATATAGTTATGAAGTTTAAAAAGCATTTGCAAAGTTAAATAAATAACTTGATGTTAAGGGGTTGTTATGGGAATCTATAGTTCTGGAGTATTCAATATCAAAGTACTAGATTCAATATCATAGAAAAAGGAAAATTGTGGAGGTATGTTCAGATATGTTTGGAGGCAAAGACAAGTAACTTTTACTGGAATGTAATATGTAAAATCTGTATTCTTTACCTGTCATTCATACCAACTGGTACTGTATGAATTTTGTACTGTTAATATCTGTTCAATAAAAATTGAATGACTAAAAAAAAAATTAAAAAAATGACATGCTATCAAATTTGATATTCATTGATGCCAAACCTGATTCTGATATTCATCACTTCTGGATGAACCACACAATCCCTCCCCCTATGACTATCAGAGAGCTGTAATTATTTCAAATGTTGAAGGAGAAACGCAAGACCAAGTTTGTGATTCCAATTGTCAGTCAGAAAATTTGTAACCCAAAAAGTGATTCCATAATTCATTATTTTGGGGAAGTGTTAGAATTCCAGAAAGTGATTGTAGAAAACCAAATGACCAGTAGAGGGAGACAAAGAACATAAACAATAAAGAGGAAGATCCAAATCTCATATCTGTGTAAATTAAGATACATGGTAAAGCTAAATGGACAGAGATTATGTTTGTTGATTTCTGTATAATGTATGTTATTTGAGAAATCTTCCTATTCATCTATCTCAACTATTGTAACCCCCTAGCTAATTAAAAGGCCATTGTACTTCAGAAATGTCTACCAAAAATAAAAAAAATCACATTTTAAACATAAGAAATCAAGAAATATTTGATTTATAGTGTTGTTGTTTAGTCTTTCAGTCACGTATCTCTATGGACCACAGCACGCCAGGTGCATCTCTCTCTCTTCAGTCACTGCCCCTCTGAGCTCCATCAAGTTCATGTTCATTGCTTCAGTGACATCATCTATCCATCTCCACCTCTGTCGTCCCTTCTTCTTGTTCCTTCAATATTTCCCAGCATCAGAGGCTTTTCTAGGGAATCCTGCAATTTCATAATGTATAAAACATTTTTTTTTTAATTCATGAAAGAACATTGTGGACTGCAGTGAAGGGTTAATTGATTACAGCAACTCTCCAGCAGTGTAAAAACATCATAATCATCATCGTCGTCAAATCCTCATTGTTGTCATCGGACTATTCCTCCTTGGCTACGGGCTTTTTAGCTACTTGCTTTTTGGCATCAAGATTTTCTTCCTCAGATTCTTCATCAGTCTTCCTCTTGATTCTTTGCCTAAACTTCATTATAAAGAATACATTCAGGGTTAGATCTTTAATAAGTAATATTACATGAAAAATCTTCCAAAGGTGAATAACTGTATCTTTCTCAAAGGTGGCAGATTGGCCCCATGCTCAAGCAAAGTCTCATAAAATTAAAATGTCTCTATTAATGCTTTCATGTTCTTGGTTTGGATTGGTGTTAATGTTGTTAGTGTGTTACATACTTCCCAAACATGTGAAGTTTTCCTCAATTTACACTGGTCCTTTAATCACTTTAACACCAATGAAAACATAGAAAATAAGTACCCACCTTATTCATTTCTATTCTCACCTAACTGCTTCGCTAAACAGACTTAAATTACTACAAATAGACATTTTTTGATATTTGTTTTTAGACTAAAGATTTTTGCTGCTTTTCATTTCATCATTTTGTCACCAGCAGTGGCAGGAACAGAATAATTAGTGCTGACAATGATGAGAGGTTGGTATTGTATGTTATTAGAGTTGCAGCATGCTTATTATGCTGACACTGATGTCAGGTAGATAATGTCAGGTAGATCTCTAAGAAGAAGTTTCTGTACACGGAGTGCAGACACGCAAATAGCTGCCAACATGTGATAACTATGTAATTACGTGTTACTACAGAAAACTATGGCAAATCTTGTTAGTTAGTATGTATGTGTCTATGTGAGCTCACTCATATCTGTATATTCCAAATTCATTAACAAGTAACACAACAGATATTCCAGACAAGGTATCATTTCAAATTATTGGTAATAACCAGTTCTTTATCAACTGAATGCTACTTAAAAAAATGCTTTTGCTTACAGACAACTTACATTGAAGTTTGTAGTTTCTACATGTTAAATACTTGTGTATTGAATGCTATTGTTTGCTAAGTACTTTTAGTGGGTCTGCATGCAGTATTTTATGGCTAAAGTTATATGGTCTAAATGAACTGAGCGCATAATGACCTGAGCGCATAATGACCCATGGGAGAAGTTATTGGCAATCATTGCACTGGTAACAGCACAGGATTGGTAAATGGATCAGAAAGGCAGATTGACAGGTAAAAATAAAAACTTTTTTTTTTTTTTAATTCTTATTTTTTATTTTTCAAAGGATATCAGAAATGTACAGATTGCGTCAAGAATGTAACAAATGTAAACATGTCCATACAATAATAAATAACTTTTCTTTTTTTCACAAAACAGATCAAATAAACATCTCATAAGAAGTGAGAATAACAATTGAATCTCTCCTCGGGTTTGGGCTCTGGGAGTGATATAGGATATAGAACCGCTATTTTAACTAAGCTATTATCCTTTCTTTTACCTCTATAAATATTACCAGTAGAGTCCCAGGGTCAATACCTGGAGAGATAATTTTTTAGAAAAACGAATAAAAACCAATACTATCTCCAGTTGTCTAGTTCTGAATAAAAAGAGTGTGGGGAGTTCTCTTCCCCTCCTGTTATTCAACCAAGAACTTACATATACCTTCCGACTCTTTTAGGCTCACCTCAATTTGGGCCTCTAATTTTCCAGATGTCCCAACAGGAGGCCCACCGTTTGTATCTCGCGTCAAGTTCCGCTGAGAAGCGACTCATGGTTTGAATATGGTCAATTTTCTGTAATACTTCTCTAAATGTAGGGATAGTGTGTTTCCAGTGCTTCGCTATGATGCATCTGGATGCTAGGAATATTTGGTTGGTTAGGAATTGCTCGCTTTTTGTTAGTTCCTTGTTCGGAAGTCCTAATAGTGCTTCTTCTGGTTTTTGTTGTATAGTTTTCCCCCATAACTTCTCTAGCGTGCTATATGTTGCCTGCCATATGTGCCTAATTTTGGGACATTCCCATAGCATGTGTGTTAACGAACCGGTGTGTCCACAGCCTCGAAAGCACTTGTCGGGATGTGTTTTATTTGAATTGTGTAGTCTCGTTGGTGTGAGGTACCATCTCATAACTGTTTTTAGTGCATTCTCCTTCAAGGTGGTGTTTAAGGAAGACATGTTGGCCTGTTTGATAACTTGATTCCATTGTTTGTCATCTAATGTGATGTGCAACTCTGATTCCCAAGTTTCCTGATAGTGTGGTTTATCTGCACTAGACAGTTCAGCAAGGTTTTTATATATCACTGAAATGTTGCCCTTGCCTCCGGGGTTGTTAATGCAACAGTGTTCATATATTGATTTTCTGTTCTGGCTATTTAATTTTGTAGTCTGAGACAGCGTTTGTTTAATTATCATAAGATTAATCCATTCGTTGTTGGGGATCTGATTCAGTGTGTCTCCCTGAGCCCGAGTCCATGTGTCTGCAACAATAGTCAGATTTTTTTGTATCCACCATTTCATTTGGGATCTTTTGTTTGTGTCAACCTTATGTGAGTGCCACAGAGGGGTTAGGCCCGAGCCTATATGTAGCATGGGGGCTTTTTTATTTATTTCCTTCCAAGTTTTCAGTGAGTTACGGATGCAGCTTGTAAGATTGTGAATTTTTAAATCTGAGTGTATGCTTAGCCACAACGCGTGTGATAATGTTATATTATTATTTTCTAAGGTTTGTTTTTCTATCTCGACCCATGTAGGGATGGCTTCTTTTTTGTACCAGCTGGTCAATTGTGCCAGTCTTGTGGCTTTGTAATAATTAACCAGGTTTGGAAAGGCTAAACCTCCTTTTTGTGTGGGCGCATACATCGTGTTTCTGTTAATTCTTGGTTTCTTGTGGTTCCAGGTGAATTTGAAGAGAGTTTTTTGTAGTGATTTTATGGCTGCTAAGTTAATTGGTGTTGGGATCGCCCTAAATAAGTATAAAATTTTCGGGATAGTATTCATTCTAATCGCGTTTATTTTACCCGTCCAAGAAATATTGAAAGAGGACCATTTCTCTATGTCTTGTTTGATTTTACTGATAATTTGGGGAAAATTTGCTTCATATACTTGCTCCGTCGAGCCCGGGATGTTAATACCCAGGTAAGTCAGGTATTTTTGGGCCCATTTCATGGGAAAATTTTTGTCTATATTTTCTACTACTTTTCTGGGAAGAGAGATGTTGAGTGCCTGACTTTTAGCCGTATTGATTTTAAAGCCTGAGATGGTGCCGAATTTTGTGAGTACTTGAAGTAAGTTGGGTAGGCTAGTTATTGGTTCGGTTAGTGATAGTAGAATATCATCTGCGAAGAGATTGATTTTGTATTCTTTAGGTCCTAATTTTATGCCTTTTATGTCTGGGCAGGTTCTGATTGCGGTCGCCAGGGGTTCCAGGCATATAGCAAACAATAGGGGGGAGAGCGGGCAGCCCTGTCTAGTTCCTCTGGTGATTTTGAGTTTTTTAGACTTAAAGCCCTGGTATGTAATAAATGCCTCTGGTTTCGCGTATAGGGCCTGTATACCTCTTATGAAGGTTTCTCCTAGTCCTATTCTGAGCAACACCTCCCACATAAAGGTCCAATCTATTCTGTCGAACGCTTTTTCTGCGTCCAGCGAAAGTAGCATTGCGTGTATGTTGTCTTTTTTAGTTATTTCTATGAGATTCAGCACTCTTCTGGTGTTATCTGGGGCTTCCCTGCCTGTAATGAATCCTACTTGATCTGGGTGGACGACCTTTGGTAGTAACGGGGCTAGTCTGTTCGCCAAAATCTTAGTGTAAAGTTTCATGTCTGTGTTAATCAATGAGATTGGCCTGTAGCTACCACATTGGGCAGGGTCTTTACCTTCTTTAGGGATTACAATGATTTTTGCCTCCAAAAACTCTAGTTTTATGGGAGGGCCTTTTAAAAATTCATTAAATAATTCGTGTAAATATGGGAGCAGGTGTTGTGAGCATTGTTTGTAGTAGTAGTTTGTAAACCCGTCTGGGCCGGGTGCCCCATGTGATTTAGTTGTCTTAATCGCCTCTTTAATTTCTTCTAGCGATATGGGTCTAGCCAATTCTTCGGCTTGTGTTTTTTCAATTTGTGGGAGTTTCGTTGAATTAAGGAAGTTATTTATTTGTGAGATGTGGGTTGTGGAGCCTGAATGAGGAGGGGCTGAGTACAGTTCCTCGTAGAAATGTCGGAATGTTTCCGCTATCTAATTTGGTTTGAAGACCAGATTCTTATTTTTGTTACTTATCTTGGGGATGAAGGAATTAGCCCTTTGTGTTTTTAGTTTTTTAGCTAACATAGTGTCAGGTTTGTTGGCGCTTCTGAACATTGTTGCCTGCGAGCGTTGGAGAATGGTCACCATTTTTTTCCTAAGGAGTGAGTTTAGTTGTTGTTTTTGGGTCAAAATTTCGTTATAGATTTTTGGGTGGTGTTTCCTTGTGAATTGCGCCTGTAGGTCTGCTATTCTAGATTTAATAGTGTTCATTTGTGCTTGATCTAGTTTTTTCGTCGTTGCTCCTATTTGAATGCAAACTCCTCTAATGACTGCTTTATGGGCTGCCCACACTCCCCCTCTGCTTACCTCATCCCCATTGTTGACCGCGAAGTAGTCATCTATCGCTTTGATAATTTTATCTTTAGATCTAATGTCATTGAGTAAGTGTGGGTTCAATGTCCACGACGGGGACTGCCCTGATGGGATGATGCCGTTTATTGAGATCTGGACCAAGTCATGGTCTGACCACGCGATGGGGTGTATATTTGCGTCAATTAGGTTGTGGGCTAGTCGCTGTTGAATCAGGACGTGGTCGATTCGTGAGTGGGATTGGTGTCTAGAGGAGAAGAAGGTGTATGACCTATCTGAAGGATATATTGCTCTCCATGTGTCTATCAGACCGTGGGATTTTAGCATGTGCTTGAGTGTTTTGGTAGCTGCTGGTGTGTTATGGGAAGAGGACTTGGTTGAGCGATCTCTATCTGGATCTAGAACGGTGTTCATGTCCCCCCCTATTATGAGAGTGGCTGGACCCCATCCTGTCATCATTTGTGATACTCTATTGAAGAATTGTGATTGGTCTGTATTTGGCGCGTAAAGATTAAGGAAGATTATACTTTGTTCTTGAATGGTCCCGTGGATTGCAATAAATCTCCCTTCTGGGTCTGATTGTGTTCTGGAGTGGCAAAAATTTAATCTATTGTGAACTAAGATTGACACTCCTTTCTTCTTCTCTTTAGCCGTGGCATGATATGCTTGTCTGTAAGTTTTCCCCCAGTATCTGGGGACAGCTAATTTTTTAAAGTGTGTTTCCTGGATCATGACTATGTCTCCCTTAAGTTTTTGATATTCTTTTATTGCTATCCCTCTTTTAACGGGTTCGTTAAGGCCCTGTGTATTATGTGAGATTATGTTAAGGCTCATGGTGTGTCCTACCTTTAGGCTCTTTGTACCTGTTGGGTGGTGAGTCGTTGCGTGACAAGGTCTCGTTGTTTTGTTGAGACTGTCCGATAGGCCTCCTGCTGGGACCTCCCGGGGTACACCTGGAAGTAAGCTCTATGAGGGTAAACAAGAAGGTGGAAAACGATGTTAATACAAGCACTGAGATATCAATAAGCCGAAGGCGACTCTATGACTATTCTTTCTCTAGCTTTGCTGATAAGTGTTTCGGAATGATTAAGAGTATGAATTAACGGTGTCACTGAGAACTAGATATTTACACTGGTAAGTAACAGTTCAGTTCTTTTAATTATTTTTGGAGATAGTAGTTGTAAAACTTACTAGAGGGTAGCCTACGCTATCCTCCTTAACTTGTTTGGTGAGTCCACTCGTGTCTTTATATGACACTGTGTGGAATCGCCTGTTTTGTTCTTTTTTTTAAACTAAAACAAAAACAAATCGCCCTTAGGGGGCTTTTTAGGAAGGCTATAGTTTTTTAAAGTGAAAAAGTGGTCTTACATATATCTAAGGAATTTACCTGTTTCGAGGGTTTATTGGACATAGTCTGTTAAGAGACCCAAGGAGGCAATATCAACCAGGGAATTGACTCAGTGGTGCATCAGTTAACTGGTCTTTTAGAGATAATGTGGACTATTATGTACATGTTAAGATGCCCACTATTGACTCATGCCCGAGCGGCTATGATTTGAGTATATCTCTTGTTTGTTATAAGTGGCTCGCGTTCTGGGCCGTTATAGGACTGTGGGCTCGTTGTAATGTAGCTAGTTTCTCCTAATGGGATCTAAGATTATCTATTGGAAAAGCCGGATAGTGTCTTGTACAGAAACCCCCCGGCGGGAAGTGACGTTAACTGGTATTATGCCTCCCTGGTTTGACTTAGCTGGGATAAAGCTTCCCTCGTAAAGACTAGCAAGACCGCACATGGAAAAGAAAGGTAAGAGAGAAAAGGCAAAATGATATAACATAAAACAGCAATATAGGTTTAAGAGTTCATCTTGTCTGGGCGTGTGACATTTCTCTCTCTGTCACGGCGAGTTGACCCTCCTCCTCTCTCTCCACGAAGTCTGTTTTCCGATGGGAGCCCAGGATCCGTCTGCAGGTGAATGTTCCAAGAATTCAGTAGATTGGTACCCTCTTCCAGGGACCGAACCGAGAAGAATTTGTTGTCTCTTGAGATGGTCAGGCGAAATGGAAAGCCCCAAGAGTATCTCCAGCCCTGAGCGAGGATGCAGTCCAGAAGGGGTTTCATATTTCTTCTTTTGGTAAGCGTTAGCTGTGATAAATCGGAAAAAATCTGAGGCTGTTGTCCTTCAATTTCAGGTATGCCTCCTCTTGATGCTTTCATAAACAGTTCCTTTGTGGTGAAGTAATGAAATCTTGCTATGATATCTCTAGGTCTGTCCTTCATATTTGAGCGACCCCCCAGAGCTCTGTGCACACGGTCTAAGGTGTATTGTTCTGATTTTAGTTCTGGTAGCAAAAATTCACACAGTTCGTACATGTATCCTTTCAAGTCCGTCACCGATTCCGGGACGTTGCGTAATCTCACGTTCTGTCTCCTAGATCTATTTTCCAGGTCCTCTTGAAACAGAAGGTGATTGGCTTGTTCTTCTTTTAATGAAGAGATTTCTGCTTCTAGTCGAAGGTGAGATTGTTGTAGGTCTTCATATTTTCCCTCAAGTATGTTTGTCTTAGAGTCTATCTTTTTTATTTCAGACTTTAGCTCTGTGGATACTTTCAGAATTTCTGTCTTTATGTCTTCTCTAAAAGTCCGAATTAGATCTTTCAAGTCTTGTATGTCACCTTTGGTACTCGGTGTGGATTGTTCCATTGTCATTGGACCTGTGGGTCTTGTTGTTGGTGGGAGCGTCTGGGGGGTTGTTGTTGTTGTCTTTGGCGGGTAGTAGGCTTGGATATTCTTGTTGCTTTTCCTTGTTGCGACTCCAGCCATAGTACTTTGTAAGTCACTTTTCACTTTTTTCTTTTGTTAGCGCCCCCTTTGTGTGGGCATTGTAGAGCGGTTACATCTTGGGGAGGCTGCCCTCCATGTGACTGGTAACCTGTAAATTTATGGTGAAGGTAGTATTTCCTCCTTCTATGCACTATTTGAGGTGGACACTAGGGGTCATTGGTGTTCTGTGTAATTGGTTGACAGTGATTCTCCCTTCTGTTAGGTTGATTTTACTTTTTGCTTTTATGGCAATGTATCCAAGCTTCTCTCAATGCGTGGACCCTCAGCTAGGCAAAGGACCTATCTTCCCCTTGAGTGTAAATTCAACCTCTGGGAGGGGGGCGGTGGTGAGCGTCTTTACCGGGATTATATGTCTTCCTCTTAACCGAGGGATGTGAAATTTTGCACCACCTTTGTCTGCTGTTTGGCGTTGTGGATGTTGTCCTCCAGATTATAGTCAACACATCTGTTGCTTCACTTTGTGTGCGCTTTATGTTGTGGTGGGGTGAATTTTGCTATATATGCAGTGGGCTCCCAGAGATTAGATAAGAGCGCTATGTAATGGTCCTTTTCTTTGTGCCTCCTGAGAGTTATCACTCTTTTGTAGGGAATTATTAAATGGGGCTTTTTCTTTATTCTTAGTTTCTTAACTTCTCCCTTACATAAGTTTGTCCCAGTGCTGTGTTGGGTGTACCCGGCTCATTAGAAAATGGCCGCCGCTTAGTTTTGGCGGGAAATAAACTTGGTGCTGTTAGGGTGTGGATGGGACAAAATGGCCACCAATTATATATCCAGGGTATGATCCTCTTCACAAAGGGGATGTGTGGGTTCCCCCCCTCGGGGCTCCTTGTCTCTCACTGTCCAGGGCTCTTTAGTGTCTCTATTAGAGAAAGTGATGCCCCTGCATTTAAAGTGGGCCTTTGTTAGGAGCCAAGTTATTTGCACTTTAGTAGTTGCCCTTATTTGGGTGTATATGGAATAGTCTTAGTATGGCCCTGGGCCTATGTAGTGTACGTGGGGGGGAATCTGGCTTTGAACCGCAGTGACACCTTACCCTGTTGTCGCTTCTTATCTTTTGCAGGGCCTCCGGGTCTTGCGTGGCGGGAGACTCGATGGACTGGCTCTCCACCGCCGACCCGACTCCACTAAGAGTCTCACGGGAGTCCCGTGGACTGGCGTCTAGTAAGGTGCAGTAGCTGTAGTTAGGCTTACTTGTTTGGCGTCTTTCTTTGATTGATCCGTGATGGATCTGTCGCTGGTCCCGGGACTGCTTTAGCGTTGCGATGTAGCGGTCGCTGGATTTTGTGCCCTCCGATGGGACCAAGACTGTGTCGGCGCGGTGTGTTCTGCGCTCCAGGTCTCGTGGACGGATCACCCCTCCGGGGGAAGAGGGGAGACGTTCGGCGCGTCACAGGAGCCCGTCGGGCCCGTTTCCACGAGGGTGTGGGAAAATTGCGTGTGCCGCTCCTGGAAAATATCTCCGTGGTCCTGGGGAGTCTGTGACTCTCTGTGTGGCGGTTTTGGGTTGTTTCGGAGTAAATTGACCACTTTATCTCTAAATAATTTGGTCGTCTGGCCGGAGCACCACTAGAGCACGACCGCTCGGCTTGCTTGCAGGACACCAGGTAAAAATAAAAACTTGATATAATGTAATAAGGTAATGACATGCATTTTTAAAATAATATTCAATTAATAAAGCACTTCTTACTATCTATAATTTAGATTTATAACATGTTTCACATTTCCATGTGTCCTTTTAAAGCGCGACTGTAGCAAAAAAAATCTAAATATCTTATTTTCATTACGAAATGAGAAATAAATGGTCTATCGCGTAGATAAATCAAATTAAGTTGAAATACTATGGGGTTGCTTTCTTCTGCTCTGTCTTGATATGTTACAAGAAACAGATGGGGCCTCATTCAAATGCTATTTGGCCAATTGCATAGGTCTCTCTGTCTCTCTCTCTCTCTCTGTGTCTCTCTCTCTCTCTCTCTCTCTCTCTATATATATATATATATATATATATATATATATAGCACAGAGCATTTTTTATTTTACAGAAATTTTTAGTTAGTGAAGACCTTACTTTTAGATAGAAGTTCACTAACTAAACACTTCTGTAACAAAATTGCTATGTGCTTATATAGAGTCCTATTCAATTGGCCAAATCACATTTGAATGAGCCCCATGGATAGGGAGGAGGTCTGAACTGCAACATACTGGTGCTTGTCTTCCAATTCTATTGAATGTAGATCAGACAAGAAAATTCAATTAACAGGCAATTATCATGACATTTATGTTTACATTTCCTTGGTCATTATGTTTTTTTTATCGAGAGATGAATGCTACTTTACCAAGGGAAACATTCAGTTTTCTTAAATTAATATAATTTATTTTAAATGCAAAACAAAATGTTGTTAATATATAGGATATATATATAGGCCTACTAACTTTGTGATATACTGAGAACTGCATACAACACAAGCAGTGCTAATTCACCCTGCACCAAGAACTACTAACTTTGTGAGATACTGAGAACTGCATACAACACCAGCAGGTATGGAGAAGGCTCTGGAAATTGCACCATCCCTGGAGCCAATATCTTTATTAACATAACTACTGTATGTGTGTGATTATATCTGGGCAGGTAGAAATATTTCTAACTAACAACTGCTTCCTGTATCCAGCATGGCTCTCTACACCTTCCCCCATTCATTCCTTGCATAATTACCTTAACTCTCCTCCTACTCAGTCTTTCCTGCCTCCCAAGCGCTCTTTCTCTCATTGCTCTCTCTCTCCTCTTTCTTCCTGACTTTGGGAGATACTGAGAACACTGACCTCCCTATCCAAATTTAGATTTTATTTATAGACCCATGGAAAACACCTGACTTTCCTATTTGCAGATTATATTATCTCAACACTAGGGGTCATCCAACATACTAGAGTCTTTCACCTCATGTCCCTCACCTCTCCCACTAAATAAAAACCTTTCTAACTTTCACTTTCTTCTTGACCCTTGCTATTACTTATCTGTTACTCTTCCCCAGGTCTCTGCCCTTTCATTCCCTTTAGGTTGTAAGTAGCAAGTTTCTAGTCTTGTATGGTGCTTTGGAAAAAAAGCACTTTTTGCAAAGATTCTAAGCTCAAATATGGCCCATCAATTTCTAATTTGTTAATATTGTATTTCCTTTGTTCTTATCTCCTGAACAGCGCTACAGAATGTGTTGGCGCGATACAAATAAAAGTTAATAATAATAGGACATGTTCTTTTAAATGTATACAAAAAAACATTTTTAGGATACTCTGAAACCAGAAAAAACGCAGCTAAGTAGTGTTAAAATGTACTATCAAAAGGCAAGCCAAAAACAGTGCAAAATACAGTGCAGTGACAAATGATTCAACATATCTATTGGAAATATGTCCCCATCATTGAATGATGGATCAAAAAATAATGACTCCTAAAGGAGTAATGCTAATAGCTGACCAAATAGGCAATCCTCATATGCAAAAGTAATTGCTACTCCTAGGATTGCTAAACGAATATTGCACTATTTTGTAAAAAAAACACACTATTAAAACCACTAGAGCAAGGGTACTCTCCCCATAATAAATCTGTAAATATATTATATATAAAGAGTGCCAAATCCATTGTATATACAATGTCACAAATGCAAAAATAATTGCAGTTCCCCTGCTTGTTTAAGACCCACAAATAGGTGTAATATCCACCAGTTGTGGCCTAAGCATGACTGAATATTACGTTCCTCTATGGGGGACCTCCTTGCTCCAAGAAAGATTATATTTGCCAACGGTCTGTTTCATTCCCGACTGAGCTTTCTCACAGGCTGATGCAGTATTATATTTAGCGGGCTTATAAAGCCCTATATTTTCGGTATTAAAAACATCACTGCATTATCGCGTCCATACGATATTACTTGTGTGTGTGATGTAGCTCCGTGATGCACATGAATACGTCATTCAATGCAAAATAACTTTATTAAACTATACATGGCCATACGCTATTGTGTGTATGCATCAATACTCAGCCTTGTAACTACTTCATGAATGTAAACACTTTCTTCATTTCAAAACAGCATCATTAAAGCTATATATAGCATTGTATAAAAAAATATATAATAAATTACTTTCAAATAAGGTTACATTTATTGAACCATACTAGTTGTGCAGGCTTTGGTTGTCTAATTTATTCTTACAGTTCTATATTGATAAATCAACACTTAAAGCCATCAAGTGGTATCTATGACAGAGGGGTCATTACTTGAAATATAACCTATATCTTTGTTCATAAGGTGCAAAATAAATAAAAAAAATTAAAAAAAATTAAAAATTTAATACAGTAATTATTTTTTTGTGTCCAGAAATTTTATATATCCAAAATCTAATATAGTAATATAATAATGAAACGTATAGTGATACAGTTTATGTGACATTGGTGAATGAAGCAATGATTTCATAAATAAATCTTTTAAATAATGTGAAGTAAATAATCATTACTTTGAAACATTTACTATTTATGTATTTGCCCAAATATAATTAGGCTTTATCATCATAACTACAACAAAAAATGATATACAATGCATTGTTTAAAATGCAAAAAATATAGAAATAATAATTTATAATTAATGTATATAATTATATATAATTGTCCATCTAGTGAACTATACCTTTCAACATTCAAAGTAAAGACATATTGTCCACCATTTTAAATTCTTTAGAGAAAAGCAGAATAAGAAAACCCCTCATTTAGGCCTTTCGGATACTTAGAATCCAACATGAAAATCTATTTACTCTCCAGTTGTAAAAGTTGTGTGCCCAAATTTCCACCTCTTGTGTCTGGGAATACTCTGTCAATTACAAACAACTTCATAGAGTCCGGTCTGTTACCATGAAAATACTTCCTGTGTCTCGAGACAGGAGTGTCCAGTTCCTTAACTACTGAATAGACGTGTTCAGGGATTCTTCTGTGTAACGGACGTATAGTTTTTCTCACATAGAGTTTCTGGCAAGAGCACGTCATAACGTAAATTACGTTGGTAGTATTAAAATGTACAAAACTTTTAACTGGAAATGTTTCTTCCATCCTTGGGTCCACAAATAATTGATTGGGCTGAATATACTTGCAAGCCCTACAATGGCCACATTTATACAGTCCACATGTTGGTTTGAGCCATGATTTATAAAAGCTTTTTACCTATATATCTCTGAAAATATTGTTTCTCCAATATGTGATGGATGCTTTTTCAGGTAAATACTCTTTCAATGTTGGATCTTCTTTAAGTTTGTACTAATGTTTATTTAGTATTCTTTTCACATCACACCAATCATTGCCAAATGACATTACACATCTTATCTGTTCTTTCCAATATTCTTTCCTTTTGGCTATAGAAGAGGTCAAATCTATCTATTGACAATGCTCTCTTATAGGCTCTTTTTAGGGCACGGTTTGGATATCCACCTTGTTTGAATCTCAACCTTGATTGTCAGCTTGCTCTTTAAATTCAACTTGACTGTCACAGTTCCTTTTTTAGCCTAAGGTACTGGCCTATTGGTATGCCGGCCATTAAGCCTACAGGGTGCTGGCTAGACCAGTGCAATAATGAGTTTGAGGGAGTAGGTTTTCTATATGCAATGTATGTATTTTACCCATGTCATGTTTTGTAAGGCATTACTCCAAAAACTCTGTTTTCTGATTGTCAATTGAATAAGTACATTTCAGACCTAAATGATTATTGTTGAGTTCTTTAATAAAATATTCAAACTCTTGTCTCGGTCCAGCCCACAATACTAAGACGTCACCGATATAACGTTGCCATAGCATTATTTTATCAGAAAAATACTACCATTTGATCTGAGAATACATATGTTTTTTTCCCAGTGCCCCAAATATAAGTTGGCATAATTTGGGGCATGTGATGTCCCCATAGCAGTTCCTTTATTTGTTTGTACCAACGTTTGTCGAACAAGAAGACATTTTTGGTAAGAATAAACTTAAGCTGCTTGACAATTAATTAATTGAACTCTCCTTTAGCATTACTTTGCATACTCCAATAATGCTCAACAGCTGTTAGACCCTGCTCATGGGGTATACTAGAGTATAATTGTTCGACATCAATGGTCACTAATAGCAAGGAATTACTTTTGCATATGAGGATTGCCTATATGGTCAGCTATTAGCATTACTCTTTTAGGAGTCACATATGATGGAGGGTTATTTCATTATTTTTTGGTCCATCATTCAATGATGGGGACATATTTCCAATAGATATGTTGATTCATTTATCAGTGTGCTGTATTTTGCACTGTTTTGGCATATTCAAATTCTTTTAAATGTATCATAGAAAGTCTTGGATTACAGTCATTTAACATTTACTCTTTTAAAGAACTTTAGTTGATAATCATCAGTTTTAGTTTAATACCTTTTTTATATGCAATTATGCTGCAGTGGAATCAACATTTTTGGTTTCTGATGTTCAACATGATCCAATGGGAG
Source organism: Discoglossus pictus (assembly GCA_027410445.1). Lineage (NCBI taxonomy): Eukaryota > Metazoa > Chordata > Amphibia > Anura > Alytidae > Discoglossus > Discoglossus pictus. The sequence goes on from CM050174.1 coordinate 56,202,919, forward strand.
GACTCTTCTATTTGCGTGAGGAAAACATGGCAGCTAAAGCTGCCACTGGTTTCATTAGGACTAAGGAAGAGCTTATTAGTTTACAAGGTAAGACCCTCCTTAAACAGCAGCAGAAAGGAGAAATCATGTAAAAAAACGTATAGCCTGCAGTGAAATATTTAAAGAATGTGTTTATTTTTGTGTTAATCTTTTGGGAGAAAACACTTAAATGAAAAGATTGAGTAAGCTTAGACCCCAAGGAGTAACTGTGTCACTTTAGCTGGTTTCCTGCTATTAATGCATGGATTTACTTACAGAGAGCCCAATTTAATTGCCCGAATCACAATTACATCAGCCCGTAATGGAGGCCGTAAATATTACTGATGTTCAATTGGCTACTTTTAGCTGCTTGCATTTCAATTTGCGAGTTCAATTGCAAATTGGACTTCTAAACACTAAAGGCCTCATTCAATTCCGATTAGCTACTTTTGGGCTACTTGCTCCAGTAGCTCTACTTTTACTTGCCTATTCAATTGGTCCATGCGCACAAGTTAGTCCCTCTTCAGGATAATCACAAACCCTGCCGTCGTAAGTAAGCATCTACGGGCCTGAACATGAAGCCATAACGCCCCCTATAGCCACAGCCAATGGAAACAGAGATTGTCATCATGACATCAATATTTCCAAGCCTGTAGGACTTGTTAAAATGCACTTAGCACACAAAAGAGAAAAAGAACATTGGAAACCAATGACAACATTCAAATCATGTTAATAATGGAAAACTATAGATTTAGGCTATATTAAAAAAATATCTTTATTAACAAAAAAAATAAAAAATCTGACGTTTAAAAATAAATACATATTGTAAATGATTAATTTTAAAAAATCTGAGAAAAAAATCCACATTGGTTCAAATATTTGAATATATATAATACTAGTTATGTTCCACCTCTCAAAGTATATAATGGGAAAGGTCCCTATGCTGTGGAGCAGAGTTTATATTAGGGCCCACTACTTGTAGAACATTTAACTACACTGTCTTGGGGAGAAAACTAAATAGGAAAGGACATCTAAGAATACATTATGTCCTAAGTCTATATATTAGAGTGACAACAGTATATGGAGAGGTGCTACACTAGTGTATATGTCCCGAAAAGATCACATATATATTCTACATTAGATGGTTAAATCACAGTTCATTCATAACTATACCATGATGACAGTCAGATCAAAAAAATAATTCCACAAATATCATGTATATATTCTATTATGGTAATCAGATCACAATTCATTCCACAAATATCCTAATAGAAAAATATTTGAATTTATAAACAATCCTATATCACATTGGTGGGATGAATCTCATGACTGGACTGTTAATCTGGATGGTTATAACCTATTTAGGAAAGATAGGGGAAATGGTAAAAGAGGAGGAGGGATCTGTCTTTATGTTAAGCCTGAATTTAAGCCTATAGTTAGAGAAGATATTTATGCTGGCACTAATGGCATCATTGAATCCTTGTGGGTTGAGCTAAATAGTGGAGGAGCTAATTCTAAATGCATATTGGTGGGAGTATGCTATAAACCCCCAAATATAGCTGAAAGTGAGGAAATACAATTATTGTTACAGATTGGAAATGCAGCTAAGCATGGGCAAGTTCTAATAATGGGAGACTTTAATTACCCTGATATAAACTGGATAAACGAGACCAGCAGCTCAGCTAAGGGGAGCAGGTTCTTGAGTACACTCAGGGATCATTATCTAGCCCGGGTAATACAAGAACCTACTAGAAATGGGGCCATCTTGGATTTAGTCATCACAAGTAATATTGATATAATATCAAATGTAAAAATAGGGGAACAGTGATCACAACACAGTCTCATTTGAGATTGAATACAAAAAACAGAGTTGTAAGGGGCCAACAAAAACTCTAAATTTTAAAAGGGCTAACTTTAATGGGCTACGGGCAGCAATACAACATATAGAATGGGACAAAGAACTTACAGGGAAGAATACTGAAAATAAATGGACAACATTCAAATCCTTACTAAATAAACATACTCATCAGCATGTACCATGTGGAAATAAAATAAATAGGAGTAAATCACATCCCATGTGGCTTAACAATGACTTAAAGATCATGATGAGGAAAAATAAATATGCATTTAAATTATACAAGAAGGAGGGAACAGAGGCATCTTTATGTGACTATAAGGAAATCAACAAGGCTTGCAAAAGGGCTATTAGACTGGCTAAAATAGAAAATGAGAAGTCAGTTGCAATGGAAAGTAAGACTAACCCTAAAATATTTTATAAATATATTAATGGGAAGAAGGCCAGGAAGGAATCGATAGGACCATTACAATGGGACACAGGCCATCTGATAATTAGTGACCAGGAAAAGGCAGATGAGCTAAATAGGTTCTTTTCGTCGGTTTACACAAGGGAGGTACCAGTGGTTGGGACACTGCAACATAATGGGGCTACACTACCTTCACTAAATAATTGGTTAACGCAGGAAGAAATACAAAAGAGGTTGGAGAAAATAAATGTTAATAAAGCCCCAGGTCCTGATGGAATACATCCAAGGGTACTGAGGGAGCTGGGTTCTGTAATAGCCAAACCATTATATCTAATCTTTAAAGACTCGCTCACTACAGGGTCTCTACCAGATGACTGGAGAAAAGCAGAGGTGATACCTATATTTAAGAAGGGATCTAGAGCAAATCCGGGGAATTATAGACCAGTGAGCCTCACTTCTGTAGTTGGGAAGCTTTTAGAAGGGTTAATAAGGGACAGAATACAAGAATATGTCTATTTGAACAGGATCATAGGTAGCAGTCAACATGGATTTATGAAGGAAAGGTCGTGTCAGACCAATCTAATTAGTTTTTATGAGGAGGTTAGTAGGAACTTGGATCAGGGCAACTCAGTGGATGTAGTCTTTTTAGATTTTTCAAAGGCATTTGATACAGTGCCACATGGAAGACTAGTGAGCAAACTAAGGGATACAGGAATTGCAGTAAATATCTGCTCATGGATCGAGAGCTGGCTAAAAGACAGGAAGCAAAGGGTTGTTGTAAATGGAACATACTCCGATTGGTCTAATGTGATAAGTGGGGTTCCTCAGGGCTCAGTATTGGGTCCTCTCCTTTTTAACATATTTGTTAATAGCATTGAAGTAGGACTCGAATGTAGTGTCTCCATTTTTGCTGATGACACTAAGTTGTGCAAGGTAATAAAATCAGATAATGATGTACTTTCCCTACAAAAGGATTTGCATAAATTAGAGAAATGGGCGGCTAAATGGCAGATGAGATTTAATACAAATAAATGTAAGGTTATGCATTTGGGAAGGAACAATAGCCAAGCAATCTATAATCTTAATGGAGCAAATCTAGGGGTATCAGATATTGAAAGGGATTTGGGAGTACTAGTGGACAACCACCTAGGTAACAGCGCTCAAAGCCAAGCAGCGGCTGCAAAGGCAAATAAAATATTAGCATGTATTAGGAAGGGTATAGAAGCCAGGGAAGAAGATATAATTCTGCCACTATACAAATCTCTAGTACGCCCTCATTTGGAATATGGAGTACAATTTTGGGCACCACCTCACAAAAAAGACATTTTAGAGCTGGAAAAAGTACAGAGAAGGGCTACAAAACTAATAAGAGGAATGGAGGGGCTAAGTTATGAAGAAAGACTAGCAAAATTAAACTTATTTTCGCTAGAAAAAAGGCGTCTAAGAGGAGATATGATTACGTTATTTAAATACATCCAGGGTCAATATAAGGCTTTGTCAAGTGAACTTTTTGTAGCAAGAGATTTTCAACTGACAAGAGGACATCCGTTGAGGTTAGAGGAAAAAAGATTTCACCTTAAACAAAGAAAAGGGTTCTTCACAGTTAGGGTGGTTAAACTGTGGAATTCTCTACCAAAGGAGGTGGTGACAGCGAATTCGATAGACAACTTCAAAAAGGGGTTATATATATTTCTGAATAAAGAGGGCATTCAAGGCTATCCTAGATAACTAGCAAGGAAAATTGATCCAGGGAGAAATTTGATCGCCAGTTTCTGGGGTCAGGAAGGAATTTTGCTTTTTTTTTCCCTTATGAGACAATTGGCAAAGTTTCAATGTTTTTTTTTTTTATGTTTGCCTTCCTCTGGATCAATTAACAATAATTAACAATTAACAATAATAATAAATAGTCCAAATTAAAAAGATCAATAGAGATCTAAAAAGGTTAAACTTGATGGACTAACTCTTTATTCATTCTCCAATACTATACGATTAATAATTATTTAATCAATAATTTAATTAATAACTAATCCGCATATTGCAGATCAGAGGAGATCTTAACAGGTTGAACTTGATGGACTGAAAGTCTTTTTTCAACCTTAATTACTATGTAACTATGTAACTATAATTAGAATAAGTGCCTGAGGAGTGGGTGAGATTAATTAATTTATACAAATATATACAATTTATATTACACGGGGAGCCTCAATGAGCGTTACATCAAGTATTCATAGCCCAAAGTTACATAAATACCAAACTGTATTATATATACTTCACCATATTATATGAGTAGATGCTATAGATAAACTGTTTTAGTGTTTGAGCAAACCATATTGATTCATATAACATTACAGGTCTAGTCATAGATTCCTATCGCCAAATTGTAGTATAACAAAGCATATCACATATTATAATAGTCAAACTATGAATCGTTGTTATGATTTGCGAGCTCGCGTAGCAAAATGAGGGGCCGCATTTGCGGAAGGTGTAGGCTTTAACATCGCCTGCATTGAGCCGAAGGCTCATTGCAGGCCGCAAATGCAGACCCTCGTGAAGGGAGGCTCAAAGGCGCCTCACACGCGGTTACAAACACCCACACAAGCGGCACTTTACCAACAATACAACCCGACGTACATTTACGGACTTAGCAGACAAAAATACGAGACGTGGGACTTAGAAAAAAAAACATTACGACCTTGTAAAAATACGAACTTAACAGTCAAAACACAATAAATACACACAAAAAACACATAAAAATTTTACCCACACCAAAGGGGGGCACCCAGGACCTCTGCAAGTGAAGTTACACCTCCATTTAAGTCCAAATTCACGAGTTTAGACACACGAAAATCCCCTAAGCGAGAGAAAAAATGACCACCGAAAAAACCCGTAAACGAGGCTACAGGACCCTAAACACGTAAAACAGCACCAAGCACATACAGCTTTTCCGAAAAGCCGTACGAGGTAAAGATACGCTTTTACTAAGGACGGAAAATCCTACACACCAGCATCACATTCACATTCGCGCCAATGCGAAAGTACACAGCTACACTAACGCCTTTACCTCGCGCACGCACCACATTTACACTACACACTGCACACATTGCTGACACAACACAGCTACAGAAACGTGCAAAACTACACTGGATGCTGCAGGAACATAGAAACAGATTGTCAGCTCTTCAGCACAATGCTTCCTGCATATATTACTTAGGAATAGGTAAACTATATTAATTAATTAATTTATTAATTATTTCATTGGCATACAACAAGACATATACACAAAAAAAAAACTCTAATAAGAAACAAAAAACTACAAAAAAAAACAGCTGCGCAATGAGCACCAAAGGTCCCCACGCTAAAAAATTCATAAAACATTACCTCACTTACGATTTCATGACCGTCATTTTTTGACGGGCAAGTTGCTAGTAATATATAATTTATCCTCAATGTGTGAATAAATATATTCCACAGATACCAATTAATTATCCATATCAAGTATTATAAGGGTATTGAACAATGTAAGAGACCAGATAACATGGAGTAATTCATGAATCAGAAGTAATGCCGATCCGACGTCTGACAATGTCAAACATAAGTCATTATGAAATGTTAGATCCTGGAAATAATACAATTGGGCATAAGGAAAGGAAACTTGGCAACAGAATTACCAAGTGGATTGTATTATTAAATACCCCTATACCAAATGGGTTAAATGAGAATTGTAACTTTTCCATGTTTTTGTAAATAAGATGGCTCCAAGCATCTGCGTCTTCTTATTGACTGCAATCTGTATCCCATTCTAATTGGCTGAAGGCAATAGCGCCTACTGGATTAGAATTGATTGACCAGTACATCATATAGGGGTGTATCCCATTCTAAATAGCTCACACCTTTGCGCCTTTTGATTGGCATATGCAATATGATTGACATAGTTTTCAGCCAATCAGAAGGCACCATTTGTGTCAGAGGAGCTCTGTTAGATTTTGTTATGTTTTTAGCCTGTTGGTTTTTTTTGGAGGGGCCCTGCTGTTGAAGACTCGGAGGGGGGCATTGGGGAAAGGTAAGTGTACTAATTACAGTGTAGTGTGTTATATGTTCTATGTATTTATATAGTAATTGTAAAGTTTATTTTTTTTTGTAGGGGTGCCTGACCTGTGGACATCTATGGATGGGCCCTTGACTAGGGTCGAAGCAAAGAAAACCATTGTTGCTGGAGGGGAATTTTTGCAAGGTATGTGGTATAATTTAAACTGTATTTTATTGCTGGGTGTGGGTTTTTGTGTTATTGTGATAGGGATGTTTTATTTTAGGTTGTAGTTGTATTATTTAATGTGAGTATTTTTATTTCATTTTCCCGTGAGTAGTGGGGTGTTTTTATTTTATGTAGTGTTTCTTTTTTCTGTAATTTAGCTTTTTTAATTATCTGTAATGTAGCTTATTTATTTTTCTTTCATGTGGCTTTTAGATATTTTGTATTGTTCTATTTCTTATTTTCTGTAATGTTCTTTTTTATTTTCTGCAATCTATGTTTTTTTATTTTTTGTAATTAGTGGGGTGTTGGTGGGTTTAACCGGGTGTTAGGTAGGTAGTATAGGGTTAATAGGTTAGGGTATGAGTTGGGTAGGTGTTAGGTAGGTAGTGTAGGGGTTAGTAGGTTAGGGTAGGAGGGAGTTTATAGGATAGGGGTTTACTGGGCACATTTGGGGTTAAATAGGACCAGTTAGGGTTAAAGAGGACTGGATAGAGTTAAATAAGTCTAAAAAATTATAACTTTAATTGGATACTATATCCCAAAAATCTTCTAGGTATACTAAAAAAGTGCTAACTAGGTACAAACAAGGGAAGAGCAACAATATACAGGAGCTCACTGGTGGCTCCTGCAGTCCCAAAATTTGTCTTCAGGTATGACAACCCTCATAAGTCAGAATACACTGATAATCCTGTTGATACAGGATATACTGATAATCATAGGTATTGTCCAAATAGTTTAAAAGCACAAAAATATGTATACTTAAAAACAAAATATGGAAAGATTATCAAGGGCTCTTCAGAGGCAATTCATACATTTATTTACCTTAGAATCAAAATAACATTTAGCAAATATATTTGCAGTTCAGCTTCCATGTTTCCAAGGTATTATCATATTGAAAGATTGCCAAATGTCTGTCACGCCATAATCCAGTAGAGTCTGTCCCAAAACTAAAGAATCTATTGCCAACGGGCCATTTCGTTCATCATAGTGGACTTTCTCTGAGGCTAAGTTCATAGCTTGCCTTGCTGGCTTAAAAAGCCTGTCTACTTCCGGGTTTGCCGTATTGTGCAATGACGTTGCCGCTGTGACGTCATGACGTCAGCATAATCGCGCGTGAACGCAAATTTAAGTTCTAATAACTTTATTGTTCTTGTTGACATTGTGTGATGACGCAATTCAAAGGTTTGATAACTTTATTGTGCTTTTAAGAGAGCAGGAACTGGATAATCATTTATACTTGGGTTTCAGCTGAAATTACATCACATATAATAGTTGTCAAACTACGAGACGTCGTCACACTTTGCGAGCTCGCAAAGCAAGCTTGCAAGAACTGCAACCCTCGTGGAAGGTGAAGTCTCCAATGTCGTTTGTACGCACGACTAAGAAAAAAAAACCACCTCGGAACCAACCTTAACGTAACAAAGACCCACACGCACTAAAAATACGACCATAACGGCCGAACCACGCGCACCTAAAAACAGTCAAAACACACCAAATATTTACAAAAACTACATAAAAAGCTTACCCATAGCAAGGGGGGCACCCAGGACCTCTGAAAGTGAAGTTACACCTCCATTTAAGTCCAAATTCCTGAGTTCAGACACGAAAATCCCCTAAGCAAGAGAAAAAATGGCAGCCGAAAAAACGAAAACGAGGCTCACCTCGGAAACCTGCATTAACCTCAGAACCAACCTTTAATGTAACAAACACCCATACGCACGAAAAATGGTGGAACCGCGTGCACCTAAAAACACCTAAGCTCGGAGCCCTGCATTAACCCCACATTAACAATTGCAGTGGGGGTCCCCCGCTGCAATGAAAATTCAAAATTCCTGCGTTAAAGGACCTGTTGTAAAAGAAAACAAATATACACTATCTCCCTGTCAATCATGGGGGTCAATACAGACCCCCATAAACCCCTCATTAACCCTGTCACTCATGGGGGTCAATACAGACCCCCATAAGCCCTTCATTAAGCCTGTCACTCATGGGGGTCAATACAGACCCCCATAAGCCCTTCATTAAGCCTGTCACTCATGGGGGTCAATACAGACTCCCATAAGCACTTCATTAACCCCTTCACTCATGGGGGTCCATACAGACCCTCATAAGCCTCTATTTAACCCCATCAGTCCCATAAGAGTATATTAAGACCATTATGGGCCTGTTACAACACTACATTAACCACATAAGTGCCATGATGGTCCTCAAGGACCATTATGGCACTAAGTATAAACACTACACTGCACTATACCCCCCAATAAAACATTAAATATCAACTAAACACCCTCTACACTAACCTATTAACACCTACACTACCTACCTACCCCCTAATAACGACCACCACTCTAATTACAGAAAATAAAAAAGCCTAAAGTCACACAAAATATCTATATTACAGAAAATAAAAAAAAACTAAGTCACAAAAATTGCACACCTGAAAAGGAAATACATATAATACATACAATACAAATACATACAATATAATACATACAAATACAATACAATACAAATACATACAATTAAATACGATACAATACACCCCTATCTAATATACATCACACTATCTAAATAAATACCATAATCTAATATACATCCTATCTATATAATAATACAGCCCCAATCTATCTAAATAAATACCATAATCTAATATACATCCTATCTATATAATAATACATCCCCAATCTATCTAAATAAATACCATAATCTAATATACATCCTATCTAAATAATAATACATCCCCAATCTATCTAAATAAATACCACAATTTAATATACAATACATTCGACGCTATCTATATAAAACACATACCCCTAGCTAACATACAGTAAATGCTATCTATATATAAAATAATCTAATTCTAAGCTAAAATAAAATAATTAGGACCACTTACCTTTGCAGATGTCCATTGAGATCAGCCACCTACAAAAAAAAAAAAAAAAAATTAGTGCAACACGTTTACACTACATAAATAAACTATCTATACATTCTAAATATTCTACTCACCTTTCAGGCATGTCCCATCCTTATTCTTTTAATCTTCTTCGAGCGGCACCTGTTAAAAAAAACACAACATTAATACACATACATAAACACAAAATAAACATAATCTACATTGTACTTACCTCCCCGCGATGTCTCTGGCCTCCTCCCGATCCTCTTCGGCCACGCCCTGTATAAAAACAAAAAATAATCACAAGGCGCAGATGCCTTCAGCCAATCACAATGGAATAGACCCCCACAAGGTGATTGGTTGGAGCATCTGCGCATTCTGATTGGTTGCACTGACAATAGCCAATCACAATGGAATACACCCCCACGTACTGATTGGTGAAGGATTTGTGCATTCTCATTCGCTATTGTTAATATCAATCAATATTACAGCCAATGGGAAGGCGCAGATGTCTTCACCAATCAGTACGTGGGGGTATATTCCATTGTGATTGGCTGATGGCAGTAAAGTCTTAGGATTGGTTCAAATAAAGATTGACAGGTGTGTTATCCAATCAGCGTTGTATTTTGGGGTGTATACTTTTTTCATTGGTTCACAATTGGGGTCTTCTCATTGGCCGAATTTGATAGACAGCCTTTTCAGCCAATCAGAAGCCGCCATTGCCAATTTTATTCTGGAACACTCCGTAGGAAGCTCATTAGCGTCGGAGACATCCGCCAGGGCAGATGTGTGTTGTTTTTTTTTTTTTTTTTTTTTAACGAGCGGATGCTTCCAGAGCAGAACATTAGGAGGCCGGAGACATCGCGGAACGGTAAGTATAATGTAGATTGTTTTTATTTCCCTTTGTTTTAGGTTTATGTATGTTTACTAATGTAATGTTTTTTTTTAACAGGAGCAGCGCCGGAGAAGACGCAAAGATGAAGGACGGAACATGGAGGACATGACATGCTGGGACGTGACATGCTGGAACGGGACATGCTGGAAAGGTGAGTATAATATTTAGAATATTTAGAAAGTTTACAATGTTTAGTTATTTCATGTAAACGTGTTGTATTCATTTTTTTAACCTTTTTTTACCGTAGTTTGGTGATCTGAAGAAACATCTCAAAGGTAAGTGGTCTTAATTATTTTATTGTAGCTTAGAATTAGGGTAGCTATATATAGATAGCATGTATTGTATATTAGATATATAGGGGGATGTATTATTAGATAGTAATTTATATTAGATAGTGGGATGTATATTACATTACATAGTGGGATGTATATTACATAGTGGGATATATATTACATAGTGGGATGTATATTACACAGTGGTGTATTGTATTGTATTTAATTGTACTGTATTGTATTTAATTGTATTGTATTGTATTATATGTATTTCCTTTTCAGGTGTGTAATTTTTTTTAAATGTAGTGGACAGGCGGGGGGGGGGGGGGTTGTAATGTATTTTTTTATTTTCTCTAATGTACATTTTTTATTTTTGGTGATTTTAGTTTTTTTTATTTTATGTAATGTAGATTTCGGCTTTTTAATGAATTTAGTTAGTTCAGGCACACAGTACACTCACAAACAGCATTTCAACACTTTCTTTTATTGACCGTCATTTTTTGACGGGCAAGTCGCTAGTAGGAAATAATGAATAAAAAGCACTAAGAAAAAAATATATAATCCCTCATGATGTCGAAGGACTTGTTAATGTAAATTTAAAAAAATTATGAAAAAAATTATAAAATATTAAAAAAATATATCAGAAAAATTATTATATGTGTGATAAAAAATGGTGAACTTATTGATAATGGAAAAATATAAATTTTCACTGTGAAATAATTATGTGTGTTATGATTAACTGTGGAAATATTAATAATTAAAGAATATATTTACATTATTGTATTGTCTACGAAACAGTAAAAACAACAACAATTAGATCTACTAAATAAATATACAATGAATCCTAGTTTTTGACAACAAAAACAGAAACAAAAAGGGACACCACCATTGCCTATTAACAGAGAAAAAATGGAGGAAATTACCATCATGGAAAATATTGGTCAAATAAAGGACTCCAGAAGAGTTAATAGATTGAATAAAAATTCAATCAATCAACAATGTAATAACTCTTTAAAAACACAAATGCAACCTGAAAAAGCAAGCAAAGATTTAAATATGGAAGAAGCACATATTATTAATCTTTCCAATCTTGTATTAAATGAAACACACAAGTCCATGTTAACAAAAGGTCTGTCGTTTATACCAAATAATTCAAATGTGTTTAACAACTTTAAATACATTAACCTCTTTGTTAGAAAATTGGCCCAAAAAAAGTGGTTCCTAAACAAAGAAGAATGACATTTGAATCAACTAGAAGTGTATAGTGAACAAATAGAAGCCTTCAAAGTGTTGATGGCTCTATTAGATTAACAAAAAACATCCCCACAAGGAAAGATACAACAAATGCAAAAATGAAATGCAAGTAAATTTACACTGGATCTAAGCAAGTTCATTAATATAAAGTTCTTCCTGGACATGGTGGAGAAGGATCTAAAAGAATTTGCTGAAAGCATAGAAAAGCAAAATACCTATAAGGATTCAAAACATAATTTGAACAAGCAAGAGAGAAAAGCTCTAAAATAACTAAGCAATAGAAATACTGTCATCAAACTAGCTGACAAGAGGGAAATGTCGGCTAATGAAGGAGTCAGATTACCTTGACATGTGCAATAAGGTGTTACAAAACAATGCAACATATAAAGTTTTAAAAGAAAATCGTGCTAACAAATTCAGGAAAGAATTACAAGCAATATTATGCTATGCAAAAGATAGGAAGTTGCTTGATCAAGCTACCTATGATTTTTTTATTCCCAAAATATATTACTACAGCTACATTCTATACACTTCCCAAAGTGCATAAGCAAGTCATCCCAGTACCAGGTGGCCCCGTTGTTTCCAGTAATAACTGTTTGACAGAAAAGATAAGAATGTTTATTGATGAACATCTGAAGGAAATAGTTAAAATTATTTACAAGATACTTTGGATGTCTTGAAACAAATGGACGGCATCACAGTACCAGAAGAAACTTGGCATTGCAGCAGTTGAATATTTCCTCAGTATGCAAAGCAATAAAGATATAGAATTCAATGAATTCATTATCCGATTACTTAGATTTACATTAACAAAAAAATATTTTTTGTTTAATAACAGCTGGTATCAGCAAACCAAGACGAACGGCCATGGGAACGTCCTGTGCCCCAAGTTACATAAATTTGTACTTGGGGCATTGGGAAGTGACACAAGTATTCAGTGAAACCATGCAGCAATAGACTGAAAAAATTGTGCTTTGGCAATGATTTATTGATGATATACTTGTATTTTGGTCTGGTTCTAAAAAGTAATTTGAGGATTTTATGAATATCCTAAACCACAATGATTGGGGCCTGAAATTCACCCATTTTTTTAATGATCAAAAAATGGAATTATTGGATTTAAACCTCATAAAAGATGAGAAAGGAAATATAGACACTTCAGTATTCTGCAAACCTATAGCCTCAAACTCTCTCCTCGATTGGTCGAGTCAGCATCCTGTCACATTAAAAGCCGGAATACCGATAGGGCAATATCTTAGATTGAAAAGAAATTGCAACAGTATAACTGACTTAAAAAAACAGGCAAAAGATCTCCGGAAAAGATTCAAACAACGTGGGTATCCAAACCGCATCTTGAAGAGAGCTTATAAAAGAGCATTATTAAGCGAATGTGAAGATTTGTTGTATAAAAAAGAAAATCAAAACGTAAAAGAACCAGATCAAACAATACGTTGTATAATGTCATATTGCAATGACTGTAAATCTATAAAAAAACATCTTACAAAAAGCATTGGTATATTCTAAGAGAGGACAAAATACTTAGGGAGCCCCTAACTGAAGAACCCTCCATTACTTACAGGAGAAATAACAGTGTAAAAGACACCTTGGTAAAAAGCTTTTACAATCCTCCAAAACCAACTACCAAAGGCCTCTTCAAATGTGGGCATTGTTGAGCTTGCCAGTATATTCAACCTAGCAAGAACTTCATATACAAAAATACAGGAAAAGAATACCCAGCGAAGAGCTTCATGAACTGGGAGACTACACATGTGATATATGTGATGGCTTGTCCATGTCAGAAATGTTATGTTGGTAAAACGTTCTGCCAACTGCAAAGGAGCATACTTGAACATGTATATTCTATCACAAAAGATTTAGATACCCCTGTCTCCAGACATATAAAAACATTTCCATAGAAATAAACTAGAAGCCATGAAATTTCAAGTTCTTGAGAGGCTATATGTTGGTCCAAGAGGAGAAAATATATATAAAAGATTACTTCAAATAGAAAGCATTATCACGCAATGTCAACAAGAACAATAAAGTTATAAGAACTTGAAATTGCGTTCACGCGGGATTACGCTGACGTCATGACGTCACAGCGGCAACGTCATTACACAATACACCAATCCCGGAAGTAGACAGGCTTTTTAAGCCAGCAAGGCAAGCTATGAACTTAGCCTCAGAGAAAGTCCACTAGGATGGACGAAATGGCCCGTTGGCAATAGACTATTTAGTTTTGGGACAGACTCTACCGGATTATGATGTGGCAGACATTTGGCAATCTTTCAATATGATAATACCTTGGACATATCGAAGCTTAACTGCAAATATATTTGCTATATGTTATTTCCAGGTAAATAAATGTATGAATTGCCTCTGAAAACCATTGATAATTTCTCCAGTTGATTTATGTATTTCTGGTTGCCATTTTTTGTTTTTAAGTATACATATTTTTGTGCTTTTTAACTATTTGGACAATACCTATAATTATCAGTATATACTGTATCAACAGTATTATCAGTGTATTCTGACTTATGAGGGTTGTCATACCTGGAGACCAATTTTGGGAACTATAGGAGCCACCAGTGAGCTCCAGTATATTGTTGCTCTTCCCTCACTATATATCAATATGAGTAGGATTATATCCTTATATGTTTGTACCTAGTTAGCACTTTTTAGTATACATAGCGACACATTTTTCGAAAATATAGTATACAATTAATGTTACATAGTTACATAGTAATTAAGGTAGGGTTTCAGTTCATCAAGTTCAACCTTTTAAGATCTCCTCTGATCTGAAATATGCGGATTAAATATTAATTAATTAGTTGTTAATTAATTATTAATCAATTATTTAATTATTTATTTTTTATTTTATTTTTAACTATTAATTAATCCAGAGGAAGTCAAACAGAAAAAAAAACAAAGTGAGACTTAGCCAATTGTCTCAAAGGAAAATAAATAAATAAATAATTCCTTCCTGACCCCAGATACTGGCGATTGGATTTCTCCCTGGAGCAATACTGTCTCTCTAATTATCCATGATAAGCCTGAATTCCCTTTTTAATTAGAAATAAATCCAGTCCCCGTTTAAAGTTATCTATCGAATCCGCTGTCACCACCTCCTCTGGTAGAGAATTTCACAGATTAACCACCCTTACTGTGAAGAACCCTTTTCTTTCTTTAAGGTGGAATCTTTTTACTTCTGACCTCAAGGGATCCTCTCTTTTCAGTTGAAAACCTCTTGGAAAAAAAAGCTCCCTTGACAAATCTTTATACTGACCCTGGATGTATTTATATAAGGTAATCATATCTCGTCTTAGACTCCTTTTTCTAGAGATAATAAGTTTAATTTTATTAGTCTTTCTTCATAACTTAGCCCCTCCACTAATTAGTTTTGTTCTTTTTATGAAGTGGTGCCCAAAATTGTACTCCATATTCCAAATGAGGGCGTACTAGAGATTTGTATAGTGGCAGAATTATATTTGCTCCCCTTGCTTCTATACCCTTCTTGATACATGCTAATATTTTATTTGCCTTTGCAGCTGCTGCTTGGCTTTGAGCACTGTTACCTAGGTGGTTGTCCACAAGCACTCCCAAATCCCTTTCAATATCTGATACACCTAGATTAGCTCCTTTAAGATTATACATTTCAGGGCTATTTTTACTTCCCAGATGCATAACTTTACATTTATTCGTATTAAATCTGATCTGCCATTTAGATGCCCATTCCTCAATTTTATGTAAATCCCTTTGGAGGGAAAGCACATCGTTATCTAATTTAATTACTTTGCACAACTTTGTGTCATCAGTGAAAATGGAGACACCACACTTCAATCCTACCTCTAAGTCATTAATAAATATGTTAAAAAGGAGAGGACCTAATACTGAACCCTGAGGAACCCCACTTACCACATTAGTCCAATCGGAGTATGTTCCATTTACAACAACCCTTTGCTTCCTGTCTTTTAGCCACCTCTCAAACCCTGAGCAGATATTTACTGCAATTATCTGTATCTATTAGTTTGCACAGTAGTCTCCCATGTGGCACTCTATCAAAAGCCTTTGCAAAATCCTAAAAGACTACATACACTGAGTTGCCTTGATCCAGGTTCCTACTAACCTCCTCATAGAAAATATTCAGATATGTTTGACATGACCTATCCCTCATAAATCCATGCTGACTCCTACTTATAATCCTGTTCAAATAGATATAATCTTGTATATTATCCCTTATTGACCCTTCTAAAAGCTTCCCCACTACAGAAGTGAAGCTCACTGGGCTATAATTCCCCGGATTTGCTCTTGTTCCATTTTTAAATATAGGTATAACATCTGCTTTTCAAAAGTCATCTGGTAGAGACCTTGTGTATAGTGAACCTTAAAAAATTAAATATAATGGTTTGGCTATTACAGAACCCAGTTCCCTCAGTACCCGTGGATGTATTCCATCAGGACCTGAGGCTTTATTAACATTTATTTTTTCCAACCTCTTTTGGATTACTTCCTGTGTTAACCAATTATTTGGCAAAGGTAGTGTAGCCCCATTATTTTGCTGTGTCCCAACCACTGGTACCTCCCTTGTGTATACCGAAGAAAAGAACCTATTTAGCTCATCTGCCTTTTCCTGGTCACTAATTTTCAGATGGCCTATGTCACATTGTAATGTTCCTATAGCTTCCTTCCTCACCTTCTTCCCATTAATATACATAAAGAATATTTTAGGGTAAGTCTTACTCTCTTTTGCAATTAATTTTTCATTTTCTATTTTAGCCAGTCTAATCGCGCTTTTGCAAGCCTTGTTGATTTCCTTGTACTCCCGTAAAGCAGTCTCTGTCCCCTCTTGTTTGTATAATTTAAATGCCTGTTCTTTACTCCGTATCTTGATCTTTAAATCATTGTTAAGCCACATTGGATGGGATTTACTCCTTTAACTTTTATTCCCACACGTTATATGCCGATGTGTATGTATATTTAGTAAGGATTTAAATGTTGTCCATTTATGTTCAGTTCTTTGTCCCAGTCTATACTTTGTATTGCTGCCCTTAGACCATTAACATCTGGCCTTTTAAAATTAAGATTATTTGTTGGCCCCTTAAAATTTTGTTTTTTTAATTCAATCTCAAATGAGACTGTGTTGTCATCACTGTTTCCCAATTTTTCACAACATTTGATACTATATCAATATTATTTGTGATGATGAAATCTAAGATAGCTTTATTTCTAGTAGGCTCCTGTATAACCTGGGTCAAATAATGATCCCTGAGTGTACTCAAGAACCTGCTCTCCTTAGCTGAACTGCTGGTTTCATTTATCCAGTTTATTTCAGGGTAATTAAAATCTCCCATTATTAGAACTTGCCCATGCTTAGCTGCATTTCCAATCTGTAACAATAATTGTATTTCCTAAATTTCAGCTATATTTGGGGGTTTATAGCATGCTCCTACTAATATTATTTTGGAATTTGCTGCTCCGCTGTTTAACTCTACCCACAAACATTCAACTTTATCACTAGGTCCACCATAAATATCTTCTCTGACTATAGGCTTAAATTCAGGCTTAACATACAGACAAATCCCTCCTCCTCTTTTACCATTGCCTGTATCTTTCCTAAATAGTTTATACCATCCAGATTAACAGTCCAGTCATGGGATTAATCCCACCACGTTTCGGTAATGCCTATTAAATCGCATTTTTCATTAATTGCTAATAATTCTAACCCATTTTTACTGGCAAGCTTCTGGCATTAGCAAGCATACACCTTATGGTATGAGTTTGTAGTTCTGAAGTGCCTGCCACTGTACTTGTGTTACTTAGTACTACCTCTCTATTGACTATACTACCCTACTCATATCCTCCCCTATGAGTTGTTAATTCATCCCTCATACCCTCTACACTTTCTACCCCATTACTTATATCTAGTTCCTTCCCCCCACCTACTAGTTTAAAAACTCCTCCAGCCTTTCTACCATTCTATCCCCTTGCACAAAAGCTCCCTCATCATTAAGGTGCAATCCATCCCTGCTGTAGAGATTGTACCGAAGTGAGAAATCAGCCCAGTGTTCTAAAAACCCAAACCCCTCCTTAGTGCACCACATCTTTAGCCATGCATTAACCTCCCTAAGCTCCTTCTGTCTCCCTGGGCTAGCACGTGGCACTGGTAGTATCTCAGAAAATACTACCTTGGAGGTCCTTGCCTTCAGCTTTTTACCTAGTTGTCTAAAATCATTCTCTAGGCCACTCCGTCTTCCACTAACTTGTCATTGGTACCAATATGTACCAAGACCGCCGGTTCATTTCCAGCCCCTACCAATAATTTGTCTACCCGATCCACAACATGATGAACCCGAGCACCCGGGAGACAGCAAACTGTTGCTGGGATCTGGGTGACAAATCACCCTGTCTTCCTTCCTAATAATAGAGTCCCCTACCACCAAAACCTGTCTAATGCTCTGCCTATTCTGCCCTCCCACTCTTCCAGTAGAACTGTTCTCCTGGCTTTATCTGACATTGCCAACTCAGAACTTGCCTGTCTCCTCCTGTTCCCCTTGATTCCCCTTCTAACTGTAACCCAGCTACCTCCCTAGATATCCTCACTAGCCCCAGCTCCACCCTCCATGCTAGGCACAGCTAAACTGTGCTCTGAGAGCACCAACCCCCTTTCCAGTGGAGCAATATCAGTAAGTGCTGCAATTCTCTCCAGTTCTCCAATCTGAGCCTCCAGAGTGGCAACATTCTCACACCTGTCACATAGGTATGGAAGCTGGATCATCTGTTCCAGTAGCATACATATGACAGGATGTACACTGAGTGAGGTCGCCACTGTACTGACTCATAATTACAAAAAAAAAAAAAACTACAATTTGACCCTTTTTTTTTTACTCCCTCCTGTAAACAGTCACAGCAATATCACTAAGTGCTGCAATTCTCCTCTCCAGATCTCCAATTTGAGCTTCCAGAGAGTCAACATGCTCACAACTCTCACAGAGAGTTATTATTTTTTATACAAATAGGGTGTTAAGCACCAAGGATACTAGTGCAATAGATCATATCCTTTTTTTCAATTGTTAAATAGGCCTAGATGGGCTTAAACAGGACTAGATGGGGTTACGTCTACTTCCCTCATCCTCCTCCCTCCCTCCCCTCAAGGGACATCTGTGAAATCTTTGCCTAGGGGCACTTCCATGTAATTTCAGCCCTGAAGATGAGAAAAGACAATTCTATTATAATCTATACTAGGAATGTTATTTATTTAAATGTATGACTGAATCAGGGCTCTGTATCACACATCAGGCTCCTAGGGAACAACATCTCTCTCCTCATTGTCTAAAGGTTTATTGAGCCATTTTTGTTCCATTATTAAAATGAAACTTTGTTTGGGTCCTTTCATCTTTGGAGCTTGCAGTGATTTGCTGTGATTATCAGGTGTAAATATGGCAGTGAGTGAGGGGCTCCAGGCGAGGATCGGGAGCCTTTCATACAATCTGTTGCTTTTATGGAACAGATGAGTGAACACGGAGCTAAGTGCGAAACCAGGCTCTGATACACTTAGTATTTGTATAATGGGATATGCCGCAGGGTTGTGTGATGTGCATTAAGTAACAGTCACACTGAGCTAACAGGAGGTTCTACTTTGTACCTTAGGCTGTATAATATGGAATATATAAATCACATGGAATGAAAGGCACAGTGTAATGCTAAAGTTTCAATCATGCATTTAAAATATATTTTTTAAAATATTACAATGGGAAAAAATGACTTATGTGTAGTGTAGAAAACTTAATTTGAAGTGGGAAAGGGAATATCCTAATTTATTAAAGTAAATATTTTTTATAGAAAGGTGAACTAATCACTCTAGGTGTGACATACATATATTTTTGAATTTTGTACAGAGAAGTTGCAAGGGGGCACCCCAAAATTATTTCTCATTGGGTCCCTCCATTCATTCACTCCACCACTGCTTATGATGTAGACAGAACTTGCAAGAGGTGAATAAGTTAAAATAAAGAAGCAGGCCCTGAGTGAAAGTAGGCTGCCAAAGGCCATTCAGATCTGGGCACCCCATTTCCCTAGGTGCAATTCCTCATTTCCCCTTTCTACATAAAAAAAAAAAAAAAAAAAATATATATATATATATATACCAGCGACTTGCCCATCAAGTGTGACAGCAATAAAAAGTGAAGCCTGGCAATGCTGTTTGCCACACAATGGGAGCCTCCCCCTCTACTTTACTAGCCTCGCGATGAGCGCTTCATCACGGGCCTCTCAATGAGAGCCTTTAATGCTCATCACAAGCCTCACAATGGCGCTTATTGCAAATCACTCCCCCTGTCTACTTCCTACCTTGTGTCTCATTTCACCCCTCATCTCCCTCCCTTGTGTCTCCTTCCCTCCTGTGTTTTTAATGCCCCCTCCCTCCTATGGGTCTTTTTTCCCCTCCCCTGTGTCTCTTTCCGCCCTCTACCTCCCCTGTGTTTTATCCCCCCTCCCCTGTGTTTTATCCCCCCATCTTCCGTGTCTCTTCCACCCCTCCCTCGTGTCTTATCCCCCCATGTCCCTCCCCTGTGTATCTTTCCCCTCCTCTCCCTCCCGTGCCTATCCCCTCCTCCTCTCTGTGCCTCTTCCTCCCTTCTCTCGCTCCCTTTGCCGTGCGCATGCGTGGCCGATGCCGCGCAACATGCATGCGCTCGCCCGGCGAAGTGCGCCTGAAGCCGCGCAGTTCGCATGCGCAGGGCTTTTTGCGATCGGTCATAGTTGTCAATCTGCGATTTTTCGCATGCGCGATGACGAATTCGCAGTTTGACAACTATTATATGTGATATATATATAGTTAAATAATCAAAGTATTGCAGTATATGGTGATACCTTTTTTATTGGACAAAAATATTCATTTATTATGACAAGCTTTCGAAGAATTGACTTACATTTGTCATGTCCAAAAATGTCTGTATGTAGTGACATTTCAGTATGTGAGTGCACTTGACACTTTCTGACGTACAACCTTATTAAATTGCGATTCAGCAAATTGAAAAGGGCTCTATATAAGCACATAGCATTTTTTTTACAGAAGTTTATAGTGAATGAAGACCTTGCTTTGGGATAGAAGTTTACTAACTAAAAACTTCTGTAAAAAAAGTATGCTGGGTGCTTATATAGAGCCCTATACAACTGGCCGAATCACAATTTAATAAGGCTGATAATATGTAGTAGTAGACATCTTGTATGTAGTCTTGGGTGTCCATAATGAGAACTGTGCCACCTTTGTCTGCTGGTTTAATGTTGATGTTAGGGTTTGCCTATAAACTATTTATCACAGCTTTTTCTAATAGAGAGAGATTGTATAGCTCTATTTTCTGTTGGGATGTTACTAGGGATGTAGTTCTCAGGTGAAAGCTTTCCACAGTATGCTAACTAGAGATGTCGCGAATAGTTCGCCGTCGGACTTTTTCCGGCGAACATAGCATGTTCGCGTTCGCGGCGAACTGCGAATATATGCGAGATTCGACCTGCCCCCAATACTTTATCATTGAGCAAACTTTGACCCTGCATGTCACAGTCAGCAGACACATTCCAGCCAATCAGCAGCATACACTCCATTCTACACCCTTCTACCTCATGGACAGCAGCCATTTTGGAATCATAAGTACCTTGCAGTCTTACTGAGAGGAGGGACAGTTTGGATGATACTGCATCAATAGGGAAAACCATAGCTAGGCAAGTTTATTCAGTGTCCAGTGCAGTGCTGAAGGACTCTTGTGCATTATTATTATTACTAGCGTATTGCAATGAGATGTGTATGTTTGGAAAGTTGTATAGTTATTAATATACATATGGAGCAATTTGCTCCATAAAAAAGTGGTCCGTATTAACGTCTCGCCTCGCTATGCGAGGCTCGCCTGCAATGAGCGCCTGTGTGTACTGTCAGTGTGCTTGGTGCTGTGAGTCTGTGTGTACTGTCAGTGTACTTGGTGCTGTAGTTCTGTGTGCACTGCCAGTGTACTTGGTGCTATGGGTCTGTGTGCACTGCCAGTGTGCTTGGTGCTGTAGGTTTGTGTGTACTGTCAGTGGGCTTGGTGCTGTAGGTTTGTGTGTACTGTCAGTGTGCTTGGTGCTGTGAGTCTGTGTGTACTGTCAGTGTACTTGGTGCTGTAGGTCTGTGTGTACTGTCAGTGTACTTGGTGCTGTAGGTCTGTGTGTACTGTCAGTGTACTTGGTGCTGTATATATGTGTGTACTATCAGTGTACTTGGTGCTGTCGGTCAATGTGTACTGTCAGTGTGCTTGGTGCTGTAGGTCTGTGTGCACTGTCAGTGTTCTTGGTGCTGTAGTTCTGTGTGCACTGCCAGTGTACTTGGTGCTATGGGTCTGTGTGTACTTGGCAGTGTACTTGGTGCTGTAGGTCTGTGTGTACTGTCAGTGTGCTTGGTGCTATAGGTCTGTGTGCACTGCCAGTGTACTTGGTGCTATGGGTCTGTGTGTACTGTCAGTGTTCTTGGTGCTGTAGTTCTGTGTGCACTGACAGTGTACTTGGTGCTATGGGTCTGTGTGCACTGCCAGTGTGCTTGGTGCTCTAGGTCTGTGTGTACTGTCAGTGTGCTTGGTGCTGTAGGTTTGTGTGTACTGTCAGTGTGCTTGGTGCTGTGAGTCTGTGTGTACTGACAGTGTACTTGGTGCTGTAGGTCTGTGTGTACTGTCAGTGTACTTGGTGCTGTATATATTTGTGTACTATCAGTGTACTTGGTGCTGTGGGTCAATGTGTACTGTCAGTGTGTTTGGTGCTGTAGGTTTGTGTGTACTGTCAGTGTGCTTGGTGCTGTGAGTCTGTGTGTACTGTCAGTGTGCTTGGTGCTATAGGTCTATGTGTACTGTCAGTGTGCTTGGTGCTGTAGGTCTGTGTGTACTGTCAGTGTACTTGGTGCTGTTAATCTGTGTGTACTGTCAGTGTGCTTGGTGTTTTAGGTCTGTGTGCACTGCCAGTGTACTTGGTGCTGTGGGTCTGTGTGTACTGTCAGTGTGCTTGGTGCTGTAGGTCTGTGTGCACTGTCAGTGTACTTGGTGCTATGGGTCTGTGTGTACTGTCAGTGTACTTGATGCTGTAGTTCTGTGTGCACTGCCAGTGTACTTGGTGCTATGGGTCTGTGTGCACTGCCATTGTGCTTGGTGCTTTAGGTCTGTGTGTACTGTCAGTGTACTTGGTGCTGTAGGTCTGTGTGTACTGTCAGTGTGCTTGGTGCTATAGGTCTATGTGTACTGTCAGTGTGCTTGGTGCTGTAGGTCTGTGTGTACTGTCAGTGTACTTGGTGCTGTTAATCTGTGTGTACTGTCAGTGTGCTTGGTGCTTTAGGTCTGTGTGCACTGCCAGTGTACTTGGTGCTATGGGTCTGTGTGTACTGTCAGTGTGCTTGGTGCTGTAGGTCTGTGTGCAAACAAGGTTCACAGCTCTTCAACACAATGCTTCCAAATAGGTAAAGTCTATTCATTTATTAATGTATTACATGTTTACTATTACACACAAAACTACATTAGCTCAGTTACAATAACATTGCCGTCATTTTTTGACGGGCAAGTCGCTAGTGTCATAATAAACACCACATGAACATGGCAACCACTCTCTTGTGGGATTCAGGTACGTCCACGGATTCATCCTCCATATATCTGAATAAGCCAGGAATGATATATAGAGGCCTACGGCGCTCATTGCCAAAGTGGTCCGTATTAACGTCTCGCCTCGCTATGCGAGGCTCGCCTGCAATGAGCGCCTACACATTATATAGTAATAATAATAAGAATAATAATAAAGCAGAAGACCTCCCCTGTGTCTCCCCCCCACTCCCTCCCATGTGTCTCTCTCCCCCCTCTCCCCTGTGTCTCTCCCACCCTTGCCTGTGTCTCTACCCCCTCTCCCTTCCCCAGTGTTTCTTTGCTCCCTCTCCTGTGTCTTTTACCCCTTCCCTCTTCCCGGTGTCACTCCCCCCTCCTCTGTGTCTCTACCCCCCTCTCCCTTCCCGTGTTTCTTTCCCCCCTCCCCTGTGTCTTTCCCCCCTTCCCTCTCCCCTGTGTCTCTCCCCCCTCATCTGTGTCTCTTCCCCCTTCTTCCCTGTGTCTCTACCCCCTCTCCCCTGTGTCTCTACCCCCTCTCCCTTCCCCTGTGTTTCTTCCCCCCTCCTCTGTGTCTTTACCCCCTTTTCTCTCCCCGGTGTCTCCTCACCACTCCCTCCCATTAGTCTCTTCCCCCCTCTTCCCTGTGTCTCTACCCCCCACTCTCTCCTGTGTCTCTCCCCCCTCCCATGTGTCTCTTCCCCTCACCTCTCCCTTACCCTGTTTCTCTTCCCCCCTCTGCCCTGTGTCTTCCTCCCCCTCTCCACTGTGTCTTCCTCCCCCTCTCTCCTCTCCTGTGTCTTCCTCTCCCTCTCCCCTGTGTTTCCTCCCCCTCTCTCCTCCCCTGTTAGCTTCTATACACATACATACATACGATAAGAAATCTGTGGGGGGGGTTACCCCTTACCCCCCCCCCCCCCAGTTCCAACACCCTTGTGTACTGTATAATATTGTATTGCATTATGTTATATTATATCACTAGCGACTTGCCTGGCACAAATGATGGGGCAATAAAGTTTGAAGCCATGGCAATGCTGTTTGCCACACAATGTGATGCTTTTTGAACTCTGAGGACCTTCGGCGCTCATTGTGAGTCTCTTCCCTCGTGTCCTTTATGTTTCGTGCTTTGCAACGATCAATCTTCGGCGCTCATCGCAAAGACAGATATATAAGTACAGTGTTAAATATATAATTTTTTTTGTGCAGTGTAAATAAAAAAATGTATTCAGGTCTTAGAGCATAATAAAGTGATTTAGATTTGTAACTGCTTTGAGAGTGCTATCGCTGGCAGCCAATGAGCAGTAATCCAGATATATAACTGCAGAGTAAAAAGTAAAACATTTTAGTGTAGTGTAAAGTCTACATTTTTATTTTCCATTACTAAATAATACTTATTAAATGAATGCACGATAATAACTATTGTGAATGAACAAATGTATTAGGAAGTGCGAAGCGTTAATGTATGTAAAGTAACCGCAGTGTAAAATATGCTATTAAGCGTATTTTTTTTATATATATTTTTTTTAATAATAATGAATTAATTAATTACTAAAATACTTTACCTATTTGTAATTAATATATCCAGTGATCAATAACCTGAAGAGCTAACAATCAGTTTTGATTTTCCTGCAGCTTACAGTGTACATTTGGACTGTTGGTGACCCGAGGTGTAAGTGTCAGCAATGTGCGCAGTGCACGAGGGGAAACCGCTTGTATAGTCGTGTAACACGCCATTTTAGATTTGTAATGTTATTAGTTGCAAGTTAGTGTTGTAAAATGGCGGCGATTGTGTATGTGTTACGCGGCTCGCCAGCAGTTTCCATTATTTATAATAGTGTATTTTGTACCTCGTCTGTTCCTAGGTAAAAGTCGTACATGGCTGGCGATGTTTTGTGCGGTTTGGGGTCGTGTAGCCTCGTTTTCATTTTTTCCGTACGCCATTTTTTTTGTCGCTTAGCCGATTTACAAGTGCCAACTGGGGAAGACGTTACAGATATCACATATATAGTTGTGAGCAGGCGGGTTGTTGCTAACGCTGCGGGCTCCCACGTCGGCTGCAATGAGCCGCAGGCGGGACTTACACCATCAAATTTACGGACTTACCATCCAAAAATACGGGACTTCGAAAAAAAAAACATTACAAGCTCACAAAAATACGACCTTAACGCCCGAACCGCACGCACTTAAAAACATTAAAAACACAAAAAATACACACAACAAACACATAAAAAGCTTACCCACAGCAAGGCGGGCACCGAGGACTTCTGCAAGTGAAGTTACACCTCCATTTAAGTCCAAATTCATGAGTTTAGACACCCGAAAATCACCAAAGTGAGAGAAAAAATGGCCCTTGAAAAAAAGAAAACGAGGCTACAGGACCCTAAACACGCAAAACACATACGGATTTTCCTAAAAAGTGAGGTAAAGATACATTATTAACAAGGACGCTAAATCATCCACACCCGCGTACCACATACACATTCCCCGCCATTTTACAACACTAACTTACACAATGCGGAAGTACCCAGCTACCCTAACGGCTTCTTCTCGCGCACGCAGCCTATTTACACTACACACTGCACACATTGCTGACACTTACACAGCAGCTCCACAGCACTGAAAACCTACATTGTATGCTGCAGGAACATGAAAACAGATTGTCAGCTCTTCAGCACAATGCTTCTACTTACAAATAGGTAAAGTATATTAATTTAGTAATTATTTCATTAGCATACAAAAATACATACACACAAAAAAAACATTATCACATTAAACATAAAAGCCATTCACTGCGCGCCTCACAACGAGCGCCAACGCTGCTCATAGCATACAAAGCCTTGCAATAAGCGCAAAAAACACATCACCGCCGACCAAAGAATAACAGCAAAAGCGCCTATCAGAAAAAAAATACAACCAACAGCCTCGCAATGAGCGCCGAAGGATCTCCGACCGCCAACAGAATGAATGTCTCGTCCAAACCATTACCTGCCTTACAATCTTATTGCCGCCATTTTTTGATGGGCAAGTCGCTAGTAAATATATAAAGATCAAGGTAATAAAAGTATCAGGAAATGTAACACAAAGATGCACGCGCGTCTGAATAATATGACAAATACGGATTTTTGTCATAAGTGATATGATCGCAGTATTGGGTCATAAACCCTAAACACTGGAATCTGTTACATACAATTTACTGATGATGTCATTAATGGGCTTCAAGGGGGTGGGATCTCTTTTCATACTTTTTGAGGGGTACAAATCCAACATACGCAGAGCGGAAACGCCACATCTGTGGGACACACACAAAGGGGTTCACTTTGGGAGAAAAAAACAAACAAATATGAAATATTCAATAATCATATTTTGATGTTACCAACAGATAAGGAAACGAAACTGAGGTTATTATATCTAATAGTAGCAAGCCTGGGAGTACTGGGAGTAATAATACTGCAGCAGGAGGTCAGGACTAATGTCACCTATAGACCCCCAGACAGATAAAGGTCAGTACTAATGTCCCTCTATAGACCCCCAGTCAGATAAAGGTCAGTACTAATGTCACCTATAGACCCCCAGTCATATAAAGGTCAGTACTAATGTCACCAATAGACCCCCAGTCAGCTAAAGGTCAGTACTAATGTCCCTCTATAGACACCCAGTCAGATAAAGGTCATTACTAATGTCCCTCTATAGACACCCAGTCAGATAAAGGTCAGTACTAATGTCCCTCTATAGACACCCAGTCATATAAAGGTCAGTACTAATGTCACCTATAGACCCCCAGTGATATAAAGGTCAGTACTAATGTCCCTCTATAGACCCCCAGTCAGATAAAGGTCATTACTAATGTCACTCTATAGACCCCCAGTCAGATAAAGGTCATTACTAATGTCCCTCTATAGACACCCAGTCAGATAAAGGTCAGTACTAATGTCCCTCTATAGACCCCCAGTCATATAAAGGTCATTACTAATGTCCCTCTATAGACACCCAGTCAGATAAAGGTCAGTACTAATGTCACCTATAGACCCCCAGTCAGATAAAGGTCATTACTAATGTCCCTCTATAGACACCCAGTCAGATAAAGGTCAGTACTAATGTCACCTATAGACCCCCAGTCATATAAAGGTCAGTACTAATGTCCCTCTATAGACACCCAGTCAGCTAAAGGTCAGTACTAATGTCCCTCTATAGACACCCAGTCAGATAAAGGTCATTACTAATGTCCCTCTATAGACACCCAGTCAGCTAAAGGTAATTACTAATGTCCCTCTATAGACACCCAGTCAGATAAAGGTCAGTACTAATGTCCATCTATAGACACCCAGTCAGATAAAGGTCAGTACTAATGTCCCTCTATAGACCCCCAGTCAGATAAAGGTCATTACTAATGTCCCTCTATAGACACCCAGTCAGATAAAGGTCATTACTAATGTCCCTCTATAGACCCCCAGTCATATAAAGGTCAGTACTAATGTCCCTCTATAGACCCCCAGTCAGATAAAGGTCATTACTAATGTCACTCTATAGACCCCCAGTCAGATAAAGGTCATTACTAATGTCCCTCTATAGACACCCAGTCAGATAAAGGTCAGTACTAATGTCCCTCTATAGACCCCCAGTCATATAAAGGTCATTACTAATGTCCCTCTATAGACACCCAGTCAGATAAAGGTCAGTACTAATGTCACCTATAGACCCCCAGTCAGATAAAGGTCATTACTAATGTCCCTCTATAGACACCCAGTCAGATAAAGGTCAGTACTAATGTCACCTATAGACCCCCAGTCATATAAAGGTCAGTACTAATGTCCCTCTATAGACACCCAGTCAGCTAAAGGTCAGTACTAATGTCCCTCTATAGACACCCAGTCAGATAAAGGTCATTACTAATGTCCCTCTATAGACACCCAGTCAGCTAAAGGTAATTACTAATGTCCCTCTATAGACACCCAGTCAGATAAAGGTCAGTACTAATGTCCCTCTATAGACACCCAGTCAGATAAAGGTCAGTACTAATGTCCCTCTATAGACCCCCAGTCAGATAAAGGTCATTACTAATGTCCCTCTATAGACACCCAGTCAGATAAAGGTCATTACTAATGTCCCTCTATAGACACCCAGTCAGATAAAGGTCAGTACTAATGTCCCTCTATAGACCCCCAGTCATATAAAGGTCATTACTAATGTCCCTCTATAGACACCCAGTCAGATAAAGGTCAGTACTAATGTCACCTATAGACCCCCAGTCATATAAAGGTCAGTACTAATGTCACTCTATAGACACCCAGTCAGATAAAGGTCAGTACTAATGTCACCTATAGACCCCCAGTCATGTAAGGTGTAACCCTTACACTACCTGATCGATACAACATCATACCTGATGTTTTAAAGCACGTTATTCCAAACAATTTAGGAATGTTAGGTAATGTATGCCCCTTATGGCTTAAAACCAGACTCTGTATCAACTATGTAATTTTCCGTGGGAGTTTTGCCATGGATCCCCCTCCGGCATGCCACAGTCCAGTTGTTAGACCCCTTGAAACAACTTTCCCATCACTATTGTGGCCAGAAAGAGTCCCTGTGGGTTTTAAAATTCGCCTGCCCATTGAAGTCTATGGCAGTTCGCCGATGTTCGCCGGTTCGCGAACATTTGCGGAGGTTCGCGTTCACGGTTCGCGAACCGAAAATTTTAGGTTCGCGACATCACTAATGCTAACCTATTTATGGCAGACCTGGAACAGAGATTCCTGTCCACATATGTCCACAAACCCTATAGATACTACCGTTATATAGATGACCTATTCCTCATGGACAGAAGGAGAAAAAACACTCAAAAACTTCCACAATTCTTTTAATACTTTCCATCCATCTATTAAACTTAAAATGGATTTCTCTGCAGAACAGGGGAACTTTCTGAACACTACAATTTCCATCACCAATGGCAAACTTAACTCATCTGTGTATAGGAAACCTACAGACAGATGCAGTTACCTATACAATTCTAGTTTCCATCCTTCCCACACCAAACAAGTAATTATTCAAGCCCTCAAATATCATTGCATATGCTCAAACACTGAGGACCATGATAAACACTTAAAAACACTCTCTGACTCCTTCGGGCAAAAAGGTTACATACCCCATGTTTCTCTCAGAAAGTAATCTCTGCCATCAGAACACACAGTGAGAGAAATGTGAAGAATAGACGCCGTAGGAGAGGGTGGGAAGATTAGGAGTTCAGTCTTAGACATGTTGAGTTTTAGATGGTGGGCGGACATCCAAGAGGATATACTAGAGAGGAAGTTGGAGACGTGTTAGAAGAGAGGGGGGTAGATCTGGTGATGAGAGGTAGATTTGAGTGTCATCTGCATAGAGATAATACTGAAGCCCAAAAGAGTTTATTAGGGTACCAAGTGAGGATGTATAGATGGAGAAGAGGACGGGGCCTAGGACTGAACCTTGAGGTATGCCAACAGACAGAGGGTGAGGAGAAGAAGAGGTGCCAGAGAAGAAGACGCTAAATGTTAAAATTTGTAGGTATGATGGGAACCTCACATACCAAGAGAGGAGAGGATATGGAGTAGAAGCAGGTTATCGACTGTGTCAAAGGCAGCAGAGAGATCCAGAAGAAGTAGAATACTGATTGTCCTGTTGTCCTTGTCCCCAAACTGTGGCGACATTTACTGCCCTTAATTAGGGCTCTGCTATGTTCTTATCTAAACCTGATCTAAAGATTCATAGGACATTATTTAAGGTACTTGTCTGTGTCCCACCCTAAACTCTGAACAGATATATGAACTTTCTCTGGTACAGTCTCAGTACTTCTCAAGACTTGATAAAGAAAAGTATATTCTCAAAAGCTTGTCATAATAAATTAATATGTCTGTCCAATAAAAAAGGTATCACTATATACTGCAATACTCTGATTATTCAACAGGATTACAGGACAATCACTGCTACTAGGAACTTGCCCGTCAAAAATGACAGGATTAAAATTGTAAGGCTGGCAATGCTGTTTGCCACACAATGTGAGGCTTTTGCTCCTCTGAGCACCTTTGGAGCTCATCGTGAGCACTGCGCTGAGAGCCTTCGGTGTTCATGGCGTGGCTTGCAATGAGCGACTTTGGCGCTCATTGCAAACCTCTCCCTGTGTACTTCAACTTTCCTGCTTTGCACTGA
Source organism: Discoglossus pictus (assembly GCA_027410445.1). Lineage (NCBI taxonomy): Eukaryota > Metazoa > Chordata > Amphibia > Anura > Alytidae > Discoglossus > Discoglossus pictus. The sequence continues at coordinate 56,233,543 of CM050174.1, forward strand.
TCATCTTTGGCGCTCATCGCAAGCCCCACACTGAGCGCCTTCGGCGCTCATTGCAATCTTCTCCCACTCGGGGAGCTCATCATGAGCCCCGCAATGAGCGCCTTTTCTTCCACCTACTGTACGGGCCGCACATTGCAGGTTTGGTTAACCTGCAAGTTTTGTGCTTGGGAATGCCGTGTGTCTCTTTCCACCATCTCCCCCCTGTCCCTTCCCTGTGTGTTTGTCCTCTGTGTGTCTGCTGAATGTTTGCATGTTACGCTCTGAAAGCCTTATGTTTTATTTTCGAAGTCCCGCATGCCTGGCGTTGTAGCTGTAAGTGTTACTGTCTTTGTCGTCATGTATTTTCTAAGTCCTGCGTGCCTGGCTTTGCTCAGCCTCGTTTTCATGCAGTTTCAGAATTTTTCGTTCGACATTTTTTTCCTCCCTTAGCTGATTTTGGATTGATGAAAACCCCCAAATATGGCTCAAAATCGCTTGTAACCTCACTCCCAGGCTTCCTGGCTCTCCCCCTGTCCTGTCTGTGAGTGTGTTACTATATTTGTTAAATGTTTTTTTTTTTTTTTTTTAGGGTTTTTAGAATTACGCGCTTGGCTCGCAATTGCGTCAACATGCAGCCTAAGTCCCGCATCCTCCACTTCATGAGGCTTTGCAGATGAGCGGCTTTGGCGCTCATCCAGCCTAAGTCTTGCGCTGTACATGGCTCTCCTTGCTTCGCAAAGCTTCGCAGATTAGCACCTTCGACACTCATCCAGCCTAAGTCCTGCACCGCACACGACTCGCCTCGCTTTGCGAGGTAGCAACTGCGTGACCAACATCGCAAACGTCACCAACTTTGCAAGATCCACAACTATATATGTGATATTTATATATATATATATATATATATATATATATATATATATATATATATATATATTATGTCAGAAAGTGTCAAGTGCACTCAAATACTGAAATGTCACTACATACAGACGTTTTTGTACATATGCAGACATATTTCAATGTGCTGCTCTGCATCTTCAGGAAGACTGCCTCCCCCTAAAAATCTACTGTCCTAGACCTGGGCACCCTTAGTACACCAGTATGCTTATATTTTAATTCCACCTTTGTAAATGCAAAACTAGTTAAGCAAAAACCAGAAAAGAAGCTCACTATAAATCTGCACCCCTTCTGGATCTGTACCTTGTTGTGGTGTGTACCTCAATGGAGCTTTGAGCTATACCATGTAGGGTCATCCAAGATGGACAGGTCATAGCAGAAAGGTCAGAGCACTGGACAAGGAACTGGAACCCATTCCAGTATTTTTGCTATGAAAACTTTATGGATGAGCACAACCAGCCACAAAATGTACCTGGCATGCTGTGGTGCATCGGGTCAAGGAGTATCGGTCACGACTGAATGACTAAACAACAACAAATAAATCTACAATGATTCAAGCAAAGATGTTTCCAGTCTGTGTAACCTTTTCAAAACATGAATTATTTTTTTATACAGTAATTAGCCTATTTTTAATGTATGGTGTATACTTATCAGTACAATGCCAGCATAACTAGCATATATTGTAATAGAATTTAATTTGTCCTTTAAGCAGTTTTTAAAATAATCTTTCACATGCTGCAATAGAGGTTTTTTTCAGTGAACACTGACTATTTCTTATAATGTATTACATCAGTGATATATCATATCAATATTTCCAGACACAGCTGTGATCCTCAACAAATTGACTTTCATTTGGAACCTTGTGCAGCTTGATGTACAGTATACATACCAATATATGTATTGTTTTATGTAATAACACTGCAATAGGGACTCAAACTACATATGAGTATAAAATGGCTTCCATTATGTTACTTCAAATGCAATATTTGCTCATTTCCCAGTGCAGTTACTAAAGCTGCAATGCATCTATAGAGAATGGTCTATGCTTATCAATTCAGCTGTACCCTGCAATTTACTCTGAGGTTCATTTATGAAAGAATACAGCCATGAATTAAGCATAAAGGGCGATACGTTTTTAGTTTAGTCTGTATTAGATATACCGTCTGTTATTTTGGGAGCATTATTTTTTTCACGTTAAATCTTTTTTTTTTTTTCTTTCACCCTTAATGTAAAATTACACGTCCACCAGCAGCAAAACTTTAGCCAGAAAATATCACCTAAAAACATAAATTGACACTGTTGTACTACTCCTCACCCATTTCATTGTACTGTGTTTTTAAATTATATTTTCTAGCTAAATCATTGCTTTGCTGATGTTTGTACAAGTATTTTTTTAATGTTAGTTAATGGTAAAAAATTGATTTAATATGAATATCACTTACACTGGCCTTTTATGCTTTAGTTTGGCATTTACATTTTTTACATGCTGTAATGGTTTTAGCTCTGCATAATATAAGCATTTAACATTTTTCTTAAATAATTATGCAAATTATTGTAACTATTGCTGCTGTTTATTCCACTAGCTTTTTGTCCACACTATTTCCATAAGAGCATGTGAACTAATCAATTTGATTAGTTTAAATTACTGCCCCAGTGCTTGTGATAAAAAATAAAGCACTTTGTGTGGGTGGACTATTCCTGTGCTTTATGTACAATAATATTACTTATCTGTATAGCTACTAGAAATGAGGACATTAATAGCTTTATATCCAGTTGTCCCTCCCCTTCTAAGTGGCATCAACAAAATCCCACAAAACCACCATGTAAAAATCTACCATATCTTGGTTTATTAAAAAGTTGGCAATGTGGTTTTATATGGTGCTGTTTATCTGTAAAGGGCCACAATAGTTTAAGAGAAAATGCATTTGTTAGTGTAATAATGTAATAAACTAATAACATTAGTAGCTGTGTCATAGACATTTTTTTAATAGAAAATCAGATTTTTTGAAGACTATGAGCCACATTCAATTCCAAGCCCGCAATTCAATCGCAGACGGCCAAATGTCTGTGGGTGTGTTGTGGGCTCCCGTTCGTCTCCGATTGTAATGCTTTTCAGTTGAGCAAGGCCACAATTCGCTGCCTGAGATCCAAAAACATAAACCCTGGTAAGCAGTGCAGGGCTTGCGCATGCAAGCCCATAGCTACTGCTTAGACAGAGACAATAGTAAATGAGACTGTCATCATTATGTCAATCAAACCTGTGGTAACCCCCGCAGGCTCAATAAAAGAAACCTTACAGCAGGGTCCCCATCGGGACGCCGCAGCATTTAAAAATGTAAATCCCCCGCCACGGGTGCCTAAAGGGTCTGCGGCATACAAATAGATAACCCCTGCCGCAACGGTACAGTAAGTACCCCTGCGACACCTAACATTGCCCCCCCCATGGGGCTGCCCCCCCCCCCACCACGAGCCTCTCACGAGACTCTAATTATTGTCCTCCCTTTCCCTTTTCATGTGTGCTTATGAAGCCTAAAAAGCCAACGTTGTTTTTTTCAACCATGCCTTTTTGTAACTTACTCTATTTTCCATTCCCCTTATTAGTTTTGTTGTCCTTCAGATTTTAGCCCCTGTATCCCATTCTGATTGGCTGAAAGCATTTGCGTGTTCTGATTTCAGCCAATCAGAATGGGATACAACCCTGTTAAATAGGACTAGATAGGGATAACTGGGTCTAGATAGGGTTAAGTGGTTAGTGAAAGACTTAATTGGGTATGGTGAGGGTTAAAAAGGGTTAATTACTTAGAGGTGGTTAATTTAGATTTAGTAGTTTATTGGGCTGGATAATAGTGTAGTGTAGTGCTTAGACTTAGTGTCATGAGGGTCCTGCCGGATCAACCAAAACCTCAGTTGAATGGGGGCAAATGTTTATTAATATAGGAATCCATTTTGCGCTTGCTTCATTTACTTTCTGTGAGCTGGATCATGAGGGTGTGTTTATTTATCAGGGAGAAGGGGATTTTCTACTTAAAATTAGCAGCATTCAGTAATGCTAATCTATCAAAAATGCAGATTTCTTTAAATGCTTGCTGCACAATGAATTAAAAACATATATTATTATGTAATGAGTCTGACTAAGAGCATAATTAATCAGGAAAAATGTACACAGTTTCTAATTCAAATTAAATTGTGATAACTTTGCAGGACCCTGGAGGAATATATGATACATTGTTGGAAGTGTTATATTTATGAGAGGGGTGTTTACATTTCTGGAGAGATATATTGAACAATGCAAGGAGTCCACTTCTGGGTCAGTGAATGGGAAGGGGTGTAGTTTCAATTTTAATCTTATCCAGTTATCAAAAACAGGCTGCTGACTTCGGCCTGTTCTAGTGGTGTATCCTGCTAAGGGTAGAGAGGTATGCTGAATAAGTACTCCTCCTGTTTAATCCCTTCCCCTCTTAATTGAAAAATTGAGCTTGCAAATTTTTTTTTACTAAATAGTGCATATTTACACTTACAGATATCACTTGAAGATCAGATACATTCTTCTTTCCTTTTGCAGAAACTTCTTTGTCCATTCTTCAATCATACATAGTCGAACATTCCTTCATAAACGTTTTTTAATTAATTGATGAGGTCCTATAAAAAAAATATTCTTGAAACTGGTAAACTTTTGCTTATAAAGAAGGTGGAAACGCTCAAGTGTCCTTAAAGCAACAAACCTTGTTTCTTTGTTAACACTAATATATTCAACTAGCGACTTGCCCTTCAAAAATGATGGCAATAAAATTTGAAGCCAGGCAATGCTGTTTGCCACACAATGCGAAGCTATGGCCCCTCTGAGCACCTTCGGGGCTCCTTGTGAGTCCCGTGCTGAGCTCCTTTGTTGCTTATTACATAGTTACATAGTTACATAGTAATTAAGGTTGAAAAAAGACTTTCAGTCCATCAAGTTCAACTTTTTAAGATCTCCTCTAATCTGCAATATGCGGATTAGTTATTAACTAATTAGTTGTTAGTTAATTATTAATCAATTATTTAATTATTTTTTTTTAATTTTTTTTTAATATTATTAATTAATCCAGAGGAAGGCAAACAGAAAATAAAACCCAAGTAAAACTTAGCCAATCGTCTCAAAGGGAAAAAAAATAAAATCCTTCCTGACCCCAGATACTGGCAATTGGATTTCTCCCTGCATCAATACTCTCTCTCTAATTATCCAGGATAGCCCTACGAGACACATAACAACCTCGCAAAAAACGTCCGCAACACGCGCACATCAAAACATCAAAAATCCAACAAATACACACAACAAATACATAAAAAGCTTACTTACAGGAAGAGGGAGCATCCAGGACCTCGAAAACTAAAGTTACACCTCAATTTAACTCAAATTAAAAGAGTTTAGACACTAAAAAATTCTCTAAGCGAGAGAAAAAATGGCCGCCGAAAAAAACGAAAATGAGGCTACAGAGAGTCTGAAGACGCAAAACACCACCAAACACCTACGTATTTGCCGAAAAACACCTACGAGATTAGAAAACAAGGACGCAATCCGCGCAACCCCAAAAACATTACAAACACAACAAATACAAACAAGAAACACATAAAAAGGTTACTCACAGCAGGGGAGGGGGGGGGGGGGCACCGAGGACCTCTGCAAGTTAAGTTACACCTCCATTTAACCACAAATTTCGGAGTTTAGAGACCCGAAAATCACCTAAGCGAGAGAAAAAATGGCCACCGAACAAAACGAAAATGAGGCTTAAGGTCCCTAAACACGCAAAACACTACCATAAACACGCAAAACACCATCAAACAGCTACGGATATTCCGAAAAAGCCCACCAAACAGCTACGCATATTACGAAAAACTCGCATGACACAGAAAACGAATATTACGAAAAATTTGCATGACATAGAAAACGAACGACGCTACATCAGCCACATTATATACACGAAACACCCTTAGCTCACTTACAATTTCATTGCCGTCATTTTTTGACAGGCAATTCGCTAGTTTGATATAATATTAGGTATTGGTGATCTCTTAATGATTTTACTATTGATTAAATAAAGGACTAAAACAAATGTTTTGATTAGTTGTTAATTAACTACTAACTAGTGTACAATTTGAAAGTTGAAACTCACTGTCACTGAGAACCCCCCCAAGTTGTCTGCACTCTGCACTTGACTCCTAGCAACTAACAATCACAAATATCACTACACGTGCTCTTGGGATATAACCACTCTCGTTTTACAGGAGCTGTTAGCAAAAAGCATGCATTCTGACATGTGAAATAGCTAAAACCTGTCCACGCCCCTCCTACCTTTTGACACCAAACTTGCCAGTAGTTGTGACTTTGAACAAACCAGGACACACCACAAAAATATACGTAAATAACCGAGAGGCCTGCGACTGCATGCATATGACAACAAAGTGACAAGCAGTCAACCAATTATCTTCCTCCTCTCTAACACCCAGAGGCTGCAAGCTACATCTATGTGGGAACAAAATTTACTATCCTGTTGTGTGCTGTCCACAAGCAGAACATTAAAAGAGAAATATTTTCAAAATTTTTTTTTTAATTTTCTTTTGGGCATAGGTGTGCGGGGAGCACATCTAGCACACATAGAAGACACGCCACTGGCCTGTTCTCTCCTCCCCACCCCTCCCTCCATTGATTACTACAACTACACACCCATTTTCCAGCTCTCAGGATGTTAAATAGTTACATAGGGCCTCATTCTATTATCGGCCGTAAAACGGCCGCAAGGCTGCGATTCCTTGCGGGGGTTCCATTACCTCGCAATTCTATTAAACGGCCCCGCAAGGATCTCCTCTTACGGCCGGCCGTATATCTTGCAACCGGCCGTAAGCTCAGAAATCTTTAAAGTCAAAAATAAATTCAAGACAGCACTGTAAAGCTCTGTAAATGCTAGGGATCATATTGGGGGACATGAGGATTAATAGTAACCCCCTCTCAAGCTTGCACATCAGCCCAAATCCGAGTTTACATTAACTGTTTATTTTCCGGCCGCAGCGTGGCCGGGTCTGAGTTGCTCCAAGCACTCTGGACTTTTTACATGGATATTTGACATATATAAAAAAAAAATTTTTTTACGGATTTGAGTATAGGGGAATGTTGTGCTATTTTTGCTAACACCTACAATCACTTTATAGTCTCCTCAGAGTGCAGGATGCCTTTATTTCTGCTTTATAATGTGCTTAATTGGTGCTAGCGGGACCTTTTTCCTGCAAGTAAGCTGCGGCTCGCTTTTAGCCTTGCAGAGAGGGTTCCCGGAGCAATAGAATAGCAACCGGGCTTTTCTTGCGGCCGAAACTCTTGCAGCCGTTTTAGATCAAAGGCTTTCCTCCGGCGCGTGCGGCCGCAAGGGATAGCAAGGCGCCAGCCGCAAGCCTGCCGGAATCCCCGGCCTGAGGGGAATAGAATAGCCGAATAGCTTGTGGCCGGTCCTTGCGGCCCTGCATCTCCTACGGCTGTTAATAGAATGAGGCCCATAGTAATTAAGGTTGAACAAAAGACTTTCAGTCCATCAAGTTCAACCTTTTAAGATCTCCTCTAATCTGCAATATGCGGATTAAATATTATTAATTAGTTGTCAATTAATTATTAATCAATTATTTAATTATTTTTTTATTATTAATTAATTCAGAGGAAGGCAAACAGAACCCCCCCCCCCCAAGTGAGACTTAGCCAATCATCTCAAATAGACATTTTTTTTATTCCTTCCTGACCCCAGATACCGGCGATCGGATTTCTCCCTGGATCAATACTGTCTCTCTAATTATCCATGATAACCCTGAATTCCCTTTTTAATTATAAATAAATCCAGTCCTCTTTTAAAGTTATCTATCGAATCCGCTGTCACCACCTCCTCTGGTATGTGGCACTGTATCAAAAGCATTTGCAAAATCCAAAAAGACTACATCCACTGAGTTGCCCTTGATCCAGGTTCCTACTAACCTCCTCATAGAAACGAATTAGATTTGTTTGACATGACCTATCCCTCCTAAATCCATGTTGACTCCTACTTATAATCCTGTTCAAAGAGACATATTCTTGTATATTATCCCTTATTAACATTTCAAAAAGCTTTCCCACTACAGAAGTCAGGCTCACTGTTCTATAATTCCCTGGATTTGCTCCCGTCTTAAATATAGGTATCACTGCTGCTTTTCGCCAGTTAACTGGTAACAACCCTGTGTTGAGTGAATATTGAACAATTAAATATAATGGTTTGTTATTACAAAACCCAGTTCCCTCAGTACCCTTGGATGTATTCCATCCGGACCTGGGGCTTTATTAACATTTATTTTGTCTCTTTTGGATTTCTTCCTGCGTTAACCAATTGTTTGGTGAAGGTAGTGTAGCCCCATTATATTTGCATAGTTACATAGTTACATAGGCCCTCATTCAATTGTGATTTGGCCAATTGAATAGGGGTCTAAATAAGCACATAGAATATTTTTTTTAAAGAAGTTTTTAGTTAGTGTAAACCTTGCTTTTGGATAGATGCTTACTAACTAAAAACGTATTTAAAAAAAAAATGTAATGTGCTTATTTAGGGCCCCATTAAATTGGCCAAATTGCAATTGAATAAGGGCCATAGTATTTAAGGATGAAAAAAGACTTTCAGTCCATCATGTTCAACTTTTTAAGATCTCCTCTGATCTGCAATATGCATATTAATTATTAATTAATTAGTTGTTAATTCAAAATTAATCAATTACTATTATTTTTTTATTTTTTTATTTTAATTATTAATTAATCCATTATGTACCTCCCTTGTTAATACCAAAGAAAATAACCTATTTAGCTAATTTTCCTTTTCCTGGTTACTAATTATGAAATGGCCTGTTTCACATTGTAATGTTCCTTAAGCTTTCTTCCTGGCCTTCTTCCCTCATTTGGAATATGGAGTACAGTTTTGGGCACCGCTTCATAAAAAGGACATTTTAGAACTGTAAAAAGTACAGAAAAGGACAAAAAACTAATAAGGGGAATGGAGGGGATAAGTTATGAAGAAAGACTCACCAAATTAAACTTATTTTCTCTAGCAAAAAGTCGTCTAATAGGGGATATGGTTACCCTATATAAATACATCCAGGGTCAGTATAAACATTTGTCAAGGGAGCTTTTTGTGCCAAGAGGTTTTCAATTGACACAAGGACATCCTTTGAGGTTAGAAGTAAAAAGATTCCACCTTAAAGAAAGAAGAGGGTTCTTCAAAGTAAGGGTGATTAATCTGTGGAATTCTCTACCACGGGAGGTGGTGACCGGGAATTCAATAGATAACTTTAGAAAGGGATTGGATATATTGTTAAATAAAAAATGTATTCAGGGATATCTCGGATAATTAGAGACGGAGTATTGATCCAGGGAGAAATCCTATCTCCAGTATCTGGGGGCAGGAAGGAATTGTTTTCTTTTCCCTTTTGAGACAATTGGCAAAGTTTCACTTGGGTTTTTCTTTCTGTTTGCCTTCCTTTGGATCAATTAACAACTAATCCGCATATTGCAGATCAGAGATCTTAAAAGGTAGAACTTGATGGGCTAAAAGTATTTTTTTTAACCTCAATTGCTATGTAACTATGTAAGGACAATGACTTCTGGAGAAATTGTGGGTTGAGGAACGTACTTCCATCTTTGGTGGGAGCGTCCTAAAATTCCTGTTTTGATAGCTCCTGAAGTTGCATTATTACATATCTTCCCAAAAAAATATCTTAGAAATGAAAACATGTATTCTGCAGATAATGTGCTCATCTAAACTGCTCATAACATGTAAGTGGAGGCAACCCTTGGTTGTTCTAAATTTAAATGATCAATTAGATAAGGATATATATATATAAAATTAGGATTATCTAAGAAGTCCTTTATTAAATGGAAGATTTGGCTCCATATCCAAATGTCTTTGTGTTTTTTCTGTAATTTTTTGAGTCTTAAATTATATTTTAAGGCAATGGTATGTAATTGTGGATTTTACATTTTTATGGCTATTTGTAAAACTACCACTCATTGGCATGGTTAGAGATTTCCATGGCTTGAATATTTTATGTCATATGCATTCTACACTGTCTATGATTGTTTATTTTACACTGTATTTAGATCATGCAATGTATAACATGTACTGTTTTTTATGTTAAAAATAAACAAGCAAAGAAAAAAGAAAAACAGTTGTGAGTGGTCTTTATTACATGTAAATCTTACTTCTGCTTTTTGCAGTTATGGCAGTGCCCTTTTTTGCAAGTGACCTGTAAAATCTTATTAGAATAGAGTTTGGGTGTCAGTCAAACTGAGTGACTCCTAATTTTTTGTCAGTGCAAACTCAAAGGAGATTTATGACTGTCTTTTTGTCGTGACGTTGGCCGTTAGCAGTGACCATAGCAGTTTGCTCAGTTTAGGGACAGGGTATTAACATAGCTAAGTAGGATTAACTGTGCTTGGCCGTCCGGGGACCAAAGATTCCCTCTCAGGGAAGTTTGAAACGAGGTATTATATATGCCCTTGCTCCTGAAATTTATGCATTAGATCTGTACCATAGACCCTATCCCCTCGTCCAGAAATAGGGCGATACATTTTCACTTCCAAAAACTAATTTGCCTTGCTATATATCAGCTGACATTCGTTTAGTTTGCAGCTGTTTTTTTAAGGTTTTGTATGTCTGTTGTGTGTATCCTTGTTCTTTTTTTTTTTTGGGGGGGGGGGGGGGATCCCGAGCCATGCAGATACCCAGGGAATACTATACACATACACTTTAGTAACCTTTTAATAAAGTAAAATGCAAATAAAAATAATATCACATAATGTGAATGGTCTTAACTCTCCAACAAAAAGAAAAACGGCATTCCTAGAGTACAATAAATTAAACGCCGAAATTTTATGCTTGCAAGAAACACACCTAAAACAGGAAAACTTAAAATATATGAATAATAAAAATTTCTTAACTCGAGTAGACTCTACCTTTAGGAATAAATCAAAAGGGGTCTCTATCTTTTTTTAAAATAACTTAAAAATTTTGGAAGAAAGTAGTAAGATCGACCCAGAAGGTAGATATATAATATGGACTGGAAAGATTGATGGGTTCTTAATAACATTGGTTAATGCGTATCTACCAAATAAAGGACAAATAAGATTTCTTAAAAATCTTCTCAAAGAGATTAATAAAATTAAAGGAGGTTTATTAATAGTGTGTGGCGATTTTAATATGATATTGGATGATAAGTTAGATAAACAAATAGTTGGGTCAAATAAATATATACCCCATATAAACCACCTTTCTAAAGCTTTCTACAAAGTAAAAGAGAATAATAACTTGATAGACCCATGGAGGATTTTACACCCAGGTGTACGTGAATATACTCATTTTTCATACCGACACAATTCATTTTCCAGAATTGACTATATACTAACGGATCTTCCAACTTTAAAAGTAATTAAAAAGATAAACATCAGACCCACTCCCTGGTCAGATCATTCCTTAAACAAATTAGTTATACAAGATCAGAACCAGTATAATAGGGGGAAAAAAGTCAGCTGGAGGATGGATCCTTGGCTCTTAAAAAATGAAGATTTTGTTAAATATTTAAAAAAGGAAACAATAGAATTTTTCAAAATTAATAAAAAATCCGTAAATTCGGATGTAACCCTATGGTGTGCCTATAAAGAATTTATTAGGGGTATATTCATCTCAAAATCTGCTGAAATACAAAGGTTAAGAGGTAAACCGTTAAGGACCCTATATCTAGAACTAAATAAGATGAAAGATATTTTTAGAGTGACACCAAATAAAGAGAATAGTAAGGCAATAAAAGATATAAACAACAAAATACAAAAAATACTTCAATTACAATCAGATAAAATAATATGGAAATTTCAGCGTACACAATTTCTTGAAGGGGGTAAACCAGGTAAATTCCTGTCTAATACATTGAAGAAACAGTATATCAAAAATAATATTACAAAAATATTAGATCAAAACAATGTCCTGCAGTTTCACCCAGATAGGATAGGAGAGGTATTCCAGGAATATTATAGCAACTTATACAACTTAGATAAAGATCATCGAGTAGACAAACCAGGAATAGAAGAGATCAAACAATACTTGAATAAGATAAAGCTTCCCAAAGTATAGGAAAACCAACTTAGCCACTTAAATAAACAAATTGAAAGTGTAGAGATAATGGAAATTGTGTCTAATATTAAAAAAAATAAAACACCTGGGGTAGATGGGTTTGATAATTTGTTCTATAAATTCCTTACCAAGGAATTGAACGGAACCTTATGCGACCTCTATAATGAGATCAAACGGGAAGGAGTGATACCATCAGAATTAACTGAAATAAAAATAGTTAATATATTGAAACAAGGGAAAAATCCTGAAGAATATAAAAGCTACCGCCCAATCTCCTTAATCAATGTTGATATAAAAATGTATTCTAAAATCCTGGCGAATAGATTGAGTAAGATCATCCCTACACTAATAAAACCAGACCAAACAGGATTTATTCCGAATAGACAAGCGTCGGATAATACCAGATGTCTTCTTGACATCTTGGCCTGGACATACAACGGCAGTAAAAGCCTTGTATTTAAACACTACAGCACATATATCTTCTCCACAATTTAGTACGGGTACATTTTTAATAACCAACGGTACTCGCCAAGGCTGCCCGCTATCCCCCCTTCTTTTTATTTTATTCCTTGAACCTTTAATAACAACTATCAGAGAATCATTAGAAATTAAAGGAATTGAGATAGGGAAGGAGGAATATAAGATAATGGCATATGCCGATGACATCGTAATAACAATAAAAAATCCAGAACTTTCCTGTAGAGCTCTCCAGACCGCTCTTGATGAATTTAGTAAATTCTCTTACTTCAAGATAAATCAACAGAAATCGGAAATAATTACTTGTAATATATCATTAGAAGAAAAAAATAGGTTAGCGAACCTATATTTATATAGATGGAACTCCCCACACATAGTACACCTGGGTATACGATTCTCTGGCCATATAAATAATATTTTTAAAGACAATTATAGTGAAATATTGAAACAAATTAGGAAATTATTGAATGATTGGAGATCTTTACATCTATCATGGATTACTAGAATAAATGCAGTAAATATGAGTTTGATACCTAAAATTACCTACATTATGAGATGTCTTCCAGGCAAAATACCGGCTTATTATATTAAAAATATTCAACGTTGGACGATTTTATATATCAGGGGAAAAAAACAAGAGTGAAGAAAACCATAATATGTAAGAAATTTGAGAAAGGGGGATTAGGCTCCCCTTCTATCAAAGATTTAAACGTTAAAATTATACTTACATAAGTGGCGGGATATAATTACGTGCAAAACTCCCCAAGATGGTTAAAAATTGAAGAGGCCATATGGGGAGAATCCTCTATAAAAAACATATTATGGATGACTAAGTATAAAAAGAAAAGAAATTCAGATTTACCCCCTAATATTCAAAACATTATTAAAATATGGCATAAAAATAAAACCAAACTATCATTAGTACAATCTCCTTCTCTAGCAGCACCAATAGATCTTATTAACAACAACTCTAACGGATCAATCTTACTACTACTAAGATCACATAACATTAGAAATGTGATAGACCTATATGATAAAGGTAGTCTATTGGAGCGTAAAAGAATTAAAGAGAAATTTAATATAGACAAGTTAACGTGGTTAGATTATGAATGCTTAAAGAGGAATCTTAAATCGTCAGGGTATAAGACTACTAATATGGATAAAATGTGGAAAATGGAGAAATATTTACTTAAGGGAGAATCGTCTCACATAATCTCTAAATTCAGTAATATATTGGATGAAAATACCCCCCTGGAAAAAAAGCCTGGGAATATTAGCCTGGGAAGAGGATATGAAAATTAGAATTTTAGAAGAAGACTGGATTAAAATATTTAATACTTTTAAGAACTCATCAATTAATTCCTCATATAACGTAATGATGGTAAAACTAATCCATAGATGGTACTATGTCCCTATTAAATTTAAAAAAATATATAGTAATTTAGATGGCCTATGTTGGAAACAATGTGGATTACCAGGTACAACCCTCCACATGTGGTGGGACTGCAAAAAAATAAAAAAAAATCTGGACGAGACTAAGTCAAGAACTATCCACTCTTGTGGGCAAGACAATCATTTGTAACACCATAGAATTTATTTTACATATGCAATTGGAAAGATTTCCATTAGGGGAAAAAGATATTTAATATCACACATATGCCTGGTTGCTAAATGGTTACTTTTGAAATACTGGAAACAACCACAGGTACCTTCCTGGAAAGAATTAGAGAATGCTGTCTCAAATAATAGGGAGATGATAAAAATAGAATCAGTCAATAATGTATGGGACATGACTCCTAAAGCCACGCATTTGATAAAATGGCAGCTGTGGGACCAATATTTGCTATTAAGTTAGAGATTTGCTGGAGATAGACGTTTTCCCGGTAATGTCTACATGACTTCTTCCGCTTTGTTTTTTTTTGTTTGATAAAATGGCAGCTGTGGGACCAATATTTGCTATTAAGTTAGAGATTTGCTGGAGATAGACGTTTTCCCGGTAATGTCTACATGACTTCTTCCGCTTTGTTTTTTTTTGTTTTTTTTGCTTTGTATGTGTGGTTGTTGTCATGTCTATGTTTTCATGTTATCTGTCTTTGTATAATGCAATATATTGTAATACTCGTCTTATTTTGATGAGGACTTATTTATATGAATAAACTTGTAAAAGAAAGGAATTGTTAAGGAAAAAGGGGAGAAAAAAGGAGAGGGAGAGGAAAAGGGAAAGGTTTAATTAAGTATAATGAATAATATGGGCTCTACACAGACTTCTGATCTGGATGAGAAAAAAGAAAGGGAAAGGAAGGGAAAAAAAAAAGGAGAAAAAAAAAGGAAAAAAAGAAAAGAGAGAAAAAGGATTATATCAGATATTTGTAGCCGAGATCTTTTTTTTTTTTTTTTTTAACCTTATTGTCCAGCATAATCATGAATTTTGTAGTTAACCGATATTTAATATTTATTGTAACTGGACTCTATAATCAAGTGATATATGTGAATTATAATTGTATCTATATTTATATATTGCTGATTTTTGTACTGTTTGAAACTTTCAATAAAAAAATATATAAAAAAAAAAAAAAGGATTAACTGTGCTTTTACAGCACTTGTAATTGATTTTTCAATTTTTCAGGGATTCACATAGGGCATTAGTTAGGGCACTTCTGTAAATTGGCTGCAGGAGCTTTTTTCCACTTACTTCTACACGAATTAAATCTTTAACTCCCCTAGATTAGAACACTCATCCCACAGGAATACATTCTTCTTTAAATACAACAGATTTATGTACAGGGAATAGCCAAAACAAACTTTACAGATGAGACGGTAAGCTTGAAACTGTACGTGGATAGGATTCTCAGTTTGTGTATAATCCAGCCTTGGCTTTGCAGAAAAGCTGTATAATGCAGCAGGCATAAGCTTAAAGTAAGCCATGTTTGAAATGTCTTATGGATTGAAGAGCGAGGCATTTGTGGGCACATTTGCATGTGCCAGCTCAGCTTCCCAGAATGCAGTATAAGAACTGTTTTTCTCTGAATTTTGAGCTGGAAGCAGGTTTTTTTAACTTATTTTAGACATTCAGATGTGAACACAGATGTACTATTTATTTACTATATATATATATATATATATATATATATATATATATATATATATAAAATTGTAAGGTTGGCAATGCTGTTTGCCACACAATGTGTCGCTTTTGCTCCTCTGAGCACCTTCGGCGCTCATCGCGAGCTTCTCTCCCCGTGTACTTCAACTTTCCTGCTTTGCAATGATCATTTTGGCGCTGATCGTGAGCCATCAGAGCTCATTGCAAGCCTATCCCACTCGCTGTACTCATTGCGAGCCTTTCCTCCCACCTACTGTACGGGCCACTTATTGCAGGGCTCGTTAACCTGAAAGTTTTGCATTTGGGAATGCCATGTGTCTCTTTCCACCATCTCCCCCACTTCCCTGTGTCTTTCTCCTCTGTGTGTCTTCTGAATGTCTGCATGGCATGCGCTGAAGGCCATTTATTTTCAAAGTCCCGAGTGCCTTGCTTTGTTCATGTAAGTGTTATTGTCTTTGCCGTCGTGTATTTTCTAAGTCCCGGGAGCCTGGCTTTGCTCAGCCTTTTTTTCATCCTGTTTCAGACTTTTTCAGTTTTTTCGGCAGCCATTTTTTTCCCTGCTTCGGCGATTTTCAATTGTTAAAAAAGACAAAATATGCCTCAATTTAACTTCGGACCTCACTCACAGGCTCACTGGCTCTCCCCCTGTACTGTGTGTGAGTGTGTACATTTTTTGAGGCATATTTGTGTGTTTTTGCAGGCTTTTCCAGTTTGGTGGTTCGGCAGTTACAGTCGTAATTTTGCGAGCCCCGCAAGTCCATCTACGTGCTTTGGGTCCTCAGTCGTACGGGTCATAATTTTGTGTTCATCGCTAAGGCCAGGGGGCTCGCGATGAGGCCTCACTGCAGCTAAGTCCCGGGTGTCTCAGGATTAGCGCAAGCTAAGTTCCACGTGTCCACCCCTGCAATGAGCGCACCCCTTCGGCTCTCATTGCAGTGGGACCAGACTGATGTACTACAGGATATTTCTCCCTGTGAAGGGCACAAGCTAAAAGAGGTTGCTCTCAGAGTGGGTTATCATGTCCATAGAACGAGAGTGAGAGGGGTGACAAGAGTAGTGGAAAGAAGAAGGTCGTTAGCAGAATGAAGAGGGCGTGTGGGGTGAGTATTTAGAGATGAGAGCAGAGATGAATGTGTGTGCACTGTTGTTGAAAGCTTTATAAGTTAGGGTCAAGATTTTAAATTTTATTCTGGAGGCTAAGGGAAGCCAGTGGAGTGATTCACAAAGAGGAGCTACCGATACTGAACAATGTGTATGGAAGATGAGTCTGGCGGAGGCATTCATTATGGATTGAAGTGGGGAGAAGCGAGTGGTGGGCAGTCCAACAAGGAGCGAATTGCAATAGTCGAGACGAGAAATTATGAGAGAGTGTATTAGAATCTTAGTAGTGTCTTGTATGAGGTAATGGCATATTTTGGATTTGTTTTTGATGGAGAAGACAAGATTTGTATGTGCGGGATGAAAGAGAGGGGAGGGTCCAGTAGAACCCTGAGACAACGGGCTTGGGAGGTGGGAGTGATGATGGCATTGTTGACAGTGAGAGAGATGTGAGCAATTGAAGCTGTAGTAGAGGGTGGGAAGATTAAGTGTTCAGTCTTAGACATGTTGAGTTTTAGATGGTGGGCGGACATCCAAGAGGATATACTAGAGAGGCAGTTGGAAATGTGTGCTAGAAGAGAGGGGGATAGATCTGGTGCTGAGAGGTAGATTTAAGTGTCATCTGCATAGAGATGGTACTGGAACCCAAAAGAGTTTATTAGGGTGCCGAGTGAGGATGTGTAGATGGAGAAGAGGAGGCCTAGGACTGATCCTTGGGGTACGACAGGGGGTGAGGAGAAGAAGAGGTGCCAGAGAAGGAGACGCTAAATGATTGTTCTTGGAGGTATAATGAGAACCACGAGACAGCCGTGTCTCGAATGCCAAGGGAGGAGAGAATGTGGAGTAAAAGCAGATGGTCAACTGTGTCAAAGGCGGAAGAGAGATCCAGAAGAAGCAAAATGGAAAAGTGGCCTTTAGACTTGGCAGTGAGCAGGTCATCAGTGACTTTTATGAGGGCTGTCTCAGGGGAGTGTTGGGGACAAAAGGCGGATTGGGGACAAAAGGCGAAGAGAGTTAGAGGAGATAAAACTGGTAAGGCGGTTATAGATGAGCCACTCCAGCAGTTTGGAAGCCAGTGGAAGTAGAGCGATAGGGCGATACTTAGATGCAACGTCAGAATCGGATGAGGGTTTCTTGAGAGTGGGTGTACTTATGGCATGTATTAGAGATGATGGAAACATGCCAGTGTTTAGGGAAAGGTTGAAGATGTGTGTGAGAGCTGAGATTAGTGTAGTAGAGAGGGGAAGGATGAGCTGAGATGGAATAGGATCCAGAGAACAGTTAGTGAGGTGAGAGGATGATATTGGGGTGGAGACTTCATCTTCTGTTGCAGGGGTAAAGTAGTTCAAAGTGACTGTGGAAATGGGGAGGGGAGTAGACTGGGTATTGTTGATTAGTTGAGAGGGTGGAGAGTGTGAGCCACGATGAGAGGAGTGTTCATTGCGGATAGTTTGAATTTTATGTGTAAAATGGTTGGTAAAGTCTTCAGCCGTGAGACAGGAAGGGATGGGCAGAGAAGAGTATTTAAAGTGGCAAACAGACATTTGGGGTTGGAGGACAGAGCTGATATTAGTGATGTTAAGTAGTGCTATTTGGCCATGTTAAGGGCAGAGGAGTAGGAAAGTAGCATAAACTTGTAGTGAAGGAAATCTGCTGTGCAGCAGGATTTTCTCCATAGTCGTTCAGAAGTGCGGGAGCACTTCTGAATGTAACGCGTGTGTTTAGTGTGCGATGGTTGTGGATGAGATTGGGGGCGTCTGTGTGTGGTTATGGGGGCAAGGGTGTCAAGGGTGAAAGAGAGAGTAGAGTTGTAGGTGGCAGTGTCAGGGCAGGTGAGGTTGGTGATAGTGCTGAGAAGAGGTTGGAGCACAGTGGAGAGTTGTGTAGGGTCAAGTTCTAGCAGGTTTCTGTGGGTTATTGTTGCTGGGGTTGAAGAGTGATGATGAGAGAGGAAGATGTGGTGAGGTTGAAGGAAAGGAGGTGATGGTCAGATAGAGGGAAATGGTGGATGACTGGGTTGGAGGTAGGGCTAATATTTGTGAAAATAAGGTCAAGAAAGTGTCCAGCATGGTGAGTTGAAGAATCTGTAAGTTGTGAGAGGCCGAGGGAAGAGGCGAGTGCAAGTAGTTTGGCGGCTGCTGGGGAGGTGGGGGTGTCCATGGCAATGTTGAAGTCGCCAAGTATCAGTGTAGGAATATTGAAGGAAAGAATGTGTGGGAGCCAGGCGGAAAAGTGATTGAGAAATTAATAGGGAGTACCTGGGGGGCGATAGATTACAGGAAAACCTAGAGAGATAGGAAAGAAGAGGCGGATAGTATGAGCTTCAAAAGATGAAAATTGGAGGGATGGGACATAGATAGAGGCCCAATGAAGGCCGAAACGTACGTCTGGGGTATGCTGTCTCTACTGTTCAGGGTAGAATTGCCTGGTATTTCGGGGCTGGACCACTCTAGTGAATGGGACCAGACTGATATACTACAGGATATTTCTCCCTGTGAGTGCACAAGTGAGCTAAAAGAGGTTGCTCTCACAGTGGGTTATCATGTCCATAGAACTAACCTATTAAGGTTAGTTCATTCTCTTACTGAGCACCTCTATTTTGGTATTTTGTTTATTCAAATGACCCTTAGGGATACTCACTGTGCCTTAGGGAGATATCAGCTCCACTCTAGTGAGTGGGACCAGACTGATATACTATTGGATATTTCTCCCTGTGAAGGCTCATCATGAGGCACACAGGACTTTAGGCCCGCAGGAGTTAGGCTGCAATGAGCGCCTAGCCGGTGAAAAACATAGCGCTTTGCACGCAGTTCCCTAATGTAACGGGTGAAATTTTTTCAAGCACGGAACTCGAAAACCCCCAAAAAACAGTAAACTAATAAAAAAAAAATAATAACACACTCACACACAGCACAGGAGGAGAGCCAGGAAGCCTGGGAGTGAGGTTGCAAGTGAAATTGAGCAATATTTGGCGTTTTTTGTCAATCGAAAATCGGCTAAACGAGGGAACAAAATGGCCGCCCAAAAAAACGTAATAATTCTGAAACAGGTTCAAAACGAGGCCAATCAATGCCAGGAACGCAGGACTTAGAAAATACATGACGGCGAAGACAGTAACACACGAACAACGCCAGGCACGTGGGACTTTGAAAATAAATCCAAAGTCAGTCGACGCGCGCCCGCAAACATTCAGCAGACACACAGAGGAGAAACACACAGGCAAGGGACAGGGGGGAGATGGTGGAAAGAGACACATGGCATTTCCAAGAACAAAAGTTGCAGGATAACGAGACCTGGAATGACGTACAGTAGACGGGAGGAGAGGTGAGCCATGCGATGTGCACCGAAGGTGATCATCGCAAAGCATGAAAGTTGTGAGTTGACAAGGCCTGCAATGAGCGGCAAAGCTGCTCCTTGAGTGGCTCACGCTGAATGCCAAAGACGCTCATCGCAACGCCCATGCAGTAGACAGAGGGAGAGGTTTGCAATAAGCGCCAAGGCGCTCATTGCGAGTGACGCGATGAGCGCCGAAGGTACAGCACATCCAGCCGTAACATTTGATTCCCATCATTTTTGACTGGCAAGTAGCTAGTAATAATAATAATAATAATAATATTATTAAATTATTATGTAACACTATGTACAAGGGCGCATTAAATAAACAAGATAACTATTACATGTAAAATTACACTAACACATGTAAACTATTATTAAACCAATTGCATGCACATATTATACAATTCAACTTGTGGAATATCTCCCACCCATAAAAAAAAATATTAATGGTTACATTTCTCAGATAAGATAAACATTCTATAAAATCCTTTCTATAGGCACAACAATAAAGAGTCCCATCCAGCCAACTACGGCTATTTCAATTGTACAATACTTGTTTGATCCTGTCCAGTATGTGGCCTTGTGATGTCTCCATTATTAGTTAATCTACCACCAAATGCCAAATGTAAACAAATATTATACCTCTATATAAATAAAACCGTTTCCCAATAAAACATTTTTTGACCTATAAACAAGCTTCAGCAAATGCTACTGTTTCTTTGCTGCATTCCTTTGGCTCCTGGGTGTCATTCTTCATGGAAGCAGTGGAATAGCTAGAGCTTCTGCCGCCCGGGGGGTCTCCCTGTGTTTGACGCCCATGGCCCGGTGCTAACATTATATATACTAGTAACTTGCCCATCAAAATTGACGGCATAATATTTGATGTGTGTCCTTCCCCCCTTTCTCTGTGTCTCTTTCCGCCTTTCCCTCCCCTGTGTCTCTTCCCTTACTCTCCCTCTCCTGTGCCTCTTCCCCTCACTCCCTCCCCTGTATCTATCCCCCCTCCCCTGTGTCTCTACCCCCTCCCCTGTGTCTTTCCCCCCTCACCTGTGTCTCTTTCCTCCCTCCTCCGTTCCTTGTGTCTCTCCCCTCTCCCCTGTGCCTATTTCCTCCTTCCCCTGTGCCCCCCGCCCCTTTGTCTCTTTCTTCCCCCTCTTCCCTCTCCTGTGTCTCTTTACCTCCTCCTCCCTCCCTTGTGTCTCTCCCCTGTGCCTATTTCCTCCTTCCCCTGTGCCCCCTGCCCCTGTGTCTCTTTCTTCCCCCTCTTCCCTCTCCTGGGTCTCTTTCCCTCCTCCTCCCTAACCTGTTTCTCTCTTCCCCCTTCCTTCCTCCCCTGTTTCTATTCCCTCCCTCCCCTGTGTCTCTTTGACCCCTCTTTCCCTCCCCTGTGTCTTTCCCCTCCTCCCTCCCTTGTGTCGTGCTACCTCTGCCTTCCCCTGTGTCTTTCTCCCCTCCTCCCTCCCCTGTGTCTCTTCCCCGCATCTCTCCCCCCTGCCCCTGTGTCTCTCCTCCCCTGTGTCTCTTTCCCCCTCCCCTGTGTCTATCCCCCTTCTCCTGTCTCCCCCCCGTGTCTCTTCCCCCTCCCGTGTCTCTTCCCCCATCCCTTGTGTCTCTTTCCCCTCCTCCCTCCCCTCTGTCTTTTTCTCCTTCTCTCCCCCCCACAGCGTGCAATGACGCAATGACGCACATTGCGCATGCGCAGCTAACGCCGCACATTGGAGCCCCTTGCACATGTACGGCAAGTGCGCAGAGCGGGGGTGGGGGGCATCAAACACAGGGAGAGCCCATTCTCCTCCTGTCTTTTTTTCTCACTCCTTTCTCTCTCCTTCTCTCTTTCTCCTTCTCTCCCTCATTCTATCTCTCTCCTTCACTCTTTCCCCTTCTTTCTCTCCTCCTTCACCCTCTCTCCTTTTCTATCTCTCTCTCTTTCTCCCTATCCTTCTTTCTTTCTCTCTCTCTCTCCCCTTCACACTTCATTCTCTCTCGCTCCCTCCTCACTCTCCTTCACTCTTTCTACTTCTCTATTATTTTCTTTCTATTTCCTTCCTTTTTTCTCTCCCTCCTTCACTCTATTATTTTCTCTCTCTCTCATTCACACTCACTTTTTCTCTCTCTCTCTCTCTCTCCTCTCCCTCTTTCCCTCTCTCTCCCCCTTCCCTCTCTTTTTCTCCCTCTCCTTTTCTCTCTCTCCCTCTTTCTCCCTCTTTCTCCCTCTCCTTTCTCTCTCTCTCTCTCCTTAACACGTTCCTTCTCTCTCCTTCCTCTTTCCAATTCTCTCTTCTTTTCTCTCTATCTCTCTCCTTAATTCTCTCTCTGTCCTTCACACTCACCCTCCTTCCCTTTCTATCCTTTTCTCTCTTTCTCTCTTCTTCCCTCTCTCTCTCCTTCCCTCTCTCTGTCCTTCTTTCTTTCTCTCCTCTCTCTTTACTTCACATTTTTCTTCTCTCTCCCACCTTCACTCTCTCCTTTTCTCTCTTTCTCCCTCCTTTTACCTCTCCCTCAGGCTCTCTCTTTCTCCTTCTCTCTCTCAAGCACACTCTCCTCACCTTCCTTCACTCTTTCTCCATTCTCTCTCATTCACACTCCTTCCCTCTCTCCTTTTATCGCTCTCTCTTCCTCTTTTCTCTACCTCTTTCTCTCTCTCTTTCACACTTTCCTTCTCTCTCTCTCTCTCTCTCTCTCTCCTTCACACTCTCTCTAGTGTCACGCTCTCTCTCCCTCCTTCATGCTCTCCCCTTCACTGTCTCTCTTCTCCCTCCTTCACCCTCTCTCTCCTTCTCTCCCTCTTCTTTCCTTCTTTCTATCTCCTTCTCTCTCACCTTCTATCTCTCCTTTTCTCCCTCCTTTTCTCCCCCATATTCTCTCTCTCCTCCTCTCTCTTTCACACTCCTCCTCCTTCTCTCTCCTCTCCTCTCTCTCTCCTTTACACTTTCTCCCTCCTTCCCTCTCAATCATTTTCTCCCTCTATATCCCTTCCTCACTCTCTCCTTTTATTTCTCTCTCCTTCACTCTCTCCTCTCTGCCTCTCACCTTCTCTTTATCTCTCATTCTGTCTCCTCTCTTTCCTCTTCTTTCTTCCTCTCCTTCTCTCCCTCCTTATCTGTCCCTCATTCTCTGTCCCTCATTCTCTTTTTCTCCCTCCTTCACACTCCTCTCTCTCATTCACACTCTCCTCTCTCTCTCCTTCACACTGTCTCTCTGTCCTTCACTCTCTCCATCTCCCTCTTACCCTTCTCCCCTTTGTCTCCCCCTCCCCCCTGCCCTGTCTCTTACCTCCAAGCCTGCTCCTGATGTCCCCGGTGTGGGATCCATGCAGGCAGAGCAGGACAGCAGGAGGCAGAGAGGCACAGGGGAGAGCAAGGGGCTGGTGAGGTGGCCTTGGGGAACGGGTCAGGAGGGCCATGGGCAGGTGGGGGCACTTTTGCTGCCTCCAGAGAAGGGCCGCCCGGGGCGCAGCTCCCCTACTGCCCCCCATTACCTATGCCACTACATGTAAGGTCTACCAAAAACAGTTGACTGTTCTTGCCATCTAGTGCAGTCTTCTTCAGGATAGCACCTTCTGATAGCTACATTGTCACCTAGCTGAGACTTTATTGGTGTCCTCTGTAGTCAAAATGATACAACAAAGGTCAGATAATTATGATGATAACCGGTAGTTATTAAAACAAAATGAATGCAAATGTTTGATAATTGAGTTTGAAAGCTAGGTTTTAAGCACATATTAACTGAAAAGATTATTCTGCTACTAAATTTAACTAACTTGATTAACTCTCAGTGAACTTCTCCAACCAATAACCGTGAAGAGTTTACAGGACATTGGTGCACCTTGATCCTTTTTGAGAACTCTGAAGTAAGACTTTATCTACATATTGTTTTCCATCATACACACCTTCAAAGGTATACATTTGTGGTGGGTTTTTGTATATGTACTGGGACATTTGCCCTACACTATTCGTGACTGATTTCTGAGCCCCACTACATTCCTAGTAACCACCGTCCCAGGTGAATACTACTCTCTTCCGATCGTAACTCGTAATTGTAACCCGTAGGATTTTGAAATCCCACCTAAATTTTTTAGTGACGTAATTGTGACCATCTCTGTTGCCATTGGCTCCATCTAAACCCATAACTATGGGTTTGACTAATTGATCACGTTCACAGACGCGCATACAACGTTCGACAAATGGTTCACGGGTTTGCGTCTGAAGCCTGTAGCTTGCACCCTGCTCGAATTTAATGGCTCCTTAACTTAAATTTCAAGCCTGCAGCCGTTGCGGGTCTCACGTTGTACATACAGGCTTGGAATTTAATGTGGCTAAGAGTCAGTTGATAAGTAAGCAGGACATGCCAAGTTAAAGAAATTTGAATAATCAAAGACACTACAGGTGTTAAAGCCTATATTATTATTTATATGTAAAGCATTTGGCATGCTATCCCTCCATGTCACCTTCTAATACTCCCAGTAAAAATAATTCATTTTTAACTGGGACCTTAGCTGTGTACCCTTAAAAATAAAACCAAATGATAGTAACTTATAAGACCATTTGAAACAGCTACCTACTATTTAATCCTGTATGTGGCACATTACACCCCATTATGGATGATTGATTTTCAGTGCCTTCAAATGATAAATTACATTTCCTCCACCACAATCATGCCTGGTGAGTGCACATATTTATATTTTTATAACTGCTATGTAATTTTATTTTTAACAGAGCTTCCCATTACAGCTGATGCAACTGATACCTTGCAGACGCTTCTGATCGGATGTCAACATTTTAATCACACTTAAATGTATATGTAAGTTTCCTGGGTTTTAAATGTTTCCTAATAAACAGCTAATGATTAGTAGAAAAATATGTATTATATTGAAAAGTTGAATGTATTTACATATTTATATGCTAGATACTGATATGTGAATGTGCACACCCCTAGGGAGCTTACATAAAGTGTACCCTGCAGGGTACAGTGTGTGACCTCTAAAGGAAATGATGGTTAGTGGGGTTACAGCTGAAATTGCCCATAAGGATACAGGTAGAGAGAAAAAACACAGACAGCTACTGCCAGATTGTGATACAAATATTTCAATCTTTACTTCCTCCTGATTAGCCAAAACAATTTTTCAAATTGTATATCAATTTTGCCTGGGTTTTGGAGAGTGTTAACCCTAAGTTTTAACTGACAGAAATGAAAAGATATTTTGCTAACTTTAAGACAAGTGTTTAAATGCTTATTTTGGTATTTTTTCATGCACATTTTTTTTCATACACTACTAATTCTCCTCTATCAGATGCATTCATAATCCAGCTCACTTATATTTGCCTTTAAGTGTTTTATTCCAGAGTGGCTGAGTTGGTACTCAAATAATCAGATTCAATTTCCCACCTGTGACTCACTATATCATATGGTAAAGCACTATCTACTCTTACTTATTTTTTAGAGGGAAGAATAATCTCTTAATATATGTATGTGCTTTCTATCCAGATAACATTATTGACACCAATTGATTGGACTTAATTAGGTTTATTATATCTGAGTAGTGTGTTTGACTATTTTACTAATGTAATTAACTTTATGTATGCAATTTAGATTAAATCCATCCTACCCATGGCCACTGTTTTCAGTTTCTCTCTGCTTTAGCACTGTTTAACTCATTTTGATTAAAAATACATTCTGCATAATGTATGTCTGTTGAAAACAGGTACATGTAGGCCGATGACTATGGCACCATTTTTTAAGGGGGCATTAAATTCCTTTATCACCTTTTTAAATAGAATCTGAACTAAATAATCTTTTTTTCATTTTTGTACATTGACATTTTCAACTGACAAGAGGATATCCTTTAAGATTATAAGTAAAAATATTTATTTATTGGTATGGTGGGAAACCAGTAATATATTGGCATGTTACAAATAAACAATAATAATAATAATAATAATAAGTCACGAAATATAATGGTGAGGGCACTTCTAAGTCTAGTCAGTGTGTCTTTGATTATGAGTGCATGCTATATGGCCATTCTTTCTGCTTTTTATTAACTTAATAAAAATAACTCTCTTTATATAGTTATATAGTTACATAGTTACATAGATACATAGTAATTAATGTTGAAAAAAGACTTTCAGTCCATCAAGTTCAACCTTTTAAGATCTCCTCTGATCTGCAATATGCGGATTAAATATTAATTAATTCATTGTTAATTAATTATTAATCAATTATTAATTATTATTATTAAATCTTTATACTGACCCTGGATGTATTTATATAAGGTAATCATATCTCCTCTTAGACACATTTTTTCTATTTTTTATGAGTGGATTGTGTGGCACTTTGCCCAGTTATTGTGACAACCAGGTATACAGTATGGTTTTATTTGTTTATTTAATAACTGACTTGTAATACCTATACCTATACTTGAAGAAAAAAATGATGTAGCTTTTAAAACTTATATTTGATCCTTAATATTGCAGATTCAAACAGAACTGCTGCTCTTCGTATTAGATGCCCAAGTGGAAGCTATAAAAGTCTTACTCCTTGGCAGATTCTCTCTCATACTGGAAACCTAATAAGGGTTAAGAGAAGCAGGTCTGCCTTAATCTATATTGCAAAATAAAATCATATGTAGATTTTAAAATCTTTATCGATTGATTTGTTCAAGTACTAAATGTATTGTTAATAATTTATTGAATAAACAAATTAAATAATACTGTATGACCACTGGCTAAAGAGTGAATGACGAGATTCAATTACAGGCTTTCATCAGATCAACTTGCTATCTCCTGGCCGTGTGCACATCTAAATTTATATATTTAAAACAAACATTTGATGCAAACATAGCATTTTATTTATGTATAATCCCTGGAGATTAACAAAGGAATTTATTTCATTTAACTCACTTGGCATAAAAAACATAACATTTGTATTTATACATCGTATTTGCTTGAACAAAGAAAGAGTAAGCTAAGAAAATTGTTTTGAAAATAGAAATAGAAATGTTTAAGCCGTTCAATCTGATTTCCCTCCAGTGGTTCCAATATGGAAATAAATATCCAGTAATGAAATATAAATATGTTTATCTGTTCTCTGAACACCCCTGGAATAGGCAAGTGACTTTTAAATGAATTGTTTTGTGTTGTGAGAGCAACTAATCAACTAATATTGAAAACCGTGTGCTTGGCTGTGCTGGTCCCCAGAGACATGGGAAAATAATTATTTCCACTAAGGTCTCCTTTTTCAGTGGCACTCACCATCCGTAAAATGCTTTATTGTGTCATTCTGGCAGCTTTATAACAGAAGTGTGTATCATCTAGTTCATGTCTAGTCTATACATGTAGCTGACCCATTAGCTCCTTGATCAATACTTGGTGCAGGTCGCTTTGTATGCACAGTTTATTCTCTCTGGTTTATCATACTCCAGTGGTTTTGCACAGTCAAAGATATGCTTTAAAATGCTAAATGGGATCACTGACAAGCCTTCACTTACCTGTCACTTACCTGTTAAAACAGGGTTGCCCAATTAAAAAGCTCAAGGGTCGGGCTAGAATTTCATAATATCTTTGTGAGAGCACAGGTAAGTAAATCATAATGACTGATTCACTGATATATCAAGATATAATAAAAATAAAAAAAATCCAATTTTTAAGTCTTATCATTAAAAATAACATCTATCTATCTATCTATCTATCTATCTATCTATCTATCTATCTATCTATCTATCTCTGTTTGCCCGCCTTTGGTGACCCATTTCTTCAGTGATATACATATATAAAAAAGCAGAAAGTTCAAGTATGCTTTTTATCATAAAGAAAAAGATCTAAAATATAAAAAAAACAGCTTACTTCAGCAATAAAAATAAAAATCTGAATAAACAATTTTAACTGCCTGCAGGGAAATCCTGGATAGCCCTGGAGTCATTTCTCGGCTCTCATGTAAAATACAGTTCTTTTTTATACAGTCCACTCTCCTTTGTATGTATTCCACTATAATCAATATAATTTTTTTCATGTCTTTCTTCTTCAGACCTTTTTTAGTATTTCCTTACAAGCATCAGGTGGGGTACTTGCCCATCGTTCTCTCCAAATGCCCCATACCAGGGACCCTTAACACACTTTTCTGGTGAGAACTGTATTCTGTATTCTCAACAGACTTCTCCCTGGGGTCAAGTAAACAGTCACTTGAAATAATCCTTGCAGCAAAAGCGCTTTCTCCAGAGTTCCTCTCCACATGCTTTCACAGTATTTTCAAGGTTGAAGGCCCATACAAAGCCTGCAATGCTTCCACTGCCTGCAGTTTTCTCGCACCCCAGGAGCTAGCTCTTTCACCTCTTGGGGTAAAGTCTTCAAAAACCTGTTTCCACCGATCTATAGGAATGTAGAATCAGAATATAGTAATATACAGTGATATTTTTTTCCCATTGGACAAAAACATTTCATTTTTAATCAAGTCAGAAGCAATACTGGTTTGGATCTTACTTTTGCAATAGGATGAAATGAGAAAGAATGCCAAAAAATAACAAATTCATCAGGACAGGTATCATAAATAATAAAATAAAATAAAATAATTGGCCAGAACAAATATGTGAAAAGTGTGGATCCATATACAAGGTCAGAGAGAAGAAATAAGAGAAAGAAAAGTAATGTCTCTATGTGTCTATTAAGTTGTAAATAAGTTAAAGAAGTAAATAACCACACATATTAATTTCCTAATTAACAAAACATGAGAAAATGAGAAAGAATGACCAGGATCACAAGCAATATTCATAATGTGGCAGAAAAACCCAAGTCCATGTAAAAGGACCATAGCAGTTGAAGAAAAAATACACTTGTTTGTCAAGTATGCACAAAACGAACAACATTAGAACCTATGTAAGCCATGTAAATAAAACATCTTTTGGGAAAATCTTATGTTTCATCACTTCCTCAGAGCATTATTGTAATGTGAGTGTTTGTAGTTATCAGTAAAGGGAACAATGAGGGAACAGACAGAAGACCAAAGACTTTAACTGTTAACTGGCTAAGACTGAAATTAACAACATACACCTTCTAATTTATTACGTTTTATATACAATTATGTTACTGTGTAATCTACCATTTAGCTTCAGCAGATCAACTTCCTGTGGTAGGAGGAGACTTTGAACACACCAGAAGTATCTTTTATGTACAATGGGAAGATGGTAGTTGTATCTGCCAGTTTACAAGATCCACCTGAAGAAGAAGCATGCAGCAGGAGGTGAGAAATGAAAATGGAGCCACACAGAAAGGAAGAATTACGTCTAAAAGTTGCAAAATATAAATGTTGTGTTTATTTCTTTACTTTCTAGATGTATATTTGCCTGTTTTCATGTTATGTTGGTCTTTAAAGGAGTATGCCAATAAAATATTTCTGTTTCAATGGACTAATGGTGTATTGTAAAAATCTTGCTGTGTGCATTAGATGTCATGAACATTCACAGCTTCCCTCCCTTCTCACACAGTGACCTGCTGGAACGATTATCGAAGACCAATATGCCAGCTCCCTAGACAGAAGCAAAGGGGAAAAAGGTATATAATGTTAAAATATTGAATGAAAACAATGAATAATATTTCATAACATTATCTAATAGGGCTAATAGGACTTTTGTTATGCTAAACATGAGTATATTAAGTAAAGGGATGTGACTTATTTTACCATTACAGTGTCACTTAAACCTGGTTTGCCGCTTGGGAGGGGATTTTAGGTACAGATAACCTGCAAATTTCAAAGAACTATTTCTGTCTTTAGTTACTGGCAGCATTTAAAGTGACACAGAAAATGCCCCATTTAAAAAAAAAAGTACATATTAAAATAAACACAAATGCAATTGGTTGTAGTTAAATATTATTATAAGGGAAGAGGGAAGACTTCATGGGCTGAAGTGGAACAGCCTTCCACTGGAAATGGTACAGTTAAAGAATATAACCCTGGTTTTGATAAACATAAGGCTTTTTTCTGAAGCTTAATTAAACCAAATGTTTAGGCAAATGGAATTGTTGGTTCTTATGTGTAGTTGAGTCCATGTTTCTATGTTAGATAGTTACATAGTAATTGAGGTTGAAAAAATACATTATTCTATTAAGTTCAACCTTTTTAGATCTCTCTGATATGCAATATGTCTAATTTTTCAAGATTCACTAAACACAGGGTCACTACTAGATGACTGGAGAAAAACAGATGTGATATCGATATTTATGAAGGGAGAAGGAGCTAATCCGGGAAATTATAGACCAGTGAGCCTCACTTCTGTAGTGGGAAAGTTTTTAGAATTGTTAAAAAGGGATAATATACAAGAATATGTTTATTTGAACAAGATTAGTAGGAACCAACATGGATTTATGAGGGATAGGTCATGTCAAACAAACCTAATTAGTTTCTTTGAGGAGGTTAGTAGGAACTTGGATCAAGGCAACTCAGTGGATGTAGTCTTTTTGGATTTTGCTGAGACTATTGAGAAAACTAAGGGATACAGGAATTGCAGTAAATATCTGCTCATGGATTGAGAGCTGACTGAAAGACAGGAAGCAAAGGTTGTTGTAAACGGAACATACTCAGATTGGACTTATGTGGTAAGTGGGGTTCCTCAGGTTTCAGTATTAGGTCCTTTCCTTTTTAACATATTTATTAATGACTTGGATTGAAAAATATTGCCTCCATGTTTGCTGATGACACTAAGTTGTGCAAGGTAATAAATCAGATAATGATGTACTTTCCCTCCAAAGGGATTTGCATAAATTAGAGAAATGGGCGACTAAATGGCAGATGAGATTTAATATGAATACATGTAAAGTTATGCATCTGGGAAGGAAAAATAGCCATGCTATTTATAATCTTAATGGAGCAAATCTAGGGGTATCTGATATTGAAAGGGATTTGGGAGTGCTTGTGGACAACCACCTAGGTAATAGTGCTCAATGCCAAGCAGCATCTGCAAAGGCAAGTCAAATATTAGCATGTATTAAGAAGGGTACAAAAGCAAGGGAAGCAAATATAATTCTGCCAATATACAAATCCCTAGTCCATTCTCATTTGGAATATGGAGTACAATTTTTGACACCACTACATAAAAAGGACGTTTTAGAGCTGGTAAAAGTACAGAGAGGGGCAACAAAACTAATAAGGGGAATGGAGGGGCTAAGTTATGAAGAGAGACTAATCAAATTAAACATATTTTCTCTAGAAAAAAGTGTCTAAGAGGAGATATGATTACCCTATATAAATAGATGTCAAGGGAGCTTTTTGTGCCAAGAGGTTTTCAACTGACAAGAGGACATCCCTTGAGGTTAGAAGTAAAAAGATTTCACCTTAAATAAAGAAAAGGGTTCTTCACAGTAAGGGTGGTTAATCTGTGGAATTCTCTACCAAGGGAGGTGGTGACAGCATATTGCAGGTCAGAGGAGATCTTAAAAAGTTGAACTTGATAGGCTAGGTCTTTTTTCAACCTCAATTACTATGTAACTATGAATCCATTTAGAAATGACCAATAGAAAATGAGGCTTTTATCGTTACGGCAGTATAAGATGCCAGTTACATGTCCATCAATTAATGTTTAGAGGTCCGATATGTGTTCGTACTGGTGACTGCTCTGTGTTTTTACCTTGGTTTGTCTCTTGATTTGCTGAGTGTCCTCCATTGCACCACTATCATACTGTAAGTTCTGAGTCTCACAAGATACTTTCAGTCAGGGTCAATTAGTCTTAGCTCTGCCACTGGAGAAAAGGCCATAAGGTATTTATTTCTAAGGAGAGAGGGAGTAGTATGAATTGATCAGGGGCACCATAGAGTCAAGAGTTTAGGAACAGTGCAGAGACCAGAAATGAGGAACAATACATAGACAGGAGAAGAGGAACAGTGCAGAGACTAGGAATGAAAAGAAGCAATGCAGATACTAGAGATAAAGAGGAGCAGTGCAGGGGCTAGGGATAAAGAGCAGAGCAGAGTTGAGGAACAGTATAGAGACAAGGCATGAGGAACAGTTCAGAAACTATAGATAAAGAGCAGTAGTGCAGATACTAGGGACAAAGAGCAGTCCAGAGATCAGAGGAGAGGAACATAACAGTGACAAGGTATGAAGAACAGAGTCAAAAGTGGAGGAGGAGCACCATAGAGGAATGTGGAAAAATGCAGAGAAGATGAATGCTAAGGGATGCTGAGGTCTGGGTTGTTGTAGAGTAAGGATCAGGCTGTCTTATGACTTTAGTAAAATGTGTAGTAAGGGGGATCTTAATTGTGATACATGATGTGGTGAGATGCATGATGGGACACAGAGAGGAGAGGAAAGAGAGAATGAAGAGGTACAGAGAGAAGGTACTGTATTTAAATGATTGAGAAATAGAGAGAGAGAGAGAACATAAGGATAGAATTACAGTATAATAAGATGGAAAATAGAGAGGAAAATTGGAAGGCGAGCGTTTAGGTCAAACTGAGATTGGAGGATTAATATCCATCAGGAGGATTTCAAGCTAGTCCTGTGACTGTAGCAGTTTTATTGAAAAAATTTAAAAGACGAAAAAGCAAAAGTACTCTTTTACGCAAAAGATGGTAATTATCTGGAAAAGCTTGCCAGCAGAAATTATTGTAATCAGTACAATAAAGAATATTATAATTTATGGAATATTTTTAAGGATATAATAGGGTTTGATCTATTATTATTATTATTGTTTATTTATAACGCGCCGACATATTCCGTAACGATGTACATAAGATAAGTTCAAGCCAAAGACACATACTAATTAAACATAGCAAAGCAAGGAGGGCCCTGTCTTTGAGCCTCAAGTCCATAGTGCTTTCCCTAAAGCACCTTGTGGCATTGAAACTCGCAGACTTACAACCTATAAATATATATGACTATTGGCAAGCTATATGATTCTATTTTTTCTTCTTATCTGCATTAAACTCTATTATTCTGTGGAGATCTGAATGTCCTGCACAACTTGTGTGCCCCAAACAGTCTGAGAGCAAATGTGATAAACAGGAGATTAAAATCTGTAGCATCAGGTTTTAAGGGTCAGAGCTGCAAGACATAGATTGCAGGTATAATCACTGGGGAAATGTTACAGTCTAACATAATATGTCATCAAATACATCAAGGCAATACTTTGGTGTAATATGGATGGTAGCACAGTATAGATAGGTATAATAATGCTACATTTATGAGATTCCTGCACAGCGCTGTCGTATCCCCTCCTTTACAGTAATGTAATGTGCAGTGAGCAGAGCCTGGGGGTGGGAGATACACAGAGAGAAGGGATGGGGAGAGAAACATAGATGTGAGAGCACTGGGAGAGAATGGAGCTGCTGAACAACAGGTGAGGAGAGAGAGAGTACCAGAAGAGTCATAGGACTTGTGAGAGTGACCACAACAGTGGATATGGGAGACAAGAGAGACAGCACTAGAGGGGGTGGACAACAAGAGTAAATCAGCACCAGGAGGAAGAATGTGATAGAATTAGGAGAGTTGGAAGATCAGAGAGCTGGGGAGCACCAGGGGAAGTGGGGTGGCAGAGAGATGTTCAGCAACAAGGGATATAGTAGTAAGAGAATGTGAAGATAGAGAGAGAGAGTCAGTACTAGGAAAGGTGGAGGATGTGAGCGTCAAGGTGATGTGAGGAATAGGGATAGGGTGTCCAAACCAGGAGAGTTGGAGGACCCTATTGATATCTAGAGTTAACTGGAATAACCACTTACCAGATATATTACTAACAAAGTAATTGGATTAAAAATTATAAACAGCTGGAAGGGTAAAAGAAAAGGGGAGAGCAAGACAAGAGGAGAAAGTGAATAAAATAAAGACAGTTGACAAATTAAAAAGTTGATAGATATGTGAGAGAAAAAATAAAATAAAGACAAGATGAGAGACAAAGACATTACTAGGGGTATATAATTCCTGGAGACTTAAAGCTAACTATAAACCAGTGAAGGACCAGACTGTTACATGAGCATCCGCCATCGAATACATAAAGGTTTACAATGTGGACACATTTTTATACAGACAGCTCACTAACCAGGTAGATCCATTGACTGCTGGGGGAGTTTAGATGAACGTTTGTGGACATCAAGTTCTTTTCTGTGCATTAGAGAGTGGATTCAGTATGGAGATCTGTGACTAAATAGGACCAATTGAAGGATCAAAGGATGCCAGACCCAAACCTGCTGCCCCCGGAGAGGGGCACCCTGGGACAGATATTACTACTGCTTCTCCTGCTCCTCTCTGAACAGGTGAATATTTGTATACAGTGTATATTTGGGTGTAAATGTATGCCTTTCATAGTAGTTTCTAGACAAATGCATTGTCAGGGACATAGATAGAGGGAAGGATAGATATACATAGAAATATAGTATGTATGATAGAGATACACAAAGTTAAATTACCAATGCAAATTGGGAAAAATGTCATATGTTTGCAAAGATTGAAACAAATTAATGGCATTGCAGTTGTTTAAACTGTGGGCATAAAAGCATTTTTAAGTAAAATCTTTATTTTAATAGACACTGTATGTTCTCCTAATTTCTATGATACCATCAAGAGTGTACGGTGGACTAGTGAGAGGGGTATTGTTGATTCACTGGTGTGATTAGATAATATTTCAGCACAGGACCCCTTCCCTTGCCCTCTCATAGACTCAGCAGTTGAACCTTGCTTGCCCTGCTCTGTATCTGTCCCCCATGTACCCCCAAAAGAAAGTATGAATATTATGGCAGCTTCCGTGCTGAAAAGCTTGTATGTCTATGACTTGCATAACTGCTAATTTTGCATACTTCAGTAATGACAAGTTTTTGCTAATATACAGTGGTCCTTTAAAAAAAAAGGAAATATCTATCTATCTATCTATCTATCTATCTATCTATCTAACACAACTGAGCTCACATAAAAGACATTCAGCAACAATTGCTGCAATTGAAACTCACTGAGAAGAAGCTAATTGAGGATTAAAAATTTGGATTACAGATGAAAAAAATACAATTTTCAAATAACATTCCCTTTCATTAGATCTACTGTTTTTTATATCATCTCTCTCTTCCCTCCCTTGTAAGTGTCATTTCTCACTCTCATTTCTGCTTTCTGTTTTATGTCTCTTCTCCCTTCCAATCTCACATGCCTTCTCTCCTCTCTCTCATGTCATCTACGTCACTTTCTCATGTCTAGTCTCTTCCTTACACAATCTGACTCTCTTTCTTTCCTCTTTTCTTCAGTAATCTCTCTCTATCTCTTTCTATATATATATATATATATATATATATATATATATATAAAGTGAGGTAGCCGTGAATGTCCAGTAATCCAGTTGAATAATCTGAGTATTGCAGTGAATAGTGATACCTTTTTTATTGGACAAACGTATTCATAATAAAGCAACGAGCTTTCAAGAGATAATGCCTCTCTTTATCAAGTCAAAAAGCGATATCTCTCTAAAGCTCGTTGCTTTATTTTGAATACGTTTGTCCAATAAAAAAGGTATCACTATTCACTGCAATACTCTGATTATTCAACTATATATATATATATATATATATATATATATATATATATATATAATGTTCCCTTTCTGTTTCAAGACTACTCTCTTTCTACCTCTGTCATGTCTCCTTTCTCTCTTATGTTATCTATTTTCTCTCTCATGCCCCTTTTCTGTTTCAAGTCTACTCTCTTTTTCTACCTCCTTCATGTCTCCTTTCTCTCTCATGTTCTCTCTTTTCCCTCTCATGTCCACTTTCTGTTTTAAGTCTACTCTCTTTCTATCTCTCTCGTGTGTCCTCTTTCTCTCTCTTTCTCATGTTTTCTCTTATCTTTCTCTTATGTGTCCTTTACTCTCTCTCTCTCTCTCTCTCTTTCATCTCACTTGTCTCTACTTTGTCTCCCAGGCCACCTGTACACACCCAGATTGTGCTCTCATCCTTCAGATTCTGGAGCAGGAGACTCGCTGTTACGAGACAATGAGAGCTGAAAACAAAAGTTCTTCTGGCAGCCCCCGTGTAGGTGAGAGTGCTGTGCTTATATGTTTATGTTTTATGGTATTACTTAGAGACCTGCTTCTTGACCCTTATTCCACTCAATGTTGTCAGACCAGTTGATGTACCAGACTATGGCAGAGCATAGTGAAGGAAAACCAAGAATGGAAAGAAAAGTAAATTAAGAATAACTCATTATCATAGTAACTAAATTGTTTAACTTGCTTTATATTCCTTTTAAAATGTCTATGTAATGGTCCAGCTTTCATAGCTTTGAAGTAGCAAATAACAGTATAAACATTTTATTAATGTGTTAGAGATAAAAATAAAAAAAATATTTTGAAAAAATATCTTAGTTTGAAAATAGCAGGTTTATCCTCACTTTTTGATGGCATTTTTTCCCCATCTATTACAACCTGCCTAGTATTGGTGGCAGAGTGAGCAAGCACCTCTGGGTTGGTGCTGCATTGTTCAATCCGTTCAAAGTGAATTACATTTCACCACCAAAGCTAAGCAGTTTGTAAAATATGGGAAGAGCTGCAGCTTAAACCTGAAGGGAAACTAAATATTTTCACTGTAATTTTTCTCACAAAGTTCAGCTTTAAATTGATACGTTTTAATAAAGCTTTTACTACTGGAATGTTTTTACAATGGTCCATTAATATTCTAGTTTCCTTAGTATACCAATCCCATACCACATTTCTAACACTTTATTCCAAATACGGAGACACTTATTGAATTGATATATGGTACATTTTTATTGTTGCTGCACAGTAGCCAAGAATAAATAATAACATAGTAATTTAGGTTGATTAAAGACTTTTAGTCTACCAAGTTCAAAATTTTAGATCTCAAAATGTCTTAATGTTTTGTGTATTGCCGGTTGATAAGTAGGAATATAAAGAAAAAACCTTGAAACATTGCCAATTGTCTCAGTAGGGGAATAAAATGCTCCTTTGTCCCCAAAAATCTCAGTCAGATTGTACCCTGAATAAATATTTTACCTGTTCTACATAAAGGCATATCTAAGTTTCCTGGATTATGAATGCACCTGACAGAGGAGAATTAATAGTGTTTGAAAACATCTTTTGCATGAAAAAATACCAAAATGAACATTTCAACACTCACCGTGAATTTAGCAAAATGTCTTGTAATTTCTGATAATTATCAATTAGGCTTAACACCCCCTCCAAACCCAGGCTAAATTAGCGTTTTTGTGTTGGCCTATCAGGTGAACTGAAACATTTGAATCAAACACTGAGGTTTCCTGTTTGTGCTGCAAAGCAGCCTGGGATATGTAGTGTGGCACTATGGTAGGTGCTATGGCAGCAGCACAGCACACAGCACAGACAGGAAGCAGCAGGGATTAATATCCCTGTAGTAACTTGGAGGCTGATATCACTGCTCTCCTATTTGGCAGAGGAAGTAACAACAAGCGAATAATGAGTTAAAATTGATCCCCTAATGTTGCATGCTGATTGGATGGGGATCAGGGACTTGTGTAGACACCCATGGGGGTGTCAACATAATCATTAGGGGGATAATTAGATATTAAAAAAATAAAATGTTTTATGAGATGTGCTGCATAAATGAAGGCTGTATTTTGCCCATAGAGTGCAGAAATGTATTAAACCAGGAAACATATCACTTTGTAAGTCTATTTTGAATAGTCTCTCTTTATAATACAGTAACCAACCAGCACTCTCAAGCAACCGGGACCGGCATCAATTCCCCATTTTACAGAAACTCCTGCAAAACCGGCATAACCGCCACAATAGGGCAGTTCGAGACTGCCAACAAAAAAACTACTAACTTTTTTCTAAATGTTTTTTTTCTGGGCCGAAATGGCACAGTTTGTGTGCTAGTGCCTTTTAAAAAGCATTTTGAGGGGTTTGGGGGGTTTCCCTTCATCCATTTTGTTGCCCCTTTCTTAAAATTTTCCAGCTCCTTGATGTCATAGTTACATAGTTACATAGTTACATAGTAATTAAGGTTGAAAAAAGACTTTCAGTCCATCAAGTTCAACCTGTTAAGATCTCCTCTGATCTGCAATATGCTGATTAGTTATTAATTAAATTATTGATTAAATAATTATTAATAGTATAGTATTGGAGGATGAATAAAGAGTTAGTCCATCAAGTTCAACCTTTTTAGATCTCTATTGATCTTTTTAATTTGGACTATTTATTATTATTGTTAATTGATCCAGAGGAAGGCAAACATAAAAAAAAAACAAAAAAAATGTCATTTTTGAATGTATTCCCTATTCCAAATGAGGTCTTACTAGGAATTTATCTAGGGTGGAATTACTTCTTTTGCTTCTACACTCTTCATAATGCATATTAATATTTTATTTGCCTTTGCTTATGCTTACAATACAGTAATACATACAATATATATTCTGAGCAGCATAAAATACCACAGAATGCACTGGTACTGAAGAGTATTATTAAACAGCCATCGAAGTCAGTAAAACCACTCTGCACAATCATGTCTTCATTTGAAGCTCTTTTCCCCATTTTACAGTTGTGTAATAATTCTGCTGTGATAGTTTTTATGGCAAACACACCAATAATGTAACGCGATCTTAAGCAGTCTCTGCACTGTACGACACATTGAGCTGACCGCTCATTCTGTCATGTCATCAATGGACCAAAAATGACAAGCTCCCTCTAAATGCTCATATTTTTCTTAACTGCAATAACAAATTCCACATTTTTTGCATTTTGAGATTAGAATGTTTAAATAATCTAAAGGAATACAATGGCATTTTTGGTAACAACAATGAGAGTTTTACTGCAGTTTACAGAGTTTTTGTGATTTTTGATTGTTAAAGTACCTGGACTTTCACACCCTGCAGAGAGGATGGCAGTTGAGTAAAAAGGCTATATAAAAGCTAATTTAACAGTTTATAATTTTTCAGTTTATAAATTCAAAACATTTTTTACTTGATTTTCGGTGTGTTGTTTGATGTTGAGCAGTATTAATGAATTCCATGTCCCATCAATTTTAAAGAAGCATAAGTTAACATTGGACATTAATTGTATTATCTCCTAGAGTGTCTAAGTGATTGGGATGGTGTTAATTGTTGGAGTGGTGCCTCCGTAGGAGAGACAGTTACTGCATCTTGTCCAGACAGTCTGCAGATGTTCCTGACATCAAAAGGTGAGTGATGTTACGGTAAATGTATGAGACGGCTGTGATGATCTAGGGGTAGGGGCTATTACTGCCCAGTGCCACCTGCTATAGACTACAGGATAACTACCCACAAGGACCATTGGGTTCTTGGAACTCTCTGCACCAGCACCCTGATATCTGGCTTCTTTATCAGTCAGGGTCGCACCATCAAGAAACAGCACTTCTGGGAGTCTCAGTAACCATCCTGTGGTAGTGACCAGGCAAGGTTGCTTACAGCGTGGAGATAGGTTCAGTATCGCAGCCATCAGGAGCAAATAAGATAACATGCCATTTCTATATGTCTCAGCAGTGAACTGATTTATTTTTGGAAAGTCAACAATATTTATAGGTGTTAGATACAGAGGGGGTGTATGCAACACAACAATGACAGGGAGCGGCAGACAAACAAAGGAGATTGACTCCACATGGGGTCTAATAGTCTGGCACCTATGAACAATAGGCCAACCACCAAATACACATAATGTTGTCTCAATATCTAGTGGCTCAGACCTCAAATAGAGTACATTAACTTTATCTTGCAAACAATGGGACAAATCATGAACCAGGAATAAATCTGGAGTCTGTGGTAGATAACTGCATAAGATTTAAATTGACACAGGCACAGAATCATGCAAGGTCCAGCAGAGGGAACAGTTATGTTTTTTCTACATAAAAACTAGCTTTCTGAATTATTCCGATTGATGTTACTCAAATGTCACTCAATATATATATATATATATATATATATATATATATATATATATATATATATATATATATATATATAAATGTCTCATCCCTTCACAAGAAGTAGATTAACAGAAACCAAAATAGATGA
The DNA here is from genome assembly GCA_027410445.1 of Discoglossus pictus. NCBI lineage: Eukaryota > Metazoa > Chordata > Amphibia > Anura > Alytidae > Discoglossus > Discoglossus pictus. Next base: position 56,273,564 of record CM050174.1, read on the forward strand.
TTCCACTACAGCATAATTTCATATAAAATAAATAGCATTTTAAACAGTCTGATTGCATTTTAAACACTTCAAAAGGGTATATTTTAAATAAAATACTACAATGGTAATTTAAAGACACAGCCTCTACAGTATACTGTACTATGTTTGAATAGCACTTTTCTCTTTAAAGGGCCATTGTAAAGCTCCAGTAATGTGATAATTTCAGCACCAATGTAAAGAAAAAAAAAACTTTAACAGTCACAGTAATTAATAAAAGATCTGTGTGATTGCTGCTTCCATCTTGAACAGTCTGCCTGTACAAAAAAATTAAAGTCAGAGGTGCTCAATCAGAGAATGAAATTAACTTAAGATGTCAGTTCTATGGACATGATAACCCACTCTGAGAGCAAACTATTTTATCTCACTTGTGCCCTTCAGAGGAAGAAATATCCTGTAGGATATCAGTCTGGTCTCACCCCCGAAATACCAGGCAATTATAACCTGAATAGCAGAAACCGCAAACCCCAGATGTTAGTTTCAGTCTTGATAGGATCTCGTCAGTGAGGTGTAGCTGATAACTCCCTAAGGCACAGTGAGCAAGGGGTCCATGTCTGAAAGACCCCTATCACCGTTAGACTAAGTGCTAATAGGTCAGTTCTATGGACATGATAACCCACTTTGAGAGCCACCTCTTTTAGTCTGCCCGCAGGGAAATTTATCTTTTTATCCTATTGGGGATTACTCTTATATTCACTTCTATCATCAAGTGTGCTATTTATAGTGTCAGGTTTAAAGAAAAGTGAATATAGATCTATTCTGAAGCCATGATTTCGCCCATTCCTCTTGGCTGCTGTTAGGAGCAAAGACATAATTAAATCCTACAGTAAATATAATATTTAAAGGCTGTGTTTAATTGATTTATCTACTAGTAACTTGCCCGTCAGTATCATAGAATATTATCTTGAATTGTCCGTGCTCTCTCTGTGTTATGTGGCAAGTATGCTGTCTTTCTCTCTGTGCTGTCTGCCTATATGCTATCTTTCTTTGTGTGCACTCTCTCTCTGTGCTGACTCTCTGTGCTCTCTCTCTGTGCGCTCTCTCTCTTTCTGTGTATTCTCTCTCTCTTTCTCCGTATGTGTTCTCTCTCTGTATTCTCTCTCACTCTGTGAAATCTCTCTCTCTGCTTTCTCGCTCTTTCTGTACACTCTCTGTGCACACTCTCTCTCTCTCTCTGCACTTTCTCTCTCCATGCTCTCTCTGTGTGTGCTCTCTCTCTGCACTCTCTTTCCCTCTGTGCGCTCTTTCTGTGCACTCTCTTTCTCTCTGTGCGCTTTTTCTGTGCACTCTCTGTCTGTGCGCTCTCTCTCTATGCATGCTCTCTCTGTGCAGACTCTCTCTCTCTGTACTCTCTTTCTCTGTATACGCTCTCTCTGTATTCTCTCTCTCTGTGAAATCTCTCTGTGAAATCTCTCTCTCTCTGCACTCTCTCTCTCTCTGTGCACTCTTTCTCTCTGTGCACTTTCTCTCTCTTTGCTCTCTCTGTGTGCTCTCTGTGCACTGTCTTTCTCTTTGTGCACTCTCTCTCTGTGCGCTCTCTCTCACTCTGTGCACTCTCTTTCTGTGCACTTTCTGTCTATGTATGCTCTCTCTGTGCATGATCTTAGTCTGTGCACTCTCTGTCTGTGTGCGCTCTCTCTCTGTCCTGTGTGTCTCCCTCTTTCCTGCGTGTCTCTCTCTCTCCTATATTTACTTCTATCATCAAGTGTGCTATTCAGAGTGTCAGGTTTAAACAAAACTGATTATAGATCTTTTCTGAAGCCACGATTTCTCCCATTCCTCTTGGCTGCTGTTAGGAGCAAAGACCAAATTAAATCCTACAATAAAGAATAACTGCATATAAAAGATAATTATTTAAAGGCTGCATTCATTTTATTTATCTACTAGTAACTTGCCTGTCAAAAATGACAGTATCATAGAATGTTATCTTGAATTGTCTGTGCTGTCTCTCTGTGTGTTATGGAGCAAGTATGCTGTTTATTTCTCTATGTGATGTCTGTCTCTGTGCTATCTGCATTTATTTTATTTATCTACTAGTAACTTGCCCATTTAAGAATATTATCTTGAATTGTCTGTGCTCTCACTGTGTAATGTGGCAAGTATGCTGTCTTTCTCTCTGTGCTGTCTGCCTATATGCTGTCTCTCTTTGTGCGCACTCTCTCTCTCTGTGCTCTCTCTCTGTGCTGTCTCTCCTTGTGTGGTCGCCTCTGTCTTATGTGGCGAGTATTTTGTCTGTTTCTCTCTGTCATGTCTGTATATATATTGTCTCTGTGATGTCTCTCTATATGCGATCTCTGTGTGTGCGATCTCTGTGTGTGCTCTCTCTATGTGCTCTTTCTCTATGGATGTGCTCTCTCTCTCTGTGCACTCTCTCTGTGTGTGCTCTCGTTCTCTCTCTGAGTATGCTCTCTCTCTCTCTGTGCTCTCTCTCTCTGCGCACACTCTCTGTCTGTATGCTCTCTTTCTGTGGATTCTCTCCATGTACTTTGTTTCTATCTCTCTTTCTGTGTGTTTCTCAATTTCTCTGTCATTTGTCTGTCTCTCTCCGTCCACTCTCTCTCTCTGTCCTGTCGCTCTCTATCCTGTGTGTGTGTGTCTCTCTCTGTGCTGTCTCTCTACCTGTCCTGTCTCTCTCTATCCTTTGTATCTCTCTCTGCCCTGTGTGTGTCTCTCTCTATCTGTCCTGTGTGTGTCTCTCTATCTGTCCTGTGTGTGTGTGTCTCTCTCTGTCCTGTGCGTGTGTGTGTATATCTTTGTCCTGTGTGTGTGCCTCTCTTTGTCCTGTGTTTGTCTCTCTCTCTGTCCTGTGTGTGTGTCTCTCTATCTGTCCTGTGTGTGTGTGTCTCTCTATCTATCCTGTGCGTGTGTGTGTATATCTTTGTCCTGTGTGTGTGTCTCTCTTTGTCCTGTCTGTGTGTCTCTCTTTGTCATGTGTGTGTGTCTCTCTCTCTGTCCTGTGTCTCTCTCTCTCTCTCTGTCCTGTCTGTCTCTCTCTGTGTGCGTGTCTCTCTCTGTCCTGTGTGTGCCTCTCTCTGTCCTGTGTGTGCCTCTCTCTGTCCTGTGTGTGCCTCTCTCTGTCCTATGTGTGTGCCTCTCTTTGTCCTGTGTTTGTCTCTCTCTCTCTGTCCTGTGTGTGTGTGTCTCTCTCTCTCTTTGTCCTGTGTGTGTGTCTCTCTCTCTGTCCTGTGTGTGTGTCTCTCTCTGTCCTGTGTGTGTGTCTCTCTCTGTCCTGTGTTGGTGTCTCTCTATCTGTCCTGTGTGTGTGTCTCTCTCTGTCCTGTGTGTGTGTCTCTCTTTGTCCTATGCAAATGTCTCTCTCTCTTTCCTGTGTTGGTGTCTCTCTGTCCTGTGTGGGTGTCACTTTCTCTGTCCTGTGTGTGCCTCTCTCTCTGTCCTGTGTGTGTCTCTCTCTCTATCCTGTGTGGGTGTCTCTCTCTCTTTCCTGTGTTGGTGTCTCTCTCTGTCCTGTGTGTGCCTCTCTCTCTCTGTCCTATGTGTGTGTGTGTCTCTCTCTCTGTCCTGTGTGGGTGTCTCTCTCTCTCTTTCCTGTGTTGGTGTCTCTCTCTGTCCTGTGTGTGCCTCTCTCTCTGTCCTGTGTGGGTGTCTGTCTCCCTTTCCTGTGTTGGTGTCTCTCTCTGTCCTGTGTGTGCCTCTCTCTCTGTCCTGTGTGGGTGTCTGTCTCCCTTTCCTGTGTTGGTGTCTCTCTCTGTCCTGTGTGTGCCTCTCTCTCTGTCCTATGTGTGTGCCTCTATCTCTGTCCAGTGTGTGTGTTTCTCTCGCTTTCCTTTGTGTCTCTATCTCTGTATCCCCTCTCTCTCTCTCTGTCCTGTGTCTGTCTCCCTCTCTATGTCCAGTGTGTCTCTCTGTCTGTCTCTCTCTGTGTCCTGTGTGTGTCTCTCTGTCCCATGTGTGTCTCTCTCTATCCTGTGTGTGTCTTTCTCTCTGTCCTGTGTGTCTATCTCTGTGTCCTGTGTGTGTGTGTCTCTCTCTATCCTGTGTGTGTCTTTCTCTCTGTCCTGTGTGTCTCTCTCTCTGTCCTGTGTGCGTGTGTGTGTGTCTCTCCCTGACCTGTGTGTGTTTGTCTCTCTATGTCCTGTGTGTGTGTCTCTCTATGTCCTGTGTGTGTGTCTCTCTTTGACCTGTGTGTGTCTCTCTCTTTGTCCTATGCGAGTGTCTCTCTCTCTGTCCTGTGTGGGTGTCTCTCTTTCCTGTGTTGGTGTCTCTCTGTCCTGTGTGGGTGTCACTTTCTCTGTCCTGTGTGTGCCTCTCTCTCTGTCCTGTGTGGTTGTCTCTCTCTCTATCCTGTGTGGGTGTCTCTCTCTCTTTCCTGTGTGGGTGTCTCTCTCTCTGTCCTGTGTGTGCCTCTCTCTCTGTCCTATGTGTGTGCCTCTCTCTCTGTCCAGTGTGTGTGTTTCTCTCGCTTTCCTTTGTGTCTCTATCTCTGTATCCTCTCTCTCTTTCTCTCTCTCTGTGTGTCCTGTGTCTGTCTCCCTCTCTATGTCCAGCGTGTCTCTCTGTCTGTCTCTCTCTGTGTCCTGTGTGTGTGTCTCTCCCTGTCCTGTGTGTGTGTCTCTCTGTTCTGTGTGGGTGTCTCTCTCTCTGCCCTGTGTTGGTGTCTCTCTCTTTCCTGTGTGTGTCACTTTCTCTGTCCTGTGTGTGCCTCTCTCTCTGTCCTATGTGTGTGCCTCTTTCACTGTCCAGTGTGTGTGTTTCTCTCTCTTTCCTTTGTGTCTCTATCTTTCTGTCCTCTCTCTCTCTCTCTGTCCTGTGTCTGTCACCCTCTCTCCGTCTAGTGTGTCTCTCTGTCTGTCTGTCTCTCTGTCCTGTCTGTCTCTATCTGTGTCCTGTGTGTGTGTCACTCTCTGTCCTGGGTCTGTCTCTCTCTTTGTTCTGTGTCTCTCTCTATCTCTCTCTCCTGTCTCTCTCTGTCCTTCCTCTCTCTCTCTCTCTCTCTCTCTCTGTCCTGTCTCTCCCGGGGCTCTCTCGATCGATCCCGGCAATGTGTCATGGCGGTGGCGACCTGTGTACTGTGCCTGTGCGCATGGCCAGATTTACAGAAAATGTGACGCCTGCATAGAAGACATTGTGCAGTCATTATAGACACTGTTAAATGTTATAGGTGATTTATTTTGATGTGGAAAAATGTTTTGCATATTGCCAAGTTTAGTTATTCAAAAGAACCTATAGCAAAGCTCGGCAGACAGCGGTCCTTTAAGGGACCATAGCCCATTGGGAAGAACTTCAGCTGTTTGTGAAGTTTGTCTCTGAAGAGCATCTCATGTTTTATATATTTCCTTCTGGATTGGAAACTAAGTGCCACCACCCTCCTAATTTGTATTATCTTCAAGAGTGCAATGAGGAGGGAGATTTATTGATTTTTTGGGGGACTTAGATATTATTTCAGCACAAGACAGCTTCTTCCTCCTTCCTATAGGTTCAGTAGAGGTAGTTTGCAAATACACGCAGGACTTGCTTACCCTTCTCCCTTGTTCTTTGAGAAGGAGTGACTATCCTGGCGGCTTCCATGCACTATCAAAGTCTGCTAACAACAAAGTCTGCACTATAGTTTTTCTAACAACATTAGCATATATAAGTTATGGGCAAAAAATACATTTTCAGTTTGTTGTATACTTCAGATGTTTTTGCTGAACTAAAGTAATCTCTTATGATCTTCCTTGTATCTCCTGCAGTCACACCAAAGTAACAGTGGAAGAATGAGTTTATCAGAACCTGATCATTGAGTAAAAGCCCATAATCTCTCTAAACAAGGCTTTGCAGCATTGGTATAAGAGACGAAATAATACTTATAACTCTATATAAAATAGTAATAATCATCAGAACTGACAAGATGGTGCATGTTGGATGGACAATGACATTTTAAAATGTTCTGTTACAGTACAAATATTAAATTCCAAATGATGATTACCCTTTAGATGAGAGCTATTGTAGACTGACCTTTCTTTTTTCCATTTACCAGCTGTGATTAGCAGGAACTGTACAGAAAATGGCTGGACCCCTCCAATCCCATCGTATGAAAGTGCTTGTTTACTCAAGGGCGGCAACGAGACGGAAGAAGAGGCAAGTAAGGGGAGCACAATTAGTTTAGTGGTCTTATAAAGGGCTATCTAAATAATAGTTAGGTAGGGCTTGGTAAGGAAAAAAAAAATATCTTTATTAAACTTTTATTGTGTGTTTAAACATTTAATTGATATTTTCAATTATAACCCCAGGCTACATAAGCGCCAGTTCTCTCCACTCCCTACTTGATGTATTGTGTCTGGAGTGGAGCCACCTGGATGGGAGGGCTATCTTAATTGGTATAGCACAACTACAGCATGATAGTAGGCGGTGACTAGAGATTGTATTTGTACACTAAGGTCAAATAGCTCCCTGGAACTAATGTATGTTTCAGAGAGTTATTTAAATTTGCCTTTTGGGGGGTCAACTCTAGCCACAATACTTCATGGAGAGATTTAAAACTTATACAGCTTGAGATGATTGAAAATAGTGAGTAATTGTTTATTGAATGTTTACACACAGTAAACATTCAATAATGTTTTTTTTCTTCTAATCAAGCCTTACACGACTATGTTATTATTTGATTTTTTTTCTTTTTTGAGTCCCGACTGTAAATAATATACTGGTTTTCTTCTCTTATTCTAGAGAGGATATTTCTATACGGTAAAAATCCTGTACACGTGCGGATACGCATCCTCGCTCACTGCGCTACTAACTGCCATCAGCATATTTGCACTGTTTAGGTGAGAGATGAGGTAACTCAAAGACATAATGACAGCGATATAACGACCATGTGACAGTCACATAAAAGCTAAATGACCGAACAAAGTAACAGTAGGATGTTTGATTATTGGAAGAAGATGTTAGGCAGCAAGGCCACCTTGTTGATTTTCATGAATGTGTAGCAAATTTATAAAACATTGTGGATCAATAAATGTAGCTTATCTAGATTTTATTACATTTTTTCTCAGTGTTCCACACAAAGAAATTCATAAACTTTATAATCTGGGACTGGATTCAAGCATAATTTAGTGGTTAGGACATTGACTAAAGGATGGGCATCAGAGACACAGTGAGCGGAATATAGTCAGAGGAAGGGATGGTTAGCAGGGCAGTACTACAGGGATCTTGCAGGACCTTGTTGTTTTCTGATATATATTTAATAGCAAAATAATTATAGGGGTTCAAGAGAATGTTTGCCTCTTTGCAGATGACATGAAAATATGCAACAGGGCAGACAGTCCAGGAAGTGTAAATCAAATGGGTCATGATTTAATAAAATAGAGCACTGGTCAAGTATTCCGGATTTAAAATTCAATGTCAATAAATGCAAAATTATGCACATAGGGCTCTGGGTTCATTTTCATTACCTAAAGCGGCAACCCCGAGCCATGCTCAGGATTACGCGCTTTCCTCCTTTGACTCCGACATCTCTGCGAGCGTAGCGACACCGGTGGCGGAGCAAGGTGGTCTGGCCACATCAGCACCCCAAGAGTACCGCTTTAACACTTGGGAGCACTGATATGGCCAAGCCCCAGGGAGGATAAAAGCTAAAAAAAAACATTTAACTTTTTTTTTTTTAAACTGCATACTGTTTTTAGTAGCCTATGCCCATCAAACTTGTAAATGCTTGTTTACTTGTAAATGCACTACACTGCTGAACTAAAGAGGTCCTTTAATGGTAATGTGATGATGGCAACCGAAGAAGAAAAGGACTTCTGAGTTATTATATTGCATGATCTCTAGAATCTCTACAGTAGGGATGGATTGCACCTTAATGATGAGGGAGCTTTTGCACTAGGGGATAGGATGGTAGAAAGGCTGGAGGAATTTTTAAACTAGTAGGTGGGGAGGAGGGACTAGATATAAGTAATGGGGTAGAAAGTGTAGAGGGTATAAGGGATGAATTAACAACTCATAGGGGAGGAGATGGGGGAGGGGTAGTATTGTTACATATAAATCTAAGAAATGAAATTTGTAAATAATTAATATTTAATTGATTTTTTGGAATAGGAATACATCTAAAATATTAAGGTGAATCTGCAATATTAATAGAATGAATAAGACCCAATCAAGAACTATGACACTTGGATAGACTCAATATCTTCTTAATCTTTGGGAAATTAATTTTATATATTGTATTAGATTAATTCAAGTACAGTGGCAGGCACTTCAGAACTACAGACTCATAACATAAGGTGTATACTTGCTAATGCCAGAAGCTTGCCAGGAAAAATGGGAGAGTTATAATTATTAGCAATTAATGAAAAATGGGATTTAATAGGCATTACCGAAATGTGGTGGAATGAATCTCATGACTGTACTGTTAATCTGGATGGTTATAACCTATTTAGGAAAGATAGAGGCAATGTTAAAAGAGGAGGAGGGATTTGTCTGTATGTTAAGCCTGAATTTAAGCCTATAGTCAGAGAAGATATTTATGGTGGACCTAGTGATAAAGCTGAATGTTTGTGGGTAGAGTTAAATAGCGGAGCAGCAAATTCCAAAAGAATATTAGTAGGAGTATGCTATAAATCCCCAAATATAGCTGAAAGGGAGGAAATACAATTATTGTTACAGATTGAAAATGCAGCTAAGCATAGTCAAGTTCTAATAATGGGAGATTTTAATGACCCTGAAATAAACTGGATAAATGAGACCAGCAGTTCATCTAAGGGGAGCAGGTTCTTGAGTACACTCAGGGATCATTATCTGGCCCAGGTTATACAAGAACCTACTAGAAATGAAGCTATCTTAGATTTACTCATCACAACTAATATTGATATAGTATCAAATGTTGGAATAGGGCAACCTTTGGTAAACAGTGATCACAACACAGTCTCATTTGAGATTGAATTAAAAAAACAACACTGTAAGGGGCCAACAAAAACTCTTAATTTTAAAAGGGCAGATTTTAATGGTCTAAGGGCAGCAATACAAAGTATAGACTGGGACAGAGAACTGGCAGGTAAAAATACTGAACATAAATGGAAAACATTTAAATCCTTACTAAATATACATACTCATCGGTATACCATGTGGGTATAAAAGTAAAAGGAGTAAATCCCATCCAATGTGGCTTAACAATGATTTAAAGATCAAGATACAGAGTAAAAAACAGGCATTTAAATTATACAAACAAGAGGGGACAGAGACTGCTTTACAGGAATACAAGGAAATCAACAAGGCTTGCAAAAGGGCGATTAGACTGGCTAAAATAGAAAATGAAAAATTAATAAGTATATTAATGGGAAGAAGGCCAGGAAGGAAGCTATAGGAACATTACAATGTGACACAGGCCGTCTGATAATTTGTGACCAGGAAAAGGCAGATGAGCCATACAGGTTATTTTCTTCGGTATACACAAGGGAGGTACCAGTGGTTGGGACACGGCAACATAATGGGGCTACACTACATTTGCCAAATAATTGGTTAACACAGGAAGTAATCCAAAAGAGGTTGGGAAAAATAAATGTTAATAAAACCCTGGGTCCCGATGGAATACATCCAAGGGTACTAAGGGAACTGGGTTCTGTAATTGCCAAACCATTATATTTAATTTTTCAAGATTCACTCAACACAGGGTCTCTACCAGATGACTGGAGAAAAGCTAATAGGATACCTATATTTAAAAAGGGAGCAAGAGCAAATCTGGTGAATTATAGACCAGTGAGCCTAACTTCTGTAGTGGGGAAGCTTTTAGAAGGGTTAATAAGGGATAATTTACAAGAATATGTCTATTTGAACAAGATTATAAGTAGGAGTCAACATGGATTTATAAGGGATAGGTCATATCAAACAAATCTAATTAGTTTCTATAAGGAGGTTAGTAGGAACCTGGATCAAGGCAGTGGATGTAGTCTTTTTGGATTTTGCAAAGGCTTTTGATACAGTACCACATGGGAGACTAGTGTGCAAACTAAGAGATACAGGAGTTGCAGTAAATATCTGCTCATGGATTGAGAGCTGGCTAAAAGACAGGAAGCAAAGTGTTGTTGTAAATGGAACATTCTCCGATTTGACTAATGTGGTAAAATGGGTTCCTCATGGTTCAGTATTAGGTCCTCTCCTTTTTAACATATTTATTAATGACTTAGATGTAGGATTGGAGTGTGCAAGGTAATTAAATCAGATAGTGATGTGCTTTCCCTCCAAAGGGATTTACATAAAATTGAGGAATGGGCATCTATATGGCAGATGAGATTTAATACGAATAAATGTAAAGTTATGCATCTGGGAAGGAAAAATAGCCATGCAATTTATAATCTTAATGGAGCAAATCTAGGTGTATCAGATATTGAAAGGGATTTGGGAGTGCTTGTGGACAACCACCTAGGTAACAGTGCTCAAAGCCAAGCAGCAGCTGCAAAGGCAAATAAAATATTAGCATGTATTAAGAAGGGTATAGAAGCCAGGGAAGCAAATATAATTCTTCCACTATACAAATCAATAGTACACCCTCATTTGGAATATGGAGTACAATTTGGGGCACCACTTCATAAAAAGGAAATTTTATAGCTGGAAAAGGTTCAGAGGAGGGCAACAAAACTAATAAGGGGAATGGAGGGGCTAAGTTATGAAGAAAGACTAACCAAATTAAACTTATTTTCTCTAGAAAAAAGGCGTCTAAGAGGAGATATTATTACCTTATATAAATACATCCAGGGTCAGTATAAAGATTTGTCAAGGGATCTTTTTGTGCCAAGAGGTTTTCAACTGACGAGAGGACATCCCTTGAGGTTAGAAGTAAAAAGATTCCACCTTAAAGAAAGAAAAGGGTTCTTCACAGGAATTCTCTACCAGAGGAGGTGGTGACAGCGGATTCAATAGATAACTTTAAAAGGGGACTGGATTTATTTCTAATTAAAAAGGGAATTCAGGGTTATCATGGATAATTAGAGAGGCAGTATTGATCTAGGGAGAAGTCCGGTCGCCGGTGTCTGGGATCAGGAGGGAATTGATTTTTTTTTTATACAACTAATTAATTAATAGTTAATCCGCATATTGCAGATCAGAGGAGATCTTAAAAGGTTGAACTTGATGGACTGAAAGTCTTTTTTCAACCTTAAATACTATGGCCCTCATTCTATTATCGGCCGTAGGAGATGCGGGGCCGCAAGGACCGGCCGCAGGCTATTTGCCTATTCTATTCCCTTCCGGCCGAGGGCTCCGGCAGGCTTGCGACGGCGCCTTGTTATCCCTTGCGGCCGCACGCGCTGCAGGAAAGCCTTTGATCTTAAACGGCCGCAAGAGTTTCGGCTGCAAGAAAATCCCGGTTGCTATTCTATTGCTTTGGGAACCCTCTCGGCAAGGCTAAAACCGAGCCGCAGCTTACTTGCACCAAAAAGGTCCCGCAAGCACACAATTAAGCACATAATAAAGCCATCCTGCACTCTGATGAGATGATAAAGTGATTGGGGGTGTTAGCATTCATAGCACAACATTCCCCTACACTCAAATCCGATTTTTTTTTAATTTTAATTCATGTCAAATATCCGTGAACAAAGTCCCAAGGGCTTGGAGCACCTCAGACCCGCCAAGGCTGCGGGACGGAAAATAACCCGTAAATTACATATCGGATTTGGGTGATGTGCAAGCTTGAGAGGGGGTTGCTATTAATCCTCATGTCCCCCATTATGATCCCTAGCATTTACAGAGCTTTACAGTGCCATCTTGAATTTATATTTGCATTTCAAGTTTTCTGACCTTGCGGCCGATTGCATGATATGCGGCCGGCCGTAAGGGGGATATCCTTGCGGCGCCGTCTATTTGAATTGCAAGGTAAAGGTAGCTCTACACGGGGCCGTAAGACGGCCGCAAGGAATCGCAGCTTTGCCGCCGTTTTACGGCCGATAATAGAATGAGGCCCTATGTAACTATGTAACTATGTACAGTAACTAAGTAACTATGTAAAAGTAGAGAAGGAGGAATGCAAAAAACAAACTGGAAAAACAACTTGGATGCTTGGATGTACTGGTGTAGGAATTAGCAGCAATAAGTGAAAGGTACTAATGTCGCTCTATAGATCCCTAGTCAGACCTTACCTAGATACTGTCCAGTTCTGGAGATCAGATCTTAAAAACAATATTAATACATTTTAAAGAATAAAAGAAGACAACTAAAATGATAAATGGTCTAAAAGGGAAAGCTTCTAAGAAAATACTTCAATACCTGTCTATATATAACTTAGAGGATAGAAAGCAGAGGGGGGTTACGATAAAAACCTTCAAATATATCAAAGGATTTATTAAAGTTTAAGTGGTATCTTCCAGAAAAGGAGAAATGGAAGAACAAGAGGACAGGGTTTGAAGTTGGAAGGTAAAAGATTTAAAGGTAATGTGAAAAAGTAGCAGATAAGTGGAGCAGCTTTCCAGTTGTAGTGGTAGAGTCAAACACAGTTAAGACAATTAAGCATGCATGGGATAAGGATATGGCTGTACTGAGGCTTAATTGAGCAAAAAATTTCAAGTAAATAGAATGGGCAGACCAAATAGGCCTTTTTGGTTTTTATTTGTTGTCAATTCTATGGGCCTCATTCAATTGGGGGACGTAACTCGATAGCAAATCGCTAATTTGCTGCGATCGGGTTACGTCCTCGTGTTGTCCTGCGTTTACGCTGCTATTTAATTGGCTGAGCGCGCAAGTTAATCCTCCTTCCTGCTTTTCCCCAGTGGGGAATCAGCAATTATTTGCAATTATCTCTTATTAGCATCTTTAATGGGTAGTTCAGAAAAGCTAACTGACAGCTAAAAACTTCAAACTTCAAATTAACTTTATTAACATTCTATTTATATAATTTTCAACTATAGAAATACCAATAACTTTATCATATTTGGATCCTTCCCTGTGTCACTTTAAGAGAGAATAATCAAGAGGAGAAAATAATGTTGAACAATGTTTTCAAATTGTGTTAACAGAGATATTATATAAACAGATTAAAAAGATAACACATTTGTTTTAGTTTAAAGTGAACGTAAAACTATGTTATTGGGATTTTGAAATGAAGATTGTAAATCACAATCTATTAATTTATTGTTATAATAACTTACAACTTATAATAACTTATAATAACTTAGTGTCCCACTATTGAAATATATTTTGTCTTTACCTGGAATATAAACAGTAGTTTGGATAAAGGGATAAGAGGGATTGCTAAGAAAGATTCCATATAAATCTATAGATAGACCAAAAAGATAAAGAATATTTAGTGTAAGGATTATGAATAGATTTTTTTTAATGTTTTTCCCACATTAGATATTGTTTATCAAGATGTGAGATTACATAATTTTCTATTTGGATCCAACATGGTTGATATTCATTAGTATTCCATAAAGTTAATTGTTAAGATTGTGCAGCTTTATAATACTTGTATATATGAGGAGTTGAAAAACCACCAATATTTTTTGATAATAAACTACATTTTTTTTAAATGTAGAATGTTTATTGTTACATATAAATCTAAGAAATTAAATTTGTAAATAATTAATATTTACGGTAATTGATTTTTTGGAATAGGAATACATCTAAAATATTAAGGTGAAGCTGCAATCTTATTCATTCTATTAAGACCTAATCAAGAACTATGATATTTGGATAGACTCAATATCTTCTTAATCTTTGGGAAATTATTTTTATATATTGTATTAGATTGTGTGCGAATACTTATACCTAAATGCAAAGCAACGGAGGGCTCTGTCTTTGAGCTTAAAGTCAAACATACACAGTGCTTTCCCTAAAGCACTTAGCAAGATTGAAAACTCGCAAAGTTACAATCTAAAGGGTAATACAAATGTTTAAAGCAAATGTTTATTAATTAATTAACCAGAACATTTACAAAATATTGATAATGTATTATATAAATTTTGAAGATATATGAAATTTTTATTGTAGATAAAAGATAATCTTCTGCAAATAAACAAAATGTCTAAACTTTTTTTCAACACTTATTGCCAAAATATGCTTATTTTGTTGAATTTGAGCTGCTAAGGCTTTCATGGTTAAAATATAAAACACAACCTTATCTAGTTTATTTATGGACAGCAAAATGTGTAGATAATTTCCCATTATTTTAACATGTGCTGGTGAGGAGTTGTTTAATATTTTTTATTAATGTTTTTTAAAAAGGAACCTGCAAACCCATTACATTTAAGGTTAAAAAATAAATATGATTGATTAATGGTATCAAATGCTTTTTTTATGTCAAGAGTTTAAATACAAGTTGGAATTTCAGCACATATAGCCTCATTCTATTAACGTCCGTAACTCGATCGCAAATCGCAGATTTGCTGCCATCGGGTTATGTCCTCGCTTTGCTCTACGTTTACGGTGCTATTCAATTGGCCGAGCGCGCAAATCAGCCCTCCTTCCCGCTGATCGCAAACAAGCAGTAAGCATTCGCGGGCTTGAACATGATCGCGGCCTCAAGGCCGTAACTCGTGTTTCAAGCCCAAAAACCTGGAGAACTGTAAATGCAAAAACAAATTCAAGACAGCACTGTAAATGATGGGGAACACAATGGGTGACTCTAGGATTAAAAGCACAACATTCTCAAGCTTGCACATCGCCAAAATCAAATACTTTATTTCATGTTTAATTTCCGTCCAAAGTCCGACGGGCTTGAATGACCTCCAAGCCCGTAACTCGTTATTCAAGCCCATGGGACTTAGAATAAAAATGGAGGTTCGATTCCAAAGTTCTACGGGCTTGGAGGTTGAAGCCTGTAGGACTTCTGACGGAAAATAAACATGAAATAAAGTATTTGATTTTGGCGATGTGCAAGCTTGAAAATGTTGTGCTTTAAATTTTAATGTCAACCACTGTTTTCCCTATCATTTAGAGTGCTGGATTGCTTTTGTATTGCTTAATAAATGCCATGATTTGTAAGTAAGCCCTTTGCGACATCTCCTTGGTACAAGTAAGCTGTGGGTCGCGTTTAGCCATTTACGGGCTTGACGGAAGGGTAATCGGAGCAATTGAATAGCAATTAGGGATATTTTGTTCCCGCAACTACTTGCAGCCACGAAAGATCAAAGGCTTTGGGAGAAGTAAGCTGCGATTGACGAAATCGCAGGGAATCGTAGCTAGTAGAGCGTAACTCAATCGGAGTGCGCAAACGTAAGGCAATTGAATAGCAAAGTAGCTTGAGATCACCACTTGCAGCCACGTTTCTCAAAAACGGAGCAAAAGAATGACAAATATAACATTCTTCTGATATTAGGAGCTTGTTTTGATGGAGAAAACCTTCTTGATCTTTATGTATTAGCTAGCGACTTGCCCGCCAAAAATGATGGGGCAATAAAATTTGAAGCCATGGGAATGCTGTGTGACACACAATGTAAACCCTTTTTGTACTCTGAGGACCTTTGGCGCTCATGGCGAGCCTCTCCTCTTGTCTAGTTTTGCTCCTCTGAGCACCTTCGTCACTCATTATAAAGAGAGATATTAATTTATCTATATTTAGTTAATCAATGATTAATAAATTAGTTGTTGGATATATCCAGCAATCAATAGCCTGAAGAGCTAACAATCTGTTTATATTTTCCGTCAGCATCAAATGTACAGTTTGAGTGTTGGTGCTCTGATGATAAAGTGTAATGAATGTTCCACACTGTGCATTAGAAATTGTTTGCGTGCGCGAGGGAAATCCGTTGGTGTAGTTGTGTAAAGCGCAATTGTAGATTTGTAATGTTATTAATGTGTTACGTGGCTCGCAAGCATTTTATATAGTATGTAATAGTGTAATTTGTAGTTTGTTCTTTCCTGTGTGAAAGTGCTACGGGTTTGGCAGTGTTTTGCGCGGTCCGGGATTGTGTAGCCTCGTTTTCATTTTTTTCTGCGGCCATTATTTTTCTCGCTTAGGCTATTTTCGTGTGGTGAAAGTCATCGAAATCGCCTTAAATTTGCATTCCACCTCACTCCCAGTCCTGGCTGTTCCCCCGTGCTGTGGGTGATGTTTTTAATGTATTTATTATTATTTTCTTTGTGTTTTTTGGATTTTCGTGTTTCGGCCGTTAACCTCGTATATTTGCTATCTCATATTATTTTTTCCTGCGTCTCGTATTTTATTTTTTTAAAGTCCTGCATCTTGTAATTTGTTTTATTCTAAGTCCTGCGTTTGTTAAGTGCTTGGAGGCTAATGCAATTTACAAAGTGTTTGGTAGCTAAGTCCCGCTTGTTTGATTGCCTTCACTGCTTGCCTCGCTTTGCGAGGCGGGCAGGCAATGAGCGCCTTTGTGCTGCGAGTTTAATTGCCTTAACAGCTTGCCTCGCTCCGCGAGGCTCGCAAGCAACGAGAACCTTCGGCCCTCATAGCCTAAGTGCTACGCATTAACGTCTCGCTTTGCAAGGCTCGCAGCGATAAGCACCTTTGGCGCTCGTCGCCTCAGTGCTACGCATTAACGGCTCACCTCGCAAACGATGACCGCCTGTGGCGCTCATCGCCTAACTTATACGCACCACGCAAAGCAAAGCGTGACGACGTCTTGCAGTTTGACAACTATTATATGTGATGAAGTTAAAAAAAAGTTGATTAGTGAGTATCTTGGTAAATAAGTTTACATCAAAATTAAGTAATTTAATAGGACGAACATATTTTACAAAATAAAGTAACTCAATCTTATTTTGTAATGATTATTATATGTGCTAATTTAAATTTCTTCAGGAATGGGGTTGCAATTAAAATTAAATAAATTAAGTAAATAAGGCAAAAGTTTAAAACTGATGCCCCTATTCAATTGAGCAAAGTGTATTTACTTGAGCCCATAATGTATCATGTAAAAGTTACTGATATTTAATTGGCCTCTTCTAGCTACCCGCAATTTGTGAGTTAAAAGCTCAAGAATTACCATTGCTAAATACTCAAATTCCTTATTTAATTCCAACAATTCAACAAGCATGCAGTTGCTTTCAAAACCGTAAATGGCAATTATACTAAAAACTTTTATGAGTACTAAAGAGAACTCGCAAGTGGGTTAAACACCTGTTCGTAACACTGCAAAAGCAAATAAAACACACTAATGTACTTAAAAATACTGGGAGAGCAAAAAAAGTGATTTAATCTGAGAATTAATCTCAAGCTTGCAAACCTAATTTTTTTAAATTTTTAATTTCTTGTTATATTGATCTCAGGAATCAAGGAGTTAATAAATATCAGGCCACCCACATGGACTAGAACAGTTTCTTCATTCACTTTTATTGATTTCAACATTGCTGGATTGCTAGTACGATTGCATATCGGACTTCACTAATTGATTGTAGTTTCAACTCCATGTTTTACTGACTGTGGCCCTCATTCAATTGCGATTTTGCCAAATGAATAGGGCTCTAAATAAGCACATAACAGATTTTTTTTAAAGAAGTTTTTAGTTAGTAAGCATCTACCCAAAAGCAAGGTTTTTGCTAACTAAAAACGTATTTAAAAAAAAAAAATGCTATTTCCTTTTTTAGACCCCTATTCAATTGGCCAAATCGCAATTGAACGAGGGCCTGTGTCATTTACTATTGGCTCTATCTAAATTGAAACCTACGGGCTTGATTAATTGATCATGATCATGCCCTAAAATGCTACGTACGGGTTCATGGATTATGATTTTAGCCTTCCGCCCTGAATTGCTGGCTTGTTCAATGACATAACTCTGTAACCCTTGCAGATTTCTAAACCACAGACATACTTCTTGTATGATTCCTGGGATCAATATAACATGAAAAAAAATGTTTAAAAAATATTTTATTGCAGATTTGCTAACTTGAGACTGTTGTGCAATTAATTCCAATGCCTTTCATTTCTTTCCCAATATTTTAAAATAAATTAGTGTGTTTATATTTGCCTTTACAGTGTTACGAACAGGTGTTTAACCCACTTGCGAGTCCTATCCTATCCTATACCTTTTTTTGATACATTTGGCATTTATGGGTTTTAAGTTAATTGTGGGCTTGTTGAATTGTTGCAATTGAATATGGATTTTGCGTCTTTAGCACTGGTAACAATTGCAGGCTTGAAACATCAAATGAATAGATAGGACGTAGTTACGTCTTGACAACCGCAGGGATTTTGAGCAAATCGATTGCGGGTATCTAGAACTAGAAGAGGCCACAGTCAGCACTGGAAGCCGAGCGCGAGTTCAGCGTGTCTTAGGAGAGAGAGAGAAAGAGAGAGAGAGAGAGACTGCTTTCACAAACACTGGTTTACTGGAAGGAGGGAACTTCCTACAGTGCAGGAGATCCAGCCTCTATGATGTCACATGCGGTGGGAGTCACTTAGGAGGAGGAAATAGCACTCTGTCTGTGCTGGGAGTCAGAGTGGGCAGTCTGAAAAATTTAAACAGACAGAAAATTATACATTTTTTAAGATGAGATATCTTCTAAAGGCACGTATTTCAGAAATTCAAAAACAATTTCAACCTTTTTTTATGAGATCTTTCCACTGGTGTCCTCCAAATTGTGTTGAACTAACTGGTCCTTTAAGGAAGCAGGCTACAGTTTAATATTTGGTATTGAAGAAAATAACTAAAAATGTGTTAATTTTCTCCAGTTAAAAGGTTATTCTTTTAATTATTTAATCTAATGGACTCAATTTAGATTTAATTTAATTAAATTGGGAAAACAGGTTTAGAAAAACTATAACAACTAAAGACTGGAAAACATTTTTTTTTAAACTTATAGGAGTAGTAAAAATATTTCTTTAACAGAGATTTTATTAAAATACTTTTATAGAACCTATCTGGTTTAATCTAAGTTAAATAAAATGTTTTCATTCATCTCTAATAAATATGTTAGAGATTAGGACCAAGAAGTTAGCTTTTTTCATACGCTTTGGGATTGTCCAAAAGTCTTTATTTTATGGTATAACATTTGCAAAGTTCTATCTGATGTTCTATATTTTTAAGTTAAATCAGACATAATTGTTTATTCTTTCTTCCATATAATCTTCCATATAATCTTCATTTTTTATTGTATTACAATTTATGTTTGCTCCAACACATATTTTTGCTACTTTTAGATGGAAACACTGAAATGTACCCTTTTCCATGTAAATCCAAATAATTATTCACATTCTAATAATGGAGAAATGATATACAACTTTACAAGATAAAATGGAAAAATTTTAAAAATATATAGTCCTCCTTTTTTAATTAAAATTATGCCAATCATTTAATTCCTTCTCTTAATTTAAATTATTTTGGAGTTGGACTTTTTAGATTTTGAAAAGGCCTTTGATACAGTGCCACATGGGAGGCTATTGTGCAAACTAAGGGATACAGGAATTGCAGTAAATATCTGCTCATGGATCGAGAGCTGGCTAAAAGACAGGAAGCAAAGGGTTGTTATAAATGGAACATACTCAGATTGGATTAAGGTGGTAAGTGGGGTCTCTCATGGTTCAGTATTAGGTCCTCTCCTTTTTAACATATTTATTAACGACTTAGAAGTAGGTCTGGAAAGTATGTAAATATGTATATATATATTAGTTGAATAATCAGAGTATTGCAGTATATGATGATACCTTTTTTATTGGACAAACATATTCATTTATTCTGACAAACTTTCGAGAATATACTTCTCTTTATCAATTCTCTAGCATTACTAGATTACTGGACAATCATGGCTATCTGACTCTTCATATATACACTTCTTATATACTCTTTGTTATCTGAGGGAGTCACACATACTCATTTGGGACTCCTGTTGGAACAGTTTTGAGTGGGGCATACTTGGACAACCTTGATTGGACAGCTTGTATTCTAGAATCTGCTAATTGGGTTTTGAAATGTATGACCACAGCAGACCATCTCTCATCTAATCTCATGAGATTAGGTTTATTTGAAAAGTCTCTCTGTCCATCAGTTTATTCTATTTTGTTCTACCCCTTTATTCTGACTTTAAGCCTTTAGTACATTATCTGACATGGAAAAGCAATTAGAGAGAACACTCTCTCTTAAATACTGCTAATTTATTGTATTATGCTGAACTTTGAACATATTTTGCTGAGAATATGGAGTTGAAAAGAAAAATTACTTTTCTTTGAGGCAGACAATCTTCTGATAAGTACAATTAGTTATAAGAAACAGGTTGATGACCTTAATAGAGTGGAGGCAATCAGATCAACTGGAGGCTAAAACTCTAACCTTTGAAAGTTAATTTTAGATTCAATATTCCTATTATAAATAATTAAATATGAATTTTATTAATTAATTTATTTAACAAGCTCCTCTTTCTAGGTATTACAGCAGTGGTTGGATGTGCTAGGAACAAACCAAAAGTAATTAAGATTAATTCAACCATGTCTAGTATATGATGCATTTAGTCAAGCTTATTTAATACATTGAATGAGCAGATTAAGATGGGCCTTTGTTTCCTATCTGCCATCAAATCCATGTTCTATGTCTTTATATTATATCCAATTATACTGACAAGAAAACAACATTGCCAGTATCAAAGGATTACTGTAGTTTGGGGAAAAGGTCACGTTAATTATATATGTAATAAACTTGAAAAATTAACAGCCAGGTAGACCATAATTTTGAAGTGTAAAGAAATTTTGTTTTTGTCTGTCTTTATAGCTTTCTGACCTGAGGCTTTGTGTTTATGTTATATATCAGAAGATGGAGGGGTGGGGGAGAAAGAAAGAGAGAGACAGGTATTTGAAGACTATCTACGTTCTCCTCACCTGCTCAACAATAGGCAGCTTATTCATAAACTGCAAACCCTGCTCAAACAGATATGTAACTCATGAAAGCCTTCCAGGTTTGGCATTAACATTTTGTTCTGACATTTTTCTATTTATTCTCTTAGTCAGACTTTGGAGACTTATAAAAAAAATTCATCATGCTATAAAAACAACAATCTATCCGCAGCCACTGTTACTGTGTACTCGGTATACCATGGCTCCATCCGCACAACCCTAACATCTATTGGATATACCGCCAAGGCACTGCGTTAGGTTGTTTCTGGCAGTCACATTGTCTGGAGATTGTAAAGCCACTGGTTACTATTAAATGTCTATCTGATGAAGCCATATATCGGACATTCTTGCTAAAATTCCTATCTATATGTATATATTCGGAAATACCAGCTACGTACTTGGCCTAGATTTCTCTTCATAAGAAAAAAAGGATGGGGATCTATGACCCTGTACTGACTATCAACAGTTAAATAATATCACAGTAAAGAATCAATCCCCCCTTCTGGATCGCTACCCAGTCATGGAGAAGAGGCTTGTGTACCTTAGTGAAGCTGTGAGCTATAACATGTAGGGTCACCCAAGATAGGCAGGTCATAGCAAAGGTCAGACACATTGTGGTTTACTGAAAAAGGAACTGGCCACCCACTCCAATATAGTTACATAGTTACATAGTTACATAGTAATTAAGGTTGAAAAAAGACTTTCAGTCCATCAAGTTCAACCTGTTAAGATCCCCTCTGATCTGCAATATGCGGTATAGTTATTAATTAAATTATTGATTAAATAATTATTAATAGTATAGTATTGGAGGATGAATAAAGAGTTAGTCCATCAAGTTCAACCTTTTTAGATCTCTATTGATCTTTTTAATGTGGACTATTTATTATTATTTGTTAATTGTTATTTGATCCAGAGGAAGGCAAACAGAAAAAAAAACACATTGAAACTTTGCCAATTGTCTCATAAGGGGGAAAAAAAAGCAAAATTCCTTCCTAACCCCAGAACTGGCGATCAAATTTCTCCCTGGATCAATATTCCTTTGCTAGTTATCTAGGATAGTCTTGAATGCCCTCTTTATTTAAAAATATATCTAACCCCTTTTTGAAGTTGTCTATCGAATTTGCTGTCACCACCTCCTTTGGTAGAGAATTCCACAGTTTAACCACCCTAACTGTGAAGAACCCTTTTCTTTGTTTAAGGTGAAATCTTTTTTCCTCTAACCTCAAAGGATGTCCTCTTGTCAGTTGATAATCTCTTGCTACAAAAAGTTCACTTGACAAAGCCTTATATTGACCCTGGATGTATTTATATAACGTAATCATATCTCCTCTTAGACGCCTTTTTTCTAGCGAAAATAAGTTTAATTTGGTTAGTCTTTCTTCATAACTTAGCCCCTCCATTCCCCTTATTAGTTTTGTAGCCCTTCTCTGTACTTTTTCCAGCTCTAAAATTTCTTTTTTATGAGGTGGTGCCCACAATTGTACTCCATATTCCAAATGAGGACGTACTAGAGATTTGTATAGTGGCAGAATTATATCTTCTTCCCTGGCTTCTATACCCTTCCTAATACATGCTAATATTTTATTTGCCTTTGCAGCCGCTGCTTGGCTTTGAGCGCTGTTACCTAGGTGGTTGTCCACTAGTACTCCCAAATCACTTTCAATATCTGATACCCCTAGATTTGCTCCATTAAGATTATAGATTGCTTGGCTATTGTTCCTTCGCCAAATGCATAACCTTACATTTATTTGTATTAAATCTCATCTGCCATTTAGCCGCCCATTTCTCAAATTTATGGCAATATCTTTGCCATTAAAAACTTATGGGTGAGCACAACCAGATACAAGATGTGCATGGTGTGGTGCGGTCCATAGGGTCGTGGATAGTGATGTCGCGAACATCAAATTTTCGGTTCGCGAACCGCAGACTCGAACTTCCATCAAATGTTCGCGAAAGGGCGAACCCGGCGAACCTCCATAGACTTCAATGGGCAGGCGAATTTCATAGCCCACGGGGACTCTTTCTGTCCACAATAGTGATGGGAAAGTTGTATCAAGGGGACTAACACCTGGACTGTGGCATGCCGGAGGGGGATCCATGGCAAAACTCCCACGGAAAATTACATAGTTGATGCAGAGTCTGGTTTTAAGCCATAAAGGGCATAAATCACCTAACATTCCTAAATTGTTTGGAATAACATGCTTTAAAACATCAGGTATGATGTTGTATCGATCAGGTAGTGTAAGGGTTACACCCGCTTCACAGTAACAGGCCAATCTTCCCATTTAATGCACCGCAAACAGTCCCTTTGCACAACCGCAAACTCCCCATTTGCTCAAGGTTGGATACCAAGCTAACCATGTCCTGTTCCTTGTCCTCACTGATGTCATTGAAGGTCTCTTCCTCGACCCAGCCACCAAGGGTCCCCGAAAGGTAACAACAAGCCCCCTGGGAAGCCTGCTTTGTTTGGTCTTCCACCTCCTCAAAGCCACCTTCCTCCTCTGACTCCTCTTCTTCAGACTCCTCTCTCTGCGTTGCCTCTGTCTGCGTTATTATAAGGTGTGTACTGTTAAGTAGTACTATTCCTATCGGTTTAATCCCTGTTACGTCCACTATTAGGGGACGTGTATATGGCATTGATTTTTGGAACAGGGAGATGGAAAAAGATGCTTGGTCGGACCTCCTAATTCGAATTTGGGGCACTGCACGTGCAATGTAATGTGCCACCAGATAGGAGTGGTGTATTAAGTTGTACTATTTATTCCTATCAGTTTGATACCTGTTACTTCACCTATTAGGGGACGTGTATATGGCATGGATTTTTGGAAGCAGGAGATGGAAAAAGATGCTTGGTCGGTCCTCCCACTTCAAATTTGGGGCACTGCGCGTGCAATCTAAGGTGCCACCAGATATCAGTGTCACTGTGCACTGGCAAAAGTTGGCAGAGTAGGCGCTGTAGGCCTCACACACACGCCTATACGCAGGCAACTGATATTCAATATATTACAGTCAAAAAAGTGTTGTTTTATTTCACTAAGCACAATATAAGCTGTTAGGTGTTAACCTGTCACACACACACGCTGGCAGGCAGGCATATGCAATTAGATTACACAGAAAAAAAATATAAAATAAAATAAATGATGTTCTAGCCCTTAAAAGGGCTTTTTGGGTTGCTGTCCTTCAGATGGAAGGCTCTGGAAGGGGGTGTATGCTGCTGATTGGCTGGAATGTGTCTGCTGACTGTGAGGTTCAGGGTCAAAGTTTCCTCAATGATAAAGTATAGGGGGCGAACCGAAAAGCGCATGTGTTTGCTGTCCGCTGCTAACGTGAACATGCCAAAATCACAGCGAATAGTCTGCCTGGGGGCGAACTGTTCGCGACATCTCTAGTCGTGGAAAGTCAGACAAGACTGAATAATTGCCAGTGTTCTCTGCCATACATAACAAAACTGTTTGATAGGCTTTAAGGGATCAATATTTGGTTATTATTAAAGAACATTCACTCAGAAGACAGGCTTATGACATAGCAGACAATGGTTTCCTTGCAATCAAACCAGCATTACAAGAATGGATATACTCCAAGAATGGATACTCTACTGGAAAGTCTACTTTTCACATTACCATCCTAAATGACCACAAAAAGTTTTCAATCTTGAGAAAGCATTTCACCTTACTCCACACCATGTGGGTGGTCATCTACCTGAGATTTAAATGTATTACCTCATTCCATCCAGGGTCTAGGAATACTAAGTCACATGTTGTCTGCAAACAGCTACCTTATGGAGGCTTTAACCAGGGCCACCTTTCTAGATTATTCCAGTGGCCAGGAATGCCCAAGAATATAAAGAATTATAGATCAATGTGTACCATCAGCACTCAAATGAAAACGGCATGATTGTTTCCTGCCATTGCCTGGCCAAGAAAGGCTATGAGAACAAATAGCCATGAACTTCTTTTTCAGCCTGATCAAGTACGAGAGTTTGTCCACCATCTGGTTTATGGTCAAATGCTTGAGTAGCATCTGATACCCCTCAACAAGCTTCCATCCATATCCAAACTAGCACATTTATTTGTCCAGGAAATATTCCAGCCGCTTAGTATTTGATAATTATATATAGTTCATTACCCAGTTCTGAAGATCTGTATGTGGCAAATTACATATCCATTTACAGCATTCCTCTGCCTACCATCCACTAACAACTGGTCAGACCAAAAGACTGTATCAGTCAATGGAACTAAACGTCCATTGCTATGCCTCCCAACAACAGAATGGATTGTCAGAATGGATTGCATTTGTGTAATTTGTCCCCCAAAAAATAGGAAAAGGAACACATCCAGAAATCTCTGTATTTGCATCACCCCAGCATGCCTTGCACTTTCTGTATCAGTCTTAGCCATCATCACTGAACAATGCATTATTCAAGGGTGCCTCTCCATGTTGTAGAGGTACAGTGCATCCCCCCAGGTTGACCAAGGAGAGAACATCCAAAGATGACACAGGCAGTGTCAATTTGTGTTGAGAACATGAGCACCAACTAAAAATGCTTCAGTTGGACTACCAAACTACCCCTTGTACCACAACCTGCCTTACCTGATTCTTACTTTCACATTTATTCTGCTTGCAGCATATGTTTGACGCTGGCAAGTGGTGAAGGTAGCATGTATTCAATGCTAGTGGAGAAAGAGGCAGCAAGGGGAGGAGATAGCATGTATTCACTGTTGTCTCCGTGACCCTATGGATCACAGCTCCCTAGGCACATCTTGTGTCTGGTTGTGCTAATACATAAGGTTTTCATGGCAAAGTGCTGGAGTGGGTTACCAGTTCCTTCTTCAGTGGACCACAATTTGTCTGATCTCTCTGCTATGACTTGCCAATCTTGGGTGACCCTACATGGTATAGCTCACAGCTTAATTGAAATACACAACCCTCCTCAGCACAACAAGGTAGCAATACAGAAGGGGACTGTCAAGTTAGGCCAGCATGTATGGATGGGAGGAGAAGGTGGTGGTAGCATGTAATCAGTGCTTCACTGAGTGAGACTTAACAATTAGTTTACAACATTTTGAAATCTACTTCTCAAATGTGCTTTGCAAATAAATTATTCCTAAAGGTTTTATTCGTATAATGTGTTGGGAATAAAAATGTGTTTTCCTGCTCCGTAAAGAAGGTAATTTGGACAATTTGTAAACACTTTATTTTCCTTTTGGTATTTAATTATGTTGTCTTTGCAGATAAAATTATTTCCTCTTACAAAAGCCAAACTAGTTTCCCCACGGAGGCAGCGCTGCACGATTGCCTGTTATATCCCTAGCTAAAAGAATTCACAGCACGACATTTGAGTGCCTGTAAAAAATACAGAGTTCTGATTAACATCTCTGTTCAGCTCCGTGCATAAAAATGGCCTCATTTGCTTTTCTTTCCTCTTATACAGCTGAAATAATTGTATATGACTGCTGGAGGCTGAGGAAAGAGAAATTAAACTTAAAAGACCACTATAGTGAAGGAAACATTGGATTTGATTGTGAAGAATTTAATAGACTAATATTAGCAGCTGTGTAAGCCAATAGAGAAAATCTTTTTTTTTTTTTTAATTTTCTATATGTATAGAATAATCCATCCTGTCTTTGTTTATCACTTACTGAGAGCAGTTGTATTAGGGGTTGTGTTTTATCTATCAGTGAAGGGAAGGGTAGGGTAGAGGAGGATTTGTAAGATAATTGGATCTCACTGAATTTTACACCAGTCCCCTATGCCTGCACATGCTTAGAAGCAAATAAGCTTGCATCAATAGATGCAAGCCCTGCTCTCCAGAAATGTAAATGCCTCTCTTACACACAATCTCACCAAAATATAATGATGCATCCAGGGTCCTGGAGAGCAAATAACAATTTTGTTTTGCTAACTAATCTAGCTTTATGAATTGCTTGCTGCTCAATCATGCTTATGTTTTTTTCAAATATATATAGTTATGAAGAGTGAGATAGCTGTGAGTGTCCAGTAATCTAGATAAATAATACGACTATTGCAGTATATAGTGATAGCTTTTGTGACTTGTGTAAAGACTTGCGCAAATGACAGATCAGTACATTATGTATGATGTCTGCTTTCTGACCCATTTGGGTATGTTATCACTCGGAAACACTGCTCTGTATTTCAGTGCTAATACTAGACCGTAAACAATATTGCTTCATATATTTTTTAAACATTTATTGTACTTTTTTTGGAGTCATTTAAATACATTTGCTAAATATATTACTTGTCACTTTTGCCTTCTTATGGCGTGGAGACCTATAGTTTCTATTTAATTTATTGTTGGTGAAACATTAGATTTCTCAGTAATATGTGCAAAAATGAACTCTGCACAGAAATCAATAAGTGGGCCGGTAAAAGGTCCCTTTGATTACAGTTGGGATTACAGTTTACTGTGGTCATACATTTAAAATGTCCTATTTTGAAGAACTAAACTTTAAAATATTTAACATGTGTTTAATGTAAAAAATAACACATACTGTAATTTGATTACCTAGTCAGACAGATATTAAGATTTTTTATTACAAAAAATGCCTACAGTGGTACCTCGGTTTAAGTTGTTTTTGGGTTAAGTTACATAGTTACATAGGGCCTCATTCTATTATTGGCCGTAAAACGGCCGCAAGGCTGCGATTCCTTGTGGGGGTTCCGTTATCTTGGAATTCAATTATACGGCCCCGCAAGGATCTCCCCTTACGGCCGGCCGTATATCTTGCAACCGGCCGTAAGCTCAGAAATCTTTAAACGCAAAAATAAATTCAAGACGGCACTGTACGGCTCTGTAAATGCTAGGGATCATATTGGGGGACATGAGGATTAATAGCAACCCCCTCTCAAGCTTGCACATCAGCCCAAATCCGAGTTTACATTAACTGTTTATTTTCCGGCTGCAGCGTGGGCGGGTCTGAGGTGCTCCAAGCCCTCTGGACTTTTTACATGGATATGTGACATAAATTAAAAAATAATTTATTTACGGATTTGAGTGTAGGGGAATGTTGTGCTATTTTTGCTAACACCTACAATCACTTTATAGTCTCCTCAGAGTGCAGGATGGCTTTATTTCGGCTTTATAATGTGCTTAATTGGTGCTAGCGGGACCTTTTTTCTGCAAGTAAGCTGCGGCTCCGTTTTAGCCTTGCAGAGAGGGTTCCCGGAGCAATTGAATAGCCACCAGGATTTTCTTGCGGCCGAAACTCTTGCGGCCGTTTAAGATCAAAGGCTTTCCTCCGGCGCGAGCGGCCGCAAGGGATAGCAAGGCGCCGGCCGCAAGCCTGCCGGAATCCCCGGCCGGAGGGGAATAGAATAGCCGAATAGCTTGCGGCCGGTCCTTGCAGCCCTGCATCTCCTACGGCCAATAATAGAATGAGGCCCATAGTATTTAAGGTTGAAAAAAGACTTTCAGTCCATCAAGTTCAACCTTTTAAGATCTCCTCTGATCTGCAATATGTGGATTAACTATTAATTCATTAGTTGTTAATTATTAATCAATTTTTTTTTATTTTTTTTTTATTATTAATTAGTCCAGAGGAAGGCAAATAGAAAAAAAAAAAACACAAGCGAGACTTAGCCAATTGTCTCAAGGGAAATGTAAAATATTTGGATCAATACTGTCTCTCTAATTATCCATGATAACCCTGAATTCCCTTTTTAATTAGAAATAAATCTAGTCCCCTTTTAAAGTTATCTATCGAATCCGCTGTCACCACCTCCTCTGGTAGAGAATTCCACAGATTAACCACCCTTACTGTGAAGAACCCTTTTCTTTTTTTGAGGTAGAATCTTTTTACTTCTAACCTCAAGGGATGTCCTCTTGTCAGTTGAAAACCTCTTGGCACAAAAAGCTCCCCTGACAAATCTTTATACTGACCCTGGATGTATTTATATAAGGTTATCATATCTCCTCTTAGACGCCTTTTTTCTAGAGAAAATAAGTTTAATTTGGTGAGTCTTTCTTCATAACTTAGCCCCTCCATTCCCCTTTTTCCAGCTCTAAAATGTCCTTTTTATGAAGTGGTGCCCAAAATTGTAGTCCATATTCCAAATGAGGGCGTACTAGAGATTTGTATAGTGGCAGAATTATATTTGCTTCCCTGGCTTCTATACCCTTCTTAATACATGCTAATATTTTATTTGCCTTTGCAGCTGCTGCTTGGCTTTGAGCACTGTAACCTAGGTGGTTGTCCACAAGCACTCCCAAATCCCTTTCAATATCTGATACCCCTAGATTTGCTCCATTAAGATTATAAATTGCATGGATATTTTTCCTTCCCAGGTGCATAACCTTACATTTATTAATATTAAATCTCATCTGCCATTTAGATGCCCATTCCTTAATTTTATGTAAATCCCCTTGGAGGGAAAGCACATCATTATCTGATTTAATTACCTTGCACAACTTTGTGTCATCAGCGAAAATGGAGACCCCACACTCCAATCCTACCTCTAAGTCATTAATAAATATGTTAAAAAGGAGAGGACCTAATACTGGACCCTGAGGAACCCCACTTACCACATTAGTCCAATCGGAGTATGTTCCATTTACAACAACATACTCCGATTGGTCTAATGTGATAAGTGGGGTTCCTCAGGGCTCAGTATTGGGTCCTCTCCTTTTTAACATATTTATTAATGACATTGAAGTAGGACTCGAATGTAGTGTCTCCATTTTTGCTGATGACACTAAGTTGTGCAAGGTAATAAAATCAGATAATGATGTAGTTTCCCTACAAAAGGATTTGCATAAATTAGAGAAATGGGCGGCTAAATGGCAGATGAGATTTAATACAAATAAATGTAAGGTTATGCATTTGGGAAGGAACAATAGCTAAGCAATCTATAATCTTAATGGAGCAAATCTAGGGGTATCAGATATTGAAAGGGATTTGGGAGTACTAGTGGACAACCACCTAGGTAACAGTGCTCAAAGCCAAGCAGCAGCTGCAAAGGCAAATAAAATATTAGCATGTATTAGGAAGGGTATAGAAGCCAGGGAAAAAGATATAATTCTGCCACCTTTACAAATCTCTAGTACGCCCTCATTTGGAATATGGAGTGCAATTTTGGGCACCACCTCACAAAAAAGACATTTTAGAGCTGGAAAAAATACAGAGAAGGGCTACAAAACTAATAAGGGGAATGGAGGGGCTAAGTTATGAAGAAAGACTAGCAAAATTAAACTTATTTTCGCTAGAAAAAAGGCGTCTAAGAGGAGATATGATTACGTTATTTAAATACATCCAGGGTCAATATAAGGCTTTGTCAAGTGAACTTTTTGTAGCAAGAGATTTTCAACTGACAAGAGGACATCCGTTGAGGTTAGAGGAAAAAAGATTTCACCTTAAACAAATAAAAGGGTTCTTCACAGTTAGGGTGGTTAAACTGTGGAATTCTCTACCAAAGGAGGTGGTGACAGCGAATTCGATAGACAACTTCAAAAAGGGGTTAGATATATTTCTGAATAAAGAGGGCATTCAAGGCTATCCTAGATAACTAGCAAGGAATATTGATCCAGGGAGAAATTTGATCGCCAGTTTCTGGGGTCAGGAAGGAATTTTGCTTTTTTTTCCCCTTATGAGACAATTGGCAAAGTTTCAATGGGGTTTTTTTTTTATGTTTGCCTTCCTCTGGATCAATTAACAATAATTAACAATTAACAATAATAATAAATAGTCCAAATTAAAAAGATCAATAGAGATCTAAAAAGGTTGAACTTGATGGACTAACTCTTTATTCATTCTCCAATACTATACTATTAATAATTATTTAATCAATAATTTAATTAATAACTAATCCGCATATTGCAGATCAGAGGAGATCTTAACAGGTTGAACTTGATGGACTGAAAGTCTTTTTTCAACCTTAATTACTATGTAACTATGTAACAACCCTTTGCTTCCTGTCTTTTAGCCAGCTCTTAATCCATGAGCAGATATTTACTGCAATTCCTGTATCCCTTAGTTTTCCTAATAGTCTCTCATG
This sequence comes from Discoglossus pictus, assembly GCA_027410445.1. Classification (NCBI taxonomy): domain Eukaryota; kingdom Metazoa; phylum Chordata; class Amphibia; order Anura; family Alytidae; genus Discoglossus; species Discoglossus pictus. The sequence continues at coordinate 56,304,306 of CM050174.1, forward strand.
TGGCACTGTATCAAAAGCCTTTGCAAAATCCAAAAAGACTACATCCACTGAGTTGCCTTGATCCAGGTTCCTACTAACCTCCTCATAGAAACTAATTAGATTTGTTTGCCATGACCTATCCCTCATAAATCCAGGTTGACTCCTACTTATAATCCTGTTCAAATAGACATATTATTGTATATTATCCCTTATAAACCCTTCTAAAAGCTTCCCCACTACAGAAGTGAGGCTCACTGGTCTATAATTCCCCAGATTTGCTCTTGCTCACTTTTTAAATATAGGTATCACATCAGCTTTTCTCCAGTCATCTGGTAGAGACCCTGTGTTGAGTGAATCTTGAAAAAATAAATATAATGGTTTGGCTATTACAGAACCCAGTTCCCTTAGTACCCTTGGATGTATTCCATCAGGACCCGGGGCTTTATTAACATTTATTTTTTCCAACCTCTTTTGGATTACTTTCTGTGTTAACAAATTATTTGGCAAAGGTAGTGTAGACCCATTATGTTGCAGTGTCCCAACCACTTGTACCTCCCTTGTGTATACCGAAGAAAAGAACCTATTTAGCTCATTTGCCTTTTCCTGGTCACTAATTTTCAGACAGCCTGTTTCACATTGTAATGTTCCTATAGCTTCCTTCCTTGCCTTCTTCCCATTAATATACTTAAAAAATATTTTATGGTTAGTCTTACTCTCTTTTGCAATACATTTTTCATTTTCTATTTTAGCCAGTCTAATCGAGCTTTTGCAAGCCTTGTTGATTTCCTTGTATTCCTGTAAAGCCGTCTCTGTCCCCTCGTGTTTGTATATATTAAATGCCTGTTTTTTACTCCGTATCTTGATCTTTAAATCATTGTTAAGCCACATGGGTTGTGATTTACTCCTTTTACTTTTATTCCCACACGGTAATATCAGTTCTCTGTCCCAGTCTATACTTTGTATTGCTGCCCTTAGACCGTTAACATCTGCCCTTTTAAAATTAAGAGTTTTTGTTGGCCCCTTAAATGTTGTTTTTTTAATTCAATCCCAAATGAGACTGTGTTGTTTCTCGGTTTGAGTCACTACTTTAGGTTAAGTTGTGCTCGCAAAACTGAAAGCACAATCTCGACTGCTGCAGGCATCTGCAATCGCGATAGCAGGAGGAACCTATGCCTGCAATTATTGTAGTGGCCAGTGCATGAAAGAGCCCAAATTGAGCCCAAATTGATTGCGCATTCGGTCTGTGTCTGTAAGAATCCTAATCCAGCCTGTGCCTGCAAGAGTCCAAATTAAGTTCAAGTCCAGCTTGTGGCTATCAGAGCCCAAATCCAGCCTGTGCCTGAAATAGCCCAAATTCAACCCAAGTCAAGCCTGTGCCTGTCAGAGACCAAATCCAGACTGTGCCTACAAGAGCCCAAATTGAGTCAAAGTCTAGCTTGTGCCTGTAAGAGCTACAAAGTCCAGCCTGTGCAACGTCCAAAGGCATTGGAAGAAGTTGAGAAATGATTGTACTTTTGGATAAATGAAAAACAATTAGCTGGCGATAGCATTCCCTCGGCACTGATATATGAGAAAGCCAAACAACTACATGCTGGTGTGACAAAAGGCAAGCCTACAGCAAGTGGTGAGAGCTGTGAAGAATTTAAAGCCAGTCATGGTTGGTTTGAGAAATTCTGAAAGAGAACTAGCATTCACAGAATTGTGAGACAGTGCCAACAAAAGAACCTGCCATACCCTTTGTCAGGAAGTTCACAGACTATGTAGAGGCTGAGGCTTTTGTTTCCCAACAAGTGTTCAACTGTGATGAGGGTTATTTTGGAAGAAGATGCCTACCAGAACCTACATCACCCAAGAAGAGAAGTCATTGCCAGGGCACAAGCTAATGAAGGACAGGCTAACTCTCTTGGTGTGCAGGAATGCTAGTGGGGATTTAAAAATCAATCCTCTATTAGTGTACCACAGCGAGAACCCCAACGTTTTTAAAAGGGAAAAGCAAATTGAGTGTCATGTGGAGGGCCAACAGAAATTTTCTTCATTGAATGGATGATCAAAGTGTTTGGCGCAACTGAAGAAATATTTAGAGAAAGAAAGAACTGCCTCTAAGGGCTTTGTTAATCATGGACAATGCACCGGCTCACCCTCCAGGCATGGAGGGCAACTTGCTGGAGGACTTTAATTTTATAACTGTGAACTTGCTCCTTAACACAACTACTTTGATCCAACACATGGACCAGCAGGTCATCTTCAAATATAGGAAGCTGTATACCAAGTCCGTCTTCTGGAGGTGCTTTGAGGTGACCTTGAATAATCAATTGACCCTCAGAGTTCTGGAAGGGCCATTTCAATATCCTCCACTCTGATAGATAAGGCCTAACATGAGGTCTCTCACAATACCATGAACTGTGGCTGGAGGAAATTGTGGCCAGCAGAATAGTGGAGGACAGTGTGTCTCTGAGCAAGTCCATGGGCCTAATCAAAGAGCTAGTTGAGCACAGAAAATAGCCCAGCACTGAGGAGCTGCAGGAACTTCAGAGAGAGCAGCAAGAGGCAGTGGCTGATGAATTTTCTTCTTCAGGTGAAGGGAAGAGAGGAAGCACCTACAGCTCTCATCAAAGAAATGTGTGCTAAGTGGGCTGAATTACAAAAGTTTGTTAAACACTATCACCCCGACAAAGCGCAAGCAAGCCACATTGTGGACATGTTTAATGATAAAGCAATATCTCACTTTGAAAACATTTTGTAACAAAGGCAGAAACAAGTTTCCCTTCATAGGTTTTTAGTGAAACTGCCTAAATCACAGTCTCCAGCAGGACAAATACCGCCTGTGCATATGCCTGATGTTGCAATGGAAGAGGACTCTCTTGTTATTTGATGTAATTATTGTTGTTTAGTAATGCCTGTTTACTTTTAAGGTTTTGTTCAAAATACAATGTGAGAAAATGTTAAAAATCTGGGGTCCGAAACGGATTATTTCAATCTACAATGATTCCTGTGAATATTGCTACCTCGGTTTAAGTAGTTTTTAGTTGACATCGTGCTGTCCGGAATGGATTAACGACTTAAACCGAGCTATCACTGTGTATGTGTGTGTGTATATATATATATATATATATATATATATATATATATATATATATATATATATATATATATATAGTAAATAAATAGTACATCTCTGTTCACATTTGAATGTCTAAAACAAGTAAAAAACACTGTTTCAAGCTCAGCATTCCGAGAAAAACAGTTATTACACTGCATTCTGGGAAGCTGAGCAGGGACATGCAAATGTGCCCACAAATGCCTCACTCTTCAATCCATAAGCCATTTCAAACATGTCTTCCTTTAAGCTTATGCCAGCTGCATCACACAGCTTTTATGCAAAGCCAAGTTTGTATTATACAAAAGCTGGGAATCATATCCACGTACAGCTGTTTCAAGCGTGGAGCGGGATCCCAGCTTGTGTTGTATATGTATGTATTTATATATATACTAGCTACTTGCCCATCAAAAGTGATGGGATAAAAATGTTAAGGCTGGGAATACTGTGTCTTCGGCGCACATCGCAATCCCCGCGCTGAGTGTCTTCTGCGCTCATTGCGTGGCTCACAATGAGCGCCTTTGGTACTCATTTCGAGCCTCACCCTCGCTACTGTACAATTGTAAGGCTAGCAATGCTGTTTTCCACACAATGCAAGGCTATGGGCCCTCTGAGCACCTTTAGCGCTCATCGCGTGGCTCGCAATGAGCGCCTTTGGCACTCATTGCAAGACTCTCCCCCTGTGTAGTTTATAAGCCTCACGCTTGAGTGTTACTGTCTTGTGTTGTGTTACTGTCTGGGGGTTAAGTGTTAGTGGCTTGGGTTAAGTGTTACTGCGTTTTGGTGAGTGTTACTTAGGGCTATATTTTTTACATCCTTTGGGCTAGTTTTACCTCATTGGGCCTCATTTTCCTCGTTTCACGTTTTTTCGACAGCCATTTTTTCTCTCGCTTAGGCTATTTTCGATTGGGAAAAAACGGCAAATATGCCTCAAATTAACTTGCAAGCTGACTCACAGGCTCCCTGCCTCTCCCACTGTGGTGTGTGTGTGTGTAAGTTAATTTGAGGCATATTTGTTGTTTTTTTCATGTCTTTTCAGTTCAGTGGTTTGGCCGTTAAAGTCGTAATTTTGCGAGCTGCACAGTGCACGTACGGGTTTCGGTCCCAAGTCGTACAGGTCGTAAGTCCTGTGTGCCTCAACTGCTCACCTTTGGCGCTCATTGCAGCCTAAGTCCTGCATGCCTCACTCAATGTGTGTGTTTGTATATATATATATATATATATATATATATATATTTATATATATTGTGACAAAGTCGTACAGAGATGTGGGAGAGTTCTTGAATATGTGATCCTGAGGCTAAATAAAGGCATAATTGAGGCTGGATAGGGGCCCAATCCAGTCCTGCAGGTGTTAAAAAGGCTTGATTACATCACAATGTGGCAGCAGCACTGAACAGGCTGGAGCAGTCTGAAAAGTCAGTTGTAGCCCAGAGGAGAAGTGCTACAGTTGAGACAGAGAGTGTTACCAGAGGGGCTGATGAAATTTGATGGGAGCAGCAGAAAATGAAACTGGAGATCCAGAGAGTCTAAAGTGGGGAAGCTGTGAAGCAAAGACCACAGAGCAGGAGCCCTGGACTTAAAAAGAGAGAGGCCAGTACTCTATGTATACAGTTTAAGGGAGTCCATCCCAGGCTTAGTTGGGAGTGGAAAGTGATAGTAAGGAAACTGCTCAGAGATTTGGGTAGTGCACTGAAAGAGCTAGGCCTATTTATTTATTGTCTTATTTATTTTCTTACCATTTATGGCCCTGCATAAAAAGTATTAAACATTTTGGAAAGCATTTAACTGTACATTTGTGTTTACATTTGAATATGTAAAACAATTAAAACAAAATAAAAATTCCTGCTCAGAATTCAGAGAAATACAGTTATTACGCTGCATTCAGTGAGCCAGTGCAGGTGACACAAAGGCTTCACTTTTGCACTCCATAACCCTTTTAATAGATAAATATGTGTATATATATATTATACAAGAGCCTACTAGAAAGGAAGCTATCTTGAATTTAGTCATCACAAATAATATCGATATGGTATCAAATGTTGAAACAGGGCAACCTAATTAATTAACAACTAATCCACATATTGCAGATCAGAGGAGATCTTAAAAGGTTGAACTTGATGGACTGAAAGTCTTTTTTCAACCTCAATTACTATGTAACTATGTAACCTTTGGGAAACAGTGATCACAACAGAGTCTCATTTGAGATTGAATAAAAAAAACTGTAAAGGGCCAACAAAATCTCTTAATTTATAAAGGGCAGATTTTAACGGCCTAAGGGCAGCAATACAACGTATAGACTGGGCCAAAGAACTGACAGGTAAAACTATTGAACATAAATGGACAACATTTAAATCCTTACTAACACATCGGCATATACCATGTGGGAATAAAAGTAAAATTAGTAAATCACATCCAAAGTGGCTTAACAATGACTTACAGATCAAGATACAGAGTAAAAAACAGGCATTTCATTTCTACAACTGCTTTACAAGTGTACAAGGAAACGAACAAGACTTGCAAAAGGGCTATTAGACTGGCTAAAGTAGAAAATGAAAAATTAGTTGCAAAGGAGAGTAAGATTAACCTTAAAATATTTTTTAAGTATAAATGGGAAGAAGGCGAGGAAGGAAGCTATAGGAACATTACAATGTGAAACAGGCTGTCTGACAATTAGTGACCAGGATAAGGCAGATGAGATCAGTATACACAAGGAATGTACCAGAAGTTAGGACACCGCAAAATAATGAGACTACACTACATTCAAATACTTGGTTAACGCAGGAAGAAACCCAAAAGAGGTTGAAAAAAATAGGTGTTAATAAAGCCCCAGGTCATGATGGAATACATTCAAGGGTACTGAGAGTACTGGGTTCTGTAATAGCCAAACCATTATATCTAATTTTTCAAGATTCACTCAACACAGGGTCGCTACCAGATGACTGGAGAAAAGCAGAAGTGATACCTATATTTAAGAAGGGAGCAAGAACAAATCCAGGAAATTATAGACCAGTGAGCCTCACTTCTGTAGTGGGAAAGCTTTTAGAAGGGTTAATAAGGGATAATATACAAGAATATGTCTATTCAAATAGGGTTAGAAGTAGGAGTCAACATGGATTTATGAGGGATAGGTCATGTCAAACAAATCTAATTCATTTCTATGAGAAGGTTAGTAGGAACCTGGATAAATACAGTGCCACATGGGAGACTATTGTATAAACTAAGAGATACAGGAATTGCAGTAAATATTAAAAATAAGAAGTTGGCAATTAAATGGCAGATTACATTTAATACAAATACATTTAAGGTTACGCATCTGGGAAGGAATAATAGCCATGCAATTTATAAACTAAATAGAGCAAATCTAGGTGTATCAGATATTGAAAGGGATTTGGGAGTGCTTGTCGGCAACCACCTACATAACCGTTCTCAAAGCCAAGCAGCAGCTGCAAAGGCAAATCAAATATTAGCATGTATTAAGAAGGGTATAGATGCAAGGGAAGCAAATATTATTCTGCTACTATACAAATCCATAGTATGCCCTCGTTTGAATATGGAGTACAGTTTTGGCACCACTTTATAAAATGGATATTTTAGAGCTGGAAAAGGTACAGAGAAGGGCTACAAAACTAATAAGGGGAATGGAGGGGCTAAGTTATGAAGGAAGACTAACCAAATCAAAGGTTTTTTCTCTTGAAAAAAGGCATCTAAGAGGGGTTATGATTACCTTATATAAATACATCCAGGATCAGTATAAAGATTTGTCAAAGGAGCTTTTTGTGCCAAGAGGTTTTTTATTGACAGAAAAGGGTTCTTCACAGTAAGAATCTGTAGAATTCTGCAGCAGAGGAGGTGGCGACAGCGGATTCAAAAGATAACTTTAAAAAGGGATTGGATATATTTTTAAATAAAATGGGCATTCAGGGTTAATCTGGTTAATTCGAGAGAGTATTGATCCATGGAGTAATCCATTTGCCAGTGTCTGGGGTCAGGAAGGATTTTTTACCCCCCTTAATACAATTGGCAAAGTTTCACTTTGTTTTTGTTTTTTCTGTTTGCCTTCCTCTGGATCAATTAACAATTAATCAGCATATTGCAGATCAGAGGAGATCTTAAAAGGTTGAACTTGATGGGCTACAAGTCTTTTTTTAGCCTCAATGACTATGTAACTATAAGTGGTACATTTGTGTTCCCATTTGAATGTCTAAAACAATTTTAAAAAGTTTTTGCTGCTCAGAATTCCAAGAAATACAGTTATTACACTGCATTCAGGGAGCCTGGGCAGGGACATGCCAATGTGCCCACAAAGGTTTCACTCTTGCAATGCATAACTATTTATATATATATTAAGCCACTCTGGGGAGATCTCAAACATGCAATTAATGCAAGACGACCAAAGACTTTAGATGACCTGGAGGCATTTTGCCAAGACGAATGGACAGCTATACCACCTGCAAGAATTAGGGGCCTCATAGACAACTATTACAAAAGACGGCACGCTGTCATTGATGCTAAAGGGGGCAATACATAGGAATACACAGCATAACTAACGGTATGCAAACTTTTGATCCTGGCCATTTGGGTGATTTCTGTTATCATTATGATTTAAAAAGGAGCCAGACAACTATGTGATAATAAATGGCTTGATATGATCACTATCCTTCAATTTTTTTAAATGCCCAAATTTCACAATTTCTACCAGTGTATGCAAACTTTTGAGCACAACTATATATATATATATATATATATATATATATATATATATATATATACTGTATATACAGGGTTATTATGACCATCACCTACTTTTGACACCAGCAATGCATAGCCAATGAAATACAGGCTTGTGTCGTGAGCTGGCTCGGTGGGTATATAAGGTGGCATGTAGGCATTCTGCAAACATATCAACCGTCGCTGTCATGGGTAAACCGTGAAATATATCCAACTGAAAAAAGGGGATGGTCATTGGCTTTTGAGCCAAGGATGGCAGTATGGACAATCTATAGTTGAGCAACTCAGTGTCCAAATGAACCAGGGGACTACCAGACGTGTATCTAAAATGACAGTTCAGCGAATTCTGCTGTGTATTGGGTTATGAAGCAAACGGCTGGTCGTTGCACCTATTCTGACAAAGGTTCATCATCAGAAACAACTTCAATTTTCAGTACCAAAATTGGACCTCTTCACATTGCTAAAGGGTTGCCTTCTCTGAGTCACGTTTTCTACTCCATCAACTAGACAGACTTTGGCGTGTCAGGCGCGAAAAACTGTCAGCAGTGTTGTGGTCTGGGGAATGTTTTCTTGGCATTGTCTGGAGCCACTCATACCTCTGGAAGGCAGATCAAGTACACCCATACATGTTGACTGTCTTCCCTTGAGCAGTTTGGATTTTCCAGCAGTACAATTCAACATGTCATATGGCCAAAATTGTCCGGGAGTGGTTGGAGGAGCACGACAAAGACTTCTAAGTACTTCCCTGCCTCCAAATTCCCTGGACTTAAACCCCATCAAGCACCTGTGGGAACAGCTTGATCACCATCCTCCACCACGCACTCTTCAGCAGCTGTATAATGCACAGCAGTCTGCATGGCTCTAGATACTCTTGCTAACCTTCCAGCACCTTATTGACTCACTACCACGCCATCTAGCTGCTGCCCGTGCTGCACACATTGGTTATTCCTGTTCGTTAGGTCATAATAATGTGACTTGACCCGGTATATTTATATAAATCTAAACTAATAGACCTACTAGAGATTTTATAGAACTATGCCAGCACCAATATAATATATACACTTAAACAGCCTTGTACCCTGTGATAGACATCATTTTCTGATTATAATAATGACTATAAATATACATGTAAATGTTTCTTTGTTTGTTTACAAAGAAGGCTTTCCTAAGAAAATGTCACTTTTAAAACAATATATATTGCAAAGTATGTGTCCCTCTAACATATATATCTGTACGATTTTAAAACAAAAACAAATCCTTGATATTATTTATTAATAAAAATAATTATAATTCTGCTTCTGGATCACTACCTTGTTGTGGTGAAGGGGCTTGTGTGCCTCAATGAAGCTGTGAGCTATGCCATGTAGGGTCACCCAAGATGGGCAGTCATAGCAGAAAGGTCAATTTGCGGTCAAATGGAGAAAGAACTGGCAACCAGCTCCAGTATATTTGCCAAGAACCGATATGGACCAGAATCACAGACAGATGGTCACCGAGAGTTGGATATGAATGAACAACAAGCTGCAGAGACAAGAGCTCTCCAGGTAATTTATACTTAAAATACTTACATTTTAGGTTAATGTATCTAACACTCAAAGATTTTAATAACAACCAGTTGAGATTATATTTATTTCACTGCACTTTTATTGCTTGTTTCATCTCTGCAATAGCAATGAACCTTTGTTATGTTGCATTATTACTCAAACCTAGTGGTTAAAAATAATTCCAATGCAGTACCTCTGAGGGTCTGCACAGTGAGACAATTAACCTCACTGACTATTATGGGATAGTTAATTCCTAGCGGGCAGGATAATATTTGGAAATTTTATTCTGAAATGATTATTTAAAAGAGCTCTAGAGGAATGTGTGCAGTTTTAAAAAAAAAAAAAAAAACATGAATATAAATAAGATATATATATATATATATTACAGATTAAGAATTCATATCTATGATTCTTATGAAGAAAATTTTACATTAATGTACAATTATGTCCCCTTGGTACATAGATGCGGGTGTCTGATTAACTTATTCAGATCTGGGCCACCAGGTTTGCTGGTATAATTTGCACAAAGACACCAGTGTATTGTGTAATGAGGTAAGGTACTGAGGATTGCGACCTGTCACTCAATACATATTCCATTTCTTGATGTATTGACAGCTTTTAAATTACAGATAAAATAAAAAAAGAGCACTATGTTCAAAGACACTTTACAAGGGATACAGAGCACTGTTAAGCCACAAGCTTGAAACCAACCCATTTAGCACTGCATGGACTTTCCCACCAGGGCTTCCTCCTATTTAGATACATACGGTAATTTAGATTAATTAATAAAGTATTTTTTATTCATATAGTATTATAATTAGAAGAAGAAAGGTTTGCTGTGCCCTTTTAATATTTGTTGCTGTTGTTCTTCAGTCCTTCAGTCATGTCTGACTCTTGGTTACCATATGGACACAGAACGCCAGGCACATCTATTCGTGTTTCTGTTTGTTTTTATCCATATGGCATTCTTGGCAAAAATACAGCAGTGGGTGCCAGTTCCTTCTCAAGTGGACCGTGATTTGTCTGACCTCTCTGCTAGCCCCATCTTGAGTGTCCCTACATGGTATAGCTCACAGCTTCTTTGAAGTACACAAGCCCCTTCACCACAACAAGGTAGCGATCCAGAAGTAAGAATTCAGGAAATTGAGCACTACAAACCAAAAATGGTAAATTTCACTGCAGCCAGTTTGCATTTAAAAGTTAAAAAAGTAGAGACTGTATTATTATTTTTTTTTACAATCTAAAAATATTTTGACCATTATTACATGCAGTTCTTAAAAAAGTAATGTTAAATAAATATAGGATTATGGTGGGCTTTTAAAAGTGTAGGTGATAGAATTCTCTAAAAATGTGTTTTGAAAATAGGAAAATAGTATGGCAGAGTGAGGCAACAAATTCAGTAGAGTAAGCGATACTCAAAAGAGACTGAAACAAGCGCATATAATAAGAATGGAAGAAGGGCTCATGCACATAGTAAAATTGGCAGTTGAGGGGGTATTTGGAGACTAGGACAGAGATATACAGTGTTCAGTGCTTTATATGGTCAATCATTTATTATGGAGGCTATGGAGAGCCAGTTGTGGGCTTGACATAGAAATGCAGTAAATAAGAAGTTCAACTATGGTATTTAAGACTGGTGGATACGCTTATGATAGACTGAAGCAAGAACCCTGGTAGGAGGGAGGACAAAAAAGAGTTATATTAGTCAAGTCATTTCTGTTGCGTCATCAAGCCACTCTTTAAACTGATATTAACATCACTTTTAATCCTTTTAGAAACATGTCCCATAGAATTTATTTTCAAAACAACTTGTATCGTTAAAACACTGCTCTATATTCTAAAACAATTAAAAATATATGCAATTAAGACAGTGTGGCTTCATATAAATGCTCTGACTAGTTTCCATATTTTTTTTGAAGCAGGGCATGGCCACTAGTTGGTGCTATATAGAACGAGCAAAGCTTTATTCATTTATAACACTTCTAACCCAACATTCATAAAGCTGAAAGAAATATTTGATATGGGGATGGTAGGTTTATCCAGAATCCTCTGTCACCTCTTACTGACCTTTTGGGAAATTAATCTCTGAATGTAATATCATTCACACATAAAACCAATAATAATATAACACCCCCAAACTAATGCACAATAGATACACAGACAAAGATCAACATCCTGTATAAACACATTATCTCTGACAGTCACAGACCCTTGAGAGATGCAAAGTAAGAAACATATTAAAGTAAAATACAAGCTTATCATATTCATATGGTTATCCATTTCCTCTGCGCTTGACTAGGCACACAGAAAAATCTCTCCTTTAAAGGGACTCTGTTATCCCAAAAGGAAGTTGGTTCCATCTTAAAGACCATGAAAAAAAAACTGCCTACACATTTTACTAGACTTTGTCTCTACAGTAAATCATTCCTGAGAAATACAGCATTGTTCTGTGGGAAGAATTTCTAAATGAATGGCAAAACTTGTGGACATTGTTTTGGCCACCACAGGGACAGATAAACCAGACTCTGATTCTAATTAGCACATCAAAGCAGATATTTAGTATTCAGGAATAGCTCATTTGTTGAAAGTGTGAATTTCTAATGAATGATAATACAAAGCATAGCTGGTTTATCATACTCTTTAAGAATAACCTAAAAAACAACTGTTCAAGTGGAGTTAAAGTGTCTCTTTAAAAATGGCATTATAAAGTTTACCTTGTATATTATTCTGTTGAATATTTATCTTAGAACTGGTAGGTTTAAAGATTTGATAAATAGTCTCCACACATTGTCATAGATAATGGAGCTGCTTACAGCCTTTTCTTAACGCCAAATAAACTTATTTTTATAAATACCTACAGTATCTACATAGTAATACAAAATGCATCTATCTGATATCTGTCTACCTATTTCCCAATATGTATCTCTATTTGACATTACTGTGTAGACCAGTTCTGTAAAACTGCCGACCCGCTGCCAAGAAGCTGTAGCCTATTGACTGCAGGGAGAATCTTCTCACAGACTTACAGCCTTATTAAATTCCAGCCTCGTAGATACAAGGTTTCTACTTAAAACCTACGTGCTGCAAAGTTTGAAAAGTTACAACGCTATTAAATTAGCTCTGCTGTGAGCAACGTGTGAGCTACGCAGCACGGCCGTCCGTGTCAACACAGAGAAAATCTACATGAGGAGTAACAGCCTGCGAGATGATCTCGCAGGCTCCCCCACCTCATCAATTCCTGCGGGGTCCTGAACGGGACCTCCGTGGCAGTCCTACATATAAGCCCTGCAGTGGGGGGTACTCCAACTACCCCCTGGCACCTAAAATGAACCCCCCTCTATGCTTGGGGTCCCCATCGGGACCCCCGAAGGGACCCGCATTAACCACTTGCTGCAGGAGTCCATAGGGAACCATGCAGCCCCCCCACATTAACCCCTTGCAGCGGGGGGTCCCCGATTGGCATCGATCAGGCCCCCGCTGCATTAAAAAAATGTAAATTACCCGCCACGGCTCCTTAAAGGGCCTGCGGCACACTATTAGCAAATCCCGGCCGCGGCACCTAAAATTTACCCCCCTCTATGCTGGGGGTCCCCATCGGGACCCCCAAAGTGTCCCCACATTAACCCCTTGCTGCAGGGGTCCATAGGGACCTCCACAGCCCGCCGACATTACCCCTTCGGCACCGATCGTGACCCGCTGCATTTCCAATTTCCTGCTTCTCGAGCCCTTCAAGGACAGTAAAGGATCTGAAAGGACCCGCGCTAAAAAAAATTAACCCTTGCCACGGGGGGTACTATAAGTACCCCCCCAGTCAACTAAAATTAACCCCATCAGCTTTATACAGAGCTCCATGAGCCCTTAATTAACCCCATGAGTTATAGGGTTAATTAAGGGATTATGGGGGTCTGTATTGACCCCCAAGAGTGCCAGGGTTAATTAAGGCTTATGAGGGTTTGTATTGACCCCCATGAGTGACAGGGTTAATAGGTTAGGGGAAAGGGTGTTAGTTTAGATTTAGCGGTTTATTTGAGGGTTATAGTGTATTGTTTGTACTTAGTGTCATGAGGGTCCTGGAGGACCCTCATGGTACTTATGGGGTTAATTATTGGCTTCAACTTGTCCTATGAGGGCCTTCATAGACCCTTATGGGACTGATTGGGTTAACTAGAGGCTTAATGGGTCTGTATAGACCCTTATAAGTGATGGGATTAAATAGGACTAGATGGGGTTAAATAGGCTCAGTTAGGGTTATTAGGTCCAGATTGGTTTAAATAGGCCCAATTAGGGTTAGATTGGCCCAGTTAGGGTTAGATAGGGTTTAGTATGGGTTGATGGGGCATAGTTAGGGTTAATAGTGTAGTGTAGTGCTTAGACTTTGTCATGAGGGTCCTTGAGGACCCTCAGGGCACTTGTAGGGTTAACCTAGGGATAAATAGAGTCCTATAGGGGTCTATATAGACCCCTATTGGACTGAGGGGTGTAATTATAGTCTCATGGGGCTTTGTATAGAGCCCCATGGGTTATAGGGTTAATTTATGTGCTCATGAGGCTCTGTATAGAGTCCCATGGGTTATAGGGTTAATTTAAGTGTTCATGGGGCTCTGTATAGAACCCCATGAGATAGGGTTAATTAAGGGATTATGGGGGTCTATATTGACCCCCATCAGTGACAGGGTTAGTTAAGGCTTATGGGGGTCTGTATTGACCCCCATGAGTTATGGGGATAATTAAGGCTTATGGGGATCTTTTTTGACCCCCATGAGTTATGGGGATAATTAAGGCTTATGGGGATCTTTTTTGACCCCCATGAGTTATAGGGTTCATTAAGGCGTACAGGAGTCTGTATTGACCCCCATGAGTTATGGGCTTAATTAAGGTTTATGGGCGTCAGTATTGACCCCCATGAGTGACAAGGTTAATTAAGGCTTATGGGGGTCTGTATTGACCCCCATTAGTGATAGGGGTTAATTTTAGTTGCCTGGGGGTACTTATAGTACCCCCCCAATGGCAGGGGTTAATTTTTTTAGCGTAGGTCCTTTCAGGACCTTTACGGTCTTTTAAGGACTCACAAGGTGGGAAATTGGAAATGCAGCAGGGTCACGATCGGTGCCAATTGGGGATCCCCCGCTGCAAAGGGGTTAATTTGGGGCGGGGGGGGCCGATGGGGACCCCCAGCATAGAGGGGGTTAATTTTTTGGTGCAACAGCCAGGATAGGATAGGTTAATAGTGTGCAACGGGCCCTTTAAGGACCCGCGGAAGGTAATTTGAAATTCTTAAATGCAGCGGGGGGGGGGGGGGGGGCTGATCGATGCCGATCGGGGACCCCTGCTGCAAGGGGTTAATGTGAGGAGGCTGCATGGATCTCTATAGGGTCCGCTGCAGCATGATGATGTGTTTAGGGAGCAGAGGCAGCACGTAGAGGCTTTAAGAGCCCTTGCTGACACTTTTTTGGGGCCGTACGGATTCTTCCGAATTGCGACATTCACCTCTCTGACCCGTTTCTTGTCCATTTTTCTGTGTCATCTCGCAAAGCAGGCTGCGAGAGACGTATTGGAGAATCGGTCCTCGCAAACAGCAAAAAACTGTCTTTTGCGAGGACCAAAGAAACTACAAATAAAACACTTTGGAAATTTTATCATTTAAAATGATACATACATTCCCAAATGTTTAATTATTTTATATAAAATTGATAAACATATTCATTTATTTAGATGTACATATTTTTTTATTCATATTATAAATCTGACCGGTCAACTCCCTTGTCAATATAAATCGGGACCACCAGTCCAATTAAATTCTGTGCCCCTACAATAGACAGCACTGGTGTAGGCACAAGTACAGACTAGAGACAGATTGGCATAAAGAAATGGAAACAGGCAGAGTCAGATAGGCAGATAGTGAAACAGATAGGTAGTTACATAAAGACAGGTAGGCACATAATTAGATAGATAGAGAGATAGATAGTTAGACAATGTTGTGCAGATTGGAGAAGTAACTGTCACTACTTATTATATAGATTATCTGCATTCCTGAGAGTATGCATCTTTCAAGAGGTTGGAGGTTAGAGTCTGAACTATGACCCTTTTTGACCTCTTGATATAATGAACCCTCCAGAATCAAATGTAAAGTGTATTCATTAGCAATAATCAGTGAATAAGTGGCCTTCTGGAGAGAAATTGAAACAACAAAGATTGACCCACAGGCTAGAGACTTCTTGCACTAAACTGGTTATTAAATATAGGCACCACCACCTGCACAGATATATTGAGGAGATGTTAATTAGAAATATGAGGTCCAAGGGTGAAAATATACACTGTATAAATAACTGCTTCAATAAAACTTTACCCACCAAGACTACGTGTGATCATTTCATAGTAGACTCATCTACTCTGATGTCACTAGCTATTTTTTGTCTGTTCCTGTGGTATACAAAACAATGTCCCCCAATGTTGTCATTCGGTTAGAACACCTCACAACCCATATCAATTACTCTGAGTCACAAATGAACAATGTAAGTAGCACATTAGCCGCAAAAGCAATGCTGTATTACTCAAGATTTATTTACTGTAGAGAAAAGGGCTAGTACAATGTATATAAAGTTTTTGTGCTCTTTATACTTAGTTTCTTTAAGAACTCTTAATAAATTGTTATTGATAAAAACCATTACCTTAGAGGGTGTATCTTCCAGTTAATTTATACATATAATAACTTAGTATGAATTTTAATAACCAATTGTTATTATATTTATTTATATATGTTTGTTTAATTTTGCATTGGTTGGTGACAGTAGGTGCCCACTGATTATAAAGTACCTGATGACATGACCCATTGTGCTGTTCTTGTGCAGGAAGCTGCACTGCCCAAGGAACTTTATCCACATGAACCTGTTTGTATCGTTCATCCTACGAGGAGTTGCTGTGTTTGTGAAGGACGCCATTCTGTTTGCAGATGAGGATGTTGACCACTGCACCATGTCTACAGTAAGATCTTGGTGTGAATGTTTTTGCTAAATCCCCACACTGCAATGGTTACATAGAACTGCCTAGACCCCTTACTCTATTAAACCCTTTTTCTAATTTGGAGAGATCAACTTAGAGAGATACAGCAATTTGATAATATAGAATAATTTCAAAATATAGGTAATAGCAAGCATGTTATCAACTGAATGTTAGTAATAATAATAATAATAATAATAATAATAGTGATTTCTGATAACTGTTGTTAATGATAGATCATAACAACCAAATTAGAGCTGCTCAATCATAGAACAGACAGTACCTGAATTAGGTTTGGTTACCTTGTTAGGTCTAATAATAATAGATCATAGCCAATATTTGCTGAATACCCTCTGGGCTCTGAATCTACAGAGAAAGAGGGGTGGGGGGGGAAGACTTAACATGCTCAGACTGGGAGTAATGTATCTAATTCATTGTGTTATTCCCTGTGGTCCACAAGCCCAGACTTTTGTTTTGCACATGACTTACACTAAAGACAATAGATCAAGAGTCCCAGAGCTAGTCAGCAGTTACTGCTTATGATCTGGCAAGAGATACTTTAGTGGGTGAAATCTGACTACTGGTTGAAATGGCAAACTTCAATATAATTCACCTGGAAGAAAATGCATTTTTTAATAACATTCAATTGAGGTGCATGTCCGTACCTTTATTGATATAATAAAGTCTATTTTACTTGCAGTAAAATATATTAGGATTGTTTCAGTTTTTTTTTTCACAAGCAAGAAGGGCCTCCCCTTAATGTAAAGGTTTTATCCTCAGTAAAGATGATGTTAGAGGATGTTGGATTTGCTTTGTGGGTTATGAGCAAGAGATTCTATGGAGTTTGTGGACTTAGGACATATAGAGCATGTCTGAATGAACATAGGTTGGACCCTTTTTTTTACTTTCACTTAGTTGTTATTACCTATATTTTAAAATTATACCTTTTTTGGACCCTCCACTGTTTCACTTTGCAGATAAATGCAGTGTGAAAAAGGTGAATTAAATGGACACCGCAAAGGTCCCACTTACATAGTGATTGAGGTGGAATAAAGATGTAAAGTCTATCAAATTCAACCTTTTAGATCTCTTCTGTTCATTATAATATGTGCATTATTTATTACCCAGTAATAATTGTTAATTGCTAATTATTAATTATTAGTTGATCCAGAGAAAGTCAAACAGAAAAAAAAAACATTGAAACATTTGCCAATTGTCTCATAAGGAAAAAAAAAAAAATTCCTTCCTGACCCCAGATACTGTCGATTGGATCCCCCCCGGGATCAATACTCTCTCTCATTATCCAGGATAACCCTGATTGCCCTTTTTATTCAAAACTATATCCAACCCCTTTTTAAAGTTATCTATCAAATCTGCTGTCAACACTTCCTTTGGTAGATAATTCCACAGTTTAACCACCCTTACTGTGAAGAACCCTTTTCTTTTCTTAAGGTGAAATCTTTTTTTTAACCTCAAGGGATGTCCTCTTGTCAGTTGAAAACCTCTTGGCAAAAAAGTACACTTGACAAAGCCTTATATTGACCCTGGATGTATTTATTTTAAGGTAATCATATCCCCTCTTAGACACCTTTTTTTCTAGAGAAAATATGTTTAATTTGGTTAGTCTTTCTTCATAACTTAACCCCTCTTTCCCCTTATTAGTTTTGTTGCCCTTTTCTGTACTTTTTCCAGCTCTAAACGTCCTTTTTATGAAGTAGTGCCCAAAACAATGTATAGACTGGGACAAAGAACTAATGGGTAAAAATACTGAACATAAATGGACAACATTTAAATCCTTATTAAATATACATACTTATCACCATATACCATGTGGAAATAAAAGTAGGAGTAAATCACATCTCATGTGGCTTAACAATTATTTAAAGATCAAGATACAGAGTAAAAAACAGGCATTTAAATTATACAAACAAAAGGGGACAGAGACTGCTTTACAGGAATACAAGGAAATCATCAAGGCTTGCAAAAGGGCTATTTGACTGGCTAAAATAGAAAATAAAAAATTAGTTGCAAAAGAAAGTAAAACTAACCCTAAAATAATGTTTAAATATTTCAATGGGAAGAAGGCCAGGAAGTAAGCTAACGGAACATTACAATGTGAAACAGGCTGTCTGATAATTAGTGACCAGGCAGATAAGGCAGATAAGCTAAATAGGTTATTTTCTTCGGTATACACAAGGGAGGTACCAGTGATTGGGACACTGCAACATCATGGGGCTACACTACGTTCACCAAATATTTGGTTAGAAGGGAGGGGACAAGAACGCAGGAAGAACTCTAAAAGTGATAGGGGATAGGTCATGTCAAACAAATCTAATTAGTTTCTATGAGGAGGTTAGTAGGAACCTGCATCAAGGCAACTCTGTGGATGTAGTCATTTTGGATTTTGCAAAGGCTTTTGATACAGTGCCACATGGAAGACTATTGTGAAAACTAAGGGATACAGAAATTGCAGTAAATATTTGCTCATAGTTACATAGTAGTTACATAGTAATTGACGTTGAAAAAATACTTTTAGCCCATCAAGTTCAACCTTTTAAGATCTCCTCTGATCTGCAATATGCGGGTTAGTTGTTAATTGATCCAGAGGAAGGCAAACAGAATAAAACTTGTAAAAATTGTCTCAAAAGGAAGAAAAAACAATTCCTTCCTGACCCCAGATACTGGCTATCAGATTTCCTGGATCAATGCTCCCTCTCTAATTAACCAGGATAACCCTAAATACCCCTTTTATTTAAAAATATATCGAATTCCTTTTTAAAATTATCTATTGAACCCGCTGTCACCACTTCCCTTAGAAGAGAATACCACAGATTAACTACCCTTACTGTGAAGAACCCTTTTCTTTCTTTAAGGTGGAATCTTTTTACTTCTAACCTCAAAGGATGTCTTTGTGTCAATTGAAAACCTCTTGGCACAAAAAGCTCCTTTGACAAATCTTTATACTGACCCTGGATTAATTTATATAGGGTAATCATATCCCCTCTTAGAGGCCTTCTTTCTAGAGAAAATACTCGAATTAGTCTTTCTTCATAACTTACCCCCTCCACTCCCCTTATGTTTAACATGACCTATCACTTATAAATCCATATTTTCAATGGACATATTCTTGTATATTATCCCTTATAAACCCTTCTAAAAGCTTCCCCACTACAGAAGTGAGGCTCACTGGTCTATAATTGCCCGTATTTGCTCTTGCTCCCTTCTTAAATATAGGTATCACCTCTGCTTTTCTCCAGTCATCTGGTAGAGACCCTGTGTTGAGTGAATCTTGAACAATTAGGTATAATGGTTTTACTATTACAGAACCCAGTTCTCTCAGTACCCTAGGATGTATTCCATCATAATCTGGGGCTTTATTAACATTATTTTTTCTAACCTCTTTTGGATTTCTTCCAGCTTTAACCATATATTTAGTGATGGTAGTGTAGCCCCATTATGTTGCAGTGTCCTAACCACTGGTACCTCCCTTGTATATACCGAAGAAAATATCCTATTTAGCTCATCTGCCTTTTCCTGGTCACTAATTTTCAGACGGCCTGTGTCACATTGTAATGTTCCTATAGCTTCCTTCCTCCCCTACTTACCATTAATATACTTAAAAAATATTTTAGGCTTAGTCTTACTCTCCTTTGCAACTAATTTTTAATTTTCTGTTTTAGCCAATTTTGCATGCCTTATTGATTTCCTTGTACTTACGTAAAGCAGCCTCTGTCCCCTCTTGTTTGTATAATTTAAATGCCTGTTTTTTACTCTGTATCTTGATCTTTAAATCATTGTTAAGCCATGTTGGATATAATTTACTCATGTTACTTTTATTCCCACATGGTATATGCAGATGTCTATGTATATTTAGTACGGATTTAAATGTTGTCCATTTATGTTCAGTATTATTACATGTCAGTTCTTTTTCCCAGTCTATACTTTGTATTGCTGCCCTTAGGCCGTTAAAATCTGCCCTTTTAAAATTAAGAGTTTTTGTTGGCCCCTAAAATTGTTTTTTTTTTAATTCAATCTCAAATGAGACTGTGTTGTGATCACTGTTTCCCAAAGGTTGCCCTATTTCAACATTTGATACTATATCAATATTAAGATAGCTTAATTCCTAATAGGCTCTTGTATATCCTGGGCCAGATAATGATCCCTGAGTGTACTTAATAACCTGCTCCC
Organism: Discoglossus pictus; assembly: GCA_027410445.1. Lineage (NCBI taxonomy): Eukaryota > Metazoa > Chordata > Amphibia > Anura > Alytidae > Discoglossus > Discoglossus pictus. The sequence goes on from CM050174.1 coordinate 56,324,841, forward strand.
TTTACCCGTACTGCTGGTCTCATCCAGTTTATTTTGGGGTAGTTAAAATCTCCCATTATTAGAACTTGCCCATGCTTAGCTGCATTACCAATCTGTAATTTGCTGCTCCACTATTTAATTCTACCCACAAACATTCCATATTATCACTAGTTCCAGCATAAATATCTCTCTTACTATAGGCTTAACTTCAGGCTTAACATACAGAAAAATCCCTCCTCCACTTTTACCATTGCCCCTATCTTTCCTAAATAGGTTATAACCATCAAGATTAACAGTCCAGTCATGAGATTCATCCCACCATGTTTCAGTAATGTCTATTAAATCCCATTTCTCATTTACTGCTAATAAATAAGTCAAGCTTCTGGCATTAGCAAGCATACACCTTATGTTTTGAGTCGGTACTTCTCGAGTGACTGCCACTTTATTTGAATTAATTAGCAGTACCTCCCTATTGACTATAATAACCCTCCCCCATCTCATCCCACATGACTAGTAAATTCATTCCTTATCCCCTACACTTACTGCCACATTACTTCTATCTAGTTCCTCCCCCACCTATTAGTTTCAAAACTCCCCCAGCCGTTCTACCATCCTTTCCCCTAACACAGCAGCTCCATCGTCATTAAGGTGCAAACCATCCCTGCTATAGAGTGAGAAGTCAGCCCGAAGCTCTAAAAACCCAAACCCCTCCTTAGTGCACCACTTTTTCAGCCACGCATTAACCTCCCTAAGCTCCATCTGTCTACCTGGGCTAGCACATGGCACTGGTAATATCTCAGAAAATGCAACCTTATGTACCAAGACGGCCGGTTCATTTCCAACCCCTGCCAATAATTTATCTACCCGATCCACTACATGCCGAACCCGAGCACCCGGGAGACAGCAAACTGGGAGTCCCCTACCACCAAAACCTGTCTGTTTCTCTACCTATTCTGCCCCCCCACTCCTCCAATAGAACTGTTCTCCCGGCTGTTAGAGGGAACAGCTCTATCTGTCATTGCCATTCCTGAATGTACATCCCCAACTGTTTCCGTATTGCCCTGTCTCCTCCTGTTCCCCTTCTTACCCTTGTAACTGTAACCCAGCTACCTCCCTGAACATCCTCAATAGCCCCAGCTCCACCCTCTCTGCTAGGCCCATCTAAACTGTGCTCCGTTAGCACTAGCTCCCTTTCCAGTAGAGCAATATCTCTAAGTGCTGCAATTCTCCTCTCCAGTTCTCCAATTTCAGCTTCCAGAGAGGCAACATGCTCACACCTCTCACAGAGGTATGGACCCTGGATCAGTTTTTCCAGAAGTTCATACATGTGACAGGATGTACGCTAAGTGAGGTTGCCACTGAACTAACTCATAATTACAAATTACAAAAAATACTACAATTTGCTCCTGCAAACAGTCACACACAAGGTCCAAACTTATATGCAAGTTTAATCCAGGCAAAATACAATCCCCTCTCACCTGCACCAAATCAATGCACACAGGAAATAAACACACTTTACTTGTCTGTGTAAATCAGATGCAAACAGTCAGACACAAGGCCCAAACCTATATGCAATTTTAACCCTGGCAAAAATACTCCCCTCTCACCTGCACACAAGAAAAAAAAACACGCTTTACTTGTCTGAGTAAATCCGATGTTAATCGAGAGCTGGCTAAAAGACAGGAAGGAAAGGGGTTGTGGTAAATGGAACATACTCAGATTGGACTAATGTGGTAAGTGGGGTTCCTCAGGGTTAAGTATTAGGTCCTCTCCTTTTTAACATATTTGTTAATGACTTGGAAGTGGGACTGAAAAGTAGTGTCTCCTTTTTTGCTGATGACTCAAAGTTAAGCAAGGTAATTCAATTAGATAATGATGTACTTTCCCTCCAAAGTGATTATATTTAATACTAATACATGTAAAATGATGCATCTGGGAAGGAAAAATAGCCATGCAATTTATAATATTAATGGAGCAAATCTAGGGGTATCTGATATTGAAAGGGATTTTGGGAGTACTTGTGGACAACCACCTAGGTAACAGTGTTCAATGTCAAGCAGCAGCCTCAAAGGCAAATAAACTATTAGCAGTATTAAGAAGGGTATAGAAGCAAGGGAAGCAAACATAATTTAGCCATTGTACAAATCCCTAGTACGCCCTCATTTGGAATATGAAATACAATTTTGGGCACCACTTCATAAAAAGGAATTTGTATAATGGCAGAATAATATTTCCTTCCTTGGCTTCTATAACCTTCTTAATACATGCTTATATTGTATTTACCTTTGCAGCTGCTGCTTGGCATTGAGCCTGTTACCTAGGTGGTTGTCCCAAATCCCTTTCTATATCTGATATCCCTAGAATTGCTCCATTAAGATTATAAATTGCTTAGCTTTTTTTCCTTCCCAAATACATAACTTTACATTTGTTTGCATTAAATCTCATCTGCCATTTAGTAGCCCATTCCTCTAATTTCTTATTTCAGATATAAACAGTAGAAATCATATCAATAATTGCTTGGGCAAGGATGTTTATGACCTGCAAATACAAAAACATTTATGGCTTTTAAAAAGACAGAATAAAATAAAATTTTCTAAATATGACCTTCAAGCTTTATTTACGAAATAAAAGATTAAATTATCAAATATTAAATTGCCAGCACTCACAGATTGAAAGCAAATCTGGGCAGAGAGACTGGAAGGCTGAAATAATATAGTTACATAGTTACATAGTAATTAAGGTTGAAAAAAGACTTTCAGTCCATCAAGTTCAACCTGTTAAGATCTCCTCTGATCTGCAATATGCGGATTAGTTATTTATTAATTTGTTGATTAAATAATTATTAATAGTATAATATTGGAGGATGAATAAAGAGTTAGTCCATCAAATTCAACCTTTTTAGATCTCTATTGATCTTTTTAATGTGGACTATTAATTATTAATTGCTAATTGATCCAGAGGAAGGCAAACAGAAAGAAAAAAACATTGAAATTTTGCCAATTGTCTCATAAGGGGAAAAAAAAAGCAAAATTCCTTCAAATTTCTCCCTGGATCAATATTCCTTCGCTAGTTATCTAGGATAGCCTTGAATGCCCTCTTTATTCAAAAATATATCTAACCCCTTTTTGAAGTTGTCTATCGAATTCGCTGTTACCACCCCCTTTGGTAGAGAATTCCACAGTTTAACCACCCTAACTGTGAAGAACCCTTTTCTTTGTTTAAGGTGAAATCTTTTTTCCTCTTACCTCAAAGGGTGTCCTCTTGTCAGTTGAAAATCTCTTGCTACAAAAAGTTCACTTGACAAAGCCTTATATTGACACTGGATGCATTTATTTGTATTAAATCTCATCTGCCATTTAGCCGCCCATTTCTCTTATTAATGCAAATCCCTTTGTAGGGAAAGTACATCATTATCTGATTTTATTACCTTGCACAACTTAGTGTCATCAGCAAAAATGGAGACACTACTTAGAGTCCTACTTCTATGTCATTAATAAATATGTTAAAAAGGAGAGGACCTAATACTGAACCTTGAGGAACCCCACTTATCACATTAGACCAATCGGAGTATGTTCCATTCACAACAACTCTTTGCTTCCTGTCTTTTAGCCAGCTCTCGATCCATGAGCAGATATTTACTGCAATTCCTGTATCCCTTAGTTTGCTCACTAGTCTTCCATGTGGCACTGTATCAAATGCCTTTGAAAATTCTAAGAAGACTACATCCACTGAGTTGCCCTGATCCAAGTTCCTACTAACCGCCTCATAAAAACTAATTAGATTGGTCTGACACGACCTATCCTTCATAAATCCGTGTTGACTGCTACCTATGATCTTGTTCAAATAGACATATTCTTGAATTCTGTCCCTTATTAACCCTTCTAAAAGCTTCCCAACTACAGATGCGAGGCTCACTGGTCTATAAATCCCCGGATTTGCTCCAGATCCCTTCTTAAATATATCACCTCTGCTTTTCTCCAGTCATCCGGTAGAGACCCTGTAGTGAGTGAGTCTTGAAAGATTAGATATAACGGTTTGGCTATTACAGAACCCAGCTCCCTCAGTACCCTTGGATGTATTCCATCAGGACCTGGGGCTTTATTAACATTTATTTTCTCCAATCTCTTTTGGATTTTTTCCTGCGTTAACCAATTATTTAGTGAAGGTAGAGTAGCCCTATTATGTTGCAGTGTTCCAACCACTAGTACCTCCCTTGTGTAAACCGACGAAAAGAACCTATTTAGCTCATCTGCCTTTTCCTGGTCACTAATTATTAGATGGCCTGTGTCACATTGTAATGTTCCTATAGCTTCCTTCCTGGCCTTCTTCCTATTAATATATTTAAAAAATATTTTAGGGTTAGTCTTACTTTCCATTGCAACTGACTTCTCATTTTCTATTTTAGCCAGTCTAATAGCCCTTTTGCAAGCCTTGTTGATTTCCTTATAGTCACATAAAGCTGCCTCTGTTCCCTCCTTCTTGTATAATTTAAATGCATGTATCTTTTTCCTCATCATGATCTTTAAGTCATTGTTAAGCCACATGGGATGTGATTTACTCCTATTCATTTTATTTCCACATACATGTCTACATGTCGATGAGTATGCTTATTTAGTAAGGATTTGAATGTTGTCCATTTATTTTCAGTATTTTTCCCTGTAAGTACTTTCTCCCAGTCTATATGTAGTATTACTGCCCGTAGCCCATTAAAGTTAGCCCTTTTAAAATTTATAGTTTTTGTTGGCCCCTTACAACTCTGTTTTTTGCATTCAATCTCAAATGAGACTGTGTTGTGATCACTGTTCCCCAAGGGTTCCCCTATTTTAACATTTGATATTATATCAATATTACTTGTGATGACTAAATCCAAGATGGCCCCATTTCTAGTAGGTTCTTGTATTACCTGGGCCAGGTAATGATCCCTGAGTGTACTCAAGAACCTGCTCCCCTTAGCTGAGCTGCTGGTCTCATTTATCCAGTTTATTTCAGGGTAATTAAAGTCTCCCATTATTAGAACTTGCCCGTGCTTAGCTGTATTTCCAATCTGTAACAATAATTGTATTTCCTCACTTTCAGCTATATTTGGGGGTTTATAGCATACTCCCACCAATATGCGTTTAGAATTAGCTCCTCCACTATTTAGCTCAACCCACAAAGATTCATTGTTGCCGTTAGTGCCAGCATAAATATCTTCTCTGACTATAGGCTTAAATTAAGGCTTAACATATAGACAGATCCCTCCTCCTCTTTTACCATCTCCCCTATCTTTCCTAAATAGGTTATAACTTTATGATGCTATGGCTCTGCCGTTGTGAAGTGCTTGCCACTGTATTTGAGGCCCCTCATAATACCTCCCTACTGTCTATTGTAACCCTCCACCCTTCTCCTCCCCCATGGGTAACTAATTCATCCCTTTCCCTCTCTACCCTATTTACCCCAATACTTCTATATAGTCCCTCCCCCCCACCTACAAGTTTAAAAACTCCCCCAGCCGTTCTACCATCCTATCCCCTAGCACAAAAGCTCACTCATCACTAAGGTGCAATCCATCCCTGCTAATAGTGTGAACAGACCTTCCATACTGACACAGAATGAGACCGACAAAAGGACCGCTCACATGGGAGAACAGCCAGGGGGACTAAGAGAGAGAGCGACTGAGTGAGAAAGATTGAGTGACAGAAAGATTGAGACAGAGAGACTGAGAGTAATAGAACTGGAGAAAGTCAGAGAGAGAGAGAGACATAGAGTCACAGAGAGATTGAGTGTGAGAGACAGACTGCGACTGAGAGACTGAGACTAAGCTCCAAGTTCAATTATATATAACCCAATAGGACCTAGGTTTTTAGATCTGTACTGGCCACTAACATTTCTGAAGATGGTCCTGACTATGTTACTGAAATCTCCCCCTCCTCTAATTGCATCACTCTGTCAAACATTCCTAAAGCAGAGGAGTTATTTGAGTTGACCGTCACAGCAAGTCTCTTATAGTTGCAAAGAAGTTGAGCAGGTAGATGACCCTTCCTTCTTCCAATAATCCCTTCCTTACCCCCCATCCCCTTCATGCCTGAACAAGCCTCATGGTGGTTGCTTGGTAAGTCATACTCAATGATTCACAAGTGGATGATTAATTATTAAAAGTATAATATTTCTTTGAATAAGTAAATCAAGACTAACCAAATGAAACCTATTTCCTCTAGAAAAAATATATCCAAGGGGGAGATATGATTTAAATTACATAAATGTATCCAGGGCCAATACAAGGCTTTGTCAAGTGAAATTTTTGTGCAAAGAGGTTTTCAACTGACAAGAGGACATCCCTTGTGGTTAGAAGTAAAAAGATTCCACCTTAAAGAAAGAAAAGGCTTCTTCACAGTAAGGGTGGTTAATCTGTGGAATTCTCTACCAAAGGAGCTGGTCACAGCAGATTGGATAGATAACAGGGATAATAAAAGGGATTGGATATATTTTTGAGTAAAAAGGGCATTCAGGGTAATCCTGGTTAATTAGAGAGGGAATATTGATCCAGGGAGGAGTCTGATTGCCAGTATCTAGGGTCAGGAAAGAATGTTTCGTTTTTCCCACCCTTCTGAGACAATTGTTTAAATGTTTTTTTTTCTGTTTACCTTCCTCTGGATCAATTAACAACTAATCCACATATTGCAGATCAGAGATCTAAAAAAGTTGAACTTGATAGCTAAAGTCTTTTTTTCAACCTCAATTAACTATGTAACAATGTAATTTTTAAAAGTATCCTCTTTTTGATGAAAAATAGTAGGATGGGAAAGGGAAATGGAGATATTCAAACAGATACAGTTTGAAATAAAACATAATGTAGAAAAAAATTTCTGTACTGAATCCCTGCCTACCATTTGTCTTTAATGTTAAACAAAATTCTTAACAAAATTTCAATACAAAGAATGTGAAAAAAATGGAGATTTCTTTATTCAAGCATAATTCCTCTTGACTTGATTTACTTACTAGCCAGCTATGAGAAGGTGTTTGTAATTCTGGGGAGACCTATAAGTGAGCTGCTTATTGTGCTTTCAGGACCTTAGAGAGCCAGAAAGCTTGGCAGGCAAAAGCAGAGGTGATAGAACCAACTGATACCTCATTCTTTTCAGTTTATATGCAGGAGCAGGGTGGTATAGACAATGTGCACTTGCCCATGTGTTCCCATGCCTGTTTTTTTTTACTACAATACAGCAAGCCTGACATTTCACACCAATCTCCCCCCCCCCCCCTCCCCCAAGAACTTTCACTCAATGCCTTTCTAGAGAAGACTGGAACTATTTGTAAAAGATAAATTAACATAAATGTAAATACATTGTTATACAAACGTGTTGCCCCTCTCATGAAAGGCGTCCCTAGGTGGTTGCCTTATTTGCATAGTTAGAAGTCCAGCCATGACTCTTTGGGGTTCTGTAGAGTAGCCAAAATATTTAATGTGTAATTGCATTTTTTTATTATTAATAAGGTATTTCCCCTTAATCAGAGTATACAGCTTGTTGTAGAAAATATTTTTACTGGTATAGTTGCCATGAAACCCTCTGATGAATGTTGGATCATTTGTCCCTTTAAATAAATATTTATTTACTTTCCTTGATTAAAAAAAAAAAAATTGTAATCCTATATTATGTTTTCTTCTCCATATTATGACTCCTAAAGGAATATCAAGCAGTTGGTTGGAAATAAATATGTATTTGCCTATAGGTGATCTCCGCACCTGCTAATTAACCCTATCCTCTTCCTTCAGATAGGCTGCAAAGCCACTGTGGTTTTCTTCCAATATTCAGTCCTTGCAAATTTCTCCTGGCTGTTGGTGGAGGGGATGTATCTGCACACCCTGCTCACACTCACATTCACCTCCCAGAGAAGATACTTTTGGTGGTACGTTGTCATTGGCTGGGGTGAGTGTTCAACTTATATTTTGCTCTAAAATACACAGAAGTATTTGCTGTGACCTTTGATAACCAACTGGTTCTATGTAGCCCACGGATTCCCTCTTTGTGATGTCCTATGCTCTTAAAGGACCACTCTAATGACCTAACAAGAAGAGCTTATTGTTTTTGTTTATGCATTCATATTTAAAACAATTCCTGTTTAATGATTTATAGCAGCAATATTCATTATTACATTAAGATTACCAGTTGAGTTGTATGTCTCCACCCTCATAGGATCATCAAGGGGGAAGGGGGTGTCCTCATAACAAAAGCAAATTTTCAAGGGAAAACGATTTAACACAGCAAGTGTATCCAGCCAATGGAGACCTTTGTGTGGGTATAACTTTGAGCCTGAAAATTTAGCACTGGCTGCAAGACAAATATGCTTTCTCTATTGACCTTATAATATGATTAGACCAGCAGCAGCAAAGTTTAATCTTTTAAGGTAATTTTAATATTGATATAATTTTAATATTGATTTAATATAGAATTTTGCTTTTATACGAGACACTAGAGAGGGGGAAACAGACACAGGGGGAAGGGAGGGACAGGGGGGGAAGAGACACAGGGGAGGGAGGGGGGGGGAAGAGACAGGGGAGGGGGGAAGAGACGCATGGGAGGGAGAGGGGAGGAAAGAAACACAGCAGGGAAAGAGACACAGGGGAGGGGTTTAGAGACACAGGAGGGAGAGTGGTTAAAACACAGGGGGGGAGGAGACACAAGGTAGGGAGAGGAGGGGCAAAATGAGACACAAGGGAGGAAGTAGACAGGGGGAGAGACTCGCAATGATCGTCTTTGGCTCTCATTGTGAGGTCCGTGATGAGCACCAAAGGCACTCATCGCCAGGCCAGTAAAGTAGAAGGGGAGAGGCTCCCATTGTGTGGCAAACAGCATTGCCAGGCTTCACTTTTTATTGCTGTCGTTTTTGACAGGCAAGTCGCTAGTCACCTATATAGTTTTCATACTGCGAGTTGTCGTCACACTTTTCTACCCTCGCAAAGCGAGGCTAGCCGTTGATCGCAAGCCTTGTGAGGCAAGGCGAGCAGTTGAGGCACGCTGGACTTAGGCTGCAATGATCACAGAAGGCGCTCATTGCACTACAAGGCGAGCCGTTGAAGCACGAGAGCCCGTATGACTTAGCAAAAGTAAGACTTTAACGGCCGAACCACCGAAAGCCTGCAAAAACACACAAATATGCCTCAAATAAATGTACACACTCACACACAGCACAAGGGGAGAGCCAGGGAGCTTGTGAGTGACGTTGCAAGTTTACTTGAGGCATCCTTTTAACAATCAAAAATCGCCGAAGCGGGATTACAGTACAGTAGTAGAGATGTCGCGAATAGTTAGCCGGCGGACTGTTCCCGACGAACATAGCATGTTCGCGTTCGCGGCGAACTGCGAACATATGCGATATTCGACCCGCCCCCTATACTTTATCATTGAGCAAAGTTTGACCCTGCAACTCACAGTCAGCAGACACATTCCAGCCAATCAGCATCATACCCTGCCTTCCACACCCTTCTACCTCATGGACAGCAGCCATTTTGGAATCATAACTAACTTGCAGTCTTACTGAGAGGAGGCTGAGTGTAGGTGATACTGCATCAATAGGGAAAACCATAGCTAGGCTACTGTACACAGTGTGCAATACAGTCCTGAAGGACTCTTTGGATCTCTGCTGCAAGGACACCCCTGTGTCTCTTCCCCCCCCTTATCATCATCCTCCCCTCACCTTAGCACCCAACCCTAACACCCCTCACACTTATCCATAACACCCATCAACCTAACACCTAACCCTAACATCCCTCACCCTAACCCTAAAACCCCTCACACTTATCCCTAACACCCCTTACCCTAACCCTAACACCCCTCACACCTATCCTTAACACCTAACCCTAACATCCTTCACCCTAACACCTAACCCTAACACCCCTTACACTTATCCCTAACACCCCTCACCCTAACCCTAACACCCCTCACACTTATCCCTAACACCCCTCACCCTAACACCTAACCCTAACACCCCTCACACTTATCCCTAACACCCCTCACCCTAACCCTAACACCCCTCACACTTATCCCTAAGACCCCTTACCCTAACCCTAACACCCCTAACACTTATCCCTAACACCTAACCCTAACACCCCTCACCCTAACACCTAACCCTAAAACCCCTCACACTTATCCCTAAGACCCCTTACCCTAACCCTAACACCCCTCACACTTATCCCTAACACCCCTCACCCTAACACCTAACCCTAACACCCCTCACACTTATCCCTAACACCCCTCACCCTAACCCTAACACCCCTCACACTTATCCCTAACACCCCTTACCCTAACCCTAACACCCCTCACACTTATCCCTAACACCTAACCCTAACATCCCTCACCCTAACACCTAACCCTAACACCCCTTACAGTAACACCCCTCACACTGATCCCTAACACCCCTCACCCTAACACCTAACCCTAATACCCCATTACACTTATCCCTAACAGCCCTTACCCTAACACCTAACCCTAACATCCCTTACCCTAACACCCATCACACTTATCCCTAACAACCCTTACCCTAACCCTAACACCCCTCACACTTATCCATAACACCCATCAACCTAACACCTAACCCTAACATTCTTACACTTATCCCTAAGACCTAACACCCCTCACACTTATTCCTAACATGCCTCACCCTAACACCTAACCCTAATACCCCCTTACACTTATCCCTAACAGCCCTTACCCTAACACCTAACCCTAACATGCCTTACCCTAACACCCATTACCCTTATCCCTAACACCCCTTACCCTAACCCTAACACCCCTCACACTTATCCATAACACCCATCAACCTAAAACCTAACCCTAACATTCTCACACCTATCCCTAAGACCTAACACCCCTCACACTTATTCCGAACATGCCTCACCCTAACACCTAACCCTAACATCCCTTACCCTAACACCCATCACACTTATCCCTAACACCCCTTACCCTAACACCCCTCACACTTATCCCTAACACCCCTCACTCTAACTCTAACACCCCTCACACTTATCCCTAACACCTAACCCTAACATCCCTCACCCTAACACCTAACCCTAACTCCCCTTCACTTATCCCTAACACCCCTCACCCTAACACCCCTCACACTTATCCCTAACACCCCTCACCCTAACCCTAACACCCCTCACACTTATCCCTAACACCCCTTACCCTAACCCTAACACCCCTCACACTTATCCCTAACACCTAAACCTAACACCCCTCACCCTAACACCTAACCCTAACACCCCTCACACTTATCCCTAACACCCCTCACCCTAACCCTTACACCCCTCACACTTATCCCTAAGACCCCTTACCCTAACCCTAACACCCCTCACACTTATCCCTAACACCTAACCCTAACACCCCTCACCCTAACACCTAACCCTAACACCCCTCACACTTATCCCTAACACCCCTCACCCTATCCCTAACACCCCTCACACTTTTCCCTAACACCCCTTACCCTAACCCTAACACCCCTCACACTTATCCCTAACACCTAACCCTAACATCCCTCACACTAACACCTAACCCTAACACCCCTTACACTAACACCCCTCACACTTATCCCTAACACCCCTCACCCTAACACCTCACCCTAATACCCCCTTACACTTATCCCTAACAGCCCTTACCCTGACATCTAAGCCTAACATCCCTTACCCTAACACCCATCACACTTATCCCTAACAACCCTTACCCTAACACCCCTCACACTTATCCATAACACCCATCAACCTAACACCTAACCCTAACATTCTTACACTTATCCCTAAGACCTAACACCCCTCACACTTATTCCTAACATGCCTCAACCTAACACCTAACCCTAATACCCCCTTACACTTATCCCTAACAGCCCTTACCCTAACACCTAACCCTAACATCCCTTACCCTAAAACCCATTACACTTATCCCTAACACCCCTTACCCTAACCCTAACACCCCTCACACTTATCCATAACACCCATCAACCTAACACCTAACCCTAACATTCTCACACTTATCCCTAAGACCTAACACCCCTCACACTTATTCCTAACATGCCTCACCCTAACACCTAACCCTAATACCCCCTTACACTTATCCCTAAAAGCCCTTACCCTAACACCTAACCCTAACACCCCTCACACTTATCCCTAACACCCCTCACCCTTACCCTAAAACCCCTCACACTTATCCCTAACACCCCTAACCCTAACACCCCTCACACTTATCCCTAACACCTAACCCTAACATCCCTCACCCTAACACCTAACCCTAACTCCCCTTCACTTATCCCTAACACCTAACCCTAACACCCCTCACACTTATCCCTAACACCCCTCACCCTAACCCTAACACCCCTCACACTTATCCCTAAGACCCCTTACCCTAACCCTAACACCCCTCACACTTATCCCTAACACCTAACCCTAACACCCCTCACCCTAACACCTAACCCTAACACCCCTCACACTTATCCCTAACACCCCTCACCCTAACCCTAACACCCCTCACACTTATCCCTAACACCCCTTACCCTAACCCTAACACTCCTCACACTTATCCCTAACACCTAACCCTAACATCCCTCACCCTAACACCTAACCCTAACACCCCTTACACTAACACCCCTCACACTTATCCCTAACACCCCTTACCCTAACACCTAACCCTAATACCCCCTTACACTTATCCCTAACAGCCCTTACCCTAACACCTAACCCTAACATCCCTTACCCTAACACCCATCACACTTATCCCTAACAACCCTTACCCTAACCCTAATACCCCTCACACTTATCCCTAACACCTAACCCTAACACCCCTCACCCTAACACCTAACCCTAACACCCCTCACACTTATCCCTAACACCCCTCACCCTAACCCTAACACCCCTCACACTTATCCCTAAGACCCCTTACCCTAACCCTAACACCCCTCACACTTATCCCTAACACCTAACCGTAACACTCCTCACCCAAACACCTAACCCTAACACCCCTCACACTTATCCCTAACACCCCTCACCCTAACCCTAACACCCCTCACACTTATCCCTAACACCTAACCCTAACATCCCTCACCCTAACACCTAACCCTAACACCCCTTACACTAACACCCCTTACACTTATCCCTAACACCCTCACCCTAACACCTAACCCTAATACCCCCTTACACTTATCCCTAACAGCCCTTACCCTAACACCTAACCCTAACATCCCTTACCCTAACACCCATCACACTTATCCCTAATAACCCTTACCCTAACCCTAAAACCCCTCACACTTATCCATAACACCCATCAACCTAACACCTAACCCTAATATTCTTACACTTATCCCTAAGAACTAACACCCCTCACACTTATTCCTAACATGCCTCACCCTAACACCTAACCCTAATACCCCCTTACACTTATCCCTAAAAGCCCTTTCCCTAACACCTAACCCTTACATCCCTTACCCTAACACCCATCACACTTATCCCTAACACCCCTTACCCTAAATCCCCTCACACTTATCCCTAACACCCCTAACCCTAACACCCCTCACACTTATCCCTAACACCTAACCCTAACATCCCTCACCCTAACACCTAACCCTAACTCCCCTTCACTTATCCCTAACACCCCTCACCCTAACACCTAACCCTAACACCCCTCACACTTATCCCTAACACCCCTCACCCTAACCCTAACACCCCTCACACTTATCCCTAAGACCCCATACCCTAACCCTAACACCCCTCACACTTATCCCTAACACCTAACCCTAACACCCCTCACCCTAACACCTAACCCTAACACCCCTCACACTTATCCCTAACACCCCTCACCCTATTCTAACAACCCTCACACTTATCCCTAACACCCCTTACCCTAACCCTAACACTCCTCACACTTATCCCTAACACCTAACCCTAACATCCCTCACCCTAACACCTAACCCTAACACCCCTTACACTAACACCCCTTACACTTATCCCTAACACCCTCACCCTAACACCTAACCCTAATACCCCCTTACACTTATCCCTAACAGCCCTTACCCTAACACCTAACCCTAACATCCCTTACCCTAACACCCATCACACTTATCCCTAACAACCCTTACCCTAACCCTAACACCCCTCACACTTATCCATGACACCCATCAACCTAACACCTAACCCTAACATTCTTACACTTATCCCTAAGACCTAACACCCCTTACACTTATTCCTAACATGCCTCACCCTAACACCTAATCCTAATACCCCCTCACACTTATCCCTAAGACCCCTTACCCTAACCCTAACACCCCTAACACTTATCCCTAACACCTAACCCTAACACCCCTCACCCTAACACTTAACCCTAACACCCCTCACACTTATCCCTAAGACCCCTTACCCTAACCCTAACACCCCTCACACTTATCCCTAACACCCCTCACCCTAACACCTAACCCTAACACCCCTCACACTTATCCCTAACACCCCTCACCCTAACCCTAACACCCCTCACACTTATCCCTAACACCCCTTACCCTAACCCTAACACCCCTCACACTTATCCCTAACACCTAACCCTAACATCCCTCACCCTAACACCTAACCCTAACACCCCTTACAGTAACACCCCTCAAACTGATCCCTAACACCCCTCACCCTAACACCTAACCCTAATACCCCATTACACTTATCCCTAACAGCCCTTACCCTAACACCTAACCCTAACATCCCTTACCCTAACACCCATCACACTTATCCCTAACAACTCTTACCCTAACCCTAACACCCCTCACACTTATCCATAACACCCATCAACCTAACACCTAACCCTAACATTCTTACACTTATCCCTAAGACCTAACACCCCTCACACTTATTCCTAACATCCCTCACCCTAACACCTAACCCTAACACCCCTTACAGTAACACCCCTCACACTGATCCCTAACACCCCTCACCCTAACACCTAACCCTAATACCCCATTACACTTATCCCTAACAGCCCTTACCCTAACACCTAACCCTAACATCCCTTACCCTAACACCCATCACACTTATCCCTAACAACTCTTACCCTAACCCTAACACCCCTCACACTTATCCATAACACCCATCAACCTAACACCTAACCCTAACATTCTTACACTTATCCCTAAGACCTAACACCCCTCACACTTATTCCTAACATGCCTCACCCTAACACCTAACCCTAATACCCCCTTACACTTATCCCTAACAGCCCTTACCCTAACACCTAACCCTAACATGCCTTACCCTAACACCCATTACCCTTATCCCTAACACCCCTTACCCTAACCCTAACACCCCTCACACT
This sequence comes from Discoglossus pictus, assembly GCA_027410445.1. Taxonomy (NCBI): domain Eukaryota; kingdom Metazoa; phylum Chordata; class Amphibia; order Anura; family Alytidae; genus Discoglossus; species Discoglossus pictus. The sequence continues at coordinate 56,340,131 of CM050174.1, forward strand.
TATCCATAACACCCATCAACCTAAAACCTAACCCTAACATTCTCACACTTATCCCTAAGACCTAACACCCCTCACACTTATTCCGAACATGCCTCACCCTAACACCTAACCCTAACATCCCTTACCCTAACACCCATCACACTTATCCCTAACACCCCTCACACTTATCCCTAACACCCCTCACTCTAACTCTAACACCCCTCACACTTATCCCTAACACCTAACCCTAACATCCCTCACCCTAACACCTAACCCTAACTCCCCTTCACTTATCCCTAACACCCCTCACCCTAACACCCCTCACACTTATCCCTAACACCCCTCACCCTAACCCTAACACCCCTCACACTTATCCCTAACACCCCTTACCCTAACCCTAACACCCCTCACACTTATCCCTAACACCTAAACCTAACACCCCTCACCCTAACACCTAACCCTAACACCCCTCACACTTATCCCTAACACCCCTCACCCTAACCCTTACACCCCTCACACTTATCCCTAAGACCCCTTACCCTAACCCTAACACCCCTCACACTTATCCCTAACACCTAACCCTAACACCCCTCACCCTAACACCTAACCCTAACACCCCTCACACTTATCCCTAACACCCCTCACCCTATCCCTAACACCCCTCACACTTTTCCCTAACACCCCTTACCCTAACCCTAACACCCCTCACACTTATCCCTAACACCTAACCCTAACATCCCTCACACTAACACCTAACCCTAACACCCCTCACACTTATCCCTAACACCCCTCACCCTAACACCCCTCACACTTATCCCTAAGACCCCTTATCCTAACCCTAACACCCCTCACACTTATCCCTAACACCTAACCCTATCACCCCTCACCCTAACACCTAACCCTAACACCCCTCACACTTATCCCTAACACCCCTCACCCTAACCCTAACAGCCCTCACACTTATCCCTAACACCCCTTACCCTAACCCTAACACCCCTCACACTTATCCCTAACACCTAACCCTAACATCCCTCACCCTAACACCCATCACACTTATCCCTAACACCCCTTACCCTAACCCTAACACCCCTCACACTTATCCATAACATCCATCAACCTAACACCTAACCCTGACATTCTCACACTTATCCCTAAGACCTATCACCCCACACACTTATTCCTAACATGCCTCACCCTAACACCTAACCCTAATACCCCCTTACACTTATCCCTAACAGCCCTTACCCTAACCCCTAACCCTAACATCCCTTACCCTAAAACCTAACACTAACATCCCTTACCCTAACACCCATCACACTTATCCCTAACACCCCTTACCCTAACCCTAACACCCCTCACACTTATCCATAACACCCATCAACCTAACACCTAACCCTAACATTCTCACACTTATCCCTAAGACCTAACACCCCTCACACTTATTCCTAACATGCCTCACCCTAACACCTAACCCTAATACCCCCTTACACTTATCCCTAAAAGCCCTTACCCTAACACCTAACCCTAACACCCCCTACCCTAACACCATCACACTTATCCCTAACACCCCTTACCCTAACACCCCTCACACTTATCCATAACACCCATCAACCTAACACCTAACCCTAACATTCTCACACTTATCCCTAAGACCTAACACCCTCAACACTTATCCCTAACACCCCTCACCCTAACACCTAACCCCTAATACCCCCTTACACTTATCCCTAACAGCCCTTACCCTAACACCTAACCCTAACATCCCTTACCCTAACATCCATCACACTTATCCCTAACACCCCTTACCCTAACCCTAACACCCCTCACACTTATCCATAACACCCATCAACCTAACACCTAACCCTAACCTTCTTACACTTATCCCTAAGACCTAACATCCCCCACACTTATCCCTAACACCCCTCACCCTAACACCTAACCCTAATACCCCCTTACACTTATCCCTAACAGCCCTTACCCTAACACCTAACCCTAACATCCCTTACCCTAACACCCCTCACACTTATCCCTAACACCCCTTACCCTAACCCTAACACCCCTCACACTTATCCCTAACACCTAACCCTAACACCCCTCACCCTAACACCTAACCCTAACACCCCTCACACTTATCCCTAACACCCCTCACCCTAACCCTAACACCCCTCACACCTATCCCTAAAACCCCCTCACCCTAACCCTATCACCCCTCACACTTATCCCTAAGACCCCTTACCCTAACCCTAACACCCCTCACACTTATCCCTAACACCTAACCCTAACACCCCTCACCCTAACACCTAACCCTAACACCCCTCACACTTATCCCTAACACCCCTCACCCTAACACCCCTCACACTTATCCCTAAGACCCCTTATCCTAACCCTAACACCCCTCACACTTATCCCTAACACCTAACCCTAACACCCCTCACCCTAACACCTAACCCTAACACCCCTCACACTTATCCCTAACACCCCTCACCCTAACCCTAACAGCCCTCACACTTATCCCTAACACCCCTTACCCTAACCCTAACACCCCTCACACTTATCCCTAACACCTAACCCTAACATCCCTTACCCTAACACCCATCACACTTATCCCTAACACCCCTTACCCTAACCCTAACACCCCTCACACTTATCCATAACATCCATCAACCTAACACCTAACCCTGACATTCTCACACTTATCCCTAAGACCTATCACCCCACACACTTATTCCTAACATGCCTCACCCTAACACCTAACCCTAATACCCCCTTACACTTATCCCTAACAGCCCTTACCCTAACCCCTAACCCTAACATCCCTTACCCTAAAACCTAACACTAACATCCCTTACCCTAACACCCATCACACTTATCCCTAACACCCCTTACCCTAACCCTAACACCCCTCACACTTATCCATAACACCCATCAACCTAACACCTAACCCTAACATTCTCACACTTATCCCTAAGACCTAACACCCCTCACACTTATTCCTAACATGCCTCACCCTAACACCTAACCCTAATACCCCCTTACACTTATCCCTAACACCCCTTACCCTAACCCTAACCCTAACATCCCTTACTCTAACACCTATCACACTTATCCCTAACACCCCTCACCCTAACACCTAACCCCCTCACCCTTATCCCTAACACCCCTTACCCTAACACCCCTCACACTTATCGCTGTGTCTCTTCCCCCCCTTATCCTCAAGGGAGGGGGGATGATGATGAGGGAGGGGGGAAGAGACACAGGGGAGGATGATGAGGGGGGGAAACAGACACAGGGGAGGATGATGAGGGAGGGGGTAAAGAGATACAGGGGAGGGTGATGAGGAAGGGGGGATAGAGACACATGGGAGGATGATGAGGAGGGGGAGAAGAGACACAGGGGAAGATGATGAGGGAGGGGGAAAAGAGACACAGGGGAGGATGATGAGGAAGGGAGGAAAGAGACACAGGGGAGGATGATGATGGAGGGGGGAAGAGACACAGGGGAATATGATGAGGGAGGGGGTAAAGAGTTACAGGGGAGGATGATGAGGGAGGTGGGAGGATGATGAGGGAGGGGGATGAGACACAGGGGAGGGTGATGAGGAGGGGGGAAAAGAGATACAGGAGAGGATGATGAGGGAGGGGGTAAAGAGATACAGGGGAGGATGATGATGGAGGGGGATGTTAGGTTATTTATGCCCCTTATGGATTAAAACCAGACTCTGCATCAACTATGTAATTTTCCGTGGGAGTTTTGACATGGATCCCCCTCCGGCATGCCACAGTCCAGGTGTTAGTCCCCTTAAAACAACTTTTCCATCACTATTGTGGCCAGAAAGAGTCCCTGTGTGGTTTTAAAATCCGCCTGCCCATTGAAGTCTATGGCGGTTCGCCGTGTTCGCCGGTCAGCGAACATTTGCGGTGGTTCGCGTTAGCGGTTTGCGAAACGAAAATTTTATGTTCGCGACACCACTATACAGTAGGCAAGGAAAGGCTCTCAATGAGCGCCGAAGGTGCTCATCGCAGGGCTCGCGATGAGCAACCTGAGCGGGAGAGGTTTGCAGTGAGCGCCAAAGATGCTCAGAGGAGCAAAAGCCTCACATTGTGTGGCAAACAGCATTGCCAACCTTACAAATGTATTCCCATAATTTTTGACGGGCAATTTCCTAGTATTCTAATACTGTTTGAACTTGCTGAAGCAGTAAATGTTCTTTAGCACATGTGTAAATGTTTATATTGAATCTAGAGGAAGGCAAACAGAAAACCCCCCAGTGAAACTTAGCTAATTGTGTCAAATGGGTAAAAAAATTAATTCCTTCCGGACCACAGATACCCGTGATCAGATTACTCCCTGGATCAATACTCTGTCTGTAATTATACAGCTAAATACATACAACTGTTTACAAGTGGATTTACCTTACAAGTAAAGGCTGATAAATTGCAGAGTGCACTAATTGTGCCCAGGTGAGAGGGTTGTGGCTTGACTGGTAAACTAAAAGGTTTGTCAGCTGTTTTGGGGCCTGTTAACAAGTGGATTTACCTTACAAGTAAAGGCTGATAAATTGCAGAGTGCACTAACTGTGCCCAGGTGAGAGGGGTGTGGCTTGACTGTCAAACTAGTATAAAAGGTTTGTGAGCTGTTTTGGGGCTGTTTGTAAGTGGATTTTCCTTACAAGTAAAGGCTGATAAATTACAGAGTGCACTAATTGCGTCCAGGTGAGAAGGCAGAAGTTAATATAAACAGGAGAAGGGGCAAACTTGTGAGCTTGCGAACATTTTCAGTATCAAGTGCAATTCTAGTAAAAGCGTAGGAGTTTAAATAAAAGGAGGGACTTCAAAGAAAAGGGAGGGCAGATGTATAGTGCAAAGGAGGAAAACTTTATACAAATATATTTTTTTATATTCTTTATTTTTCCCACTGAAATTTTGTAGACAATAATAATAATTACGAGTCAGTCCAGTGGCAACCTTATTCAGTGTACATCCTGTCATATGTATGCAATACTGGAACAGATGATTCAGGGTCCATACCTCTGTGAGAGGTGTGAGCATGTTGCCTCTCTGGAAGCTCAAATTGGAGATCTGGAGAGGAGAATTGCAGCACTTAGTGATATTGCTCCACTGGAAAGGGGGTTGGTGCCTAGCATGGAAAGTGGAGCTGGGGCTAGTGAGAATGTCCAGGAAGGTAGCTGGGTTACAGTTACAAGGGGAAACAGGGGGAACAGGAGGAGGCAGGCCAGTTCTGAGTTGGCAAACACCAACAGATTTTCCAGATTGAGTGAAACTGTTGGGGATGTCCATTCAGGAATGGCAATGCCAGATAGAGCTGTTCCCTCTAACAGCCACGAGAACAGCTCTACTGAAGCAGAGGAAGATCAGAATAGGCAGAGCAACAATCAGGTTTTGGTTGTAGGGGACTCTATTATTAGGAAGATAGACATGGTTATTTGTCACCCAGATCCCAGCAATCGAACAGTTTGCTGTCTCCGGGTGCTCGGGTTCGTCGTGTTGTGGATCGGGTAGACAAATTATTGGGAGGGGCTGGAAATGAACCGGCGGTCTTGGTACATATTGGTACCAATGACAAAGTTAGTGGAAGATGGAGTGTCCTAAAGAATGATTTTAGAGGACTAGGTAATAAGCTGAAGGCAAGGACCTCCAAGGTAGTATTTTCTGAGATACTACCAGTGCCACGTGCTAGCCCAAGGAGGCAGAAGGAGCTTAGGGAGGTTAATGCGTGGCTAAAGATGTGGTGCACTAAGGAGGGGTTTGGGTTTTTAGAGCACTGGGCTGACTTCTCACTTTGGTACAATCTCTACAGTAGGGATGGTTTGCACCTTAATGATGAGGGAGATTTGGTACTAGGGGATAGGATGGTAAAAAGGCTGGAGGAGTTTTTAAACTAGTAGGTGGGGGGGAGAGACTAGATATAAGTAACGGGGTATAAAGGGTAGAGGGTATAAGGGATGAATTAACAACTTATAGGGGAGGAGATGGGGGAGGGGTAGTATAGTCAATAGGGAGGTAGTACTAAGTAATTCAAGTACAGTGGTAGGCACTTCAGAACTACAGACTCATAACATAAGGTGTATGCTTGCTAATGCCAGAAGCTTGCCAGGAAAAATGGGAGACTTAGAATTATTAGCATTTAATGAAAAATGGGATTTAATAGGCATTACCGAAACGTGGTGGGATGAATCTCATGACTGGACTGTTAATCTGGATGGTTATAACTTATTTATGAAAGATAGAGGCAATGGTAAACGAGGAGGAAGGATTTGTCTGTATGTTAAGCCTGAATTTAATCCTATAGTCAGAGAAGATATTTATGGTGGACCTAGTGATAAAGTTGAATGTTTGTGGGTAGAGTTAAATAGCGGAGCAGCAAATTCCAAAAGAATATTAGTAGGAGTATGCTATAAAACCCCCAAATATAGCTGAAAGTGAGGAAATACAATTATTGATACAGATTGGAAATGCAGCTAAGCATGTGCAAGTTATAATAATGGGAGATTTTAATTATCCTGAAATAAACTGGATAAAAGAGACCAGCAGTTCTTCTAAGGGGAGCAGGTTCTTGAGTACACTCAGGGATAATTATCTGGCCCAGATTATACAAGAGCCTACTAGAAATGAAGCTATCTTTGATTTAGTCATGACAAATAATATTGATATAGTATCAAATGTTGGAATAGGGCAACCTTTGGGAAACTGTGTTCACAACACAGTCTTATTTGAGATTGAATTAAAAAAACTAAATTTTAAGGGGCCACTCTCTTAATTTTAGAAGGGCAGATTTTAAAGGTCTAAGGGCAGCAATACAAAGTATAGACTGGGACAGGGAACTGGCAGGTAAAAATACTGAACATAAATGGACAACATTTAAATCCTTACTAAATATACATAAACATCGGCATATACCGTGTGGGATTAAAAGTAAAAGGAGTAAATCCCATCCAATGTGGCTTAACAATGATTTAAAGATCAAGATACAGAGTAAAAAAAAGGCATTTAAATTATACAAACAAGAGGGGACAGAGACTGCTTTAAGGGAATACAAGGAAATCAACAAGGCTTGCAAAAGCGTGATTAGACTGGCTAAAATAGAAAATGAAACATTAATTGCAAAAGAGAGTAAGACTAAACCTAAAATATTTTTTAAGTATATTAATGGTAAGAAGGCGAGGAAGGAAGCTATAGGAACATTAGAATGTGACACAGGCTGTCTGAAAATTAGTGACCAGGAAAAGGCAGATGAGCTAAATAGGTTATTTTCTTCGGTATACACAAGGGAGAAACAAGTGGTTGGGACACTGCAACATAATGGGGCTACACTACTTTTGCCAGATAATTGGTAAACACAGGAAGTAATCCAAAAGAGGTTGGAAAAAATAAATGTTAATAAAGCTCTGGGTCCTGATGGAATACATCCACGGGTACTGAGGGAACTTGGTTCTGTAATAGCCAAACCATTATATTTAATTTTTCAAGATACACTCAACACAGGGTCTCTACCAGACGACTGGAGAAAAGCAGATGTGGTACCTATATATAAAAAGGGAGCAAGAGCAAATCCGGGGAATTATTGATCAGTGAGCCTCACTTCTGAAGTGGGGAAGCTTTTAGAATTGTTAATAAGGGATAATATACAAGAATATATCTATTTGAACGGGATTATAAGTAGGAGTCAACATGAATTTATGAGGCATTGGTCATGTCAAACAAATCTAATTAGTGTCTATGAGGAGGTTAGTAGGAATCTGGATCAAGGCAACTCAGTGGATGTAGTCTTTTTGGATTTTGCAAAGGCTTTTGATACAGTGCCACATGGGAGACTATTGTGCAACTAAGAGATACAGGAATTGCAGTGAATATCTGCTTATGGATTGAGAGCTGGCTAAAAGACAGGAAGCAAAAGGGTTGTTGTAAATGGAACATACTCTGATTGGACTAATGTGGTAAGTGGGGTTCCTCAGGGTTCAGTATTAGGTCCTCTCCTTTTTAACATAATTATTAACGACTTAGAGGTAGGATTGGAGTGTGGTGTCTCCATTTTCACTGATGACACGAAGTTGTGCAAGGTAATTAAATCAGATAGTGATGTGCTTTCCCTCCAAAGGGATTTACATAAAATTGAGGAATGGGCATCTAAATGGCAGATGAGATTTAATACGAATAAATGTAAAGTTATGCATCTGGGACGGAAAAATAGCCATGCAATTTATAATCTTAATGGAGCAAATCTAGGTGTATCAGATATTGAAAGGGATTTGGGAGTGCTTGTGCACAACCACCTAGGTAACAGTGCTCAAAGTGAAGCAGCAGCTGCAAAGACAAATAAAATATTAGCATGTATTAAGAAGGGTATAGAAGCAAGGGAGGCAAATATAATTCTGCCACTATACAAATCTCTAGTACGCCCTCATTTGGAATATGAAGTACAATTTTGCCACCACTTCATAAAAAGGACATTTTAGAGCTGGAAAAGGTACAGAGGAGGGCAACAAAACTAATAAGGGGAATGGAGGGGCTAAGGTATGAAGAAAGAGTAACCAAATCAAACTTATTTTCTCTAGAAAAAGTGCGTCTAAGAGGAGATATGTTTACCTTATATAAATACATCCAGGATCAGTATAAAGATTTGGCAAGGGAGCTTTTGGTGCCAAGTGGTTTTCAACTGACAATAGGACATCCCTTGAGGTTAGAAGTAAAAATATTCCACCTTAAAGAAAGAAAAGTGTTCTTCACATTAAGGGTGGTAATCTGTGGAATTCTCTACCAGAGGAGTTGGTGACAGAGGATTGGATAGATAACTTTAAAAGGGGACTGGATTTATTTCTAATTAAAAAGGGAATTCAGGGTTATCATGGATAATTTGAGAGACAGTATTGATCCAGGGCGAAATCCGATCGCTAGTATCTGGGGCAGGAAAGAATAAAAAAATAAAAAATCCCTTTGAGACGATTGGCTCACGTGGATTATATGGCACCAGATATGTGTCCTCTACATTTTTCCCTCTAATTATTGCGATTGGACCTTTTCTTTGTCTGTACAATGGATAGCCATTACAATTTGCAAAGTTTTGATCTCTAAAGTCTTTTGGGAAATCTTTAGTGCATTTTTTTTTCCATACATGGTGAGTTTGGGTTTAGCTCTCCACATGGTCCATGAATCATGCAATGTGTTCCAATGTGATAGAGTGTTTCATGCTTTTGTGCATGAGGGTAGTTCAGCAGTAATTACTGAATCTACTTCCTCTGCAGTATTCAATGTATCATTTTCTTGAAGTATGAAAAGCATATGTGCATGTGGCAGGCCTCTTTTCTTGAATTTGATGGTATAAACATAAAGCACACACTTTCCAAATAAATGATTGTTGGTGATGTCATGTATTAAGGCTGTTCATTTTATTTTAAAGACTCTAGCCACTAAATCTGATCTATCTGAAGAATTCTGTCCCTCTTTTAAATTCTCCACAATCTCTGGCCATTGACGATTACATGTAAATGTAATAAATAAATCAGATTTGCCAAAATTAGTTTCAATAGCCATAGCATCATTGTATCTTTCTCACATATTGCGAGGAGATCCTTGGAAGGAAGATGGTAAAAGGATGACTCTGCCAGCTGCCATGTTTTGGTTTGTAGCCGCCTCAGCCACATAATCCACGAGGCCACAATACTGTTTGACTTGTAGTTTATTTTATTGATATTTGATTAAATTTAAATTATTTGCTTCTACTTGCAGGTATAAATTAATGATCCATTGTGTGTCAGTTTTTCAGCACTTAAGATGGGATTAAATTAATCCCTAATGGCAGTTTGAGACACTTTAAATTCAAGCATGGAAATATTACTTCTAACACGTTGTTTAGTGTTTGGATAACTGGGAAGTATTAATTTTGGTTGCCAGTCTGGCTCCCCATCGGGATGCAAAATTGGATAAGTCATAGGATCCAAATTGGTACTTAATATATTGATGTTAATGAAAGGTTGATCTTCATTTCTCGGATATATTCTAATATCCCACTGAAAAGGTGGTTCCCCCTCATCATTTTGAAAAACCATTGCAAACTCATTAGCTGTGGGTAAGTTGTAACGTTGTTTATCAGTATGTCAGTCTCTTCTAAGAACCATATTAATTTTTGGCATGTCCAATTGATTTTGTTCATCATTAATGCCTTCTTGTTGTTCAACTTCTGACAGTTTTTTATAAGCTTGAGTGTAAGGATTTTTTCCATAATCTTATCAAGCTCATGAAAAACAGTGGGTAAGAATTTAGTACTTTTCAGAAAGCGTTGTTCCACAGCTTTGTTTGTATCTAATATATAGAGTTGAGCACATTTTCTCTGCTCTCCTTCCTCTGGGTTTAAATGTGAAGTACAGTGGTAAATATGCCCTTGTAATTTAAGGCAGTAAGGGCTATGTCCTTCAACATTATCAGCTAATTTTGCACCCATAGATGCAAAAGAAATGGCACTATTGTAAGATTGTATATTTGTCTGCATTTTTTTGTAATTTGGGAAAGTTGGGTCACTCATTATACTTTATAAATATGTAGCATATTGTAGTTTATCTGGAAGTTTCCCTTTTCCCTTTTGACAGCAACTAACTCTTGGTCTTTCATTTATAAAATGATAAGCCCCACAATATTGACATTGCACATTCAACATCCCACAATTGTGAGTCTCTACATGTATATCTATAAATAATAGATTTTCGTGTGAAGCAACCTCAACATCAGAATCTATATCTACATTACTATCATTACCATATTTGTCACCTCTTTCTTGCACAATACATTTTATTTTCCTTGTTCTCTTACGTGGACTTTTTGGATCAACGATGTGTAGTTTTTGTGAAATTCGTTCACGCTCTTGTTCTCTTATTTTTTTCTTACTGCCCTCGAATAGTTTGTTTCTCCATATTTTTTTTCGCTCGTTGGCCAGACATTGTTTATATTGCTTGCTGGTTTCTGGCTACTCATCCATTTTTCGTCCACCATTTTTTCCCTTGCGTAGCCGATTTTGTATTGATGAAAAACCCGAAATATGGCTCAAATTCGCTTGTAACCTCACTCCCAGGCTTCCTGGCTCTCCACCTGTGCTGTGTGTGTTATTATTATAATTTTTTTTATTATTTGGTTTGTTTTTCAGGTTTTTAGAGTTACGCTCTTGGCTTGCAGTTGCAACCATTGCCATTGCGTGTCTTAACTGCTCGCCTCGCTTCGCGTGGCGAGCAGTGCAATGAGCGCCTTTGGCGCACATAAATAAGAATGTTTTCCTGTCAATTTAAGAATGCTCTTCCTGACAATTTTACTCCACAGTAGGAGTTAATTAATTGCCTTTAGATAAAACATTCAGGACTGTGAGTATATTGAATAGTAACATATGCCTACAACAGTAACATTCAAGGTCAGTTTTCTAACATAGATGTTTCCAAACTGCGTTCTATGTACCACCAGTGGTCCGTGAGCTTCATACAGGTGGTCTACAGAACAAATAGTATTACAAAAAATATTAAATAAAATGAAATAAATGTGGTTTAAAAATTAGCATAAAGACAAAATAATTAGCAAGATGGTCAAGCAAGATTAAAAAAAACTGTTTTTTATTAAAACCTTAAATAATAAACACAACTTTACATATTAACTTTTGTATGTAATCATTTTTACTGCACCGGTTAATTTTCTTTTGTCAGCTAATTCTGCATGTTAGTATCTCAGAAGGATATGTTCTATTAAACAAATGAGCTTGCATGATATCCTATGAAAGCACTAGCTGTTGCAGATGCCATATTACCAATGTGTATATAGAAATTTCCTTTTCATTCAAAGTCTCCTCCAACTTCATAGTTACATAGTAATTGAGGTTGAAAAAAGACTTTTAGCCCATCAAATTAAAAAAATCCACAGTGAAACTTGCCAGTTATCTCAAAAGGGAAAAAAATGAATTCCTTCCTTGATCAATACTCCCTCTCTAATTAACCAGGATAACCCTGAATGTCCTTTTTAATAAAAAATATATCCAATTCCTTTTTAAAGTTATCTATTGAATCTGCTGTCGCCACCTCCCTTGGTAGAAATATCTACAGATTAACCACACTTACTGTGAAAAAACCTTTTCTTTCTTTAAGGTGGAATCTTTTTAGTTCTAACCTCAAAGGATGTCCTCTTGTCAGTTAAAAACCTCTTGGCACAAAAAGCTCCCTTGACAAATGTTTATACTGACCCTGGATGTATTTATATAGGGTAATCATATCCTGTCTTAGACACATTTTTTCTAGAGAAAATAAGTTTAATTTGGTTAGTCTTTCTTCATAACTTAGCCCCTCAATTTCCCATATTAGTTTTGTAGCCCTTCTCTGTAATTTTTCCAGTTCTAAAATTACCTTTTTTATGAATTGGTGCCCAAAACTGTACTCTATATTCCAAATGAGGGCTTACTAGAGATTTGTATAGTGGCAGAATTATATCTGCCTCCGTTGCTTCTATAACCTTCTTAATACATGCTAATAGTTTATTTGCCTTTGCAGCTGCTGCTTGGCATTGAGAACTGTTACCTAGGTGGTTGTCCACAAGCACTCCCAAATCCCTTCCAATATCAGATACACCTAGATTTGCTTCATTAAGTTTATAGATTGCATGGTTATTTTTCCTTCCCAGATGCATAACCTTACATTTATTCGTATTTAATCTCCCATTTAATTGCCCATTTCTCTTAATTTATGCAAATCTCTTTGGAGGAAAAGTACATAATTTTCTGATTTAATTACCTTGCACAACTTCATGTCATCAGCAAAAATGGAGACACTACTTTCCAATCCTTCTAAGTCAATTAATATGTTTAAAAGGAGATGACCTAATAATGAGTCCTGAGGAACCCCACTTACCACATTAGTCCAATCCAAGTATGTTCCATTTATAACAACCCTTTGTTTCCTGTCTTTTAGCCAGCTCTTAATCCATGTGCATATATTTACTGCAATTCCTGTATCCCTTAGTTTGCACAATAGTCTCCCATGTGGCACTGCATCAAAAGCCTTTGCAAAATCCAAAAAGACTACATCCACTGAGTTGCCCTGATCCAGGTTCCTACTAACCTCCTCATAGAAACTAATTAGGTTTGTTTGACACGACCTATCCCTCATAAATCCATGTTGGCTCCTACTTATAATGCTGTTTGAATAGACATACTCTTGTATATTACCCCTTATTAACCCTTTTAAAAGCGTTAACACTACAGAAGTGAGGCTTACAGGTCTATAATTCCCCAGGTTTGCTCTTGCCCCCTTCTTAAATAGGTATAGGTATAAATAGGTATCACCTCTGCTTTTCTCCAGTCATCTGGTAGTGACCCAGTGTTGAGTGAATCTTGAAAAATGAGATATAATGGTTTGGCTATTAAAGAACCCAGTTCCCTCCCTACCCTTGGATGTATTCCATCAGGACCCAGGGCTTTATTGACATTTATTTTTTCCAAACTTTTTTGGATTTCTTCCAGCGTTAACCAGTTATTTGGTGAAGGTAGTGTAGCCCCATTATGGTGCAGTGACCCAACCACTGGTACCTCCCTTGTGTATACCGAAGAAAATAACCTATTTAGCTCATCTGCCTTTTCCTGGTCACTAATTGTCAGACGCCCTGTTTCATATTGTAATGCTCCTATAGATTCCTTCCTGGCCTTCTTCCCATTTATATACATAAAAAAATATTTTAGGATTAGTCTTAGTTGCTTTTGCAACTAATTTAACATTTTCTATTTTAGCCAGTCTAATAGCCCTTTTGCAAGCCTTGTTAATTTCCTTGTACTTACATAAAGCAGTCTCTGTCCCCTTGTTTTTGTATAATTAAAATGCCTGATTATTGCTCTGTATCTTGATCTTTAAATCATTGTTAAGCCACATAGGATGTAATTTACTCCTCTGACTTTTATACCCACATGGTATATGCCAATGTGTATGTATATTTTGTAAGGATTTAAATATTGTCCATTTATTTTAAGTATTTTTACCTGCCAGTTCTCTGTCCCAGTCTATACTTTGTATTGCTGCCCTAAGACCGTTAAAATCTGCCTTTTTAAAATTAAGAGTTTTTTTGGCCCCTTACAGTTTTGTTTTTTGTAATTCAATCTCAAATGAGACTGTATTGTGATCACTGTTTCCCAAGGGTTGCCCTATTTCAAAATGTTATGCCATATCAATATTATTTGTTAAGACTAAATCCAAAATGGCCTCATTTCTAGTAGGCTCTTGTATAACCTGGGCCAGATAATGATCCCTGAGTGTACTCAAGAACCTGCTCCCCTTAGATGAACTGCTGGTCTAATTTCTCCAGTTTATTTCAGGGTAGTTAAAATCTCTTATTATTAGAACTTGCCCATGCTTTGCTGCATTTCCAATCTGTAAAAATAATTGTATTTCCTCACTTTCAATTATATTTTAGGGTTTATAGCATACTCCAACCATTATTCTTTTGGAAGTTGCTGCTCCTCTATTTAACTCTACCCACAAACATTTAACATTACCGCTAGTTCCAGCATAAATATCTTCTCTGACTATAGGCTTAAATTCACACTTAACAAAAAGACAAATCCCTCCCCCCTTTTACCACTGCCCCTTTCTTTCCCAAATAGGTTATAACCATCCAGACTAACAGTCCAGTCATGAGATTCATCACACCATGTGTCGGTAATGCGTATTAAATCCCATTTTTTGTTAATTGCCAATAATTCTAGCTCTCCCATTTTCCCCGGCCAAGCTTCTGGCAGTAGTAAGCATACATCTTATGTTATGAGTTTGTTATTTTTTAGATGCCTGCCTCTGTACTTGAATTACTTAATAATACCTCACTATTGACTATACTAACCCTCCTCCCATCTCCTCCCCCTTGAGTTAATTCATCCCTTTTCCCCTCTACACTTTCTACCCCATTACTACTATCTAGTCCCTCCCCCCGACCTATTAGTTTAAAAACTCTCCCAGCCGTTCTACCATCCTTTCCACTAGCACAAAAGCTCCCTCATCATTTATCTATCGCTGTTATAGAGATTGTACCCAAGTGAGAAGTCAGCCCAGTGCTCTAAAAACTCAAACCCCTCCTTAGTGCACCACATCTTTAGCCACTCATTAACATCCCTAAGCTCCTTCTGTCTCCCTGGGCTAGCACGTGGCACTGGTAGTATCTCAGAAAATACTACCTTGGAGGTCCTTCCCTTAAGCTTATTCCCTAATTCTCTAAATTGATTTCCAGAAAACAAAAAGGTACTTGGATGGGAGACCATCTTGGAATACCAGGAGCTGTATGCTGTGGCCCACAGGAGAAGAAACTGGCAACCCACTTCAACCCAAACTGCTACGGGTCTCGCACTGTGAATTGTATAATTGAGCTTTCTGTTGATCTGTAGTCCCACGGTGCTCATCTCCACCTTTGGTGCTCACTGCCTCATGGCGCTCATCTCCACCAGTGCATTGAGCGCCTTTGGCGCTCACTGCCTAAGTCATACAGGGTCGTAGGGAGGAGTGCCTATGGCGCTCATCTCCACCAGCGCAATGCCATGGATATCAAGTGGATCACCATTGTGGTCCATGAGGTCACGGAGAGTTGGACATGACTGAACGTCACACACACATCTATGGGAGTAATAGAGTACCCAAAACTATAAAACTTGCACAAAACTCCACTTTATCACAAGGGAAAACTTTCCCATTACACACTATAAAACATATCTTCAGAAATCTGAGGTTCTTAAGAGCAGAGAGGCAGAATTTAGTAACTTAATATATTTATTAGGTATACAAACAAAATAATTATACTTGAATATAAAATTATACAAGTGGATTTACCTTACAAGTAAAGGCTGATAAATTGCAGAGTGCACTAATTGTGCCCAGGTGAGAAGGCAGAAGTTAATATAAACAGGAGAAGGGGCGAACTTGTGAGCTTGCGAACATTTTCAGTATCAAGTGCAATTCTAGTAATAGTGTAGGAGTTCAAATAAAAGGAGGGACTTCAAAGAAAAGGGAGGGCAGATTTATAGTGCAAAGGAGGAAAACTTTATACAAATATATTATTTTATATTCTTTATTTTTCCCTCTGAAATTTTGTAGACAATAATAATAATTATGAGTCAGTCCAGTGGTAACCTCACTCAGTGTACGTCCTGTCATATGTATGCAATACTGGAGCAGATGATCCAGGGTCCATACATTTGTGATAGGTGTGAGCATGTTGCCTCTCTGGAAGCTCAAATTGGAGATCTGGAGCGGAGAATTGCAGCACTTAGTGATATTGCTCCACTGGAAAGGACTGAGCACAGTTTAGCTGGGCCTAGCATGGAGGGTGGAGCTGGGGCTAGTAAGGATGTCCAGGGAGGTAGCAGGGTTAGAGTTACAAGGGGAAGCAGGGGGAATAGGAGGAGGCAGGCCAGTTCTGAGTTGGCAAACACCAACAGATTTGCCAGATTGAGTGAAACTGTTGGGGATGTCCATTCAGGAATGGCAATGCCAGATAGAGCTGTTCCTTCTAACAGCCGGGAGAACAGCTCCACTGGAGGAGAGGAAGGGCAGAATAGGCAGAGCAACAGTCAGGTTTTGGTTGTAGGGGACTCTATTATTAGGAAGGTAGACAGGGTCATTTGTCACCCAGATCCCAGCAATCGAACAGTTTGCTGTCTCCCGGGTGCTCGGGTTCGTCATGTTGTGGATCGGGTAGACAAATTATTGGGAGGGGCTGGAAATGAACCGGCGGTCTTGGTACATATTGGTACCAATGACAAAGTTAGTGGAAGATGGAGTGTCCTAAAGAATGATTTTAGAGAACTAGGTAATAAGCTAAAGACAAGGACCTCCAAGGTAGTATTTTCTGAGATACTACCAGTGCCACGTGCTCGCCCAGGGAGGCAGAAGGAGCTTAGGGAGGTTAATGCATGGCTAAAGATGTGGTGCACTAAGGAGGGGTTTGGGTTTTTAGAGCACTGGGCTGACTTCTCACTTCGGTACAATCTCTACAGTAGGGATTGATTGCACCTTAATGATGAGGGAGCTTTTGTACTAGGCGATAGGATGGTAGAAAGGCTGGAGGAGTTTTTAAACTTGTAGGTTTAAAGTAATGGGGTAGAAAGTGTAGAGGGTATAAAGGATGAATTAACAACTCATAGAGGAGGAGATTGGGGAAGGGGTAGTATAGTCAATAGGGAGGTAGTACTAAGTAATTCAAGTACAGTGGCAGGCACTTCAGAACTACAGACTCATAACATAAGGTGTATGCTTGCTAATGCCAGAAGCTTGACAGGAAAAATAGGAGAGTTAGAATTATTAGCAATTAATGAAAAATGGGATTTAATAGGCATTACTGAAACGTGGTGGGATGAATCTCGTGACTGGACTGTTAATCTGGATGGTTATAACCTATTTAGGAAAGATAGAGGCAATGGTAAATGAGGAGGAGGAATTTGTCTTTTTGTTAAGCGTGAATTTAAGCCTATAGTCAGAGAAGATATTTATGGTGGACCTAGTGATAAAGCTGAATGTTTGTGGGTAGAGTTAAATAGCGGAGCAGCAAATTCCAAAAGAATATTAGTAGGAGTATGCTATAAACCCCCAAATATAGCTGAAAGTGAGGAAATACAATTATTGTTACAGATTGAAAATGCAGCTAAGCATGGTCAAGTTCTAATAATGAGAGATTTTAATTAACCTGAAATAAACTGTATAAATGAGACCAACAGTTCATCTAAGGGGAGCAGGTTCTTGAGTACACTCAGGAAACATTATCTGGCCCAGGGTGTACAAGAGCCTACTAGAAATTAAGCTTCCTTAGATTTACTAATCACAAATAATATTTATATAGTATCAAATGTTGGAATAGTGCAACCTTTGGGAAACAGTGATCACAACACAGTCTCATTTGAAATTGAATAAAAAAAAAAATGTAAGGGGCCAACAAAAACTCTTAATTTTAAAAGGGCAGATTTTAACGGTCCAAGGGCAGCAATACAAAGTATAGACTGGGACAGAGAACTGATAGGCAAAAATACTGAACGTAAATGGACAACATTTAAAGCCTTACTAAATATACATACACATCGGCATATACCGTGTGGGAATAAAAGTAAAAGGAGTAAATCCCATCCAATGTGGCTTAACAATGATTTAAAGATCAAGATACTGAGTAAAAAACAGGCATTTAAATTATACAAACAAGAGGGGACAGAGACTGCTTTACAGGAATACAAGGAAATCAACAAGGCTTGCAAAAGGGCGATTAGACTGACTAAGATAGAAAATGAAAAATGTATTGCAAAAGAGAGTAAGACTAACCCTAAAATATTTTTTAAGTATATTAATGGGAAGAAGGCGAGGAAGGAAGCTATAGGAACATTACAATGTGACACAGGCCGTCTGATAATTAGTGACCAAGAAAAGGCAGATGAGCTAAATAGTTTTTTTTCTTCGGTATACACAAGGGAGGTACCAGTGGTTGGGACATGGCAACATAATGGTGCTACACTACCTTTGCCAAATAATTGGTTAACACAGGAAGTAATCCAAAAGAGGTTGGAAAAAATAAATGTTAATAAAGCCCCGGGTCCTGATGGAATACATCCAAGGGTACTAAGGGAGCTGGGTTCTGTAATAGCCAAACCATTATATTTAATTTTTCAAGATTCACTCAACACAGGGTCTCTATCAGATGACTGGAGAAAAGCTGATGTGATACCTATATTTAAAAAGGGAGCAAGAGCAAATCCGGGGAATTATAGACCAGTGAGCCTCACTTCTGTAGTGGGGAAGCTTTTAGAAGGGTTAATAAGGTATAATATACAAGAATATGTCTATTTTAACAGGATTATAAGTAGGAGTCAACATGGATTTATGAGGGATAGGTCATGTGAAACAAATCTAATTAGTTTCTATGAGGAGGTTAGTAGGAACCTGGATCAATGCAACTCTGTGGATGTAGTCTTTTTGGATTTTGCAAAGGCTTTTGATACAGTGCCACATGGGAGACTATTGTGCAAACTAAGAGATACAGGAGTTGCAGTAAATATCTGCTCATGGATTGAGAGCTGGCTAAAAGACAGGAAGCAAAGGGTTGTTGTAAATGGAACATAATGTGTGCTATTAAGGTTTTCAATATGGAACATCCCCCGGGCGGCTCCCACTCCAGAGACGATACATCATTCAGAAGTTGGAGAGATCTAGAGCTCATATATCCTAGGGCGTAATGTAAAAATAAAATAAATGTTTTAATGCATAGTAAATATTTATTGGAAGTTTTTTTCTTATCAAACCACAACTAACTATTCTTTAGAAAGACTATTCAAGTGGTCCTTCATGTAGAGTAGTGCACTAATATTTAAGAAATACTAGTAGTATCTCTCAATAGCAGTATCACTTGTTGCATTATTTTTAACCAGTAATGCTGATGTAATCTAATATTAGTATTCCATATTCTTAGGAATATATATTCTTGGAAAGGAAATAACATAATCCTTTTCTAATTCTACCCAATTTAAAGTAATTGCTGAACATTCTCCTGATAATAATCCTATTTGTATATTCATCTAATTATCTGAATAGTATTTAGCTTCTATGCCATTCAGACTTTGATAGCTAAATTCAGATGTATTTCAGATTTATTTGTTTTTGCAATTACCATTTGCCAGAGCTGAGTTGTATCCTATTGACATCAATTCCTATGAGACCTGATGAGCATTTTTCTCATTCAAGCAAGTTCCATCAGGGGTCATATAGTGGAAATAAAAAATGATTCCACATGCGTTTAAAAAAGCAAGTTTTTAAGCATCTAAAAAAGCTTTAGTTTTGGTTTAGAAAACAACATCCTCTATTTGAAATGTTTTTGCTGATTTCATGGCTTGCGATGAGCGCCGCCCGTACAGTAGACAGAGGGAGAGGCTCGCGACGAGCACTGAAGGTACAGCATTCCCAGCCTTAAAATTTGATTCCCGTCATTTTTGACGGGCAAGTATCTAGTTCGGAATAATGTTGCTTTATGTAGCTATAGAAATAATCTATTCCGGGCAGCATGAATAACTGCATAGAAATTATTGCTGTTTTTGTGTCATTCAGTGGTATACAACTCTCCATGATCCTATGGACCACAGCACTCCAGGCACAATCATGATGTCTCTGGTCGTGTTTATCCATAAGGTTATATTCCCCCATTCCCCTTATTAGTTTTGTTGCCCTTTTTATGAAGTGTTGCCCAAAATTGTACTCCATATTCCTAATGAGGGCGTACTAGAGATTTGTATAGTGACAGAATTATATTTGCTTCCCTTGTTTCTATACCCTTCCTCATACATAGTAATATTGTATTTGCCTTTGCAGCTGCTGCTTGGCATTGACCACTGTTACCTAGGTTGTTGTCCACAAGCACTCCCAAATCCCCTTTCAATATCTGATACACCTAGATTTGCTCCATTAAGATTATAAATTGCATGGCTATTTTTCCTTCCCAGATGCATAACTTTACATTTATTCGTATTAAATCTCATCTGCCATTTAGATGCCCATTCCTCAATTTTATGTAAATCCCTTTGGAGGGAAAGCACATCACTATCTGATTTAATTACCTTGCACAACTTCGTGTCATCAGCGAAAATGGAGACACCACACTCCAATCCTACCTCTTAAGTCATTAATAAATATGTTAAAAAGGAGAGGACCTAATACTGAACCCTGAGGAACCCCACTTACCACATTAGTCCAATCGCAGTAATAGCCGGTATAACATGAGCTGCTAGCAATGTACTCAAATATTATTTCTATTCGCCTCTCACTAGCATGCAATGTATCATTGGGGCGGGGGGAGTCGGTGGTGGAGGGATAAAGATCTAATACTACTTGTGGGTGTGATTAGAGATAGTAATTCATTGTTTACATATACAATACAAGTTTAATAGGTTGTTTCCTTATCAGGCCCTGCCTAAATATTCATTAGAGAGCCCTTTATAAGACCACTAAAGTGAAACTTTAACCCACAGCACTTATCACACTATTATTATCACATATATAGTTGTGAGCAGGCGAGCTTGCTTAAGCCGTTGCTCACGCTAGCGGGCTCGCATAGCGAGCCCGCGGCCCTCGCAAAGCGAGGGTCGCAGTTGCTGGCAAGGAGCGCCGCAGGCGCTCCTTGCCAGCAACTGCAGCCCTCGCGAAGAGGGCTGCAGCCCTCGCAGCAACTGCAGCCCTCGCGCTCCTTGACAGCATTTGCGGCCTTTGCGAAGAGAGGGAGCTGTGCGTGCACGCCCCTGGAGAGAGGGAACTGTGCGTGCACGCCCCTGGAGAGAGGGAACTGTGCGTGCACGCCCCTGGAGAGAGGGAGCTGTGCATGCACGCTGCTGGAGAGAGGGAGCAGAACTCCATGCCCCATTAGACCCATCAGACTACTTACATTCATTGGAGCATTTCAATTTACCTCCGCCATGTCTCCCCTGCCTGCACATTTTCTGCAGAGGCAGGGAGTTTCAGAATTACGTCACATGCATGCAAAGTCATTCAGGAAGTCCCTGCCTCTGCAGAAAAACGTACAGGCAGGAGATGCATAGTGGTGGATAATTGAACAGCTTCGATGAATGTAAGTAGTCTGATGGGTCTGACTGATAGTGACAGATCTGACTGATCGGGACCATGAAGGCCTGGCCTGGGGGGACATGAAGGCTTAGCCTGGGGGGACATGAAGGCTTAGCCTGGGGGGACATGGCATCATGGGCTGGAGGCCATAAACTAATAAAAAAAAATACATATATACAACAAAATGTGCACTGGGACATTATTTATATATATACTGTATATATACATAGATATAGATAGATAGATATATTTATATATATATATATATATATATATATATATATATACTGTATATATTATAAATATATTATAGATTTTATACACACTTATATTATACAGATTATAAGTATATAATATATTATATGTATTGTGTGTGTGAGGTGTGTGTGTAATGTGCAGTGTGTATATATATATATAATGATGTATTGTGTGTGTGTGAGGTGTGTGTGTGTGTAATGTGCAGAGTGTATACATATATATATATATAATGATGTATTGTGTGTGTGTGTGTGAGGTGTGTGTGTAATGTGCAGTGTGTATACATATATATATATAATGATGTATTGTGTGTGTGTGTGAGGTGTGTGTGTAATGTGCAGTGTGTATACATATATCACATATATAGTTGTGAGCGTACGAGTTGTTGCTAACGCTGCGGGCTCGCGTAGCGAGCCCGCGGCCCTCGCGAAGCGAGGGCACTGCCTGAGGGTCTCAGTTGCTGCAAGGAGCGCCGAATTTGCGAGGGCACTGCCCGAGGGTCTCAGTTGCTGGCATGGAGCGCCGAAGGCGCTTCATGCCAGCAACTGAGGACCCTCGCGAAGCGAGGGCCTCAGTTGCTGGCATGGAGCGCCGTAGGCGCTCCATGCCAGCACCTGAGGACCTCGCAAAGCGAGGGCCGCAGTTGCTGGCATGGAGCGCCGAAGGCGCTCCTTGCCAGCAACTGCGACCCTCGCAAACTTCACGTCGCAACCCAAACAGTACGACACACACATTACGACACTCGCAAACAACATACGACACACGTTCACACACATTACGGACTCGCAACACTCGGACATTACAAAATGTAAAACACAATACATACACACACCACATACATAAAAAACTTACCTACACCAAGAGGGAGCACCCAGCACCTCAAAAATACAACTTACACCTCGATTTTACTTCAAATAAAACAGTTTAGAGACTAAAAAAAAAACGAAGCGAGAGAAAAAATGGCCGCCGAACAAAACGAAAACGAGGCTACAGCACTCTAAACTCGCAAAACACCACAAGAAACTCGCAAAACACCACAAAACACCTACGGATATTCCGATACAAACGTATAACACACATTACTCGCCATTTGACGCCAATGCGGAAGTACACGACAACGGTTTGGGCTCGCGCACGCACAGTGTTACACTGCACACATTCAGCACGCTTACACAGCAGATCCACACCACTGATGCTGCAGCAACATCAAAACACATTCACAGCTCTTCCACACAATGCTTTAAAATAGGTAAAGTATATTCATTTATTAATGTATTATATATTTCATTATTACACACTAAACAGCATTAGCT
Organism: Discoglossus pictus; assembly: GCA_027410445.1. NCBI lineage: Eukaryota > Metazoa > Chordata > Amphibia > Anura > Alytidae > Discoglossus > Discoglossus pictus. The sequence goes on from CM050174.1 coordinate 56,363,273, forward strand.
ACCTTACAATTTCATTGCCGTCATTTTTTGACGGGCAATTCGCTAGTCACATATATAGTTGTGAGCAAGCGGGTTGTTGCTAACGCTGTGGGCTCGCATAGCGAGCCTGTTGCCCTCGCAAAGCGAGGGCCTCAGTTGCTGGCATGGAGCGTCGAAGGCGCTCCTTGCCACCAACTGCGGACCTCGCCACATTTACGGACTTACGACAAACAAATACGAGACGTGGACTTAGAAAAAAAAACACTACGACCCCGCAAAGATACGACTTTAACGGCCGACCAGCGCAAACCTAAAAACATTATAAACACAATAAATACGCACAATAAATACGCACAAAAAAAACATAAAAAACATACCTCATTTTTTTTATGTATTATTTATTTGATTACCATACACCAAACAGCATTAGCTCACTTTCAATTTCATTGCCATCAGTTTTTTGACGGGCAATATTCTAGTCACATATATAGTATAGTTGTGAGCATTGCGGGTTGTTGCTAACGTTTGCGGGCTCGCACCGAGAGGGCCGCAGTTGCTGGCAAGGAGTGCCAAATGCGCTCATTGCGCTGGTGGAGATAAGCGCCATAGGCACTTATCCCTACGCCACCGTATGACTTAGGCAGTGAGCGCCGAAGGCGCTCCTTGCACTGGTGGAGATGAGTGCCGTGAGGCAGTGAGCACCAAAGGTGGAGCTGAGCGCCGTGGGACTACAGATCAGCAGAAAGCTCAATTATACAATTCACAGTGCGAGACCCGTAGCAGTTTGAAAAAATTGGGTCGAAAAATTATGGCCCGTAACACTTTGCTAAGGAAAGCGGGCCTATTTATACTGCACACTTGCAACATTGCTGAAACTTTCTCCTCAGGGCAGCAACAGTCCAACTGTACATTCTATCCTGCAGGAAAATCAAAAGAGATTGTTAGCTCTTCAGGATATTAATTGTTGGCTATAATAATTAGAAAAAGATAAAGTATTTTTACTATTATTAAATAATTAATTAATTATAAAAAAAAAATAATAATAAAAAAATAGCAGGGGATAGGCTTGCAATGAGCGCCAAAGGTGCTCATTGCAAGCCACGTGATGAGTGCTGATGGCGCTCAGCACGTGGCTCGCAATGAGCGCAGAGGGTGCTCAGAGAAGCAAAAGTACATTCAGCTTTCATTTCAAGCCTCACGATGACCGGGGCTTAGCGCAATGAGCGCTGAAGGTGCTCACACGAGCAAAAGTACACGAGGAGGGAGGCTCACAATGAGCGCCGAAGGTACTCAGAGGACATTGTGTGGCAAGCAGCATTACCTGCCTTACAATTTTATTACCGTCATTTTTTGACAGGCAATTTGCTAGTATTATATAATATAGGGTTCCAGGTTACAGACGACCAGACTTACAGACATTCCGTACTTAAGAACGAGCCCTCCAGACTTCTTGTGTGAGTTTGTTTTAATGTTCTGTTTGTTTGAATTTATAGAAAGAGCACAATAGTTTCTGTAACATATTATTACTGTACTGGGGCATTAATATTTATACATTATTACCCTGTATTATTTTACCTACATGTGAGCCATTAAAGTATTATTATTATTATTAATATTAATATTATTCATTAGGGATCCTAGTTAAATACAGATCCGGTTTAAAGATGTTCTTATCTCGTCCGTAACCAGGGGTCCGCTTGTATAATGGTGATACAAAATAATAGGCATAACATATGAATAGGCACTATATACATTAGCATCAAGACACTGGCCCTTAGCATAGTTTTTTGAATGTACTCTTTCACATGTCTAATATAGCATGTTGATAATCAGTCATCACAACAGGAGATTATCAAAAATATTATTTTAATCTGTTTTTAATTTATTATTCAAATGAAACCATGGTTTTAATATATTAAAGGAAAAGGACAGACAAAATACTTAATTCAAGAGGTGAAGAGATCTGGTGCTTATATAGCACTAGCGATTTGCCCATCAAATGACGACAATAAAATGTAAAGGCTTGGAATGCTGTTTGCCACACAATGCGATGCTCTGCCCCCTCTGAGCATCTTCGGCGCTCATCGCGAGCCTTTCCCCCGATCGACTTTGGTTTGCAATGATCACCTTCGGTGTTCATCGCAAGCCCCTCCCCCCGTGTAGTTTAGGTGCCTCGCGATGAGTGTTACTGCCTTGGATTAAGTGTTACTGACTTTGTGCTTCTTTTTACTGCCTTCAGCCTCGTTTTCATCCACTAACGTTTTTTCGGGCGCCATTTTTTTTCTTGCTTAGACAAATTTTGATTGCCAAAATCCGCCAAATATACCTCAATTTAACTTGCAACTTCACTCACAGGTGCCCTGGCTCTCCCCCTGTGCTGTGTGTAAGTGTGTAAGGTATTTTTTTTTAAGTATTTGTCATTTATTGGAGGTCTTTCGAGTTAGGAGGTCCGGCCGTTAGAGTCGTAAAGTATTGCGTTTTGTAAAGTATCGCGTGCCTCGTGCTGAATCCCGCTGACTCTCGATCCCTGCAATGAGCGACTTTGGCACTCATTACAGCTAAGACCCGCGGGCCTCCACCCCCGCAACTGCGTCCTTTGCTGACGACAACTCGCAGATTGACAACTATTATAGTTGATTGGGGGCATGACTGAAAACAAGCTAACTAAATGCATTTTAAAGTAAAGTTTGTATTTTTGCTGGGCGTAGACTATTTAGAAAAGTTTGCAGTCTTTAAAAAAAAAAATACTATTTGTTCTTACTTTTTAAATTGTATATTTCCCCCTACGTACAGGGAGCGTGGTAAGAATGGGTGTAGGAACTGGGGGGACGAGTGGGACAAAGCCTCACCAGATTTTTCAATGTGTCTGTTTATGTGTAGAGAAGCAATTGTATGGTATTTTTATACTATATGCGTTACCCCCCCCCCCCCCCCCCCCAACACATTTTCTTTGATTCCTACACCCATGGTGTAAATGCATTAGTTACATAGTTAACTAGTAAATTAGGCAAAAAAAAAGACTTCTAGTCCATCAATTTCAACCTTTTTAGATCTCCTCTGATCTGCAACATGCAGATTACTTGTTAATTAATCCAGAGGAAGGCAAACAGAAAAAAAAAACATTAAAATATTGGCAATTGTCTCAAAGGGGGGAAAAAATAAAACATATGAAGGTTTAATAAAGCTTTTTTCTTATCACTTTCTACCTAACTATTCTTTACAGATCCCTTTGTAAAATCACTTAAGTGGTGCTTTAAAGTCATTATTGATATTACACCATTCCAGAGAGTGAGTGGTATTTATAGGTATTCTTTATTTAAAGTAACATTAAAGGGCCACTTAATTCAGTACAATGTGGAGCACACCAGTGTAAAGATATCTTAACAGTATGTTAATTTTTGAAATCTGATATTTTTTCACTGCAATATTTATTGATTAAATGTATGTTTACCCGTGTCACTGGCAAGCTGCCATACAGAACAACAGCAAGCTCCAATGCAGAGAGCAGAGGAAAACTACAGTTAACACTTTATTCATTTATCTGTGCATAGAAAGGTGTGTTAGAATCTTTGAAATAAGTTACTTGTGGCTTAACTGCGTTGTCGGCAGATGTAATTAATCATGGAATAGTCAGTGTGTTTGTAAAGCAACCTAAAACTTTCCTTTTTTTAACTGTTATAAGTGTAATTAAAGAAATAAATTAGATAATTTTAACATAAAATCTTGTGCTCTTTCACACCATGAAGAGCACTTACGGTGAGGTAACTGGCCCTTTAAGTTTCAGTACATGACTATTTGAAATGTATCTTTTGATCAAAATTCAGATCAAATCATCATCAAAATTGCAGATTTGGGGGGTTCAGATACTTATTTGGGGATACGATTGTCTTATTTGGTTTGTAGCAGAGCTCTATCTGTTTGTCTCACACATATTTATAATGAAAATAGATTGTGACCGATTACTCTCACTCATCTGGTCTGTTCCAGGTGTCCCAGCTCTTACTATCACAGTGTGGATCGTGACCAGACTTCAGTTTGATGATACAGGGTAATGGAGTAGGGAAATGTGACTTATATAATGTGACATGATTAAATTTTATGAAATGGGCTAAAAGTGGTGTAAGCCAGGAAAGGTTGGGTTAACTTCAAAGCTAAGAATTTTTTACATGATGAGAAGAGTTTAAGCCCAAAAGTTTATTCAGTGTAAATTTTTACACAATGATTCTTTACATTTTTCAATGTGTTTTCCCAGTAAATTAAAAAAGTTGTTTACAGTGATCTCTACTTCTTAAAATGTATGAAAGCTGAATGCTTACAGTTACCTTTTACTCAGCTTTTATCCAATGATATAGCTACTCTTGATCCTGTTTGATTTGTTAAATTCTGTGTTGTCTAAATGTTACTTAATCATGTACATACAAAATTGTATTTATCATACGTTACACTATCATGCATGTGCATATGATATTATTATTATTATTATTATTGACTTTTATTTGTAACGCTCCAACATATTCCGACATGTGCCTCATGTGTTATTGTTGCCTGTGTACACAGAGCCAGATTTCCCATTTGGTAGAGTAGGCAGGTGCTTAGGGGTGTCATGTTCTTGCACTGCAAGATGTGTTAATTTTTAGTTTCTTTAGGGCACACAGCTCTATTAAGGAAATGCTGACTGGTCTAGGGGCTCCATTTTCTTATATCTGTGCTAATCATGAAGACCCTTCCTCTCTTCTATATAAAGTATTTTGGGAGATGTAGTTGTGTTGTAATATCAGCTATATTAACTGCAGGAAAAGTAACTACCACTCCAACAATTTCACTAACACTGAGTGTCACAAGGCTGCGATTTTTTTCAAGCGGCTGTATCTAGAGAAGTGTAAAGTTAGAGAGTCCTCACATCACCCTGTAAGGTATTTATTAGAAATTGATTGCCCATTAACTCAACCACTGCTAGTAGAAACAAATAATAAGCTCTGTTTTTGAAAAAAGGAGCAGCAATGGGTTAAAATAGTGAATTGTAACATAAACTATTGTATTGAAAAAATCTAGATGTGTGATCTTGCCAATGACTAGAATAATTTGCTAATAGTCTGAATTATAACTAGCTAATATTCCACACTAAATTTGTATATATACATCAAATAAGAACCGTCACTTTACAGGTATGATCCTTGTTTAATTTTAGTTCTTCTGTGATTAGCAGCATTAACTCTTTTTAACATTCAGAAAACTATAGTAAATAGTATAGCTCTCCAATAACATTAAAAAGACAGGAACATTATCATCCGGCTCTACATTGAGCATTGAAAACAAGCAGAAATATGTTTTTTGAATTTTAAAAATGGATACACATTTCAATGTTTTCTTTAACTCAGTTAATCTTATATAACTCAGAAAAGATACTCAAATGAAAAAAAAGAAAAAAATTGTTACACCTTCTTTCTAAAATTATTGGGCATTGATCCAAATGAAGTCCAGCTCATTAAGTGGTATATTATTCACCAAACTTTCCCAATATCACTACAAATGTATTAAGCAATCTGTTATGTATGTTAAAGGTGTATAGTTCATGGGTCTAATAAACACAAACTTTAACATTAAAATACGTGTGTGCATATGGAGGTGAGGGGACAGGGGTACACCTGAGATGTAAATCTGGTTCTGTGTGCACACATATAGCTCACACTCAAGACCTGTTCTGAACTTATCCATATATTGTGCTTCCCTTAGGTGCTGGGATGACTATGAGAAGATTTACTGGTGGATCATTAAGACCCCAATACTTCTCGCTATTTTTGTAAGTGTGTTTCACCCAATGCCCCCAGATTTATTTATATATATATATATATATATATATATATATATATATATATATATATATATATATATATATATATATATATATATATATATATATATATATATATATAGAACCATGGGAAACTGGCAGTGATCTGCATGACTTTAAAAAATAATAATTTAATCTTGCCTTGTGAAAACAATATCAGATTCTGCAAATGTCTTGGCACTTTCAGCATATATTTTTTTATCTCAATCTGTATCACCCCTCTGATTTTGGGAAAAATTCCCATTACATTTCTTTAGCCTTATTGTAGAAACCCACAGTCACAATAATGGGTAACAAAGAATAAACAGATACGTACTTATGTAGCAAGTGCAAGGTTTGAATTTCCATCCATGGGTAGAAGCTATCCAATCCCTGGCAAACTGACATTGGCTTATTGGCAGGTAGAGAAGTCCATGAGCCAATGGAAGCGTGGCGACTGTTTGACTTGCCCAATAGGTGCAACATCTGCATTTGGTATGGGAGGTTTAGGGTTAGTAAGGATGGAGGGGGAGGTAATTGGTAGATGTGTAAGGGTACAAATAATTGGAACAGCACCATATTGAGCCCACTAACTGGCTAATAGCCTTTATTAGTAGATAGAATATCCTGTACCATGTTAGCGTTGTTCCCCAACAGTTTAATCATTGAATACATTATTGGGTAATAGGTCCCAGCTCCTGGAGCAATACCTTTTTTCTAGTGTGCAAGAACTAGGTCAAACAGTATAGACCAGGGGTGGGCAAGTTTGGTCCTAGAGGGCCACACACAGGCCTAGATTTTCTTTCTGTGCATAGGTGAGTCAATCAAGATGACTGAAGAAGTAAAATGGTCTCACCTGTACACAGCAGGGAAATCTTCAAATCCAGCCCTGTGTGCGGCCCTCAAGGACCAAAACTTGCCAACTCCTGGCCTATACAGATCTTTCCTTTGAAGTATGATGGTGATTTATTATCTAATTAACCTATTTAACATGCCACTTTGGGGTAAACCTGGTTCATCTCAGATGATGGAATCCCATTGTAGCAGTAGACATGAGGTGAAGACAATACAGTTCCATAAAGAGATATTTCACTAGCCTTCTCTGGCTTGTAGTGGTTGCGCACACAGAGCTGACAGTTCTTAAAAGTTCCATGTTCTATTTAGTTTTTATGATGATTTTGACCTCCTGTCTGTTCAGGGAGTGACCCATGGTAGCGTTTAGAGCAAAATTCACTCAATTGATTATTTTAGGGTTGCCGAGCTGTGTAAGTGGACGAGGCTTGTAATAGTGGCCAACTGGTTTAGTGGGCACCTATGGAGAGGATAAGATACAGTGATCACAGTCTTTTATGTAGGACAATAATAGCTGACCTTATAAGTTCAGTGAGGTTCCTTGACACCCACTGTGAATGTCTATTAAGCCTGCATTTTTAATCCTTTGTTGGTCAAAATGAGGGCCAGATTTACTAAGGTGGATGCTTGGGGAACTCTTGGAGAGGTTGCATTTTATTTAAGAAAACATATAAACTAGAGAAGATCTGTAGAAGTTCCTCACTTAGCAACAAAACAAGTCACAGTAGATAATAACCAAGAGACCCATCTTGTCTGTTTACTTTACCGACCTAAAAAACTTGGGCTGATTAAATCTCAGAACCGCTTTATGCTTATGCTAGGCATGCTTAAATGAGTCTACCACCTCAACTTGTCTATTATCCTCTCTAAAGCAATACTGACACATTTTCCCTTGTCCCTACACACCTCATCTACACACAGTATCACTTGCGCCTAGCCAGTCAGAGCAAAATGATTAATTTGAGAAGGGGTGAAATAGACTTGATACAAGTGTTATATCTTGTGTTTGTGGACATATAGTGTGTATGTCTCATACAGTGTTTTTTTATAAATTGTATTAGTTTACATATTATTGAATGATGCAGATATATTCTGTATATTTTATACTACATTTTTGTTTACATGTATGATAAAATGCTTTGTGTATGTGTTATTGTTTTCCTATTGATTGGTTAAACTAGGACAGTGTTCTGTATATGTGTTTTATATGATAGTTCTTTCCTGCTGAATTGTTACTGTATTTGTGTGTATATATCATGCATCAAACAGTGTATTTAAGTTTCCGGTATTTGTCTGATGCAATATATTTAATGCATTCTGTCTTTTTTTATATAATATTTTTTTTCTTGATACACTTCCTTCCAGCTTAATTTTCTTATATTCTTAAATGTGGTGAGAATTCTTATCAAGAAAATTCGATGTCCAGATATTGGTGCAAGCTACAAACAGCAGTACATGTAAGTAATTGTACAGCAGTATATGTACATACATACAGTATGTATGTATATAGTGCAGGGTCAATCCGTTTAAGTATCTGTATATATTGTTATGTTAATGCATTATTTCCTTCCCACAGGAGACTTGCTAAATCCACACTATTTCTTATCCCTCTTTTTGGGGTACATTATGTCATCTTTGCGTTGTTCCCTGAGCATATTGGTGTCTGGCAAAGATTTTACTTTGAACTCGTTCTTGGTTCAAATCAGGTAATTTTGAAGTGGTTCATTACCTAGTTGTGAACTACTTATTTCTGTGAACATATTTAGATCCATTTTTGTGTGTGGACCATTAGTGACACAAAGGCGAATGTTATTTGATAATTTTCCGGGAGGAGAATGAGAGGTTGGATTATAGAATAAATATAGAGGTGGGTCATACAGCATATGAACCGGAAGGAGAGGTTGGATGATAGAACAAATGGAACAATTAACCATATAGCACATGGAATGAAGGGGAGAGGTTGGGTCATAGGATACCTGCATTTTATGTTAAGGCAATAGAGAATACTGGAAAGTACACTATATCAATCTAGTTGAAAATCCCCATGGCACGCAATGTGAATACATTTAGTGGATCTAATGGATTCCATTAAAATAATACTCAACTATTATTGAAATTCTTTTTTTTTTTGCACATAGACAAACACAATATAAAAAATTACGATTAAAATATTTATTTACAATATGAGTTAAAGTATGTCTTGTACGTCTCAACTGTCAGAATACAATATATATTTATCTGTTGCTGATGAATTATATTTGTGCCATTTGGATAAAGCAGTGTATTTGTATAAAATAGGAAACTCTGCTATACTCCATTAGATGAGTGTCCCATCTTATCACATAGTGCTTGAAGACTTGTACTATATTTCCATGGTTTATCTCAGATTTAAAATCATTGCCTTAGTGTATCTAAGGCAGAAATATTAATAGTCATGTTTGCACCTTTTGTAATGACATCAGAGACGGATATATAAGTGGATTACACTTAGTATGAGACAGATCTGACTCCCTGGCAACAGTATTAGAGCCATTGGCTGGACTTATGCCAATAGCCTCTTGTGAGAGTGACCAGATGCTCAATAAGATTATATTATATTATATGAAAACATATTTGCTTAAGGGTTTTAATCCCATTCCTGCTGCTAATTAGCATATATATTACCTCAGACAAGATAGCTGACTGTCCTAAATGTATTGGAAATGCATTGTTATCCTAATCAAATACTTAAGAAAGCATATAGAAGAGCCTTAGAATCTAATAGACAAGATCACCTATACGCAAGAAAAGAAATACAGGATGATCAACAGATTAGATGTATCATGGCATATGGAGGGACTGGAAAGAAATCAGAGAGGTGATTAATAAGCACTGGCATATACTCAAAGATGACCCCACATTAAATCGTTATCTTTTGGATCAAGCTTGTAATTATGTATGGTAAGAACAAAAGTATTAAAGATGAGCTGGTAAAAAGTTTCTTTAAACCATCTGTTTCTACAAAAACAACTTAGCTTACATCTACGAAAGGGTTGTTTAGATGTGGAAGGTGGAAGGCCTGTAAATTAATTCATCCTACTAAAGAATTTATGGATCCAAATAAAACCAAAAAATATCCAATCAGGAACTTTGTTAATTGTGGCTCCACCCATGTTATCTATGTAATGACGTCACCGTGTCCAAGATGTACATAGGAAAAACTTCACGTCAGTTAAGAGGGCGAATGTTGGAGCACACCTAGACAGTCACTAAAGTAATGGACACCTCCATATCCAGACACATTAAACAATTTCACAGAAATAGATCTGAAGTAATGACGTTTTCTGTAATTGATCAAATTTCAGCAGGACCACGCGGAGGTAATATTGACAAAGCTCTGCTGAAGTTAGAAAGCAAATGGATTTTCCTAATAACTACGCAAAGCCCACAAGGGCTTGATGAAGGATTCCCATATTTGTCTTTTTTGTAAATAATCTGGATAAATGGATCAACAAACTACACTTGATATTAAACCAAGCTTATACCTACCATCAGTCTGGGTAAATTTCCTAAAGTAGGATCATTATTACTTAATGAGGTGTATGTATTTACACACTGCACACCCAGTAGTATTGCACATTTAACTTGTACTGGTAAAACTCTTCAATAGGTTTCTAGTCTTCTTTTTCTCTATTTTTTCTCATTTTTTCATGAAAAGATTCCTTGAAATGTTCTCTCTACAAAAGAATGTTTATGTTGTTAATTAGGGTTTTCAGATTCAGTGGACCCATAATACACATACAAATTTATATATGGAATATATACCATACTTACTAGCAGAAGGACACTTTTAAGTGACTATTTATAGCTGTAGTTTAGTTACTTTGATTTACACAACCATTATTTGGGTACACATAATCATACACTATCCAGTTATATAGATTTTATTTTGCAAAAATGTATTAGTCACTTTTCAACACCTTATATTATAATCACTGCAATTTTATTATTGATCATTAGTATAACATCATGTATTATATGTAATTACATTTACACTATACACATAAATACAGTATCAATTCTCACTTTTTATCAGATACATTGCAGTACATCACAATTTAGATTTTCCATCTGGTTAGCTATTTTTATTTTTGTTGTTTTATCACTCTAGTCATTTTATTTCATTTTATATACACTTCATATATATTTATCAATTCAACAGGTTTAGCTTTGCATAGAAGCTACAGGTAGTTAGTACACATCATTATTAAATGTGATTTTACATTATACACATCACACATAAGAAATCATAGGACATAATTTATAATTATTAAGAGATTAATGTGATGCATATTAGTAGGTTTGGGGTTATTTGTTTATACTTGTTCCAAGAAAACATAAAATCAAAGAAACAAACTGACAGCAACTATTCTAAGTTAAGCACTTTTAGATGTATTATAGGTCATCTTTAAATCCCTGATCTCTCATCTAGGCTTTTTGGGTGTTCCATACTGATATATTTGAGGAAACTGATTTCTTTTTGGATTTCCTCTCTGTCCTTAGAAGATTGAAAGAGATTAGCATCTATTCTCGTGGGCTGAATTTTATTTCACCTCCTCTTCTCTGCACCCATGAGCTCTCTCTTTCCTCCAGTCACTATCTCATCCCTCCTCTAAAGCTGAAAAGCCAAAATGCTCCTGTAGGACCTATTCCCATCTCCTTTTACTCTCTCTCCTCCTTCTGATGGCTTGTGGAGATATATCCCCTAACCAAGGCCCCTCACTCATTCCCACCTGCTGTCAGCCATGCAGAGTCCCCAGGGCAGCAAATACTCAAAACACCCATAATCTAATACCCATCACTTGTCACAAACCATCTACTTTGCCCTTCTCCTGTGCCCTCTGGAATGCAAGGTCTGTTTGCAATAAACTTACTTTCATTCATGACCTCTTCATTTCCAACTCCCTCAATTTACTGGCTATCACAGAAACCTGGCTCACTCCTTCTGACTTTGCCTTCCCTGCTGCACTCTCTTATGGTGGTCTACACTTCAGCCACACTCCTAGACCTGGGAACAAACAAGGTGGAGTTGTGGGCATACTGCTATCCTCTCGCTGCACTTTTCACTGCATACCCCCTGTTCCCTCCCTCCAATTCTCATCTTTTTTAGTCCACACTATCCGCATCTTCTCTCCCATCTCTCTGTGAGTAGCTGTGATCTATCGCCCGCCTGGATCACCCTCTCAATTTCTGGACAACTTTGCCGCCTGGCTCCCTCACTTTCTCTCCTCCATTATACCTTCACTCATTCTTGGTAATTTCAACATAGCCACTGACTTTCCCACCTTCCCAACAACTGCAAAATTACTTGCGCTTGCCTCCTCCCATGGCCTCTCACAATGGACAGATTCAGCAACTCACACTGGTGGACACTCCATTGACCTTATTTTTGCTAATCTCTGCACTATCTCCAACCTTAACATCTCCCCACTTACCCTATCTGACCACCACCTGCTAACTTGCAACCTCACCTCATCTTCCGCTCACCACCCTTCTTCAATCCCTGTCACCAGAACCCGCAGAAACCTGCAAGCACTAAACCCACAACAATTTTCAAATGTACTAAAACCCCCTCTCAGCCCCCTCACCACCCTTGCCTGCCCTGACGTCGCCACTTCACAATACAACACTACTCTAACCTCCACCCTTGACTCTCATGCCACCATAATTACAATCAAATGCCCTCACTCTCATCCACAACCATGGCACACTACACAAACACGCTATCTACAGAGATGCTCACGCACTGCAGAACGACTATGGAGGAAATCTCGCACTTCAGCAGACTTTCTCCACTACAAGTTTACCTTGCGATCCTACTTCTCTGCCCTCAATCTTGCCAAACAACACTACTTCTCATCACTAATATCAAACCTGTCCTCCAACCCTGAACATTTATTTGCTACATTTTGCCCATCCCCACCTCCTGCCCCTTCCTCTTTAACTGCTGATGACTTTGCCAGCCATTTTAAAAATAAAATAGAAACCATCTGAAATGAGCTCTCCTCCCAGCTTGGCCCTATCCCACTATCCTCTCCACAAACTGACAACACCCAGCTCTTACCCTTCCCCAATGCCTCCTCCACTATGGACTCCTTTGACCCTGTAACTGAGGATGAAGTATCTAGTTTACTATCAATCTCTCACCTTACAACATGTCCTCATAATCCTATTCCATCACAGCTAATCCCTCCCCTATCCACCACACTTATCATAGCTCTCTCACATCTATTCAACCTATCCCTAAACACTGACAAAATTCCATTCTCTTTAAAACATGCCACAATTACACCCTCTCTCAAGAAGCCCTCATCTGACCCAGCTTTTGCCTCCAACTATCGCCCTATCACACTACTTCCCCTGGCTTCTAAACTCCTTGAGCGGCTTGTTTACATTCGCCTCACTCAATTTAATTCCTCCAATTCCCTTCTTGACCCCTTCCAATTTGGTTTCCGGGCCCAACAATAACAGAAACAGCCTCTACAGAAACAGCCCTCACAAAAGTCACCAATGACTTGCTAACCGCCAAATCAAAGGGTCACTAATCTATTCTAATTCTCCTGGATCTCTCTGCTGCCTTCGATACAGTTGACCACCCTCTTCTAATACAAAATCTCTGTTCTTTTGGCATCCAGGACACAGCTCTTTCATAGTTCCCATCCTAACTTAAAGATCATACATTTAGCGGCTCCTTCTCTGGCACCTCTTCATCACCTCTCCCTCTGTCTGTTGGCGTTCCCCAAGGTTCGGTCCTAGGCCCCCTCTTCTTCTCCATCTACACCTCCTCCCTTGGCACTCTTATAAAATCCTTTGGATTTTAGTATCATCTCTATGCAGATGATACTCAAATCTACCTCTCTGCACATGATCTATCCCCCTCTCTTTTAGCTCAAGTTTCCAACTGCCTCTCTGGCATATCCGCCTGGATGTTCACCCGTCAACTCAAACTCAACATGTCGAAGAGTGAACTCCTAATCTTTTCACCCTCTACTACAGCTTCCACTCCTCCAATATCTCTCACTGTTGACAACACCATCATCACTCCTACCTGCCAGGCACGTTGTCTTGAGGTTCTACTGGATCCCGCCCTCTCTTTTATTCCTCAAATCCAATCAATAACAAAATCTTGTCAGTTTCCCCTAAAAAATATCTCCAAAATTCGTCATTATCTTACAGAAGATACAGCTAGAATTCTAATACACTCTCTCATCATATCTCGACTCAACTACTGCAATTCCTTCCTTGCTGGCCTACCCATCTCTCGTCTGTCTCCCCTCCAATCCATAATGAACGCCTCCGCTAGACTCATCTTCAATACCAAACGATCAGTGTCAGAAGCTTCTCTCTGTCAATCACTCCACTGGCTTCCCATAGCTTCCCGAATCAAATTTAAAATCATGACCCTAACATATAAAGCCCTCAACAACAGTGCACCCCCTTATATCTCTGCTCTTGTTTCAAAATACTCTCCCAAACGCCCCCTTCGTCCTGCTAATGACCTTCTTCTTTCCTCCTCTCTCATCACTTCCTCTCACTCCGTCTTCAAGACTTTTCTCGTGCTTCCCCTACTATTTGGAACTCCTTGCCAAGCTCCATTAGACTATCTTCCTGCCTCAAAATCTTAAAAAAAAATACTAAAAACACACCTGAACATTCCACAGCTTAATAACACCTACACCCACAATCTACAGTACGACACACAGACATCTCCACTTGACTGAACAAATTGCTTACACACTGCCATCTTGCATTTGTCACCCTCTTGTATCACACCTAAACCCTTAGATTGTAAGTTTGTAAGTTTTCAATCTTGTGTCAGTGCCTTGGAAACAAGCACTATGTACATTTGATTTTATGCTCAAAAACAGGGCCCTCCATTCTTTACAAGGTGTTAAGTTTGTTTTTTGCCATGTACTCAACCCCTGTACAGAGCTATGTAATATGTTAACGCAATATAAATAAAGATAATAAATAATAATAATAATAGCTAGGACTCATATTTGATTTGAACCATAGACAACAGTTTGGTATTCATATTCTAAATAATTGTAATCGCTATTTTTTATATTTGTGTTTGTCTATGTGTAAAAAAAAAAAAGAAAGAAGAATTTTACTAAATGTTAAGTATTAATGTAATTAAATCCATTTGATCCACTATTTTTTTTTCACATTGTATGCCATGAGGAGTTTCAACTAGTTTGTACTTCCAGTATTCTCTATTATTTTTATTTGCACTATTAATTAATAATAAAGTCAAGGTGATTTACATCTATCCCAGTTATTTACACCTCAGAGTTACAGTTTTCTTCTAAAAATTGTGATCAGATTTTTTTCTGTTTTATCAAGATTGGATATGTGTGGGGTTACCCGCATATTGAAATAATTAGGGCTGAATGTTCCTGTGCCCTAAACCAGGTCTTTAGTGCCTGCTTATTTTGATAAGATTCCTGCAGTTAAAGGACCACTGTACTGCATTTACAAGTAAAGCTCATATGTTTCTTTGCTGAGCATAGGCAATAAAAACAGTATGCAGTTGAAAAGCTAAGAGCAAAATGTTAACTCTTATTTATTTAAAACTGTCTGTTTCCTCTCAAGCAGAGCTTCATATTTCCTCCTACCTGTGTCTATCATGATGTGGAAAGGTTTTACTGCGTGCTGTACTAAAAATATTCTGACCAGTGTAGGTTCTGCTTCAGACTGAGTATACTCTGTAAAGAGTGGCAGCCTATGATGTTTTATACACAATACTAGGCGTGGCCTATGGGGCAGCTGCATGCATGTTACAATAGAGTTGTTATCTCTGTGTAGGCAGTGGTGGCAAAACTAATTTAATAGCCTATGACCAGCAAGCAAATATATGAGGTTTACTTGTTAATACGCTACCAATGTTATTTAAAGTGTTCTGATTTGTAATCCCTGTAATTATGTTCTCTGTATTATCCTGTATATATGAAATTCTTTGCTGTTTCGATGACACCAACAATCCTGATTCCTGTTTCCTCTGCAGGGATTTATTGTGGCCTTACTGTACTGCTTCCTGAACGGAGAGGTGAGAGCTGAGCAGACATTGTCCTCACATGATGATCTTTCATCTATTACAGACAATATAGTATAAATCATACTGCATTCAATCAGTCTGAAATGTATACTTATCTGAAGGGATGATCTATCATATGATGATTGATCTTGGTGCTGCATATTATGGTGACTTATTTATGAGCTATGGAATTTGTCAGGAGAGACAGGGAAGAGGAGCCATCTCCTATGTATCCTTATTCTTGGACTATGTACACATATATTAATTTTTTTTCATGTATTGTCATTTAAATATCAATGCTCAAACAGTATGTTTTCATGTGTTTAATTGTTAACGATAAAATCAGAATTTAAAAAAAATCTACCAAATCTTCAAAACGTACATTTCAATAAGTTTTTCAGACCTTTACTGACTTGCTGTTCTCCACACTAGTTAAATATGTTTTGCACAATGATCTTCCCAGGAGGCTGTCCTGATATTTAACCCGACACCTTCATGTAGTGGCCACTGTAGCCAAACCTAGAAAGGTCAGAAGGACTTTAGGACAGTTTTCTGAATTCATAACAGGAAAGAAGCAGTTCTGCTAGCTCTATAACATTCAAATGTAACTTTTAAAAGCTGCATTGAATTTATTTTCTCAAATATTGAATTTAAATATATATATATATATATATATATATATATATATATATATATATATATATCACATATATAGTTGTGAGCATACGAGCAAAATTTATGTCATAACGCAAAGAAAATACGAGACACGTTACGACCCATTACGACCTCGCAAAAATCGGCCGCAACACGCGCACATCAAAACATAAAAAATACAACAAATACACACAACAAATACATAAAAAGCTTACTTACAGGAAGAGGGAGCATCCAGGACCTCAAAAACTAAAGTTACACCTCAATTTAAGTCAAATTAAAAGAGTTTAGACACTAAAAAATTCTCTATGCTAGAGAAAAAATGGCCGCCGAAAAAAACGAAAACGAGGCTACAGCAGTCTAAAGACGCGAAACACCACGAAACACCTACGTATTTGCCGAAAAAAACACCTACGAGATTAAAAAACAAGGACGCAACCCGCTCAACCCCAAAAACATTATAAACACAATAAATACAAAAAACAAACACATAAAAAGGTTACTCACAGCAAGGGGGGGCACCGAGGACCTCTGCAAGTGAAGTTACACCTCCATTTAAGCACAAATTTTGGAGTTTAGAGACCCGAAAATCACCTAAGCGAGAGAAAAAATGGCTGCCGAACAAAACGAAAACGAGGCTAAAGGTCCCTAAACACGCAAAACACTACCATAAATACGCGAAACACCACCAAACAGCTACGGATATTCCGAAAAAGCCCACCAAACAGCTACGCATATTACGAAAAAGTCGCACGACATAGAAAAGGAACGACGCTACATCAGCCACATTAAATACACCAAACACCATTAGCTCACTTACAATTGAATTGCTGTAATTTTTTGACGGGCAATATTCTAGTATATATATATATATATATATATATATATATATATATATATATATATATAATTAAACATATATATATATATATATATATATATATATATATATATATATATATATAATTAAACATATATATATATATATATATATATATATATATATATATAATCATATTTTACTAAATAATTAAACCTACTCTATGACATATAAATATCTATCTATCTATCTATCTATCTATCTATCTATCATTCACCAAAAAAAGTGAAAAACTGTTTTACATCTTTAAAACTAATGCATAGTTCTTCATCTTATATAACTAAGTTATTTCTCCAGCTAATTTCATGCACTGCTGCCTGCAGGTTGTTTGTCTCTGAATGGTCCAAAAATCATAAGCTCCCTGCAAATACCCATAACCTCAAATTGCTACAACACTGCATGTTGTATGTTTCTATATACATACTAACTTGAAGGAGAAAGCTGGAATATATTTTAGCAGCAAAGGGAGAATATATGTATTTTTAATTTGCATTTTGTATCCATGTTACAGGTTCAGGCTGAAATCCACAGGCACTGGGGCAAGTGGCAGAGGTCACTGGAGAGCAACATGTTTAATCTGGTGACGCAGGACTTCACAGAATGAAACCATCAAACCATATGATGTTATGCTGCAGAGCGAGACGGAGTATAACATTGTATCTGTAATCATGTAGAACATTAATTGTACATATAAGTCATTTATTTATGCTCTGTTCAAAAATAAATAAATTAGATAAAATATGCAAAAACTGAGTGTGATTGTAATAACTGGTGTAAATTAAATATATTTAAGTGAGAAATGATATGAACAATAACATAATTTTATGTCTCAAATACATTTATTGATGTAAATAATGATAGAATAGAATTTAGCATCAAAATTATATATCTAACTAGCGAATTGCCTGTCAAAAAATGACGGCAATGGAATTGTAAGGTAGCTAATGGTGTTTTGTGTGTACTACTGAAATATATAATACAAATTAATAAATGAATATACTTTACCTATTTTGAAGCATTGTGTTAAAGAGCTGTCAATCTGTGTAGATGTTGCTGCAGCATTAGTGCTGTGTAAGCGTGATGAACGTGTGCAGTGTAATAGTGTGCGTGCGCGAGACGAAACCGTTAGCGTAGTTACTTCCGCATTAGCGTAAAATGGCGGGTAATGTGTGGTATGCGTCTTAGCGGATTATCCGTAGGTCGTTTGTGGTGTTTTGCGAGTTTCTTGTGGTGTTTTGCGTGGTTAGAGTGCTGTAGCCTCGTTTTCGTTTTGTTCGTCCGCCATTTTTTCTCTCGCTTAGAGAATTTTTTAGTGTCTAAACTCTTTTATTTTTAGTTAAGTGAAGGTGTAAGTTGTTTTTTTGAGGTCCTGGATGCTTCCTCTTGCTGTATGTAAGCTTTTTATGTACATGCTGTGTGTATTTATTGTGTTTTGATTTTGTTATGAATGTTCGCGAGTTGCGGCCGATTTTTGCGAGGTCGTAATGAGTGTTTATGTGTCTCGTATGTTATTTGCGCTGCGCGGTAAAGTTTGCGAGGGTCGCAGTTGGTGTGTCGTGTTCTTTGCGTTATAAGGTAAAGTTTGCGAGGGTCGCAGTTGCTGGCAAGGAGCGCCTTCAGCGCTCCATGCCAGCAACTGAGGCCCTCGCTTTGCGAGGGCCACGGCTAGCTACGCGAGCCCGCAAGTGATAGCAACAACTCGTATGCTGACACCTATATATGTGATTTATTTCTCTGGTATTTCTATGGAAACCTTTCAGGCATCCAATTCTCCCATGTAAAAAGAGACACAAATAGTAACAGCAACACTTCCTTTATAAAAATATATAAATGAAGTAATAGGAATATTGTTCTATTCGTAAGCATCTAAAACACCTCCTCTTCAGTAAGGATCACCATCTGTGGCCACTGTGTCCATATTGCAGTGAAAGTAATGTCATGCGTTAACAGTATAGGGATATATATTTTTTGTGGTGGTCTGAGATCTCTGCGGTCATTGCGAGCCTCTTGGATGTTGTATTTTTTGTTATCAGAGGTGCTTTTGCTGTCATTGTAAGGTCGGCGCTGATGTGCTTTTTGCGCTTATTACAAGGCTGTCCCCTGGTGTACTTTGTGTGCTATGAGCAGCGTTGGCGCTTGTTGTGAGGCGCGCAGTGAATGTATTTTGCGTTTATTTTGCGATATATATATTCATTTTTTTGTCTATATGTTTTTTGTGATGCTAATGAAATAAGTATTAAAATAATAAATGAATATACTTTACCTATTTTGAAATAATATATGCAGGAAGCATTGTGTTGAAGAGCTGACAATCTGTGTTCATTCATGCAATGTGTGTTTTCACTGTTGTGGAGCTGCTGTGTAAGTGTCAGCAATGTGTAGTGTAAATAGTGTCCGTGCGCGAGGAAAATCCCTTAGGGTAGCTGTGTACTTCTGCATTGTGTAAGTTAGTGTTGTAAAATGGCGCCTAATGTGTGTGGAGTGCGGCTGATTTTGCGTCCTTGTTGTTGTACCTCGTACGGCTTTATCGGAAAATCTGTATGTGTTTTGTGATGTTTTGCGTGTTTAGGATCCTGTAGCCTCATTTTCTTCGGCGTCCATTTTTTCTCTCGCTTAGGGGATTTTCGGGTGTCTAAACTAAATTTCTACTTAAATTGAGGTGTAACTTCGCTTTCAGAGGTCCTTGCTGTGGGTAAGCTTTTTATGGGTTTGTTATGTGTATTTATTGTGTCTTTAATGTTTTCATGTGCGCAGGTTTCGAGCGCTAAAGTCGTATTTTTGCGAGGTCATAATGTTTTTTTTTTCTAAGTCCCGCAGCTTGTATTTATGAATGCTAAGTCCGTAAATTTTGTGGTCGAGGTGCGAGCCTCCTCCTCCGCAAATGTGACCCCTCGCTTTGCGGAGGTCCGCATTTGTGGGCCTAAAGTCCGCAGTTGCTGGCAAGGAGCGCCTTTGGCCTTATTAATGGGTATTTTCCCCTTTTGCTGATATCATGACTATAGTTTAACATGTGCTAACACCTGTATAGCTGATGGATGTGATATCAATGTTGATGAACAATACCATATGGAGAGGGTGATAGTAGACCTTGATCACTGATGCTGCTCACAGCTAAGCATTTATTGTGAGATGACACATCATTATTAATGGTCATGGCCAGTGAGTTATCCTGAGAACAAGCTTTGTAATGCTTGCAGATGGAAATCAGGTGAGTTGGTATATTGTTACAGTTACAGTATTTAGCACTGTACATGCACATTTTTTTTTTATCCTCCTCCGTCTTTCTTTTTTTTTACTACTTTTTTTTCAGATTTTTGTTTTGGGAACACACTGTATGTGTGAAACTGGATTGGATTACACAGTCCAGAGGTTTAAGCATCTGTCGCCACTGGGTCGCTACCAGATGATTGGCGAAAAGCAGAGGTGATACCTATATTTAAGAAGGGAGCAAGAGCAAATCTGGGGAATTATAGACCATTGAGCCCCGTTTCTGTATTGGGAAAGCTTTTAAAAGGGTTAATAAGGGATAATATACAAGATTATGTTTATTTGAACAGGATTATCAGTAGGAGTCAACATGGATGTATGAGGGATAGGTCATGTCAAACAAATCAAATTCGTTTCTATGAGGAGGTTAATGGAACCTGGATCAAGGCAACTTAAGGGGTACAGGAATTGCAGTAAATATCTGCTCATGGTTCGAGAGCTGGCTAAAAGACAGGAAGCAAAGGGTTGTGGTAAATGGAACATACTCCGATTGGACTAATGTGGTAAGTGGGATTCCTCAGGGTTCAGTATTAGGTCCTCTCCTTTTAACATATTTATTAATGACATAGAAGTAGGACTCTGAAGTATTGTCTCATTTTTGCTGATGACACTAAGTTGTGCAAGGTAATTAAAACAGATAATGAGGTTCTTTCCCTCCAAAGGGATTTACATAAATTAGAGCAATGGGCATCCAAATGGCAGATGAAATTTAATACAAATACATGTTATGCAGCTGGGAGGAAAAAAATAGCCATGCAATTTATAATCTTAATGGAACAAATATAGGGGTATCAGATATTGAAAGGGATTTGGGAGTACTAGTGGACAACCACCTAGGTAACAGCGCTCAAAGCCAAGAAGCAGCTGCAAAGGCAAGTAAAATATTAGCATGTATTAGGAAGGGTATAGAAGCAAGGGAAGCAAATATAATTCTGCCACTATACAAAGCCCTAGTAATTAGACTTTCAGTTCATCAAGTTCAACCTTTTAAGATCTGAACCTTCTGATCTGCAATATGAGGATTAGTTATGAATTAATTAGTTGTTAATTGTTAATAATTAATCAACTATTTATTTATTTTCATTTTTTTAATTAGTAATTATTCCAGAGAAAGGCAAACAGAAAAAACCCCAAGTGAAACATATTGTCTCAAAAGAAAGAAAAAAAATTCCTTCCTAACCCCAGATACTGGAGTTCGGATTTCTTCCTGGATCAATATACTCTCTCTAATTATCCAGGATAACCCTGAATTCCCTTCTTAATTAGAAATAAATCCAGCCCCCTTTTAAAGTTATCTATCGAATCCGCTGTCACCACCTCCGCTGGTAGAGAATTCCACAGATTACCAACCTTACTGGGAAGAACCCTTTTCTTTCTTTAAGTTGGAATCTTTTTACTTCTAACTTCAAGGGGTGTCCTCTTGTCAGTTGAAAACCTCTTGGTACAAAAAGCTCCTTTGACAATTCTATATACTGACCCTGGATGTATTTATATAATGTAATCATATCTCCTCTTAGACTCCTTTTTTCTAAATAAGTTTAATTTGGTTAGTCTTTCTTCATAACTTAGCCCCTCCATTCCTCTGATTAGTTTTGTTACCCTCGTCTGTACCTTTTCCAGCTCTAAAATGTCCTTTTTATGAAGTGGTGCCCATAATTGTGCTCCATATTCCAAATGAGGGTGTACTAGAGATCTGTATAGTGGCAGAATTATATTTGCTTCCTTTGCTTCTATACCCTTCCTAATGCATGCTAATATTTTATTTACCTTTGCAGCTGCTGCTTGGCTTTGAGCACTGTTACCTAGGTGGTTGTCCACAAGTACGCCCAAATCCCTTTCAATATCTGATATTTGCTCCATTAAGATTATAAATTGCATGGCTATTTTCCCTTCTCAGATGCATAACTTTACATTTATTCATATTAAATCTCATCTGCCATTTAGATGCCCATTCCTTTATTATATGTAAATCCATTTGAAGGGAAAGCACATCATTATCTGATTTAATTACCTTGCACAACTTCATGTCATCAGCGAAAATGGAGACTGTAGCGGAGAGGCAATATTCCCCATGGTATCTCCGCCTATCATCCCAGTGAGGCTCAGGAACAAGTAAATGGTAAATCCACAGGCAAGGTTTCCAACAGGTAAAATAATAGCAATATCCCAACCGCAATCCCAATAACTGGACGACACACAGTTTCAGGAGCAGAACTGACTTTATTTTGTTGTGCAGAAATATTTATACACATCTCTTCCCACAGGCAATACACATGCCCATATTTGTCCACACAATACACATAAAGAGAACAATAGGTGTGGTCACACCTCCCCGAGGCTACCTGGCAACTTTGATACAATCAGACATTGATTCAATTACACTTCTTTGTTCTTATCTGAGAATGAAAACACATCTGTAACCGGATTCTCTGTAATAGGATTATCTATTAGCCTAGTAGCTGTGATATTCTGA
This sequence comes from Discoglossus pictus, assembly GCA_027410445.1. Taxonomy (NCBI): domain Eukaryota; kingdom Metazoa; phylum Chordata; class Amphibia; order Anura; family Alytidae; genus Discoglossus; species Discoglossus pictus. The sequence continues at coordinate 56,386,284 of CM050174.1, forward strand.
GCCAATATATTCTGTAGAACATAAAACAACATATCTACAGTAAAGCAATGTGATCATATTTTAACCAAGAATTAAATAACCATAAAACAGGGTAAAACAGTGATGGGTTCCGTTACACACCTCCCCCGTGACCATAAGCCGGCATACACGATCTGATCCCAACGGATCGGCCTAGGGAAGTCCGGTCAAAACGATTAGTTGGTCACTTCTACAGTTTGTCAACCCATCAGCATTACTGCAATTCACATTTCCTCACATTTCAAGAACAAAACAAACGCACACTTCATACAGCATTTAAATAATGAAGCAGAGAAGCATCAGCCTTCCAAATGAACAGAAGTCCTTTAGCAAAACCATCCCAAGTTGCAGAGTACATTCCTCCCCCAGCTCGTGGTCGGGCCCCTATTGCACAGGGCCCACTGTTCTTCCCCTGTACACCCACCCAAAAAAATCCAGGATCCCATCCCAACAATCCAGGATCCCAGTGTCCAAAAGTTGGGCCACAATCTCTGTCCCATAGAAACTCCTTTCCATATAAAACGTTCCCACTCATCCACTCTATCGTCGGCTAATGCTTGGTACTTTTGGAGGTTGGGGTACTGTTTAGTTTCCCTCCCAAGCTCTTCGGGGTTGTCCCACGCTATGGGTCTCTCTGTGGCATTAGTGCTAAGTGTCTGCTTGTGGCTTACCTGGGTCTCCCGACCTGTTGTAGGATCGTCCTCAGTACGGGTCTGTGAGCGGGTGACCACAGGGTAAGCTTCTCCTGTGGTGGGGGTCTGGGGCTCAAAAGCAGACGTGAGCCTCCCCAGATCGTTCCCCAATAAAACCTCCGCTGGTAACTGCGGCATCAACCCCACCTCCACATGCCCTGCCCCCGCTCCCCAATGCAAATGTACCCTTGCAGTGGGTAGCCGGTATACTGCTCCCCCGGCTACCCTGACGGCCACAGTCTTGTTAAGTTTAGCCTGGTCTGTAACCAGGTGACTTTTTACCAAGGTGATGGTAGCCACTGAGTCTCGCAGCCCTTGGACCACTTTACACTCCAGGTATACGGTCTGCCTGTGATGCTGCCGATTATCAGCATTGGCCTGGACTGGATTTGCCTCGTGCAGCACCTCCCATTGTCCCACGGTTGGAATTGGAACAGCTGAACCATATGGCGTGGCTACTATGTCCTGGTAGTGGTGGGCTGCGGCTGCTCTCGGTGGTGGTGGTGGTGGGCCTGGACGTATCCAGGTGGACCGGTCTCGCAGCTGGGGACATTCCCTTTTATAGTGTCCCCATTTCTGGCAGTGGGGACAGGGGCCAGAAGCGGGCTGGCGGAAACGTGGCTGTGCAGCGGGCGGTGGTGGTGGTGGCAGTGTTCTCGGTGGGGCTGGGGTGTAGCTGGTTCCCCCAAAGGTTTTAAAAGGAGTCTTTGTTGTTACAGGTTTTTGCTGCCTGCGTGCATCTAGGTACTCATCTGCCTTCCTGGCAGCTTCGGTGAGGGAGGTAGGGTTTCGGTTTCTTACCCACTCTTGTACCTCGCCAGTTACTCCCTCATAAAACTGCTCCAACAGCATCATCTGTATCACATCCTCCATGGACCGTGCCTTGCTCGCTTGTACCCACCCAAGTGCTGCCCTTTGTAGCCTGCATGCCCACTCTGCGTGTGAGTCTTTTTCCACCTTCTTTAAGTCCCTGAATCTCCGCCGGTATGCTTCTGGTGTTATAGCATACCTGGCCAGAATAATTTCCTTTACTTTGTTATAGTTCCTTATTTCCTCATTAGGTACAGTACGATATGCCTCGGCTGCCCTCCCAGTTAGCCTTCCTGCCAAAATCGGTACCCAGTCCTCTGTGCTGATTCTATGCAGGGCAGACAGTCTTTCAAAATCCTGCAGGAAAGCGTCTATATCTTCCTCTGCCTCCACATACATTTTAAAAGCCTGGTATGGTATCTTAGGCTTACCTTCTTGTGGCATATTTATTGCATAGCTGCGTTCTGGGGCTGTTTGTTTCCTCAACATAAATTCCTGGACTTCTGTCATGGTCCTTGAAATAATTTCTGTTGGAGGTTGTTCCCCATAAAAAGACAGCCGAAATTGTACCTGCCTCCGGAACTCCACTTGTTCAGAATTTTCTCCCGAATCCCCCTGTTCGGGAACCGAATCTCCGTCCATTCGGTACTCCTCCATCAGCTCAGTAATGAGTACCACTTTCTTCTTATTGCTGGCTTGTATACCCCTTGCCTCCAGGAGGTCTTTTAGCGTGGAGCGTTTTAGTGTGGCAAAATCAATCTCCATCCGTACTCCATTTATGCTTGTTCCTCTGTGAGTCTGGATCCCAGCGCTGCCAACCAATGTAGCGGAGAGGCAATATTCCCCATGGTATCTCCGCCTATCATCCCAGTGAGGCTCAGGAACAAGTAAATGGTAAATCCACAGGCAAGGTTTCCAACAGGTAAAATAATAGCAATATCCCAACCGCAATCCCAATAACTGAACGACACACAGTTTCAGGAGCAGAACTGACTTTATTTTGTTGTGCAGAAATATTTATACACATCTCTTCCCACAGGCAATACACATGCCCATATTTGTCCACACAATACACATAAAGAGAACAATAGGTGTGGTCACACCTCCCCGAGGCTACCTGGCAACTTTAATACAATCAGACATTGATTCAATTACACTTCTTTGTTCTTATCTGAGAATGAAAACACTTTATACAATAGACTTCCTTTATCTGTAACCGGATTCTCTGTAATAGGATTATCTATTAGCCTAGTAGCTGTGATATTCTGAGCCAATATATTCTGTAGAACATAAAACAACATATCTACAGCAAAGCAATGTGATCATATTTTAACCAATAATTAAATAACCATAAAACAGGGTAAAACAGTGATGGGTTCCGTTACAGAGACACTACTTTCCAGTCCCACATCTAAGTCATTAATAAAAATCTTAAAATGGAGAGGACCTAATACTTAACCCAGAGGAACCCCACTTACCAATCGGAGTATGTTCCATTTACAACCCTTTGCTTCCTGTCTTTTAGACAGCTCTCAATCCATGAGCAGGTATTTACTGCAATTCCTGTATCCCTTAGTTTGCACAACAGTCTCCCATGTGGCACTGTATCAAAAGCCTTTGCAAAATCCAAATAGATTACTTCCACTGAGTTTCCTTGATCACAGTTCCTACTAACCTCCTCATAGAAACTAATTTGATTTGTTTGACATGACCTATCCCTTATAAATCCATGTTGACCCCTACTTATAATCCTGTTCAAATAGACATATTCTTGTATATTATCCATTATTAACCCTTCTAAAAGCTTTCCCACTACAGAAGTGAGGCTCACTGGTCTATAATTCCCCGGATTTGCTCTGGCTCCCTTTTTAAATATAGGTATCACATCTGCTTTTCTCCAGTCATCTGGTAGAGACCATGTGCTGAGGTAATCTTGAAAAATTAAATATAATGGTTTGGCTATTACAGAAGCCAGTTCCCTGAGTACCCTTGGATGTATTCCATCAGGACCAAGGGCTTTATTACCATTTATTTTTTCCAACCTCTTTTGGATTTCTTCCTGTGTTAACCAGTTATTTGGTGATGGTAGTGTAGCCCCATTATGTTGCAGTGGTACCTCCCTTGTTTATACTGAAGAAAATAACCTAGCCAGTCTAATAGCCCCTTTGCAAGCCTTGTTGATTTCCTTGTACTCCCTTAAAGCAGTCTCTGTCCCCTCTTGTTTGTATAATTTAAATGTTTTTTACTCCGTATCTTGATCTTTAAATTATTGTTAAGCCACATTGGATGTGATTTACTCATTTTACTTTTATTCCCACTTGGTATATGGTGTGTAATGTATGTATATTTACTAAGGATTTAAATGTTGTCCATTTATGTTGGTGTTTTTACTTGCCAGTTTTTGTCCCAGTCTATACTTTTTATTGCTGCCCTTAGACCGTTAAAATCTGCCCTTTTAATATTAGGAGTCTTCGTTCGACCCTTACAGTTCTGTTTTTTTTTAAATTTAATCTCAAATGAGACTGTGTTGTTATCACTGTTTCCCAAAGGTTGCCCTATTCCAACATTTGATACTATATCAATATTATTTGTAATGACAAAATCTAAGATGGCCTCATTTCTAGTAGGCTCTTGTATAACCTGGGCCAGATAATGATCCCCGAGTGTACTCAAGAACCTGCTCGCTTTGCCCGTACTGCTAGTCTCATTTATCCAGTTTATTTCAGGGTAGTTAAAGTCTCCCATTATTAGAACTTGCCCATGCTTAGCTGCATTTCCAATCTGTAACAATAATAGTATTTCCTCACTATCAGCTATATTTGGGGGTTTATAGCATACTCCTACTAATAATCTTTAGGAATTTGCTATTTAACTCTACCCACAAACATTCAAAATTACAGCTAGTTCCACCATAAATATCTTCTCTGACTATAGGCTTAAATTCAGGCTTAACATACAGACAAATCCCTCCTCCTCTTTTAGCATTCCCCCCTATCTTTCCTAAATAGATTATAACCATCCAGATTAACAGTCCAGTCATGAGATTCCTCCCACCACATTTTAGTAATGCCTATTAAATCCCATTTTTCATTAATTGCTAATAATTCTAACTCTCCCATTTTTCCTGGCAAGCTTTTGGCATTGGCAAGCATACACCTTATGTTATGAGTTTGTAGTTTGGTGGTGCCTGCCACTATACTTTAGTTACTTAGTAATGTGGTGTATCACCAAATTAATATTACACAAGGTTCGTCTACATTAAAAGGTATTTATTAAAAGGCAGATAACACAATACTATAAATGTATTACAAACACAACAGCCCAGACCCACGGAGCAACACCCCCTTTTAAATCTATCTACCTATATATATAGTAATTCCCTTCCCCAAACGCTTGATCTTACCCACGGTCAGACCATTTCCATCATCACCACCATCAACCATCACCAACACCACCCAGCAAGCAAACAGGAAACAGCACCAGTTTCCTGCCTGGATATATCCTTAGTTGAGATGATGTAATTTACATCACATCCTGTCCATGACTTCCTTTAGCAATTGTGGGAGGGAAGTAAAGATTCTCAGCCCTCCTACAAAGGCCTGTTTAAATTACCATTCAAGGAAGACAAGTTACCACATTCCCTCACTTTTTCTTCTTCTATGTTGCTCAGTTTTCTAGTTATCCCTCTAGTACAGGAGAACCTAGTGGGAGCAAAAACCTGATATACAGGAGAAATTCAACCCACCGTCCCTCCGGAATAGTTCCCTCAGCGACATAAGTTCTCCTGTACTTTCCTATGGCTGTCAATCCACATATTACACAAAAACAGAATTTATAGAATTTAGGTGAGAGTGTGTGATAAATGTTTATGTATGTGCAATGTAAAAAGAATGTATGAGAGAGAGAAAGAAGAGGAAAAAGACACATTATTATATATCCTCCTTTCATTGCCACACAAAAGTATATTATTATAATTGTCGTTAATACTTGAATGAACATGAGTACCAGCGACAGTGTTCGTAGGACTGGATGTGTCTCTGACTCATGAAGTTCCAAGGTAAAAAGCTTCATTGTCAAATTTGTCCAATCTGCATTTGCAGTAAAATTGATCATTTCAGTGGTAAGGGTTCTTGATGGAAATACCATGATACAAGACCCTTCTTCCACCAAACATATTTCATCAACTGTCCTATATTCAGAGTGGCTGATAAAGCATGCAATGTCCCCTATGCGGATCACCTCTTGCACCAGGTTTTCTTTTATCAACGGCTCCCAGCCATCCTCCTCAGCTCCTTTCTCCCAAACACAACTGCACATGTTGAGATTTCCTGCAACAGCTTTCATCCATCTCCAATCCTGTAATAGTGGCCAGTCTTTTTGATGGGAAGTGTTGCCTGTAGATTCCATCACTTAACGTGCCAATGCTATGTATAAAGTTCAGTTGCTCTGCCTGCCCCTCCCAACGGGGAATTGCCAGGATTAGTCCTATTGTCCCAGATTGTAGTCCATGTGGCATCCATTGATCTGGGCCTTCAATATAGCTGTATTTAAGATTGTCCTCAGTGATGTCCACTCCTTTTCTTTTCAATGACGTGATAATCCTTGTTGCATTGATTTGTCTTGCCCACTTGTTTTCCTGGATGTCTTTAATAGTTTCCTTTAAATCTGCCAACAGCTTTCCTCCAATCATAGAACAGAAAATGGCAGTTCCCACTATTTCATTCTTAATGCTGTTAGCAATGGAAGCAATATTTTCCTCAACTAGATGCAGGTTGTTGGCAAAGGTGTGTATTTCATCAACATTGTCTGTCAGTCTACTCACTATAAGGGAGTCAGCTACTCCACCTGTTTTCATAGCATGTCCCATGCCATCAGTAAGGGAGTTTATCCTGCTGTTCAGTCCAATGATGTCTGCTGAATTCCAAACTCCCAATCCAGTTCCGACTCCTCCTAAAAGGGCTGCAAGTGTGTCCCGTTTTTCTCGACTCCCTGCTCCGGTCCACTCAATGATGGTCTCTTGTATACTTTGCTTAAACCACTGCCGCTGTGATTCCGGGCACTTTGGAGGAATAGAAAAATCATTAAAATTTAGAATTATTGGGTAGTAAGTCCACCCAACCCCTTGCACAACTGTTTCATGTGTTGGTACCACCACCAATCCGCCTATTGGCCATGGTACCTTCTTCTGATCTTTACAACGTTGCAGCTCCTTTACAGAGACAAATACTTTATCTATTGTTAGAACACACCCCTTTCCAGTATCAAAATTGCAGAATTCCTCTAGGTCAGGCTGGCCAGCTATAACTGCAGCGTCCCATTCTCCACCTTCTTCTAATGTTAAGTTACTCACTACTACTGTAATATTTGTAAACCTCCCTTGTATTGGAGCTCTAAGAGCTAATCCCCTGGTACTATTATGTGGCAAAATAATGTTTACTTGTAACCCTCCACCCTCTTTTACTTCCAATTCCCTGGGCCAAATAAATCTATCTGCTTGAACATAATGTAACTCCAATCTTTTCAAACTCTCTCCCTTATTTGCGGTATCTTCTGCCCTTATTGCCTGTCTCCCCATTCCTACTGTGATACAGCTTATACTTATCCATCCTGGAACAAGGATCCACCACAATCTTCCGTTGACACGCATCTTCATTCTTATACAGCTGTGCTCTGTGGGAACACTAGATTCCATCATTAGAAACATATACATAACAAAAACAACAGGGGCCATTCTTTTTGCAAGTTTGTTCACGGCCCTGTAATCAATGGTAAGTCTCCATGATGAGGCTGCTTTTTCATCTCTATTCCCTTTTAACACAGCTTTTCTCACAGACCAACATGGTGAGTTACATGCATACCCATTTCCAGATTTAATTATTCCACTTCTCTCCAGTATTTCTATCATCTTGGTGATTGATGCCACTGATTCTCTTGGGACTGGATATTGCTTTTGCCATTGTGGGTCTCCTCCTTCCAAAAAGACCATTCCTTTCATTCTTCCACAGTCTAATTTATCTGTAGCCCAAACAGGTATGTCTTGGATTAGCTTCTGCAGCCATTCTGGTTGTCCGTCTAGTTTCAGTTTGTTTTTTTCCAGATTTTTTATCGGAGAGACAATATATGCCATTGGGAGCACAACCCCTTTCGTCAACTCTGTACTTACCTGATTCACCTTTTCTGTCTTCCACAAACAAAAATTGGCAAGATCTACAATGAAATTTCCTTTTTTTAAAACTTCTATTCCCAATATTTCCTCTGGCCAACCCACTATTGCTTCTACTTGTATTGTTTTTTCTCCAACTGCTACATCAATTGGACCTGCTCTAACCTCCTGTGGATTCCCAGTAACTCCCATACTACTTACTGAAGAATCCCCATTTTTGACCCTGTTGGTCATTGTAACTGCTGCTCCTGTATCTACCAACATATTTTTCCCTACCCCTGCGATGACTGTATAACTGGTAGGCCGACCTGCCTCATCCATGGTTAAATTAGCTGAGTGAATGAGATGCTGAGGCGCAGGGGTTGGGATTTGTCATTGTGACTCACTTCTACTCCGTCCCTCTTTTATAACACTATATTGCATCTTTGCCTCACTTTCCTTCAATTTACTCTCTGACTCAGCTACCTTGTTTTTAAGTATGTGATTTTCCTCTTCTATCCTATCCTTCTGTCTCCTGAGTTCCCAATAGCCCATGTTACCGTTTCTCTCTCCCTCCTGATTAGCCCTCCAGTTGCTGCCATCCCTATTCCTATAGTCCCTAGGTGGATCTCTCCATCTTTTGTCAAAGTTCTGTTTTGGTCTCCAGTTTTGATCATCCTTCTTGTTCTGGGGTACATCCCACGTCTGGTTTCTCCAATTACCATCTATATCTCTACCAGACTCGACCTTAAATGTTCTTACAGCTGAAACAGAGCAGGCCTGTTCTGTGCAAGGATGCTTGATCCACCACGTATCAGCTCTAGTTAGTACCATTTCCAAGTCTGTTGGTGTTGGATCAAAAAGCCTGATAAATTCTTGACACTCCCGGGGAAGGGCTTCCATTACTTTTGCTATATGTTCTGGTGAGCCCAGCACTAGAGGCTGTTGAGGTTGTCGTAGAGTATACCAAAAAAATATCCTTTGAGCTACCTCTCTAGGACCATCTATTGGCCTCATGGTAATATTTGCTATTTCTTTCTCTATGCTAAGTAGATAGAAATTAGTTGCAGCAATTCTTCCTGCCTGATCAGACACACTGTTATTAAATCCCAATAGTCTACTAGCCAAAGGACCCATAGCGTATTCTAACAGTTCTGTCCATTCCTCTAAGTTAAGACTTCCTTTTTTAGCTCTATCTGCTCCCCTCATAAACCAATGTGTAAACGTATTAAAGTTGTTAGTTGGCATACTTCCCCACCATTTCTGGAAATTGTCTTTATCTGCCATAGACATCGGTCGAGTCTGCATAGAAAATCCTGTAGGTGTTTGCCTTGCATTAAATAATTCTGAAACAATAACTGGTGCTTGTGGTATGGTATCTACTTGTGGAACAGAATAACATAAGAAATCTTTTCTATCTTGGTTCATTTTCGGCACTGGTTCTTTATTTTGTGCCACAAACATATCCAGATCTGGATATATTTTGGCAATGTCTCTGACTCCTTTTATCCCTTCTAACTTTGTTTTATTTTTATAGTCCATTATTATGTTTTGAAGTTCTGTTATTTTTACTCCATAAGCATCCCTCTGTTCCTCTATTTCCCCTAACTCCCTTTCTAGTTCCCCCACAATTGTAGTTGTTCTCAAAGCTGCAATTTTTAAACAATCCCTTTTGTCCATTGCTTCCTCCATTTTATTTGTTGTTTCCAAATTATGCTGCCGTAATTCTACAACTAAGTCTATTAGGCCTCCTATTGTGGCTACAACAGCTTGTGTGACCAAACTTTTTCTCTTCTTTGTTCTATACTTTTTGTTATTTACAATTTGTTTTAGAACATCCATTAATCTCTTCTCTTTTTCACTGTCTGGGTTTGCTGGCTCTGGAAGCTCATATGGACCATCATGTTTTTGAATATGTTTCCTAAAGTACTCACGCACTTCTGTGGGAAAGTATTTGGCCCCTTGAAAAGACATTCCTACTCTTTTACTCACCCAAGTAAGAATCCAAATCAGTTTGCGACTAAAGTAGCATGCTTCTGAGTAGCCAACAATAGTTGATGACTATTCAGTAGGCCAGGTGTAATATGTAGAAAAATAGATTAGTACCCACAATGCAAATTATACTTACCTTAGTATGGTGAAGGTAATACTTGCTAATTAACTTAAAATATAATAGCAAGGCCTGCAGGGTAGGAGATAAACCCGAACTAGGATATGCAAGACACCCAAAATGTATAAGGTATGGAAGCCTATAGTGTATTAAAATGCACGCCTGAAATAATATATATATATATATATATATAATATTTAAAATGGTTTATTTATTATTTTTCTCCAGGCCTGTACTATGATAAAGGACTAGAGAAAGAAAAAGAAAGAAAAGAAAAAAAAAACCAAAAACAAAACAAAAATAATAGTATTAACAAACTCAGGTATTTGAAACACACAACAAACTAATTGTGGCCTGGTGCCCAAGCTTGTATATTAAAAATGGAGGCTTGAATTAGCATTTAATTACACAAAGAAGCCACATGGATTCTATTCAAATGCAAAGCTTGGCCTGTACTCAAAAGCACAACAACTCAGATAAACCCACAAAAAGAACCTGTATGATATATATTTGTTTTATGTATCAAAATAAGCTAGTACGAACAAAACTCAACTCAGAAGCTAGTACGATATAGTACGATATATTTGTTTTATGTATCAAAATAAGCTAGTACGAACAAAACTCAACTCAGAAGCTAGTACGATATATATTAAAAATGGAGGCTTAATTTAGCATTCAAATACACAAAGAAGCCGCATGGATTCTATTCAAATGCAGGCCTAGCCTGTACTCAAAAGCACAACAACTCAACTCAGAAGCTAGTACGATATTTATATAAAAATGGAGGCTTATCCTAGACTCCACACACAATCAGCACTTGATTTCCCATGCAGAGGATAATTAGACAAAGTACTTTTTTTCCTTCCCCACAAAAAAAATAATAAAATAAATAAATCTGACTATCTATTAATGTGATATTACCTCATAAATAACCTTTGTAGAAGTCTAAAATTCGTGGTCGCAAAATGTGGTGTATCACCAAATTAATATTACACAAGGTTCGTCTACATTAAAAGGTATTTATTAAAAGGCAGATAACACAATACTATAAATGTATTACAAACACAACAGCCCAGACCCACGGAGCAACACCCCCTTTTAAATCTATCTACCTATATATATAGTAATTCCCTTCCCCAAACGCTTGATCTTACCCACGGTCAGACCATTTCCATCATCACCACCATCAACCATCACCAACACCACCCAGCAAGCAAACAGGAAACAGCACCAGTTTCCTGCCTGGATATATCCTTAGTTGAGATGATGTAATTTACATCACATCCTGTCCATGACTTCCTTTAGCAATTGTGGGAGGGAAGTAAAGATTCTCAGCCCTCCTACAAAGGCCTGTTTAAATTACCATTCAAGGAAGACAAGTTACCACATTCCCTCACTTTTTCTTCTTCTATGTTGCTCAGTTTTCTAGTTATCCCTCTAGTACAGGAGAACCTAGTGGGAGCAAAAACCTGATATACAGGAGAAATTCAACCCACCGTCCCTCCGGAATAGTTCCCTCAGCGACATAAGTTCTCCTGTACTTTCCTATGGCTGTCAATCCACATATTACACAAAAACAGAATTTATAGAATTTAGGTGAGAGTGTGTGATAAATGTTTATGTATGTGCAATGTAAAAAGAATGTATGAGAGAGAGAAAGAAGAGGAAAAAGACACATTATTATATATCCTCCTTTCATTGCCACACAAAAGTATATTATTATAATTGTCGTTAATACTTGAATGAACATGAGTACCAGCGACAGTGTTCGTAGGACTGGATGTGTCTCTGACTCATGAAGTTCCAAGGTAAAAAGCTTCATTGTCAAATTTGTCCAATCTGCATTTGCAGTAAAATTGATCATTTCAGTGGTAAGGGTTCTTGATGGAAATACCATGATACAAGACCCTTCTTCCACCAAACATATTTCATCAACTGTCCTATATTCAGAGTGGCTGATAAAGCATGCAATGTCCCCTATGCGGATCACCTCTTGCACCAGGTTTTCTTTTATCAACGGCTCCCAGCCATCCTCCTCAGCTCCTTTCTCCCAAACACAACTGCACATGTTGAGATTTCCTGCAACAGCTTTCATCCATCTCCAATCCTGTAATAGTGGCCAGTCTTTTTGATGGGAAGTGTTGCCTGTAGATTCCATCACTTAACGTGCCAATGCTATGTATAAAGTTCAGTTGCTCTGCCTGCCCCTCCCAACGGGGAATTGCCAGGATTAGTCCTATTGTCCCAGATTGTAGTCCATGTGGCATCCATTGATCTGGGCCTTCAATATAGCTGTATTTAAGATTGTCCTCAGTGATGTCCACTCCTTTTCTTTTCAATGACGTGATAATCCTTGTTGCATTGATTTGTCTTGCCCACTTGTTTTCCTGGATGTCTTTAATAGTTTCCTTTAAATCTGCCAACAGCTTTCCTCCAATCATAGAACAGAAAATGGCAGTTCCCACTATTTCATTCTTAATGCTGTTAGCAATGGAAGCAATATTTTCCTCAACTAGATGCAGGTTGTTGGCAAAGGTGTGTATTTCATCAACATTGTCTGTCAGTCTACTCACTATAAGGGAGTCAGCTACTCCACCTGTTTTCATAGCATGTCCCATGCCATCAGTAAGGGAGTTTATCCTGCTGTTCAGTCCAATGATGTCTGCTGAATTCCAAACTCCCAATCCAGTTCCGACTCCTCCTAAAAGGGCTGCAAGTGTGTCCCGTTTTTCTCGACTCCCTGCTCCGGTCCACTCAATGATGGTCTCTTGTATACTTTGCTTAAACCACTGCCGCTGTGATTCCGGGCACTTTGGAGGAATAGAAAAATCATTAAAATTTAGAATTATTGGGTAGTAAGTCCACCCAACCCCTTGCACAACTGTTTCATGTGTTGGTACCACCACCAATCCGCCTATTGGCCATGGTACCTTCTTCTGATCTTTACAACGTTGCAGCTCCTTTACAGAGACAAATACTTTATCTATTGTTAGAACACACCCCTTTCCAGTATCAAAATTGCAGAATTCCTCTAGGTCAGGCTGGCCAGCTATAACTGCAGCGTCCCATTCTCCACCTTCTTCTAATGTTAAGTTACTCACTACTACTGTAATATTTGTAAACCTCCCTTGTATTGGAGCTCTAAGAGCTAATCCCCTGGTACTATTATGTGGCAAAATAATGTTTACTTGTAACCCTCCACCCTCTTTTACTTCCAATTCCCTGGGCCAAATAAATCTATCTGCTTGAACATAATGTAACTCCAATCTTTTCAAACTCTCTCCCTTATTTGCGGTATCTTCTGCCCTTATTGCCTGTCTCCCCATTCCTACTGTGATACAGCTTATACTTATCCATCCTGGAACAAGGATCCACCACAATCTTCCGTTGACACGCATCTTCATTCTTATACAGCTGTGCTCTGTGGGAACACTAGATTCCATCATTAGAAACATATACATAACAAAAACAACAGGGGCCATTCTTTTTGCAAGTTTGTTCACGGCCCTGTAATCAATGGTAAGTCTCCATGATGAGGCTGCTTTTTCATCTCTATTCCCTTTTAACACAGCTTTTCTCACAGACCAACATGGTGAGTTACATGCATACCCATTTCCAGATTTAATTATTCCACTTCTCTCCAGTATTTCTATCATCTTGGTGATTGATGCCACTGATTCTCTTGGGACTGGATATTGCTTTTGCCATTGTGGGTCTCCTCCTTCCAAAAAGACCATTCCTTTCATTCTTCCACAGTCTAATTTATCTGTAGCCCAAACAGGTATGTCTTGGATTAGCTTCTGCAGCCATTCTGGTTGTCCGTCTAGTTTCAGTTTGTTTTTTTCCAGATTTTTTATCGGAGAGACAATATATGCCATTGGGAGCACAACCCCTTTCGTCAACTCTGTACTTACCTGATTCACCTTTTCTGTCTTCCACAAACAAAAATTGGCAAGATCTACAATGAAATTTCCTTTTTTTAAAACTTCTATTCCCAATATTTCCTCTGGCCAACCCACTATTGCTTCTACTTGTATTGTTTTTTCTCCAACTGCTACATCAATTGGACCTGCTCTAACCTCCTGTGGATTCCCAGTAACTCCCATACTACTTACTGAAGAATCCCCATTTTTGACCCTGTTGGTCATTGTAACTGCTGCTCCTGTATCTACCAACATATTTTTCCCTACCCCTGCGATGACTGTATAACTGGTAGGCCGACCTGCCTCATCCATGGTTAAATTAGCTGAGTGAATGAGATGCTGAGGCGCAGGGGTTGGGATTTGTCATTGTGACTCACTTCTACTCCGTCCCTCTTTTATAACACTATATTGCATCTTTGCCTCACTTTCCTTCAATTTACTCTCTGACTCAGCTACCTTGTTTTTAAGTATGTGATTTTCCTCTTCTATCCTATCCTTCTGTCTCCTGAGTTCCCAATAGCCCATGTTACCGTTTCTCTCTCCCTCCTGATTAGCCCTCCAGTTGCTGCCATCCCTATTCCTATAGTCCCTAGGTGGATCTCTCCATCTTTTGTCAAAGTTCTGTTTTGGTCTCCAGTTTTGATCATCCTTCTTGTTCTGGGGTACATCCCACGTCTGGTTTCTCCAATTACCATCTATATCTCTACCAGACTCGACCTTAAATGTTCTTACAGCTGAAACAGAGCAGGCCTGTTCTGTGCAAGGATGCTTGATCCACCACGTATCAGCTCTAGTTAGTACCATTTCCAAGTCTGTTGGTGTTGGATCAAAAAGCCTGATAAATTCTTGACACTCCCGGGGAAGGGCTTCCATTACTTTTGCTATATGTTCTGGTGAGCCCAGCACTAGAGGCTGTTGAGGTTGTCGTAGAGTATACCAAAAAAATATCCTTTGAGCTACCTCTCTAGGACCATCTATTGGCCTCATGGTAATATTTGCTATTTCTTTCTCTATGCTAAGTAGATAGAAATTAGTTGCAGCAATTCTTCCTGCCTGATCAGACACACTGTTATTAAATCCCAATAGTCTACTAGCCAAAGGACCCATAGCGTATTCTAACAGTTCTGTCCATTCCTCTAAGTTAAGACCTCCTTTTTTAGCTCTATCTGCTCCCCTCATAAACCAATGTGTAAACGTATTAAAGTTGTTAGTTGGCATACTTCCCCACCATTTCTGGAAATTGTCTTTATCTGCCATAGACATCGGTCGAGTCTGCATAGAAAATCCTGTAGGTGTTTGCCTTGCATTAAATAATTCTGAAACAATAACTGGTGCTTGTGGTATGGTATCTACTTGTGGAACAGAATAACATAAGAAATCTTTTCTATCTTGGTTCATTTTCGGCACTGGTTCTTTATTTTGTGCCAAAATATATCCAGATCTGGATATATTTTGGCAATGTCTCTGACTCCTTTTATCCCTTCTAACTTTGTTTTATTTTTATAGTCCATTATTATGTTTTGAAGTTCTGTTATTTTTACTCCATAAGCATCCCTCTGTTCCTCTATTTCCCCTAACTCCCTTTCTAGTTCCCCCACAATTGTAGTTGTTCTCAAAGCTGCAATTTTTAAACAATCCCTTTTGTCCATTGCTTCCTCCATTTTATTTGTTGTTTCCAAATTATGCTGCCGTAATTCTACAACTAAGTCTATTAGGCCTCCTATTGTGGCTACAACAGCTTGTGTGACCAAACTTTTTCTCTTCTTTGTTCTATACTTTTTGTTATTTACAATTTGTTTTAGAACATCCATTAATCTCTTCTCTTTTTCACTGTCTGGGTTTGCTGGCTCTGGAAGCTCATATGGACCATCATGTTTTTGAATATGTTTCCTAAAGTACTCACGCACTTCTGTGGGAAAGTATTTGGCCCCTTGAAAAGACATTCCTACTCTTTTACTCACCCAAGTAAGAATCCAAATCAGTTTGCGACTAAAGTAGCATGCTTCTGAGTAGCCAACAATAGTTGATGACTATTCAGTAGGCCAGGTGTAATATGTAGAAAAATAGATTAGTACCCACAATGCAAATTATACTTACCTTAGTATGGTGAAGGTAATACTTGCTAATTAACTTAAAATATAATAGCAAGGCCTGCAGGGTAGGAGATAAACCCGAACTAGGATATGCAAGACACCCAAAATGTATAAGGTATGGAAGCCTATAGTGTATTAAAATGCACGCCTGAAATAATATATATATATATATATATAATATTTAAAATGGTTTATTTATTATTTTTCTCCAGGCCTGTACTATGATAAAGGACTAGAGAAAGAAAAAGAAAGAAAAGAAAAAAAAAACCAAAAACAAAACAAAAATAATAGTATTAACAAACTCAGGTATTTGAAACACACAACAAACTAATTGTGGCCTGGTGCCCAAGCTTGTATATTAAAAATGGAGGCTTGAATTAGCATTTAATTACACAAAGAAGCCACATGGATTCTATTCAAATGCAAAGCTTGGCCTGTACTCAAAAGCACAACAACTCAGATAAACCCACAAAAAGAACCTGTATGATATATATTTGTTTTATGTATCAAAATAAGCTAGTACGAACAAAACTCAACTCAGAAGCTAGTACGATATAGTACGATATATTTGTTTTATGTATCAAAATAAGCTAGTACGAACAAAACTCAACTCAGAAGCTAGTACGATATATATTAAAAATGGAGGCTTAATTTAGCATTCAAATACACAAAGAAGCCGCATGGATTCTATTCAAATGCAGGCCTAGCCTGTACTCAAAAGCACAACAACTCAACTCAGAAGCTAGTACGATATTTATATAAAAATGGAGGCTTATCCTAGACTCCACACACAATCAGCACTTGATTTCCCATGCAGAGGATAATTAGACAAAGTACTTTTTTTCCTTCCCCACAAAAAAAATAATAAAATAAATAAATCTGACTATCTATTAATGTGATATTACCTCATAAATAACCTTTGTAGAAGTCTAAAATTCGTGGTCGCAAAATGTGGTGTATCACCAAATTAATATTACACAAGGTTCGTCTACATTAAAAGGTATTTATTAAAAGGCAGATAACACAATACTATAAATGTATTACAAACACAACAGCCCAGACCCACGGAGCAACACCCCCTTTTAAATCTATCTACCTATATATATAGTAATTCCCTTCCCCAAACGCTTGATCTTACCCACGGTCAGACCATTTCCATCATCACCACCATCAACCATCACCAACACCACCCAGCAAGCAAACAGGAAACAGCACCAGTTTCCTGCCTGGATATATCCTTAGTTGAGATGATGTAATTTACATCACATCCTGTCCATGACTTCCTTTAGCAATTGTGGGAGGGAAGTAAAGATTCTCAGCCCTCCTACAAAGGCCTGTTTAAATTACCATTCAAGGAAGACAAGTTACCACAAGTAATACCTCCCTATTGACTATACTACCCCTCCCCCCTCTCCTCCCCTTTGAGTTGCTAATTCATCCCTTATACCCTACACTTTCTACCCCATTAATTATATCCCCCCACCTACTAGTTTAAAAACACCTCCAGCCTTTCTACCATTCTATCCCCTAGCACTAAAGCTCCCTCATCATTAAGATGCAATCCATCCCTGCTGTAGAGATTGTACCGAAGTGAGAAGTCAGCCCAGGGTGCTAAAAACCCAAACCCCTTCTTAGTGCACTACATCTTTAGCCATGCATTCCCTAAACTCCTTCTTCCTCCCTGGGATAGCACGTGTTACTGGTAGTATCTCAGAAAATACTACATTGGAGGTCCTTGCTTATTACCTAGTTCTTTAAAATCATTCTTTAGGACACTCCATCTTCCACTAATTTTGTAATTGGTACCAATGTGTACCAAGACCGCTTGTTCATTTCCAGCCCCTACCAATAATCTATTTACCTGATCCATAACATGCCGAACCCGAGCACCTAGGAGACAGCAAACTGTTCGATTGCTAGGATCTGGGTGACAAAACACCCTGTCTACCTTCCTAATAATATAGTCCCCTACCACCAAAACCTGTCTGTTGCTCTGCCTATTCTGCCCTCCCACTCCTCCAGTAGAACTGTTCTCCTGGCTGTTAGAGGGAAAAGCTCTATCTGGCATTGCCATTCCTGAATGGACAGCCCCAACAGTTTCACTCAATCTGGCAAATTTGCCAACTCAGAACTGGCCTGCCTTCTCCTGCTCCCCCTGATTCCCCTTCTAACTGTAAACCAGCTACCTCCCTGGACATACTCACTCTTCCCAGCTCCACTCTCCATGCTAGGCTCAGCTATACTGTGCTCAGTGAGCACCAACTTCCTTTCCAGTGGAGCAATATCACTAAGATTCTGCTCTCTAGTTCTCCAATTTGAGCTTCCAGAGAGGTAACATGCTTACACCTCTCACAGAGGTATGGACACTGGATCATCTGTTCCAGTATTGCATACATATGACAGGATGTACCCTGAGTGAGGTTGCCACTGGACTGACTCATAATTATTATTATTATTGTCTACAAAAATTCAGTGGGAAAAATAAACAATAATAAAAAATAGTATAATAAATGTTTGCAAGCTCATAAGTTTGCACCTTCTCCTGTTTATATTAACTTCTGCCTTCTCACCTGGGCACAATTAGTGCACTCTGCAGTTTATCAGCCTTTACTTGTAAAAAGTAAAGTTCACTTGCAAAAAGTAAAATCCACTTGCTGATTTGCCTGACTTCTTTGTTATGACCTGCCCATTTTGGATGACCCTGTATGTTTAACTCTCAACCTTACTGTAATACACAAGCCCCATTCACAATGACATGGTAGTGATCCAGAAGGGTGGGAGAGAGAGACTATTGCTTACAGTAAGTTGTGCGGATCTAAAGGGACTTAAGCACACATGTATTATCTTTAGATTCAAAGGAGCAGCCCAGCAAGGGAAGGTGGGTCTTGGCAGGGACATTGCGATTAGATATGTACATATTTCAGATAGAAAGTACGTGATTAGCTACTCCGTGGCAAAGAAGCCACGTGTTTTAATATTTTCTCTTTAAGGAATATGTGAATGTTATTGAATAAAGATAAGTAGTTGAGGTCATGTTGTTGGCATACCCAGCCCTCCTACTAAGGAACTGGCTTCTCCTGAATATCGAGGATAATGGGATCTACTGGCTGCTCCAGTTGGCTTGTATAAGAAGGCCCTCCAGCCTCTGGCTATTTTTTTTTCCGATCACAGTGAGGTTTTAGATACCTGTAGAGGTTCACAAAGTATTTCTCAAACATGTCATCCTTTAGTAGGTTTATATACCTATGTTATATTTATAAACTCTATACTATATTTCTATTTTAAATGATATTAAGGATTTTTACTTCTGACTTTGATACTGTTTCAACTTAAATTATATGTAACAATAAAGAAACCATGTGTTTTATTTTTATTATTATTATTATTATTACTGTTAAATAGTTCCGATTTCTGATTTCAAGCATAGAGATTTGCTCTTAAAGTATGTCAGTGAAAACTCTATGGTACATGTCTAAATTATAAAATATTTCAAGAAGAAAACTTCATGAAAGAAGAGTTTGAAAGCCAACTGAGACTGGGGACAAATCAAGATGTGCCTTTAGTCACTTGAAAGATAGAGTAATAGATTAAGATCATAGCCAATAAAGTTGAGAATTGAAGCCAATGTCAGTTTGCTTCATTACACTGTTTAATTTGCATTTCACACCACTGTATTTCATTTAAACACATTTTTCATAGAGTAAAAATAGGCAAAATTCTGGTCTTAAAGGAGCATTATACTTCAATATATCTAATATTCTTATAAAACTTGGTAATAGCAAAAATATTGATAAAAAGTAAAACAAATAAACACAGCCTATAATTTATTCTTCCACGATCTCAGTCTTTGAATTAATAAACATAAGAATAATACTTAGTTTTAATTAACTTTTATATATTTTAATAAAATTGTATTTAATACATCAATGATTCTGTAATGCAGAACTATTAAATTACATTTGTTTTAAAATGTATGAAATTACATACAGTTAATAAAAATAGCAAATTGTTTTGCTGGAATCATATCTAAAAATAATGAAAAAATAAATTACTTGTATAAAAAAACAACAAATTATTTATAATAACACTGATAGGGTTATAATTGTGGACCTGAGGTGCCTGGGGAAATGGCGGCTGAGTAGGTACTGTGTGTTATTTTCATTATCTTAACTTTATTAAATTTACAGCTTTACAATGATTTGTGCCACTCCGACATACTGCAACATAGAACATTTTCACTTTGATTATGTGTTGGATTGACTAGCAAAGAAGCAGTTGAATAAAATGCTAATTTTATTCCTCCTGGGACTTCAGTGAAAAAAGTAATTTGCACTTTGGTTTTCCAAAGAAAGGATTACCTTGAGGTTTAATGAAAAATCACACAGATATACAAAATATATAAATAATACTAATATATGTAATTATGAACAAGATACACTGTATAGAAGTCACCATTCCCCTGATAAAAAGTAGTGAATTGTACTCACTTTATTAAATCCTTAACTTTATTTCTATCATATCACCTCTCACCCTTCTGCCCTCTATGATCTTTTAGACCTAGTACCATTTAGTTGTCCTTATTTTAATTGTTTGTTATTTGTTGATATCCTTTTAAAGATACAGGCCCCCATTTAATTCCAAGCCTGTAATTAAATTCATGCTGCCCGTATGTCTGCGGGTTCGAAATTTGTCACAGTTACAGACAATCGGACTTGCAATCCAGAAATTTAAAAATCAATAAGGATCAATAAATCAACAGTTTTAGTCCATGTGGGTTCTATGATATGTATTAACACGGAAAACAAATGTTAAAAATGTTTTTATTGCAGATTTGCAAGCTTGAGACTTCTGTGCAATTAATTATAATGCCTTTAATTGCTTTCCCATTATTTTTAAGTACATTTTTTTTTTGTTGCTTTTACAATGTTACAAACAGGTGTTTAACCCACTTGTGAGTCCTATCAAGTGCTTTTAGAATGTTTTCATACATTTGCTAATTACAGGTTTAAAGGCAATTGCAGACTTGTTGAATTTTTGTAATTCTCTGGCTTGGTAATTCTCGGGCTCGGTATGTTAGGCGATGACTAACTACGGCTCTATAGTGACATTAGTACCTCTCTTTTTCCGCTGCTAAATCCTTCACAAATACATCCTGGCTTTTCCCGTGGCTTTGTGGCAATACTTGCCAACTTTTAAATGATAAGATATATTAACTCCTAAATCCTTCTTCTTGTCATTTCACCATTAAAATATCCTACCATTGGTTTTGTGACTTATATGTATACTTTTGCATTTTTTGGTGTTGAATTTTAGATACCATACATTTGACCATTGCTCTAGTATTAGTAAATCATTACACATTTGACAAATGCCTCCTAGAATGTCTACTTATGACATTACTGTTATTACACCACAGGGTCGCTACCAGATGACTGGAGAAAAGCAGATGTGATACCTATATTTAGGAAGGGAGCAAGAGCAAATCCAGGGAATTATAAACCTGTAATCCTCATATTTGTAGTTGGGAAGCTTTTAGAAGGGTTAATAAGGGACAGTATACAAGAATACTGTATGTCTATTTGAACATGATCATAAGTAGGAGTCAACATGGATTTATGAAAGATAGGTCATGTCAGACCAATCGAATCAGGGCAACTCAGTGGATGTAGTCTTTTTGGATTTTGCAAAGGCTTTTGATACAGTGCCACGTGGGAGACTATTGAGCAAACTAAGGGATACAGGAATTGCAGTAAATATCTGCTCATGGATTGGGAGCTAGCTAAAAAATACGAAGCAAAGGGTTGTTGTAAATGGAACATACTCTGATTGGACTAATGTGTTAAGTGGGGTTCCTCAAGTTTCAGTATTAGGTCCTCTCCTTTTTAACATCTTTCTTAATGATGTAGAAGTAGGACTCGAAAGTAGTGTCTCCATTTTTGCTGATGGCACTAAGTTGTGCAAGGTATTTAAATCAGATAGATGTACTTTCCCTCCAAAGGGATTTGCATAAATAAGAGAAATGGGCGGCTAAATGGCAGATGAGATTTAATACAAATAAATGTAAGGTTATACATTTGGGAAGGAAAAAAAAGCTTTATATCTGATATCAAAAGGGATTTGGGAGTACTTGTGGACAACCACCTAGGTAGCAGTGCTCAATGCCAAGCAGCAGCTGCAAAGGCAAGTACAATATTAGCATGTATAAAGAAGGGTATAGAAGCAAGGGAAGCAGATAAAATGATATCACTGTACAAATCCCTAATACGCCCTCATTTGGAATATGGAGTAGAATTTTGGAGTACAATTTTGGGCACCACTTCATAAAAAGGATTTTAGAGCTGCAAAACGAAAACTAAAACTAAAAAGGGGAATGAAGGGGATAAGTTATGAAGAAAGACTAACCAAATTAAACTTATTTCCCCTAGAAAAACGGTGTCTATGAGAGGATAAGATTACCTTATTTATCTTACATCTAGGGTTAATATAAGGCTTTGTCAAGTGAACTTTTTGTGCCAAGAGGTTTTCAACTGACAGGTGGACATCCCTTGAGGTTAGAGGAAAATAGATTTCACCTTAAAGAAAGAAAATGGTTCTTTCCTAGTTAGGGTGATTAAACTGTGGAAATCTGTACCAAAGGAGGTGGTGACCATGAATTCGATAGATAACTTTAAAAAGTGGTTAGATATATTTTTGAATAAAGAGGGCATTCAAGGTTATCCTAGATAACTAGCAAAGGAATATTGATTCAGGGAGAAATTGGATAGCCTGTCTCTGGGGTCAGGAAGGAATTTATCTTTTTTTTTAGACAATTGGCAAAGTTTCAATGTTTTTTTGTTTTCCTTCCTCTGGATCAATTAACAATTATTAACAAACAATCCACATATTAAAAGGATCAGAAGAGATCTAAAAAGGTTGAACTTGATGAACTAACAGTATTTATTCAACCTCAAATACTATGTAATATACAGAGGCCCCCTCACATTTCTGTACATAAATACAATATGGTATAACTAATATTAAAGAATTACTTTATTGTCAAGTATCAATGTAATATTAGTATCAATATTTATAAAATAAATTTGATGTTCGTTTTGGAACTTTTGTACTCTAAGGTGTTAAGTTCTATGATATATTGAAGATAGTGATTTTCTCTTACTATCACTATTTTGAAAATAATATTATTATCAGTTGTGTAAGACATAAAACATTTTTCAAAACTCTGTTTATGAGAACAGGAATCAGTTTTTTGTTTGTTAAATCACATCCTGATAGCTAGAAGACAGGGGCATGTGTTTGTAGTTATCATTGGAAGGAAGGTTGGAGGAAGAGGGAATGGGCAAAAGACCAGAATCATAGTTATAATAGGAAGAGATTGAAATTGACAACAAACCCCTTCCCCCTCATTGGTCCAGGAGCATTAAGGGATTCAACCACAGTCCTCCAGAAATTAAAAAAAACCTTCTCATACGCACAACTTCCATGAATGCATCAGGGATCCACCACATTTCTTTTTTTTCTAATTAAAAATAGTTGTATTACTTTTTTCCTTTTTAATTATACTCTTGATCGGATTCAAAGTTTTAAGAGATCTTTTTATGTTGTGCAGTGATCCTTTAAAGAGAGAAGACTCTGTCCAATGCACCAAATCTGTAATATTTAGGGCCTCATTCAAATGCGATTTGGCCAATTGAATAGCAATCTATTTAAGCACATAGCAATTTTTTTTATAGATGCTTTTAGTTAGTGAACTTGTATTCAAAAGCAATGTCTTTACTAACTAAAAACTCCTGTAAAAAAATATGCTTTGTGCTTATATAGAGCCCTATTCATTTGGCCAAATCGCATTGAATGAGGCCCTTAGCATTTAATCCATGCTGGTACGGGCTCTCACAGTTACATGTTCAGTGACATTTGCAGCTTGTGTTTTAGCTACAGAAGTACACACTTGACCTCTGTGTGATTGGTTACAAGATTGAATCAAGAATTGTGATTAAGTATATTGTATGGTTACCAGAGCTGAAAATTCCTTGGGGACAATTGAATACTCCTTTATTTATTTCTTTCTAGACCTCTGTTAGTCTAAATCACTTCTTATTTCTGCAATTCTGCAATTGTTTCAAAACTTTCCTTTGCACACAAATTACGTTTTTTTTTAACCTTTGCATCCCTTGTTTTATTGTAGAAAATATATGAATAATTAAATAAAATATATTAACTTAAATAGATAGCATGTTAAAACATTGCATGCCCCTTTATTGACCAAAATATGTAGATTAAATTATATTTTATGAAATAGCAGAGAAAACTCAGTTTTGCTTGTAGGGACCTGTGTGCAGTGCATAACAATATAAGTTACTATCAAATTGCTCGTCAAAAAATGACGGCAATGAAATTGTAAGGTAGCTAATGCTGTTTGGTGTATAATAATGAAATGTATAATACATTAATAAATGAATATATCTTATCAGAAAAATAACAACAACTCTCTAAATGAAATAGAGTAAATAATAATATTATAAATTATGGGTTCCCAGATGCACTACTATGTCTATACCCAGTGCACTATAGGAACGCCCAAGACTCTATTTAGAATTTTGTAGCAATCAATTACAGAAAAAACAAAAAATCTTTATTATAGAAAAAACAATGTGAACTGTGGGACAAGGTGTACTAAAAAATAAGAAATTACACTATTACCTTTTAGTAGTGAAGGAATAGGTGTGGTACAACCCAATGGGAATGCCTACCCCCAAAAGCCTGCTACTCCATTCCCGAAGCTCGTTTCCCCAGGTGTTAGTGTTGCGGATTCATCAGGGGATCGCCTGATTAATCCGCAATTGGGGTGTACCACACCTATTCCTTCACTACTAAAAGGTAATAGTGTCATTTCTTATTTTTTTGTACACCTTGTCCCACAAGATTTATTATTCAGTGCAGCTAGCCTATTAACTTTGGGACAGTGGAGCTTTTTTGATTACAGCACTGTGCTGTCTATCAAAATTACTAGTCTGTCCTACTTGTGAATTTAATCTCTATGTTGACCCAGTAAGATCTTACTTTTGCTCATGGGATTGTGAGTGCTCTTGTCATTTCTTTTCTCTAAGGAAAACATAGAGATCCACCTTTCTAGTAATAACAGCAACTGTAAGCCGCCATCTGCCTTTTCAATTGGACAGGTGCTGGTTCAATCTACATTATCACATTTAATGTGGGGCATCTACATTACTACCAAGGGGCAATTTGTATAGCCTTAACCCCCACTAATTAGCCTGCTACTTGATATACCTATTAGTATATCTTTTATTACACACATATTATTGTACATACACTTAGTTCACATAGTTTTTTCTATAATAAAGATTTTTTGTTTTTTCTGTAATTGGTTGCTACAAAATTCTAAATAGAGTTTTGGGAACTCCTATAGTGCACTGGGTATAGACATAGTAGATCCAGTGCATCTGGGAACTCATAATTTATAATAAATGAATATACTTTACGTATTTTGAAGCATTGTGTTGAAGAGGTGCAATGCGTTTTGATGTTGCTGCAGCATTAGTGGTGTGGAGCCGCTGTTTAAGCGTGATGAATGTGTGCAGTGTAATACTGTGCGTGCGCAGACCAAACCGTTAGCGTAGTTGTGTTCTTCCGCATTGTCGTGAAATGGCGGGTAATGTGTGGTATGCGTCTTAGCGGAATATCCGTAGGTGTTTTGTGGTGTTTTGCGATTTTTTTGTGGTGTTTTGCGTGTTTAGAGTGCTGTAGCCTCGTTTTCGTTTTGTTCGGCGGCCATTTTTTCTCTCGCTTAGATAATTTTGTAGTGTCTAAACTCTTTTATTTTGAGATAAATGAAGGTGTAAGTTGCTTTTTTGAGGTCGTGTATGCTCCCTCTTGCTGTAGGTAAGCTTTTTATGTATGTGTTGTGTGTATTTATTGTGTTTTTATTTTTTTCCTGTCCGCGGGTTGTGGCCGATTTTTGCGATGCTGTAATGTGTGTTAACATGTCTCGTATGCCTTTTGTAGTGTTTTGCGTGTTTACAGTGCTGTAGCCTTGTTTTCGTTTGGTTCGGCGGACATTTTTTCTGTCGCTTCGAGAATTTGTTAATGTCTAAACTCTTTTATTTTGAGTTAAATGAAGGTGTAAGTTGCTTTTTTGAGGTCGTGGATGCTCCCTCTTGCTGTAGGTAAGCTTTTTATGTATGTGCTGTGCGTATTTATTGTGTTTTTATTTTTTTCATGTTCGCGAGTTGCGACCGATTTTTGCGAGGTCGTAATGTGTGGTAACGTGTTATTTGCGTTGCGAGGTAAAGTTTGCGAGGGTCGTAGTTGGTGTGTCGTGTTGTTTGCGTTGCGACGTAAAGTTTGCGACGGTCGCAGTTGCTGGCAAGGAGCACCTTCGGCGCTCCATGCCAGCAACTGAGGCCCTACGCGAGCCCGCAAGCGTTAGCAACAACTCGTATGCTCACAACTATATATGTGATTAATGTCTCTGTTGTTTGGCAGAAGGTTTGTGTTCATAGTTCCTGGAGATAATTATTGTGTATGTGCATAATTGTATTATCCTGGAAATAATTACATTTGGTTGACCAAGTAAGTGAGAGCTTTTAATAAAGTGTTTTCCTGCTAAACAGATGTGGCTTACAGAAAGAGCTCATGCTCAAAAGTTCTCAGTTGTGGAGCCAGTCATATGTGAGAGGGGGACTACTTGTATTCACAGTGGCCTAGATTAAATAAAATACAATGTGACGGAAGCATCCTTCAGCATGTTGCAGTCTATGAAATCAGTGAGTGTCATCAGTACTTTGCTATAAAGTTGCCTATTCCGGGCATATAAAAACTAATATTAGATCTACATTGCTGATACATTATGCTGATTGCATAATTTGTTACCCCATCAATCTTGTTATGTGTATTACAAGGCAAGCAGTTAACTTAAAATAATTGAACTAAATAGTGTGTCAGTAAACTCCCAGCTCCTAATTTTATATAAATTATCAGGCAACCGGAACATAAATTTGGGGAATTTATTTTAGACATTAATCTGAATTATAGTGTAATGGGGATCTAATGTTATTTCATAGTTTAAAATGTGACAAAAGAGTGCAACATTTTCTATCAAACAAATAACATATGATATATTATACATATAGATAGATAGATAGATAGATAGTATTTTCATCCCTGTAGTTTTTAAAACAAATAAAATAAGTGAATAAGCCAAGAGGTAAATGCTTGCTGCACCGGCATATTTAAAGGTTACATATCCCATTGCTGGGTGGTGTTCATGGTTGATTGCTACACAGAGATATCACATACTTTCTTCATGTGTAATTTATCCAACATCTACAGCTAGAAACAGGGGGAGGTGTAAGAGGTAAAATGTTTTACCCAAAAGACTCTTCAAAAGTTACACAAAGCCAGAGTTTTAAGTCACTGCTTGAGAGAAACCAGCAAAAAGATACAAGAAGGCATGACCAAAACGATCTGAATTTTTGAACAGTTTGCCTGGAAGCTAAAACTGAAGTATAGAATTTCCTGTGTTTTCATTTCTGTTATATTTTAATAATAATAATTTGTACTAAATATCATTTTATATCTATTTAATTTTTTAGGTTGTACATTCTGTGTATATATACTGTGTACTAATGTATTAAAGGGGGAAAGGGGAAAAGAACTACGAAAAGCTTGCATGACATAGAAAACGAACGACGCTACATCAGCCACATTATATACACCAAACACCCTTAGCTCACTTACAATTTCATTGCCGTAATTTTTTGACGGGCAATTCGCTAGTTATTTATATTATGAAATCCAATAAGACATGTACACATCATGGAAAGCATGGACGGCGTATATTGTTCCATTATTGCTAAATTGTGCGCATAGGTCAAACATGTTTGGTCTTGTGAACTACCGAAATACATTTTGATTAGACTATAAAGAGTTGGCCTTGCTTACATAGAACAGTGTTTACAGTTTCTCCTGTTCAGGGTAGAATTGCCTGGTATTTCGGGGCCGGGTCACTCTTTTGAGTGAGACCAGACTGATATACTACAGGATATTTCTCTCTGTGAAGGGCACAAGTGAGCTAAAAGAGGTTGCTCTCAGAGTGGATTATCATGTCCATAGAACTAGCCTATTAAGGTTAGTTCGTTCTCTGATGAGCACCTCTGACTTCGTTATTTAGAATAAAAAACAATGAATAAAGTAAAAGGTATAATTAACTGTGTCATACCTTATGTCCTACAATGGAAAATTAATGGTTCAGAGCTTACACCTTAGCCAAATATCACAAATACTACAAAAGTGATAAATGCTATAAAAAAAAAAAAAAAAAAAAAAAATATATATATATATATATATATATATACACACACACTAAAACATGTAAGGGTATTTGTATTTATCTACAATACTCTCCCCATGACAATGAAAATTGTCATCAAAAGAAAAATACAGATATGACAGGGTAGAATCTCAATATACATGTCACACATTCAACCAAATAAAATAAAATGATAAACATAATAGGAAGTAAAGGTATGGTCTTCAGCCTGACTTCTAAAAAGTCAAGGTCTCTAAAAAAAAATCCAGTACATATGAGTTTCCTACAACATGGAGATATGTCTCACAGAGTTCTTTGCACCTCATTGCAAAAGAAAATCACAATTATACATATTTTTATATTATATATAAAAAAATGTATAATAGTCTGATATGATCTGTGGAATAATGGAAAAGTCTCTCAAAAAAGAAATCTATAGCACAAAGTTCAGATATAAAAATCTGCTGAATGAAAGCTTTACAATCAGTGATTATAAAGCACAAGCAAAGAAAAGAGAAAACAAAGTCCTGATGACAAAAAAAATAAATCCACGAAAATAAGTCTGGATAAAAATAAAGATAAATCTAAAAAATAAATCCATAGAAATAAGTGAGCGCCTGTTTGACCCAGTCCATATAACAAGCAAAGAGTCTAATGGGGTGGATGAAAACATCCAAATATGCTGTTAAATGTTACCATGATATAGTCCAGATTGCAGTGCAAAAGATATAAAAGTCGAGATATGTAAAATAAAACACAATGGTTAATGCAGACAAAATCGCCTCACTTACTTCTCCAACCAATTACCAATAACTAGGCAATAGAAACAATTTCCTTTTATACTTATTGCCTTATGATACAGAGTAAAAAACAGGCATTTAAATTATACAAACAAGAGGGGACAGAGACTGCTTTATGGGAGTACAAGGAAATCAACAAGGCTTGCAAAAGCGCTATTAGACTGGCTAAAATAGAAAATGAAAAATAAATTGCAAAAGAGAGTAAGACTAACCCTAAAAATATTTTTAAGTATATTAATGGGAAGAAGGCGGGGAAGGAAGCTATAGGAACATTACAATGAGACACAGGTCGTCTGAAAATGAGTGACCAGGAAAAAGCAGATGAGCTAAATAGGTTATTTTCGGTATACACAAGGGAGGTACCAGTGTTGGGACAATGCAACAAAATGGGGCTGCACTACCTTCACCAAATAACTGGTTAACACAGGCAGAAATTGAAAAGCGGTTGGAAAAAATAAATGTTAATAAAGCCCCGGGTCCTGATGGAATACATCAAAGGGTTCTCAGGGAACTGGGTTCTGTAATAGCCAAACCATTATATTTAATTTTTCAAGATTCACTCAACACAGGGTCTCTACCAAATGACTGGAGAAAAGCAGATGTGATACCTATATTTAAAAAAGGAGCAAGAGCAAATCCGGGGAATTATAGACCAGTGAGCCTCACTCTGTAGTGGGGAAGCTTTTAGAAGGGTTAATAAGGGATAATATACAAGAATACCTATTTGAACAGGATTATAAGTAGGAGTCAACATGGCTTTATGAGAGATACGTCATTTAAAAAAAATCTAATTCGTTTCTATGAGGAGATTAGTATGAACCGGAATTAAGACAACTCAGTGCATGGAGTCTTTTTGGATTTTGCAAAGGCTTTTGATACAGTGCCACATGGGAGACTATTGTGGAAACTAAGAGATACAGGAATTGCAGTAAATATCTACTCATGGATTGAGAACTGTCTAAAAGACAGGAAGCAAATGGTTGTTGTAAATGGGACATACTCCAATTGGACTAATATGGTAAGTGGGGTTCCTCAGGGTTCAGTAATAAATCCTCTCCTTTTTAACATATTTATTAATGACTTAGATGTGGGACTGGAAAGTAGTGTCTCCATTTTCGCTGATGACATGAAGTTGTGCAAGGTAATTAAATCAGATAATAATGTGCTTTCCCTCCAAAGGGATTTACATAAAATTGAGGAATGGGCATCTAAATGGCAGATGAGATTTAATACGAATAAATGTAAAGTTATGCATCCGGGAAGGAAAAATAGCCATGCAATTTATAATCTTAAAGGAGCAAATCTAGGTGTTTCAAATATTGAAAGGGATTTGGGAATGTTTGTGGACAACCACCTAGGTGCTCAAACAGTGCTCAAAGCCAAGCAGCAGCTGCAAAGGCAAATAAAATATTAGCATGTCTTAAGAAGGGTATAGCAGTAAGGGAAGTAAATATAATTCTGCCACTATACAAAGCTCTAGTACGCCCTCATTTGAAATATGGAGTACAATTTTGGGCACCACTTCATGAAAAGGACATTTTAGAGCTGGAAAGGGTACAGAGGAGGGCAACAAAACTAATAAGGGGAATGGAGGGGCTAAGTTATAAAGAAAGACTAACCAAATTAAACTTATTTTCTCTAGAAAAAAAGCGTCTAAGAGGGGATATGATTACCTTATATAAATATATCCAGGGTCAATACAAGCCTTTGTCAAGAGAACTTTTTCTGCAAAGAGGTTTGCAACTGACAATGGAAAACATCTTTTGAGATTAGAAGTAAAAAGATTTTACCTTAAAGATAGAAAAGGGTTCTTCACAGTAAGGGCGGTTAATCTGTGGAATTCTCTACCAAAGGAGGTGGTGACAGTGGATTCGATAGATAACTTTAAAATGGGATTGGATATATTTTTAAATAAAAAGAGCATTAAGGGCTATCCTGGATAAATAGAAAGGGAACATTGATCCAGGGATGAAGCCGATTGCCAATATCTGGGGTCAGGAAGGAATTTTATATTTTTTCCCTGTTGAGACAATTGGCAAAGTTTCACTTTTTTTTCTGTTTGCTTTCCTCTGGATCAATTCACAATAAATCTGTGTAGTGCAGATCAGAGGAGATCTAAAAAGGTTGAACTTGATGGACTAAAGTATTTTTTCAACCTAAACTACTATGTAACTATGTAATTATGTGCAGATATTTAGGCACATGACAAGGAGTAAGTGACTTTACATCTTTTCTCTTTGACTGTATCATGTCATGTCAATGAACAAGAGTTTGACCTTTCCCCTTATTCTTGGGTGGATAAAAGATTTCTGTCTTGCCTTTGTTTTCAGTCAGCAAACTCTGTATCTGCTTCTTCATCTATTATTATCTGTTGTCATCAGGATAGGTACTTTGTAGAGACTTTTTCTCATCATATATTGGGGCATGCTTGTCTTTTCTTTGTCCTTCAGGCATGCACTCACTGTCATCTTCTTCCGGGATAGGCAAGTGTGACAAAAATCCAAACATACAAGATCTATCATACAAGATACTTCCATATATCTTTCAACTAGATATCCTCTCATCATATATACTTACCCTAAATTTTCCCTAACTGTAAATTAAATTTAACATATGCGTAACTCTAGAATAAACAAGAAGTGGTATAAACTAAAATCGATTAAGTCAAAACATAAATCCTGCAAAGCTAATAAACATATGAAATACTAATAAAAGATATAAGCATTATTTTCTACTTCTGCTAAAGCAGCAAAAATTATCATTAGGACATTTTCAATATTACGAATTTTGTCTCTATAAGTGATAAGAAATTACTTGATTTATCCAGTTACAGGTTGCATATTTAAAAGGAAATTAATAATTTTATTACTATAAATATCCATTAACTAATAAAGTTCTAAAATATTTTCTTAACTCCTAACGTAAACCACCTCTTATAATGTTTCCTTCTTAGAGGTCTAAAAATACCTTGAAAAGATTTCCCAATTCTCCTCTTATTTGCACTATGGCCATCATCTGAGCCTGGAAAAAATCACAATATTACAGTATTTATCCAACATGGATAAACAAAACATAGCACACAAAAATAAAAATTGGTATGATAAGGTTATTTAACCAGATAAGATACACTGATTTCTAGTGATATGGGTACTATCCCTGTCCAGTAGTCAGTAGATGGGGATTGTGCACATATCACAATTATTCAGACAGATAGAAATGTCAACATGAGGGTAGCTTCAAATGAGCAGAAAAAATACAACTAATAAAATAAGCTGGCCAGAAAAAAACAGACCAGAAAAAAAAAAAAAAGGAAAAATGAAAAGGAAAACCTTAGAAAAAAACAATAAAAAATACATTCTTAGTCAGTTGACATTTCTGACTATCCTGTATCCTTATCATAACCCATAAAATGTGTGCTCCTAAATATTACTCTAAAAATAGTGTACTTCATCTTCCTCTATAATTCCACATGAGCGTCACATCACAAGCTGTTCTGCTAAACAAAATGAAACTGTTTTTTTTCTTCACCAGAATTTCTCATTGTCTGACCTTGGAAGTGAGGCAGAATGTTTAGGCTAATATCTAGTATAATGTTGTTTTTTTTAAATCTTTTTATTTATAGCATGCAGCTTCAATGAATTTAATATAATTTTACACATTATATAATCTTTCAAATAGTTTTAACTGTCATAAAACCTTAAATAATCTCTGTTTTTATCTTTTTTTTCAATAAGCCAGTTTTTATCAATTACTGTATTTACTTTTAAATAAAAAATTATTTAACATAAGTAGGAACCAGATCTTAAAAAAATATTTTTTTTTAGCAATTATCCAAAATGTCTGACAGCATATAAACACAAATATTAATCCGAAATTGGTCAAATTTCAGATTATATTCTCTATAAGAAACATTATCACACTGTCCGTCAGATATAATGGACAATCCTTACACAAAAATGCAATAATATTATTTGGACACTGGTACTCTATGTGATCACCAATATTCAGTATACACCATTACAGGAGAAACAGCAAATCTTCCTTTCAAGCATCACAATCCGCATCATAACCAGAACATACATGACATCCTCCCACATAGCAAAACAAACAGTGAGAAAGACGAATAACACAAAAACTGCCTCATCTAAAAGGAACATTTTCCCATCAGATAACAACACTCTAATGTCACTTTCTACTCCATGTTCACTCACTCAACCCCAATACTCGATCATAATTAGGATGCAGACACAATAAACAACATAGAACGTATAATTAAATAAAAATGAGCTCACAGAATACTTTATATGAGCACAGATCTTCTCCAATCACCTTGTAAGAATCAAGACCAAAAACAAGTTTAATAAATCATATATATATTTACCTATAACTAATCATAAACAAAATAAAAGAAGCAAAATAAAACAAAATATATATTCACCAAACCTAAAAAATTTATGACATAAAACTAATTTCTCAAATGACAAATGGCACTTTACACAATATTTTATATAATCAAGTATAATCTTACTGAAATAACTGTTTAACATTAAATCCTTTATCTTATCAATATTTCCATAAAAATCATTATTACACTTGCAACAGGGGTGGAGCTAATGCTGGTGCAAAACACCTGGGACCACAACAGGGTAGGTCACTCTTATTACTAGCAGTAAATAGCAACACAATGTGTCTTATTAGGTGGCCAGGTAGACAATTACTCTGTGCATGGGCAATCTGATCTACATTAATAACTCATTATAACACACCTTTACCGGGACAACTTTTCACTTTTCTGCTCTGTAGCTTTAAAGATACAAAGGGGTGGAACCTTCTGGGGAAGGGAGGGGCTTATAACAACACTTTAGGCAAAGATGCTAAACTACAGAAAAACATAATTAAATTATAAAACCTTTCCTAAATTATTTCTGAAACATTACTAAATAACAAATCATTTTGCTATGAATAATGTTTAAGGTTTTATGTGGACTGGGCAATCGCTCACATCTCTCACGAACTTTATAAACAGATGTGTCACTATTAACAATTGTCTATTAATCACAACTTCACAAAGCCAAACACAAGGCACATTAAATCAACACAAAATTTCCACAACAACTTTTTTACCAGCTGGATTTAAAATGACAGAGCAAAAAAAACAAACATACTTTGCTGTATACAAAACAATTCCTAATCCCATCCTCACACTAATTAATTAAGTAACTAACGCATGAAATACAACCTTCAAATGTAGAAACTAAAATCTGCCTATAAAACCTATGCTTTTCTCTTTGACTTTTACAAATGGACCTACTAAAAATCTAACTTTATCATTACTGCTTGTTTCTCGTTTCCATAAATTACTCTCTGCAATTCATGTAATAAAAAAATCAATAATTAATGATCTCACATTGGAACAATTTCACCTGCCAGAAACCTTCATATCCCTTGCTAAATATTATTTTTCTCTCATAATTTTAAACCACCTTAAGGAAAACAAAATATCTGCTCTCTGTGCTAAGCTGTGTGTCAAAACTGTCAGCTTACAGAAGCCATTTTAAATCTCTACTGAGTAACTTATATCAAAATAAAAGCAATCTTGTTCAAAATAAAACAGAATATGGACAAAAAGAACCAAGACAGAACATAACAGATAAAATGCATGTGCTGCAGAAAAAATAACACTTTTAAGTACTCTATACACTAAAAAACTAACACAAACAAAATGTTCCACTACAAAAAAATATGCACATCTTTTTGAAGCTAGAAATATGGGCTTTATTAGAATCAGTCTAGACAAATCCCCTTTTTTAGGTACAGTTAACATTTCACGCCCTTTAAATGGTAAGGTACACCTCTAACACTTTCTCTAGGTAAAGTAAACCTTTCCTAATATATATCTACAGAGCTTCTTAAAGTAACACCGTGTCAGGTACAATATCTCTTAATGTCTCTTAGTCTCAGTAACTAAAATCTTTACATGTAAAATATATGTTAAACTATTCTACTTCTCTTAATTACACTATTTTATATCACTAATTAGCATTTTTAGGTTATGAACAACAAACAACAAAAAAATGCAATCATACCAGGTCCCGGGTAGAATTCAGTTTGGGGGAGGTAATTTTGTGCGACTTTGTCCCATCACTCCTACAAGCTCCTGTCTCCCTTGGAAGACACTCATGAAAAGCAATCCTACACACAGATTTTCAGAAAAGCGGCTCTGTTTACCTCTAATTTGGGCCATGATTAGTTGTCAAATCTCAAATTGGGATTCTCATATTTGCATTTCAATTTGATCATCCATACCTTATATTACCTAGAGGTTTTATAGACTTATAAGTACTTATTTTATTTTATCTCATTTCAGAGATTTTCATGTTCATTTCAATTTAGATTTTAATAAGGGAATTAGATTTTTAAAATATCAAAAAACGCTGTGATGTGTGATCATGAAATAAGAAGTCAAAAAATTCATCCCAATCTCTAAACAAATGACATGAGAGGATGAAGAAATCATTGATTTCTGAGGTATGCATAAATATGGACAAAAAGTAATAGGAGATATAATAGAAGATGTAATATTATATTGATGTTTACTTATAATCCTCATATGGCAGTAAAACTGTTAATCATTGGATTATTGGATTACTCCAAAATTTCTTATAGAGTAATACAGGGATGTAAAGACTTAAAACATGACAAATCACAACGAATAATAAAAAAAAAAAAAAAAAAAAAAAAGAAAGGAGAGGGATGATGTGCAGAGATACAATATACTGAATACTAAGATTCACAATAAATGATGAGAGCAGGGAGCTGATATTTGCCAAGAATAGATTACTGAAAAGTAATGATCCTATATAGTGTATTGCCCATATACTCTCCATCATTAAACCTGTGGTAATGGTTTTACTGGATGGCAAAATACACAGCTATGTATATATAAACAGACAGTAAACGACCAGTTGCTCAATACTTGCTGTTTTTTTGCTATCACAGCGCCTGACACATCATGTCCACCATTGGGTAATCTCTGCACATCTCTCTCTCCATGTCCCAACAGTGCCGTTTCACTCTTAAACAGAGCTTTTTCTTATTTATTTTTTTTAATTATTCTGTGTGATTTGTCATGTTTTAAGTCTTTACATCCCTGTATTACTCTATAAGAAATTTCGAAGTAATCCAAAAATCCAATGATTAACAGTTTTACTGCCATATGAGAATTATAAGTAAACATCAATATAAGATTACATCTTCTATTATATCTCCTATTACTTATTGTCCATATTTATGCATACATCAGAAATCAATGACTTCTTCATCCTCATGTCATTTGTTTAGAGATTGGGAGGAATTTTTTGACTTATTTCATGATCACACATCACAGCGTTTCCTGATATTTTAAAAATCGAATTCCCTTATTAAAATCTATACCCCTACATGATACAAATATTAGTGTTACCCACTAAGGTAAAATAACATTGGGTCATACAACCTAATTATCATTTAAATTTAGTCATGTAATAAATTACCTTATCATAGAATTTTTCATACAACAACTACATTTCAAATTATTCATACCACTTTGCTAAAGAAATATTAATTCACCTCAAGATTTGTAGGTAATCATATTTATCTCAAAACAAAGATACTCATTTTCATTCTTCATGCAGTCATTTATACCTCATATTATTTAGAGTTTCTGATATCATCCGAACTTTAATCAAGTAATAATAAAAAAATTATATTTTCACTCCCCTCATTTTCTTTTATTTTAATGTAAATCATTAACATCTCAATGATTCAATTAGCCTTCTTCATACTTATGTTTTTCAAGTGATCATCCTTCTTTCTCAGCACAATAGTCAATATAATCTCAAACTCCATTTATTCAATTATTCAGTTACATTCATTCATGCAACATTCATATTCACCATAATCATAAACACATACCGTATTTTTCGCCCTATAAGACGCACCGGCAGATAAGACGCACCTAGTTTTTAGAGGAGGAAAACAAGAAAAAAAAAATCTGAATCAAACACAAATACACTTTACACACAGATACACACCTACATTACACACAAAATATATATATATATTTTTTTTTATTATTCTGTGTGATTTGTCATGTTTTAAGTCTTTACATCCCTGTATTACTCTATAAGAAATTTCGAAGTAATCCAAAAATCCAATGATTAACAGTTTTACTGCCATATGAGAATTATAAGTAAACCTACTCATAATTTCCACAACACAGGCTGAGATCCCGCTCCATGCTGATGATAGCCAGTAAGCTTGAAACAGCTGTACATGGATTGGATACTCAGCCTGTGTTTATTCCAGCCTTGGCTTTGCATTAAAGCTGTGTAATACAGCATGCATAAGCTTAAAGGAAGCCATGTTTGTTGATGGCTATGGAATGAAGAGCGAGGCATTTGTGGGCATATTTGTCTGTCCCAGCTCAACTTCCCAGAATGCAGTGTAATAACTGTTTTTATCGGAACTCTGAGCTGGAAGCAGGTTTTTTTACTTGCTTTAGACATTCAAATGTGAACACAGATGTACTTTTTATTTACTGTACTACTGTACGGTGGAGGGCTTCTATCGCTCTTTTGCCCACCATATTATAAATGATTGTTGTGGTGAACTACCTACTCATAATTTCCACAACACAGGCTGAGATCCCGCTCCATGCTGATGATAGCCAGTAAGCTTGAAACAGCTGTACATGGATTGGATACTCAGCCTTTGTTTATTCCAGCCTTGGCTTTGCATTAAA
Organism: Discoglossus pictus; assembly: GCA_027410445.1. NCBI lineage: Eukaryota > Metazoa > Chordata > Amphibia > Anura > Alytidae > Discoglossus > Discoglossus pictus. The sequence continues at coordinate 56,423,979 of CM050174.1, forward strand.
GCTGTGTAATACAGCATGCATAAGCTTAAAGGAAGCCATGTTTGTTGATGGCTATGGAATGAAGAGCGAGGCATTTGTGGGCATATTTGTCTGTCCCAGCTCAACTTCCCAGAATGCAGTGTAATAACTGTTTTTATCGGAACTCTGAGCTGGAAGCAGGTTTTTTTACTTGCTTTAGACATTCAAATGTGAACACAGATGTACTTTTTATTTACTGTACTACTGTACGGTGGAGGGCTTCTATCGCTCTTTTGCCCACCATATTATAAATGATTGTTGTGGTGAACTACCTACTCATAATTTCCACAACACAGGCTGAGATCCCGCTCCATGCTGATGATAGCCAGTAAGCTTGAAACAGCTGTACATGGATTGGATACTCAGCCTGTGTTTATTCCAGCCTTGGCTTTGCATTAAAGCTGTGTAATACAGCATGCATAAGCTTAAAGGAAGCCATGTTTGTTGATGGCTATGGAATGAAGAGCGAGGCATTTGTGGGCATATTTGTCTGTCCCAGCTCAACTTCCCAGAATGCAGTGTAATAACTGTTTTTATCGGAACTCTGAGCTGGAAGCAGGTTTTTTTACTTGCTTTAGACATTCAAATGTGAACACAGATGTACTTTTTATTTACTGTACTACTCTACGGTGGAGGGCTTCTATCGCTCTTTTGCCCACCATATTATAAATGATTGTTGTGGTGAACTACCTACTCATAATTTCCACAACACAGGCTGAGATCCCGCTCCATGCTGATGATAGCCAGTAAGCTTGAAACAGCTGTACATGGATTGGATACTCAGCCTGTGTTTATTCCAGCCTTGGCTTTGCATTAAAGCTGTGTAATACAGCATGCATAAGCTTAAAGGAAGCCATGTTTGTTGATGGCTATGGAATGAAGAGCGAGGCATTTGTGGGCATATTTGTCTGTCCCAGCTCAACTTCCCAGAATGCAGTGTAATAACTGTTTTTATCGGAACTCTGAGCTGGAAGCAGGTTTTTTTACTTGCTTTAGACATTCAAATGTGAACACAGATGTACTTTTTATTTACTGTACTACTGTACGGTGGAGGGCTTCTATCGCTCTTTTGCCCACCATATTATAAATGATTGTTGTGGTGAACTACCTACTCATAATTTCCACAACACAGGCTGAGATCCCGCTCCATGCTGATGATAGCCAGTAAGCTTGAAACAGCTGTACATGGATTGGATACTCAGCCTGTGTTTATTCCAGCCTTGGCTTTGCATTAAAGCTGTGTAATACAGCATGCATAAGCTTAAAGGAAGCCATGTTTGTTGATGGCTATGGAATGAAGAGCGAGGCATTTGTGGGCATATTTGTCTGTCCCAGCTCAACTTCCCAGAATGCAGTGTAATAACTGTTTTTATCGGAACTCTGAGCTGGAAGCAGTTTTTTTTACTTGCTTTAGACATTCAAATGTGAACACAGATGTACTTTTTATTTACTATATATATGTATATATATATATATATATATATATATATATATAGATAGATATATAGATAGATATATAGATATAGATATATATATATATATATATATATATATATATATATAGATAGATAGATACACATACATACATATACATGCACACATAAATATACACACACATACACATACACACATACACACACATACACATACATATCCATATACTGCAGCATTTGACAGCATTTGGGAGCCCTTGACCCTCCCTGACCCTCCTGATCCTCCCTGACCCTCCTGATCCTCCCTGACCCTCCTGATCCTCCCTGACCCTCCTGATCCTCCCTGACCCTCCTGATCCTCCCTAACCCCCCTGATCCTCACCTTTCTTCTGATCTCTGCCATCTTGATCTCACCCCAGCGCTTCCTACCAGCACTCCTCGTGTACTGCAGCGTTGCGTGTGTGACGTCACTAGGACGCACCGGCCGACGCAATGCTGGTAGGAAGCGCTGGGGTGAGATCAAGAGGACAGAGGCAGTTTGAAAAGGTATATTCGCCGTATAAGACGCACCAACTTTCCTCCCCCAGTTTTGGGGAAGAAAAAGTGCGTCTTATACGGCGAAAAATACGGTAATATCCATGTGTCCAAAAACAAATCATCAGCTTTTGAATGCTCACCATCCATTGTCTCACAGAAAGAAGCAATGTAAGATAACACAAGCCATTCATCTATCAGACTATCTGCATGACATTGATGTCTTATTCAGACTCCTTCTAATGATAATCACATTTTATAATTGTCAAACTGCAAGTCGTCGTCATGCTTTGCGAGGTTGCAAAAACAAAAAAAAAAATCGTGAATTAGAAAAAAAAATACGAGTTGAGGGACATAGAAAAAAAAAATACGGGGTCGCAAAAATACAAAGTTAACCGCCCAAAAGCGTACATCGAAAAACAACAAAAACACAGCAAAATAACACAAAAACATAAAAAAAAAAAAAAACACTCACACACAGTACGGAGGGACAGCCAGGACGTCTGGGAGTGAGGTTGCACTTGAATTTAAGCCAAATTTGCAGAGTTTCGGCACTTGAAAATCTGCTAAGCGAGCAAAAAAATGGTGGCCGAAAAATGAAAACAAGGCTAAAGGGGACCCAAGCGCACAAATCACCTCCAGGCATGGGTGAGTTGGCCAGGAACAACCTCGGAATCTTGGGGGCTTAAAAAACGAGCTCGCAAAAATTCTAATTTAACGGCCGAACCGCGGAAATCGAAAAACAAGAAAAAAAAACATAAATAAAATAAAAAAAACACTCACACACACCAAGGAGGAAACGCCAGGACGCCTGGAAGTGAGGTTGCACACAAATTTAAGCTGAATTTGCAGAGTTTTTGCACTCAAAAATCATCAAGGCAAGAAAAAAAATGGTGGCCGAAAAAAATGAAAACGAGGCTAAACGAGACCGAGGCACGCAAATCGAAGCCAGTCACGTACGAGTTAGCCAAGAACATGGGATATACAAAATATACCATTACAATGGATGGAAAATGCTCGCGAGCCAAGTACCACATAGAAAAAAGCGGCCATTTTACAACACTAACTTGAAAATAATAATATTACGATTCTAAAATGGCGCTTTACCCGCCTAAACACATAAGGTCCTATTAAATTCCAGCCTCATAAATAAGAGGCTTCTACTTAAGCCCTACGTACTGCAAAGTTTCTCAAAGTTCCAATGCTATTATAATCGCCCTGCTGCGAGCAACGTATGAGCTACGCAGCAGGGCCGTACGTATTAACATTGCGTAAATAAACATGAGGAGTGACAGCCTGCGATATGATATCGCAGGCTGCCGCACCTCAACAAGTAGTGCAGGGGTCCTAACGGGACCTCCGCGGCAGTCCCCACATAAGCCCTGCCGTGGGGGGTACTCCAACTACCCCCCGGCACCTAAAATTAACCCCCTCTATGCGGGGTCCCCATCGGGACCCCCAAAGTGTCCTCACATAAACCCCTTGCAGCAGGGGTCCCCGATCGGCACCGATCAGTCCCCCGCTGCATTAAAAACTGTTAAATTCCCCGCCGCGGCTCCTTTAAGGGCCCGCGGCACACTATTACCCAATCCCGGCCGCGGCACCTACAATTAACCCCCCTCTATGCTGGGGGTCCCCATTGGCACCCCCGAAGTGTCCCCACATAAAACCCTTGCTGCAGGGGTCCATAGGGACCCCAGCAGCAGCCCCACATTAACCCCCTGCAGCGGGGGTCCCCGATCGGCACCAATCGGGACCCTGCTGCATTTAAATTTTTAATTTCCCGCCATGAGGGTCCTTAAAGGACCGTAAAGGTCCTGAAAGGACTCGCACTAAAAATAATAACCCCAGGCAACTATAATTAACCCTATACTTCATGGGGGTGAATACAGACCCCCATAAGCACTTAATTAACCCCGTCACTCATGAAGGTCAATACAGACCCCCATAAGCACTTAACCCCGTCACTCATGAAGGTCAATACAGCATCCCCATAAGCACTTAATTAACCCAGTCACTCATGATAGTCAATACAGACCCCCATAAGGCCTTAATTAACCTTATAACTCATGAAGGCCAATACAGACCCCCATAAGGCCTTAATTAACCCGTCACTCCAGGTGGTCAATACAGACCCCCATAAGCACTAAATTAACCCTGTCACTCTAGAAGGTCAATACAGACCGCCATAAGCACTTAATTAACCCCGTCACTCATGGTGGTCAATACAGACCCCCATAAGCACTTAATTAACCCCGTCACTCATGAGAGTCAATACAGACCCCCAGAAGGCCTTAATTAACCCTATAACTCATGAAGGTCAATACAGACCCCCATAAGGCCTTAATTAACCCTATAACTCATGAAGGTCAATACAGACCCCCATAAGGCCTTAATTAACCCTATAACTCATGAAGGTCAATACAGACCCCCATAAGGCCTTAATTAACCCCGTCACTCAGGGTGGTCAATACAGACCCCCATAAGCACTAAATTAACCCTGTCACTCAAGAAGGTCAATACAGACCCCCATAAGCACTTAATTAACCCCGTCACTCATGGTGGTCAATACAGACCCCCTTAAGCACTTAATTAACCCGTCACTCATGGTGGTCAATACAGACCCCCATAAGGCCTTAATTAACCCCGTCACTCATGAAGGTCAGTATAGACCCCCATAAGGCCATAATTAACCCTATAACTCATGAAGGTCAATACAGACCCCCATAAGGCCTTAATTAACCCTAAAACTCATGAAGGCCAATACAGACCCCATAAGGCCTTAATTAACCCTATAACTCATGAAGGTCAATACAGAGCCCCATAAGGCCTTAATTAACCCCGTCACTCAGGGTGGTCAATACAGACCCCCAGAAGGCCTTAATTAACCCTATAACTCATGAAGGTCAATACAGACCCCCATAAGCACTTAATTAACCCCGTCACTCATGGTGGTCAATACAGACCCCCAGAAGGCCTTAATTAAGACTATAACTCATGAAGGTCAATACAGACCCCCAGAAGGCCTTAATTAACCCTATAACTCATGAAGGTCAATACAGACCCCCATAAGCACTAAATTAACCCCGTCACTCATGGTGGTCAATACAGACCCCCATAAGCACTTAATTAACCCTATAACTCATGAAGGTCTATACAGATCCCCATAAGGCCTTAATTAACCCTATAACTCATGAAGGTCAATACAGACCCCCATAAGGCCTTCATTAACCCTATAACTCATGAAGGTCAATACAGACCCCCATAAGGCCTTAATTAACCCCGTCACTCAGGGTGGTCAATACAGATCCCCATAAGCACGAAATTAACCCAGTCACTCAGGGTGGTCAATACAGATCCCCATAAGCACTAAATTAACCCAGTCACTCAAGAAGGTCAATACAGACCCCCATAAGCACTTAATTAACCCCATCACTCATGAAGGTCAATACAGACCCCCATAAGCACTTAAATAACCCCGTCACTCATGAAGGTCAATACAGACCCCCAGAAGGCCTTAATTAACCCTATAACTCATGAAGGTCAATACAGACCCCCATAAGCACTAAATTAACCCCGTCACCCATGGTGGTCAATACAGACCCCCATAAGCACTTAATTAACCCTATAACTCATGAAGGTCTATACAGATCCCCATAAGGCCTTAATTAACCCTATAACTCATGAAGATCAATACAGACCCCCATAAGCACTAAATTAACCCCGTCACTCATGGTGGTCAATACAGACCCCCATAAGCACTTAATTAACCCCGTCACTCAGAGGTCAATGCAGACCCCCATAAGCACTTAATTAACCCTATCACTCATGAAGGTCAATACAGACCCCCATAAGGCCTTAATTTACCCTATAACTCATGAAGGTCAATACAGACCCCCATAAGGCCTTAATTAAAACTATAACTCATAAAGGTCAATACAGACCCCCATAATGCCTTAATTATCCCTATAACTCATGAAGGTCAATACAGACCCTCATAAGTCCTTAATTAACCCCGTCACTCAGGGTGGTCAATACAGATCCCCATAAGCACGAAATTAACCCAGTCACTCAGGGTGGTCAATACAGATCCCCATAAGCACTAAATTAACCCAGTCACTCAAGAAGGTCAATACAGACCCCCATAAGCACTTAATTAACCCCATCACTCATGAAGGTCAATACAGACCCCCATAAGCACTTAAATAACCCCGTCACTCATGAAGGTCAATACAGACCCCCAGAAGGCCTTAATTAACCCTATAACTTATGAAGGTCAATACAGACCCCCATAAGCACTAAATTAACCCCGTCACCCATGGTGGTCAATACAGACCCCCATAAGCACTTAATTAACCCTATAACTCATGAAGGTCTATACAGATCCCCATAAGGCCTTAATTAACCCTATAACTCATGAAGATCAATACAGACCCCCATAAGCACTAAATTAACCCCGTCACTCATGGTGGTCAATACAGACCCCCATAAGCACTTAATTAACCCCGTCACTCAGAGGTCAATGCAGACCCCATAAGCACTTAATTAACCCCATCACTCATGAAGGTCAATACAGACCCCCATAAGGCCTTAATTTACCCTATAACTCATGAAGGTCAATACAGACCCCCATAAGGCCTTAATTAAAACTATAACTCATGAAGGTCAATACAGACCCCCATAATGCCTTATTTATCCCTATAACTCATGAAGGTCAATACAGACCCTCATAAGGCCTTAATTAACCCCGTCACTCAGGGTGGTCAATACAGATCCCCATAAGCAGTAAATTAACCCAGTCACTCAAGAAGGTCAATACAGACCCCCATAAGCACTTAATTAACCCCGTCACTCATGGTGGTCAATACAGACCCCCATAAGGCCTTAATTAACCCCGTCACTCATGAAGTTCAAGACAGACCCCCATAAGCACTTAATTAACCCTGTCACTCATGGTGGTCAATACAGACCCCCATAAGCACTTTATTAACTCCGTCACTCATGAAGCTCAATACAGACCCCCATAAGCACTTAATTAACCCTGTCACTCATGGTGGTCAATACAGACCCCGATAAGGCCTTAATTAACCCTAAAACTCATGAAGGTCAATACAGACCCCCATAAGGCCTTAATTAACCCTATTTAACCCCATCAGTCCCATAAGGGTATATTATGACCATTATGGGCCTGTTACAACCCAACATTAACCACATAAGTGCCATGACGGTCCTCAAGGACCATCATGACACTAACTACAAACACTACACTATAACCCCCAATAAACCATTTAATCTAAACTAACCCCCCTCTACACTAATCTATTAACACTTACACTACCTATCTACACTACCTACCCCCTAATAAACCTCCCCACCACTCTAATTACAAAAAATAAAAAAAACTACCTTACAAAAAATAAAAAAACCTACCTTACAGAAAATAAAAAAACCTAAGTCACCAAAAATAAAGAAACCTACAGTACAGAAAAAAAACTACAGTACAGAAAAAAAACCCTGCAGTACAGAAAAAAAACAAATACATTACAACCCCCCCCACTACAGAAAATAAAAAAATTACACACCTGAAAAGGAAAAACAGACATACGCAATACAGTACATACATATAATACATTACATTACATAAATAACATTACATACATTAAATTACATATAATACATTACATTAAATACATTACATATAATATATTACATATAATACATTACATACAATACAAATCAAATACCCCCTATCTATCTAACATACAATCTATTTAATATAAAATAAATCCTAACTATATCAAATAAATCCCCCTATCTATCTAATATACAATAAATCCTAACTACATACACAGACCCTAATTCTAAGCTAAAATAAAATAATTACAGTCCTAACTACATACACAGACCCTAATTCTAAGCTAAAATAAAATAATTATAGTCCTAACTATATACACAGACCCTAATTCTAAGCTAAAATACAATAATTTCAGTCCTAACTAAACAGACCCTAATTCTAAGCTAAAATAAAATAATTAAGACCACTTACCTTTAAGATGTCCCTTGAGATCACTAACCTAGGGGTAAAACAAAACAAAATAATTAGTACAAAACATTAACATGAAATAAATAAACATTATATAAATTCTAAAAATTCTACTCACCTTTCCAGCATGTCCCGTCATTGTTCAGCTCTTCTGGAGCGGCCCTGTTAAAAAAACACAATGCATTAATACAATATACAAACAACAAATAAAATAAACATATAAACCTCTAAATATACATTTAACTTACCTCCCCGCGATGTCCCCGGCCTCCTCCCCTTCAGCCCTGGCTGGGCTTTTTTTTTTGCCCCAGAGCCCTCCATTCTCTAGTTTGGCCGTTGTTAAGATATAAGAAATGATGCAGAAAGAAGGCAATGACATTTAACATGCTTAATAAAAGAGATAAAAAAAGAGATAAAACAGGAGAAGAAAAGCAGCAATAAAAATTGAGCTACAAAAAAAAACTGATTCAAAAAGTAGAGACAAAAAGAATAACTTAATTTTTTTATCTCCACTTTTTATCTTAGCTTTGTAGCTCCCTTTTTAGATTTTCAAAAGTGGAAATAAATCTTGAGTTAAAAACTGGAGATAAAAGTGGACATAAAAACAGGAGATAAAACTGGAGGTAAAAATAAACATAAAACTGCATATTTAATTAGAAATAAAAGTGTGGGTTGGGGGGATTTTTATTTATTTTTTTGCACTGGGTCCCTCCATTTTCTAGGACTGCTACTGCATCTCTCCACAAGCACTTTCTTCTGAAAGGAGAATTTCTAATTTCCAATTATAATATCAATTCTCATACAATCACATTTCAGGAACCTGATCATCCTTTCGTGGTCATCCATCATATCAAGACCTGATGTAAATTTTAATATTCATCTATCACATTGTAAACATATAAAAAAATCATTTGATATATTAGAAGGTTTGTAACATGTATTATCCCCTTCAGGGTTGTGACCTTGTTGTGGGGAAGGGGCTTGTGTACCTCATGAAGCTGTGAGCAATACCATGTAGGGTCAGCTAAGATGGGCAGGTCATAGCAGAGAGGGCAGACACATTTGAGTCCACTGGAGAAGGAATTGGCAACCCACTCCAGTACCATGCTTAGAAAACTTTATGGACAAGTACAACCAGAGACATAATGATATGGCACCAGAAGATGAGGCCTCAGGTCTTAAGGTGCCTATAACATTACTGAGGAAGAACAGAGGGCAAGTACGAGTAGCATCAGATCTAATTAAGTGGTTGAACCAAAACCGAAGGAGGAGAAAAGAAAGTCCACAGAAGCAAAGATCAAGTCAGCATAGAAACTTGGAATGTTAGAATTATGATCCAAAACAAACTGGACGTGGTCAAACATGAGATGACAAGCTTAAACATCAATATCATGGGAAATAGTGAACTTAAATGCCCTTTAATGGGACATTTCCGATCAGACAACCACCGGATCTTCTATTGTGGTCAAGAATCCTATAGAAGAAATTAAGTAGTCCTCACAGTCAATCATAAAGTGGCCAAAGCAGTGCTCAGTTTCAACTTGAAATCAAGGCAAGCCATTTAACATCATAGTGATCCAAATCTATGCAACAACCATGCATGCTGAAGAGGCGGCAGCTGTCCAGTTCTATGAAGATATTCAACATCTCAGAGATACAACACCAAGAAAAGATGTTACTCTCATCAAAGGAGATTGAAATGCTAAAAATAAAGTAGGGAACCAGAAGATACCTGGAATACCTGGCAGGTTTGGCCTTTGAGTATAAAATGAAGTAAGTTAAAGATTAGTATAATAATGTCCATATAATTCTCTAGTCACAGTAAACACCCTCTTCCAACAGCCTCAGAGATGACTGTACACATGGATCTAAAAAGGTTGAACTTGATTGATTAAAAGTCTTTTTTCAACCTCAATTACTATGTAACTATGTAACAATAACCATTGTGGATATGCAGTGGAAGTAAATAATAGATTTAATGTCCAACTGAATGCAGAATTCCAGAGGAAAGCAAGAAGAGACAAGGAGATTTTCTATAGTGAACAATGTAAAGAGAGAGAAGAAGATAACAGAATGGGAAGGTTAAGAGATCCCTTTAAGAAAATTGGTGATATCAAACAAACCTTTCATGCCAAAGTGGGCATGATAAAAGACAAAACTGGTATGGACTTATAGAAGAAGATCAGAGAAAAAGAGGTGTCAGGAATGCACAGAGCATCTATGCAAGAAGGATCTTAACAGCAGTGATGACCTCAAAAGTTTGTCCAATGAGCTGGACATCTTGGAAAGTGAAGTGAGATGGGCCCTAAGATGCCTTTCTGATAACAAGGCTTCAGGAGTTGATGAAATTCCAATCGAACTATTCAAACAGGGAACAGTCATCAGTCCAGAGTCTTTGTTTGATAACTGGATACCATTCAAATCAACATGACACCCCTTTCCCCTCACTGGCCCAGAAATATGACATTGAATTTAAAGATGCAACCTTAGTAAAATAAATGCTTCTCGCACACACACTTTTCCACTAAAGTATCATGTATTTCTCTAGGGTCCTTTCTAGTAATAAAAATATATATTTTTTCTAATGAAAAACTAGTTGTATGGCTATTTACCTGATTAATTAAGGTCTGAGTCAAGCTCAACATTTTCAAACAATGTTTTTCATTCGAATTTTACAAGATAAAACTGTGAAAGTGTTTCTTGCCTTATGCCAAAAAACTTGGCAAACTCAACAATGGCCAGTAGACTGGAAAAGTTCAGTCTACCTCCCAATCCCCAAAAAGGCAGTGCCAAAGAGTGCTCCAATTATCGAACAATTGCACTCATTTCAGCAAGGTAATGCTTAAGATTCTACAAGCTCGGCTCCAACAATTTATGGACTGGGAACTATCAGATGTGCAAGCCAGGTTCTGCATAGGATGAGCCACAAGAGATCAAATTGCCAATGTCCCATTGATAGTAGACAAAGCAAGGGAGTTCCAGAAAAAACATTTACTTCTGCTTCATAGACTATTCTAAAGCCTTTGACTATGTGGATCAAAACAAAACGTAGCAAGTTCTTAAAAAGACAGAGTACCAGATTATCTCATCCGTCTCCTGAGGAATCAGTATGTGGACCAAGAAGCCACAGTCAGAATTGAACATGGGACAACAGATTGGTTGTCACACAGGTGTGTGACAAGGTTGTGTATTGTCACCTTATTTATTCAACTTATTTGCAGAGTACATCATGCATAAAAACAGGCTGGATTAATCCAAAGCCTGAATCAATACTGCTGGAAGAAATATCAACAAATTCAGATACGCAGATGATAAATATTATAATGATGGCTGAAAGTGAGGAGGAACTAAAGGGCCCATTGAAGAGGGTAAAAGAAGAGAGTGCAAAAGTTGGCCTGCTTTAAGAAGACGAAGATCATGGCAAACGACAATCTCAGTTCCTGGCAAAAAAAGGGGAAAGAAGTGGAGGCAGTGACATATTTTATTTTCCTGGGATGCAAGATCTCTTCAGATGGTTACCATGACATTAAAAGCTGTTTGCTTCTGTGGAGGAGAGCTATGGCATACTTGGACAAGCTACTAAAAGGCAAATACAGTATATTACACTATCAACAAAGCTCAGAATAGTTAGAGCTATGGTATTCCCAGTAGTAACATACAAATGTGAGAGCTGGACCATAAAGAATGGTGAGCACCCTTATAATTTACACCTTTGATTTGTGGTGGTGTTAAAAACTACTTAGAATCCCTTGGACTGCAAGAAAATAAAATACACCAGTAGACAGAAAATCAAGACAAACTGTTCACTGCAAGGTTTGATTATGGGGCTGAAGCTCAAATATTTTGGTCAAATCATGAGAAGTCATATTTCCCATCAAAGAGAAAAAAATGAAGGCACACAAAGAAGGGGATAACAGGGGCAAAGATGGATAGATGAGAACATTGAAGCAATGGACATAAACTTGATGGAGCTCAGTGGGGTGGTGAATGACAGATGTACCTAGAGTGCTGCGGTCCATAGGGTCACGGTGAATTGGGCATGGGTAAATGACTAAACAACAACAACAACAATTTGTGTGTATGGTGGGTGGCTCTGAACTTTTGGCTGCTCCCTCTCCCTCCCTAAACTGACAACTACAAACAAGCACACCCATCATTCAGCTCTCAGGATGTGATGGCACCTGAGCAATCTTTGTACCTCACATGTAAAGTCTATATAGCAGTATATAGAGCAATATATATTTTGGCACATTATCAGAAGTTCATATAAGGTCATGTTTTCCTTTTGCTTTTAAAACATCATGTATTATTTTCACCTCCTATACATTTTCATATTGCATCTAGCTATTACTCCAGTCTGTGTATTGCTGTTTAGATTTAAATATGAGAATACCATTAGCTGTCAGTGTTGATTAGATCTTGATAAAGGGTGGAGGCATCTCTTTAAAGCGTGTTTATTAAAATACAGTGTTAGAGATTTGATATATTGCAATCTTGCTTTTCTCTTCCACATTCCTTTATATTGTAGTACTAGCTAATTTTATTTGTAAATCAACTGCATAAAGTATGAGAAAGAGAGAGAGAGAATATATCCACATATCTTTTACGTGCTTGGATAGACATGTTACTTGGCTGATTCATTTGCTTTTTATTTGATTTGGAAGCTATTAATGCCAAGACAGTCGGCTCTGATGTTTGTCCAGGTCCTGTATACAGCAAAAGACAGAGATTTACAGCCTTATTAAATTGCAATTTGGCAAATTTAAAAGGGCACTAGTTAAGCACATAGCATATTTTTTTACAAACGTTTTTACTAGTGATCTTCTATCCAAAAGCAAGGTCTTCACAAACTAAAAACTTCTGTTAAAAAATATGCTATGTGGTTTAATAGAGCCCTTTTAAATTCGCCAAATCACAATTTAATAAGGCTGTTAGTGATATACCAAATACCATAATTGAGAAAATATCACTCAGCTCATTGTTATTCTGCAAAGATTTTAGTTGTGTTTAAGGAACATTTACTAAATAAACCTGTGTGTGTAGAGCATATGAACCAGGGGGTTGAGGATTTGTGGGGCCCCTAGAAAAATACATTGAGACCCCCATCTTTAAAATTAATTATATATCCTAATCATTAAATATACCCCCATGAGCTTCTCATTAGCCAGAGCTATATGATTGCTACAAGCTATAGAAGTTGTTACTGGATGGGTCTGATGCTAATCAGAAATTCTTTATATACAATCTCTCACAGAGCTCTGATTAAGTGTTTTTTGCTGACTGAGATTGAAGGATTGTTTCATTTTGTGGAATTATATTAGTTTATTTACTAATAACAATACATTGCAAATTTAATTAAAGTACCACTGCACAATGAAAAAAAAGTTAGAAAATGTTGAGCCTGACTAAGAATTAATTAAGCAGGTAAATAGCCATACAGCTAGTTTTTCTAGTCCGTTTTTAGTCATTGAATGTACCCTAGAGGAATATATGATACTTTCGTGGAAGAGTGTCTGTGTGAGAGAAGCATTTACAGTATATAACTATGGTTGCATCCTTTAATGTAATGTCCTATTTCTGGGCCAGTGAGGGAAAAGGGATGTCATGTTGAATTGTAACCAGTTATCAAACAAAGGCTCTGAACTGATGACGGTTCCCTTCCCCTCCCTACACTCTACACTAATAACAACAGATACACACACCATCATCCAACTCTCAGGATGTAATATAATAAACAAAATGGATTCCTATACTGAGTCTTCAAAACTTCAGATCTTTATGTCCATGGCTTATGTAGCTGCTAATATTGTTAGATTAATAAATACTTGACAAGCTATTGTCTTTTTTCTTGAATTGCAGTGGTCCTTCAATTGCAATTTACAGTACTGCAACAACTGGAACATTTCATATGACTCTATTATATTAGGACTGTGAAGCTCCATTACTGTCTTTAAAGGCCTCACCTGTTGCTTGTCGAACAGTCTTGAAAACATACACTGAATTATTTAGCAGATTAGTAAAATTTCAGAACAGATGGAGCTGTTCAGCACTGCATGTAAACATAATACATTAAATCTCTTTTTTTTGTTTATGAAATATTTCACATAACTACATCTATTTCTTTAAGAGATCATTCTGTAAATATGGGATGTTTGTTTAATAGCACTAATTACAGACCAGGCCTGTGATACATGACAGCTTTCATACTCCGTTATTCCATGGAAACATGAGGGATGTAACAGCTGAGTTGTACAATGAGTTGGTAATGACCCTACAATGAACGTGTGCATGAGAATTTATGTGTGTTGTGTATTCAAGGATATGTGTTTACCTAATCCCACAAAGCCCCAGGCCTAGGGCAGCACATTCACGTGGGCACCAGGCTGTCAAAAGATGCCAGCGCAATACATTAAATATATTTTCATCTGCACATAAATGTCTTTATGAAGTGATAGTGATATTTCCTCCTGTAATTGAATGTATGTATATATATATATATATATATATATATATATATATATATATATATATTGTAACAGAGTCAAGCAATGAGTGCCCCTAGAGGTTAGTAATCAGAGGCTAATTGAAGCCCAGCTGTGGATTGCCTTTAAGGCAACAGCAGAGAGATGGGTGGGGTCCTCATTTAGACCTCTGGCCTAAGCAGTGTGTGCAGACTGCTGAAGGGGTCCCAGTGGTGTGCTGATGTTAGCAGCAAAGAGCAAGCTACAGAGAGGAGCTTGCTGGCTGTTCTTGTTTGGACCTATAATCTGATGTGTGATTTGAATTGATAGACTAAAGTCTGCTCTAGGAAGCTGTTTGCAGTTAAAATACTGTTTTTCCAGAAATTGCTCCCATCACCTCCCATATTTTTAATTTGGTGCATGCTTGACAAACAAGTGTCTTTTTTTTTGTACTGTGGTGGTCCTTTATCTTAGAATTATTAAACTGAATGGTATATTTTAAAGGTATATGCAAGTGAGCTGAGTTTTTAATGCATCTGATAGAGGAGAATTTCTAGTGTCTGAAAAAAATTGTTTGCATGAAAAAAATATTATTATATTATTATTATAGTTTATTTATAACGCGCCAACATATTCCATAGAGATGTACATAAATTAGGTTCAGACAATGATAAATACAGATTAACATTTAGCAAAGGAAGGAGGGCCCTGTCTTTGAGCTAGGAATCCAATGTCCATGGTGAATTCCCAAAGTACTTAGGATTGAAACTTGCAGACTTACAATCTAAGGTATAGTGAGTGGTAAAAGAGGGAGAGAGGGGTGATAAGCGTGTTAGGGTGGAAGGTGATACGCTTCTTTAAAGAGATGCGTTTTAAGTGTGATTTAAAATGTTTTGAGGCAAGAGGATAATCTGGTGGAGCGAGGCAAGGATTTCCAGAGACTAGGGGCAGCACGAGAAAAGTCCTGGAGGCAGGAGTGAGAGGAGGTGACAAGAGTTGTAGAAAGAAGGTCATTAGCAGAACAAACAGGGCGGGTGGGGGACTATTTGGAGATGAGAGCAGAGATGTAAGGGGGAGCATTATTGTTGAGGGCTTTGTATGTTAGGGTCATGATATTACATTTTATTCTTGAGGCTAAGGGAAGCCAGTGGAGTGATTGACAGAGAGGTGATGCCGACACTGAATGTTGTGTATGGAAGATGAGTCTAGCAGAGGCATTCATAATGGATTGAAGTGGAGACAGTCGGGTGGTAGGTAGGCCAACAAGAAGCGAGTTGCAGTAGTCTAGTCGAGAGATGATGAGAGAGTGTATAAGGATTTTAGTTGTGTCTTGTGTAAGATAGTGATGACATCTGGAGATGTTTTTTAGATGAAGGAGACAAGATTTAGTTAGTGATTGTATGTGAGGGATGAAAGACAGAGCGGGTTCCAGTAGAACTCCAAGACAACGGGCTTGGGAGGAGGGGTTGATGAGGTCTTTGTTGACAGAGAGAGAGATGTGAGGAATTGACGCTGTGGGAGAGGGAGGGAAAATTAGGAGTTCAGTTTTAGACATGTTAAGTTTGAGATGGTGGGTGGACATCCGAGAGGATATACTAGAGAGGTAGTTGGAGACGTGTGTTAGAAGAGAGGGGGATAGATCTGGTGCAGAGAGGTAGATGTCATCTGCATAGAGATGATAATGAAGCCCAAAAGAGTTTATGAGAGTGCCAAGTGAGGAAGTGTAGATGGAGAAGAGGAGGGGGCCAAGAACAGATCCTTGGGGTACACCAACAGACAGGGGGTGAGGAGAAGATGAGGTGTCAGAGAAGTAGATACTGAATGATCGATTTTGTAGGTATGATGAGAACCATGAGAGAGCAGTGTCTCGAATACCGAGGGAGAAGAGGATATGGAGTAGAAGTGGATGGTCGACAGTGTCAAAGGCAGCAGAGAGATCTAGAAGAAGAAGAATTGAGAAGTGACCTTTTGACTTGGCGTTAAGCAGGTCATTGGTGACTTTAGTGAGAGCTGTCTCAGTGGAGTGTTGGGGCCGAAAGCCAGATTGGAAGGTGTTAAGAAGGGAGTTAGAGGAAATGAAACTGGTAAGGCGGTTATAGACGAGCCGCTCCAGCAGTTTGGAAGCCAGGGGAAGCAGAGAAATAGGTCAGTAGTTAGATGCGACGACAGTGTCAGATGAGGGTTTTTTGAGGGTGGGTATAATTATTGCATGTTTTGGAGAAGACGGAAACGTGCCAGTAGTAAGGGAGAGGTTGAAAATATGTGTGAGAGCTGGGATTGGTGTGGTAGAGAGTGGAGATATGAGCTGAGATTAAATAGGATCCTGAGGACACGTAGTGTGGCCAGCGGATTATAGCAGTTTTGAGACTTCATCCTCTGTAGCCGGATCAAAGCAGTTCAAAGTGGCAGTGGGATTGGTGAAGGGAGAAGGCTGGGTGTTGTTGGTTAGTTGAGAGGGTGGAGTGATCACAGCTACGCGCAGAGAGATAGGTGAGAACAGGTGGATTGTATGAACTTCAAAGGATGAGAATTGGAGGCATGGAACAGGGGGTATGAGGTGAAATGTACAGCGAGTGGAAAGCAAAATACCCACATCACCACCTTGTTTGTTTTCAGGTCTAGGTGTGTGGCTGAGGTGAAAACCACTGTGAGAGAGTGCTGCAGGGGAGGCAGTGTCCGAGGATAAGAGCAAGGTTTCAGTGAGAGCCAGTAGAATGAGGGAGTTTGTAGTGAATAGGTCATGGGTGAATGTGAGTTTATTGCAGATAGATCATGCGTTCCAGAGGGTGCAGGAGAAAGGTAGAGTTGAAGGTTTGTGACATGTGATTGATATCAGATTCTGGGTGTTACTAGTGTTTGCTGGCCTTGAAACAGTGCATGGCTGACAGCGAGTGGAGATGAGTGAAGGGCCTGGGTTAGGGGATATATAGCCAGGAGAAGGAGGAGTGAAAGGGAGAGAAGATGGGACTGGGACTTACAGTGCTGTTTCTGCTTGTGAGTGTTAGGGAGGGGATGATATTGTGACTGGAGGAGGGAGATGAGCTGATGGGAGCAGAGAAAAGGAGAGGAGAGCAAGGAAGGTAAGATGGTAATATTGTTGGGGACATGATATGGAGATGCTGCAAAGGAGAGTCTGAGAGAGAGCCAGTAGGTTATAAGAAAGAGGAAAGCGTGAGAAAGCATTGTGACAATGTGTGAGATAAAAATAAGTTAGAAGATTGTGGGCGAAGAATTATTATCCTAAGATATGGTAGAAGTAGTAATAAAGATTCAGGAGCAGGGAAAATAGTGTGATAAGGTTTATCAGAATGGCTGAGGTAAGTGAGGAGCTAAGAGACTTATGACAATGTTTTTTTTTTAGCAGGTGGTGTTGACCAAGCAGGTGCAAGTCATATTTGTTTCCATAAAAAAAAATAAAAAAAATAAACAGTTAAACTGTAAGCCTGAAGATTGCTGAACTTCTTGCATTTGCAAACTGTTTTCTCTGACACTCCCTGAAATTCCCAGGGAATATTAGCATAACTAATACATTGTTTCTTGTTGGCCTGGTGATTGTGCAGGCATTCTCAGTTATCACCTGAACTCTGTCCTACTGTGGGAAGTCAAATGTTTTCAGACACAAAGGAGATCAAAGGAGATCTATTGCAGATCAAAGGAGATCTTAAAAGGTTGAACTTGATGGACTGAAAGTCTTTTTTCAACCTTAAATACTATGTAACTATGTAACTATGTAACATTCCTTTGCTTTAGATTTGTGAAATATCAAGAACAAGGTCTGTGTCCCTTCATTTACTGATTGTTTTAGCAAACATCCCAGGTGATAATTGCTCCAGTGAATTGCCCCGTGACCTTTCCCAGCCCCAGGGAATTGAACCTCAGCCCCAGTGATTTGCCCCATCACTTCCTGCGGCCCCAATGAATTGCCCTCCAGCCCCCATGGCCTCCCCCAGCCTCAGGGAATTGCCCCGTGACCTCCCCCAGCCTCAGGGAATTGCCCTGTGAGCTCCCCCAGCCTCAGGGAATTGCGCTCCAGCCCCAGTGAATTGCCCTGTTACCTGCCCCAGCCCCAGTGAATTGCCCTCCAGCCCCAGTGAATTGCCCCATCACCTGCCTCAGCCCCAGTGACTTGTCCCATCACTTCCCCCAGCCCCAGTAAATTGCCCTCCAGCCCAGTGAATTCCCCTTTGACCTCCCCCAGCCTCAGTGATTTGTCTCATCACCTGCTCCAGCCTCAAGGAATTGTTCCATCACCTGCCCCAGCCTCAGTAAATTGCCCCATCACCTTCCCAAGCCCCAATGAATTGCCCTCCAGCCCCAGTGAATTCCCCCGTGACCTCCCCCAGCCCCAGTGAATTGTCCCATCACGTGCCCCAGCTTCAGTAAATTGCCCCATCCTGGTATTAACATCGATTTAGGCTTTCTGGCCCACTATCTTAATGTCTATAGCTAACACATTCCACTTACCTCCCCCCCTTCTATTGCTGTTTTTGTAAGCTACATGCTATGCTTAAATTTATTGCTCTTTATTTCACTCTGCTGTGTTCTTATCTACAACCTGATCTATAGACTTACTGACCTATCAGGACATTATTCACAGTGCTGGTCTGTTTCTCACTTAACTCTGGCCAATTAATTTAGTCTTTCTTGTTTTTCCAAAAAAATGTTTTCCCATCTCTTTCTGTTTGCTGTTTTTAGTTCATATATATATATATATATATATATATATATATATATATATATATATATATATATACTCATATTGGACTATATTGATCAACATGCCCTCCAGTATCTAGATTTCTGTATATTCCACTATTACTGTCTCCTCTATATTAGTATTTACATTATTGGTAACTATACATTTGCTCTTTTAATTATAACACTTTAGCAGCTTTTTTTAAATTTTATTAATCATCCCCCAATAAATAATTTGTTTTATTTTGATCAAGTGCTAATCACTCACACTCAGACACACACTCACACTCAAACGCACACTCAGACACTCACTCACAGACACTAAGATGCACACTCTCACTCACAGACACTAAGACACACACTGTCACTCAGACATACACGCTCACTCACACACACAGACATACACACTCACTCACACAAACAGACATACACGCTCACTCACACAAACAGACATACACGCTCACTCACACAATCAGACTCACACAGACACACTCACTCACCCAGACACTCACACTGACATACTTAGCCAGACACTCACCCACTGACACTCCCACTCAGACTCCCACTCAGACTCCCACTCAGACATAAATAAGTATTGACACACACACAGACTCTCACTCAGACATACACATGCATTGACACACACACAGACTCTCACTCAGACATACACGTGCATTGACACACACACAGACTCTCACTCAGACATACACGTGCATTGACACACACACAGACTCTCACTCAGACATACACACGTATTGGCACACACAGACTCTCACTCAGACATACACAGGCATTCACACAGACATACTCACTCTCACTCAGACATACACACTCACTCAAAGACTCTCAATCAGACATACACACGCATTCACACAGACACACTCACACTTACTCACACACACCCAGACTCACACAGACATACACACTCAGACAGACACACTCAGACACTCACTCAGACACACTCGCTCTATCACCCACTCGCTCTATCACCCACTCGCTCTATCACCCACTCAGACATACACACTCACTCAGACAGACACACTCACTCAGACATACTCACTCACTCACACAGACATACACTCACTCAGACACATTCACTCAGACATACACATTCACTCAGACATTCACACTCACTCAGACACACTCACTCAGGCATACACACTCACTCATTCACTCACTCATACACACACACACACTCACTCAGACATACACACACTCACTTACTCAGACATACACACACACTCACTCACTCAGATGAGTGTGTATGTCTTTCTGAGTGGGTGAGTGTGTATGTCTCAGTGAGTTACATAGTTACTATGTAACTATGTAACTATGTAACTCACTCAGACATAAACACACACTCACTCAGAAAGACATACACACTCATCACTCACTCAGACAGACATACACACTCACTCACTCATTTAGACAGACACACTCACTTACTCAGACAGACACACTCACTTAGACATGCACACTCACTCAGACATTCACACTCACTCACACTCAGACATACACACTCACATAGACATACTCACTCAGACATACACACACATTCACTCACTCAGACATACACACTCACTCAGACATACACACACTCACTCACTCAGACACACTCACTCACTCAGACATACACACTCACACATTCACTCAGACAGACACACCCACTCAGACAGACACACCCACTCAGACACACTCACCCACTCAGACACACTCACTCAGACATACACACTCTCTCACATTCACACTCACTCAGACATTCACACTCACTCAGACATACTCACTCAGACATACACACTCACTCCCACTCAGACAAACACACTCACTCAGACATACTCACTCACTCATACATACACACACATTCACTCACTCAGACATACACACTCACCCAGACAGACACCACTGACTTAGACATACACACACAGACATACACACTCACTCACTCACTCACTCAGACATACACACACACTCACTCAGACAGACACGCTCACTCACTCAGACATACACACTCACTCAAACATACACACTCACTCAGACATTCACACTCACTCAGACATACAATTACTCACTCAGACAGACACACTCACCCACTCAGACAGACACACTCACTCAGACAGACATACACACTCACTCAGACAGACACACTCACTCAGACACACTCACTCACTCAGACATACACACTCACTCACTCAGACATACACATTCACACAGACACACTCACTCTCACAGACACTCACACAGACATTCAAACTCATTTACACACACACTCAGACACTCACACAGACATTCACATTCACTCAGACAGACACACTCACTCAGACATACACATTCACACAGACACCCTCACTCACACACTCACGGGCACTCACACAGACATTCAAACTCATTCACACACACACACTCAGACACTCACACTCACTCTGACAGACACACTCACTCAGACAGACAGACACACTTACTCAGACATACACTCACACTCACTCAGACACTCATACAGACATTCAAACTCATTCACACACACACACTCAGACACTCACATCCACTCAGACAGACACACACTCAGACATACACACTCACTCACTCAGACATACACATTCACTTAGACAGACACACCCACTCAGACAGACACACTCACTCAGACATACACACACTCACTCAGACATACACATTCACTCAGACAGACACACCCACTCAGACAGACACATTCACTCAGACATACACACACATTCACACAGACACACTCACTCTCACACTCACAGACACTCACACAGACATTCAAACTCAGACACACTCACTCAGACATTCACACTCACTCACACTCAGACATACACGCTCACTCAAACATACACACTCAGACATTCACATTTACTTAGACATTCACACTCACTCACACTCAGACATACACACTCACTCAAACATACACACTCAGACATTCACACTCACTTAGACATTCACACTCAGTCACACTCAGACATAGACACTCACTCAGACATACACACTCTCTCAGACTTCACACTCACTCAGAAATACTCACTCAGACAAACACACTCACTCACTCAGACAGACACACTCACTCAGACATATGCACTCACACACTCAGACATACACACTCACTCATTCGCTCACTCATACACACACTCACTCACTTAGACATACACACACACTCACTTACTCAGACATACACACACACTCACTCAGATAAGTGTGTATGTCTTTCTGAGTGAGTGAGTGTGTATGTCTGCCTGAGTGAGTTAGTGAGTGTGTGTGTATGTCTAAAGTGAGTTACATAGTTACTATGTAACTATGTAACTATGTAACTATGTAACTCACTCAGACATACACAAACACTCACTCACTCAGACAGAAATACACACTCACTCACTCAGACATACACATTCACTCACTCAGAAAGACATACACACTCATCACTTACTCACTCAGACAGGCATACACACTCAGTCACTCAGACAGACACACTCACACACTCACTCAGACAGACACACTCATTCGCTCAGACACACTCACTCACTCAGACATTTACATTCACTCAGACAGAGACATACACACTCACTCACTCACTCAGACATACACATTCACTTAGACAGACACACCCACTCAGACAGACACACTCACTCAGACATACACACACTCACTCACTCAGACATACACATTCACTCAGACAGACACAACCACTCAGACAGACACATTCACTCAGACATACACACACTCACTCAGACAGACACGCTCACTCACTCAGACATACACACTCAGACATACACACTCACTCAAACATACACACTCACTCAGACTTTCACACTCACTCAGACATACAATTACTCACTCAGACAGACACACTCACCCACTCAGACAGACACACTCACTCAGACAGACATACACACTCACTCAGACAGACACACTCACTCAGACACACTCACTCACTCACTCAGACATACACACTCACTCACTCAGACATACACACACTCGCTCACTCACTCAGACGTACACACACACTCACTCAGACATACACACTCGCTCACTCAGACAGACACACTCACTCACTCACTCAGACATACACATTCACAGGCACACTCACTCTCACAGACACTCACACAGACATTCAAACTCATTTACACACACACTCAGACACTCACACCGACATTCAAAGGAAATAGGAATTGCAGTAAATATCTGCTCATGGAATGAGAGCTGGCTAAAAGACAGGAAGCAAAGGGTTGTTGTAAATGGAACATACTCCGATTGGACTAATGTGGTAAGTGGGGTTCCTCAGGGTTCAGTATTAGGTCCTCTCCTTTTTAACATATTTATTAATGACTTAGAGGTAGGATTGGAGTGTGGTGTCTCCATTTTCGCTGATGACACAAAGTTGTGCAAGGTAATTACATCAGAAAATGATGTGCTTTCCCTCCAAGGGGATTTACATAAAATTGAGGAATGGGCATCTAAATGGCAGATGAGATTTAATACGAATAAATGTAAGGTTATGCATCTGGGAAGGAAAAATAGCCATGCAATTTATAATCTTAATGGAGCAAATCTAGGTGTATCAGATATTGAAAGGGATTTGGGAGTGCTTGTGGACAACCACCTAGGTAACAGTGCTCAAAGCCAAGCAGCAGCTGCAAAGGCAAATAAAATATTAGCATGTATTAAGAAAGGTATAGAAGCCAGGGAAGCAAATATAATTCTGCCACTATACAAATCTCTAGTACGCCCTCATTTGGAATATGGAGTACAATTTTGGGCACCACTTCATAAAAAGGACATTTTAGAGCTGGAAAAGTTACAGAGAAGGGCAACCAAACTAATAAGGGGAATGGAGGGGCTAAGTTATGAAGAAAGACTAACCAAATTAAACTTATTTTCTCTAGAAAAAAGGCGTCTAAGAGGAGATATGATTACCTTATATAAATACATCCAGGGTCAGTATAAAGATTTGTCGGGGGAGCTTTTTGTGCCAAGAGGTTTTCAACTGACAAGAGGACATCCCTTGAGGTTAGAAGTAAAAAGATTCCACCTCAAAGAAAGAAAAGGGTTCTTCACAGTAAGGGTGGTTAATCTGTGGAATTCTCTACCAGAGGAGGTGGTGACAGCGGATTCGATAGATAACTTTAAAAGGGGACTAGATTTATTTCTAATTAAAAAGGGTATTCAGGGTTATCATGAATAATTAGAGAGACAGTAATGATCCAAATTTAACATTTCCCCTTTAGACAATTGGCTAAGTCTCGCTTTTTTTTTTTTTTCTATTTGCCTTCCTCTGGACTAATTAATAATAATAAAAAAAAAAAAAAAAAAAAAAAAACATTAAATAATTGATTAATAATTAATTAACAACTAATGAATTAATAGTTAATCCGCATATTGCAGATCAAAGGAGATCTTAAAAAGTTGAACTTGATGGACTGAAAGTCTTTTTTCAACCTTAAATACTATGGCCCTCATTCAATTGCAATTTGGCCAATTGAATAAGGCTCTAAATAAGCACATAGCATATTTTTTTTAAAGAAGTTTTTAGTTAGTGAAAACCTTGCTTTTGGATAGATGCTTACTAACTAAAAACTTATTTAAAAAATATATGCTATGTGCTTATTTAGAGCCTTATTCAATTGGCCAAATCGCAATTGAATGAGGGCCTATGTAACTATGTAACTATGTAATTCACATTCACTCAGACAGACACACTCACTCAGACATACACATTCACACAGACACCCTCACTCTCACACTCACAGGCACTCACACAGACATTCAAACTCATTCACACACACACACACTCAGACACTCACACTCACTCAGAAAGACATACACACTCATCACTTACTCACTCAGACAGGCATACACACTCACTCACTCACTCAGACAGACACACTCACACACTTAGACAGACACACTCACTTAGACATACACAAACACTCACTCACTCAGACATACTCACTCACTCAGACAGACACTCCCACTCACTGACTCAAACATACACATTCACTCAGACAGACACACTCACTCAGACATACACACTCACTTACTCAGACAGACACACTCACTTAGACATACACACACACTCACTCACTCAGACATACACACTCACTCAGACAGACACAGTCACTCACTCAGACATACACACTCACTCACTCAGACAGACACACTCACTTATTCACTCAGACATAAACATTCAGACAGACACACTCACTCTCACACTCACAGACACTCACACAGACATTCAAACTCATTCTCACACAGACATTCACACCCACTCAGACGGACACACTCACTCAGACATACACACTCACTTACTCAGACATACACATTCACACAGACGCCCTCACTCCCACACTCACAGACACTCACACAGACATTCAAACTCATTCACACACACACACACACTCACTCAGACAGACAGACTCACTTAGACATACACACACATTCACTCAGACATACACACGCACTTACTCACTCAGAAAGACATACACACTCACTCACTCAGACATACACACACATTCACTCACTCAGACATACACACTCACTCAGACAGACACACCCACTCAGACAGACACTCTCACTCTCATACTCACAGACATACACACACATACACACTCACTCACTTAGATATACACACATACTCACTCATACAGACATACAAACTCACTCACTCAGACATACACACTCACTCACTCAGACACATTCACACAGACACTCACACAGACATTCAAACTCATTCACACACACACTCAGACACTCACACAGACATTCACACACACTCACTCAGAGATACACACACATTCACTCACTCAGACATATATTGTTTACAAGTGGATTTTCCTTTACAGATAAAGGCTGATAAATTGCAGAGTGCACTAATTGTGCCCAGGTGAGAGGGGTGTGGCTTGACTGTGTAACTAATATAAAACGTTTGTGAGCTGTTTTTGGGGCCTGTTTACAAGTGGATTCTCCTTTACAGATAAAGGCTGATAAATTGCAGAGTGCACTAATTGTGCCCAGGTAAGAGGGGTGTGGCTTGACTGTTTAACTAGTATAAACGGGTTGTGAGCTGTTTTGGGGCCTGTTTACAAGTGGATTTTCCTTTACAGATAAAGGCTGATAAATTGCAGAGTGCACTAATTGTGCCCAGGTGAGAAGGCAGAAGTTAGTATAAACGGGGAAGGGGCGAACTTGTGAGCTTGCGAACATTTTCGGTATCAGGTGCAGTTCTAGTGAAGTGTAGGAGTTTAAATAGGGGTAGGGACTTCAAAAAAAAGGGAGGGCAGATTTATAGTACAAATAGGAAAACTTTATACAAATATATTATTTTATATTCTTTATTTTTCCCACTGAAATTTTGTAGACAATAATAATAATTATGAGTCAGTCCAGTGGCAACCTCACTCAGTGTACATCCTGTCATATGTATGCAATACTGGAACAGATGATCCAGGGTCCATACCTCTGTGACAGGTGTGAGCATGTTGCCTTTCTGGAAGCTCAAATTGGAGATCTGGAGCGGAGAATTGCAGCACTTGGTGATATTGCTCCACTGGAAAGGGGGTTGGTGCTCACTGAGCACAGTTTAGCTGGGCCTAGCATGGAGGGCGGAGCTGGGGCTAGTGAGGATGTCCAGGGAGGTAGCTGGGTTACAGTTACAAGGGGAAGCAGGGGGAACAGGAGGAGGCAGGCCAGTTCTGAGTTGGCAAACACCCACAGATTTGCCAGATTGAGTGAAACTGTTGGGGATGTCCATTCAGGAATGGCAATTCCAGATAGAGCTGTTCCCTCTAACAGCCGGGAGAACAGCTCTAGTGGAGGAGTGGGAGTGCAGCATAGGCAGAGCAACAGACAGGTTTTGGTTGTAGGGGACTCTATTTTAGGAAGGTAGACAGGGTGATTTGTCACCCAGATCCCAGCAATCATACTGTTTGCTGTCTCCCGGGTGCTCAGGTTCGTCATGTTGTGGATCGGGTAGACAAATTATTGGGAGGGTCTGGAAATGAACCGGCAGTCTTGGTACATATTGGTACCAATGACAAAGTTAGTGGAAGATGGAGTGTCCTAAATAATGATTTTAGAAAACTAGGTAATAAGCTGAAGGCAAGGACCTCCAAGGTAGTATTTTGTGAGATACTACCAGTGCCACGTGCTAGCCCAGGGAGGCAGAAGGAGCTTAGGGAGGTTAATGCGTGGCTAAAGATGTGGTGCACTAAGGAGGGGTTTTGGGTTTTTAGAGCACTGGGCTGACTTCTCACTTCGATACAATCTCTACAGTAGGGATGGATTGCACCTTAATGATATGAAAGCTTTTGTACTAGGGGATAGGATGGTAGAAAGGCTGGAGGTGTTTTTAAACTAGTAGTTGGGGGGGGAGGGACTAGATATAAGTAATGGGGTAGAAAGTGTAGAGGGTATAAGGGATGAATTAACAACTCATAGGGGAGGAGATGGAGGGAGGGGCAGTATAGTCAATAGGGAGGTAGTACTAAGTAATTCAAGTACAGTGGCAGGCACTTCAGAACTACAGACTCATAACATAAGGTGTATGCTTGCTAATGCCAGAAGCTTGCCAGGAAAAATGGGAGAGTTAGAATTATTAGCAATTAATGAAAAATGGGTTTTAATAGGCATTACTGAAACGTGGTGTGATGAATCTCATGACTGGACTATTAATCTGGATGGTTATAACCAATTTAGGAAAGATAGAGGCAATGGTGAATGACGAGTAGGGATTTGTCTGTATGTTAAGCCTGAATCTGTATGTTAAGCCTATAGTCACAGTAGATGTTTATGGTGGACCTATTGGTGAAGCTGAATGTTTGTGGGTAGAGTTAAATAGCGGAGCAGCAAATTCCAAAAGAATATTAGTAGGAGTATGCTATAAACCCCCAAATATAGCTGAAAGTGAGGAAATACAATTATTGTTACAGATTGAAAATGCAGCTAGGCATGGTCAAGTTCTAATAATGGGAGATTTTAATTACCCTGAAATTTCCCACCTTCCTCATCACCCTCCCCTGTGTCTCTTTACCCCTCCCTCATCATCCTCCCCTGTGTCTCTTCCCCCATCCATCATCATCCTCCCCTGTGTCTCTTTTCCCCCTCCCTCATCATCTTCCCCTGTGTCTCTCCCCCCCCCCTCATTATCCTCCCCTGTGTCTCTTTGCCCCCTTCCTCATCACCCTCCCCTGTGTCTCATCCCCCCTCCCTTATCATCCTCCCACCTCCCTCATCATCCTCCCCTGTATCTCTTAACCCCCTCCCTCATCATCCTCCCCTGTGTCTCTTTCCCCCCTTCCTCATCACCCTCCCCTGTGTCTCATCCGCCCTCCCTCATCATCCTCCTACCTCCCTCATAATCCTCCCCTGTATCTCTTTACCCCCTGCCTCATCATCCTCCCCTGTGTCTCTTCCCCCCTCCCTCATCATCCTCCCCTGTGTCTCTTTTCCCCCTCCCTCATCATCTTCCAGTGTGTGTCTTCCCCCTCCCTCATCATCCTCCCCTGTGTCTCTTTCCCCCCTTCCTCATCACCCTCCCCTGTATCTCTTTACCCCTCCCTCATCATCCTCCCCTGTATCTCTTTACCCCCTCCCTCATCATCCTCCCCTGTGTCTCTTTCCCCCCTTCCTCATCACCCTCCCCTGTGTCTCATCCGCCCTCCCTCATCATCCTCCTACCTCCCTCATAATCCTCCCCTGTATCTCTTTACCCCCTGCCTCATCATCCTCCCCTGTGTCTCTTCCCCCCTCCATCATCATCCTCCCCTGTGTCTCTTTTCCCCCTCCCTCATCATCTTCCAGTGTGTGTCTTCCCCCTCCCTCATCATCCTCCCCTGTGTCTCTTTCCCCCCTTCCTCATCACCCTCCCCTGTATCTCTTTACCCCTCCCTCATCATCCTCCCCTGTATCTCTTTACCCCCTCCCTCATCATCCTCCCCTGTTTCTCTTTGCCCTCTTCCTCATCATCCTCCCCTGTGTCTCTTTCCCCCCTCCCTCATCCTCCTCCCCTGTGTCTCTTTTCCCCCTCCCTCATCATTTTCCCCTGTGTCTCTTCCCCCCTCCCTCATCATCCTCCCCTGTGTCTCTTTCCCCGTTCCTCATCACCCTCCCCTGTATCTCTTTACCCCTCCCTCATCATCCTCCCCTGTATCTCTTTACCCCCTCCCTCATCATCCTCCCCTGTGTCTCTTTGCCCCCTTTCTCATCATCCTCCCCTGTGTCTCTTTCCCCCCTTCCTCATCACCCTCCCATGTGTCTCATCCCCCCTCCTTCATCATCCTCCCACCTCCCTCATCATCTTCCCCTGTGTCTCTTCCCCCTCCCTCATCATCCTCCCCTGTGTCTCTTTTCCCCCTCCCTCATCATCTTCCCCTGTGTCTCTTCCACCCCCTCCCTAATCATCCTCCCCTGTGTCTCTTTCCCCCCTTCCTCATCACCCTCTCCTGTGTCTCATCCCACCTCCCTCATCATCCTCCCAACTCCCTCATCATCCTCCCCTGTATCTCTTTACCCCCTCCCTCATCATCCTCCCCTGTGTCTCTTTTCCCCCTCCCTCATCATCTTCCCCTGTGTCTCTTCCACCCCTCCCTAATCATCCTCCCCTGTGTCTCTTTGCACCCTTCCTCATCACCCTCCCCTGTGTCTCATCCCCCCTCCCTCATCATCCTCCCACCTCCCTCATCATCCTCCCCTGTATCTCTTTACCCCCTACCTCATCATCTTCCCCTGTGTCTCTTCCACCCCCTCCCTAATCATCCTCCCCTGTGTCTCTTTGCCCCCTTCCTCATCACCCTCCCCTGAGTCTCATCCCCCCTCCCTCATCATCCTCCCACCTCCCTCATCATCCTCCCCTGTATCTCTTTACCCCCTCCCTCATCATCCTCCCCTGTGTCTCTTTCCCCCCTTCCTCATCACCCTCCCCTGTGTCTCATCCGCCCTCCCTTATCATCCTCCCACCTCCCTCATAATCCTCCCCTGTATCTCTTTACCCCCTGCCTCATCATCCTCCCCTGTGTCTCTTCCCCCCTCCATCATCATCCTCCCCTGTGTCTCTTTCCACCACCCCTCATCATCCTCCCCTGTGTCTCTTTCCCCCCTCCCTCATCATCCTCCCCTGTGTCTCTTTTCCCTCTCCCTCATCATCTTCCAGTGTGTGTCTTCCCCCTCCCTCATCATCCTCCCCTGTGTCTCTTTCCCCCCTTCCTCATCACCCTCCCCTGTATCTCTTTACCCCTCCCTCATCATCCTCCCCTGTATCTCTTTACCCCCTCCCTCATCATCCTCCCCTGTTTCTCTTTGCCCTCTTCCTCATCATCCTCCCCTGTGTCTCTTTCCCCCCTCCCTCATCCTCCTCCCCTGTGTCTCTTTTCCCCCTCCCTCATCATTTTCCCCTGTGTCTCTTCCCCCCTCCCTCATCATCCTCCCCTGTGTCTCTTTCCCCTTTCCTCATCACCCTGCCCTGTATCTCTTTACCCCTCCCTCATCATCCTCCCCTGTATCTCTTTCCCCCCTTCCTCATCACCCTCCCCTGTGTTTCATCCCTTCTCCCTCATCATCCTCCCCTGTATCTCTTTCCCCCCTTCCTCATCACCCTCCCCTGTGTCTCATCCCCCCTCCCTCATCATCCTCCCCTGTATCGCTTTACCCCTCCCTCATCATACTCCCCTATATCTCTTTGCCCCCTTCCTCATCATCCTCCCCTGTGTCTCTTTCCCCCCTTCCTCATCACCCTCTCCGGTGTCTCATCCCACCTCCCTCATCATCCTCCCAACTCCCTCATCATCCTCCCCTGTATCTCTTTACCCCCTCCCTCATCATCCTCCCCTGTGTCTCTTTTCCCCCTCCCTCATCATCTTCCCCTGTGTCTCTTCCACCCCCTCCCTAATCATCCTCCCCTGTGTCTCTTTCCCCCCTTCCTCATCACCCTCTCCTGTGTCTCATCCCACCTCCCTCATCATCCTCCCAACTCCCTCATCATCCTCCCCTGTATCTCTTTACACCCTCCCTCATCATCCTCCCCTGTGTCTCTTTTCCCCCTCCCTCATCATCTTCCCCTGTGTCTCTTCCACCCCCTCCCTAATCATCCTCCCCTGTGTCTCTTTGCACCCTTCCTCATCACCCTCCCCTGTGTCTCATCCCCCCTCCCTCATCATCCTCCCACCTCCCTCACCATCCTCCCCTGTATCTCTTTACCCCCTACCTCATCATCCTCCCCTGTGTCTCTTTTCCCCCTTCCTCATCATCTTCCCCTGTGTCTCTTCCTCCCCCCCTCATCATCCTCCCCTGTGTCTCTTTACCCCCTTCCTCATCACCCTCCCCTGTGTCTCATCCCCCCTCACTCATCATCCTCCCACCTCCCTCATCATCCTCCCCTCTATCTCTTTACCCCCTCCCTCATCATCCTCCCCTGTGTCTCTTCCCCCCTCCCTCATCATCCTCCCAACTCCCTTGATGATAAGGGGGGAAAGAGACACAGGGATAAGTGTGAGGGGTGTTAGGGTTAGGGTGAGGGGTGTTAGGGATAAGTGTGAGGGGTTTTAGGGTGAGGGGTGTTAGGGATAAGTGTGAGGGGTGTTAGGGTTAGGGTGAGGGGTGTTAGGGTTAGGTTTTAGGGTGAGGGATGTTAGGGATAAGTGTGAGGGGTGTTAGGGTTAGGGTGAGGGGTGTTAGGGATAAGTGTGAGGGGTGTTAGGGTTAGGGTGAGGGGTGTTAGGGATAAGTGTGAGGGGTGTTAGGGTTAGGTGTTATGGTGAGGTGTGTTAGGGATAAGTGTGTTAGGGTGTTAGGGTTAGGGTGAGGGGTGTTAGGGATAAGTGTGAGGGGTGTTAGGGTTAGGTGTTAGGTTGATGTTTGTTATGGATAAGTGTGAGGGGTGTTAGGGTTGGGTGCTAAGGTGAGGGGAGGATGATGATAAGGGGGGGAAGAGACACAGGGAGAGATCAAAAGAGTCCTTCAGGACTGTATTGCACACTGTGTACAGTAGCCTAGCTATGGTTTTCCCTATTGATGCAGTATCACCTACACTCAGCCTCCTCTCAGTAAGACTGCAAGTTAGTTATGATTCCAAAATGGCTGTTCTCTATGAGGTAGATGCTGCTGATTGGCTGGAATGTGTCTGCTGACTGTGACATGCAGGGTCAAAGTTTGCTCAGTGATAGGGGGCGGGTCGAATAATGCATATGTTCGCAGTTCGCCGCGAACGCGAACATGCTATGTTCGCCGGGAACAGTCCGCCGGCGAACTATTCGCGACATCTCTACTCATCACAAATAATATTGATATAGTATCTAATGTTGGAATAGGGCAACCTTTGGAAAACAGTGATCACAACACAGTCTCGTTTGAGATTGAATTAAAAAAACAAAATTTTAAGGGGCCAACAAAAACTCTTAATTTTAAAAGGGCAGATTTTAACGGTCTAAGGGCAGCAATACAAAGTATAGACTGGGACAGAGAACTGGCAGGTAAAAACACTGACCACAAGTGGACAAAATTTAAATCCTTACTAAATATACATACACATCGGCATATACTGTGTGGAAATAAAAGTAAAAGGAGTAAATCCCATCCAATGTGGCATAACAATGATTTAAAGATCAAGATACGGAGTAAATAACAGGCATTTAAATTATACAAACAAGAGGGGACAGAGACTGTTTAATAGGAATACAAGGAAATCAACAAGGCTTGCAAAAGGGCGATTAGATTGGCTAAAATAGAAAATGAAAAATGAATTGCAAAAGAGAGTAAGACTAACCCTAAAATATTTTTTAAGTATATTAATGGGAAGAAGGCGAGGAAGGAAGCTATAGGCACATTACAATGTGACACAGGCCGTCTAATAATTAGTGAGATGAGATTAATAGGTTATTTTCTTCGGTATACACAAGGGAGGTACCAGCGGTTGGGACACGGCAACATAATGGGGCTACACTACCTTTGCCAAATAATTGGTTAACAGGAAATAATCCAAAAGAGGTTGGAAAAAAAAAATGTTAATAAAGCTCAGGGTCCTGATGGAATACATCCAAGGGTACTAAGGGAACTGGGTTAAGTAGGGTATAGAAGCCCGGGAAGCAAATATAATTCTGCCACTATACAAATCTCTAGTACGCCCTCATTTGGAATATGGAGTACAATTTTGGGCACCACTTCATAAAAAGGACATTTTAGAGCTGGAAAAGGTACAGAGGAGGGCAACAAAACTAATAAGGGGAATGGAGGGGCTAAGTTATGAAGAAAGACTAACCAAATTGAACTTATTTTCTCTAAAAAAAAGGCGTCTAAGATGAGATATGATTACCTTATATAAATACATCCAGGGTCAGTATAAAGATTTGTCAAGGGAGCTTTTTTGTGCCAAGAGGTTTTTAACTGACAAGAGGACATGCCTTGAGGTTAGAAGTAAAAAGTTTCCACCTTAAAGAAAGAAAATGGTTCTTCACAGTAAGGGTGGTTAATCTGTGGAAATCTCTACCAGAGGAGGTGGTGACAGCAGATTCGATAGATAACTTTAAAAGGGGGCTGGATTTATTTCTAATTAAAAAGGGAGTTCAGTATTATCATGGCTAATTAGAGAGGCAGTATTGATCCAGGGAGAAGTCCGGTCGCCGGTGTCTGGGATCAGGAGGGAATTGATTATTATTATTTTTTTTATATACAAATAATTAATTAATAGTTAATCAGCATATTGCAGATCAGAGGAGATCTTAAAAGGTTGAACTTGATGGACTGAAATTCTTTTTTCAACCTTAAATACTATGTAACTATGTAACTATGTAATACACACTCACTCAGACAGACACACTCACTCACTCAGACAGACACATCCACTCAGTCAGACACATCCACTCAGTCAGACACATCCACTCAGACAGACACAACCACTCAGACAGACATACACACACCCACTCAGACAGACATACACACACTCACTCAGACAGACACACTCACTCAGACAGACACACTCACTCACTCAGACAGACACATCCACTCAGACAGACACATCCACTCAGACACACCCACTCAGACAGACAGACACACCCACTCAGACAGACACACCCACTCAGACAGACATACACACACTCACTCACTCAGACATACACACACTCACTCACTCACTCAGACATACACATTCACTCAAACAGACACTCACTCACTCACTAAGACATACACACACATTCACACAGACACACTCACTCACTCACTCAGACATACACACTCACTCACTCAGACATACACACTCACTCACTCATAGACATACACACTCACTCAGACAGACACACTCACTCACACATACACACACACTCGCTCACTCACTCAGACATACACACACACTCACTTTCTTAGACACAGTCACTCAGTCACTCAGACAGACATACACACTCACTCACTCTAACAGACTAACCAAATTAAGCTTATTTTCTCTAGAAAGAGGAGATATGATTACATTTATATAAATACATCCAGGGTCAGTATAAAGAATTGTCAAGAGAGCTTTTTGTACCAAGAGGTTTTCAACTGACAAGAGGACATCCCTTGAGGTTAGTAAGGGTGGTTAATCTGTGGAATTCTCTACCAAGGAAGGTGGTGACAGCAGATTCGATAGCTAACTTTAAAAGGGGACATGATTTATTTCTAATTAAGAAGGGAATTCAGGGTTATCCTGGATAATTAGAGAGAGTGTATTGATCCATGGAGAAATCTGCAGCCTTATTAAATTGTGATTCGGCAAATTGAAAATGGCTCTATTTAGGCACATAGCATATTTTTTTTACAGAAATTTTTAGTTAGTGAAGACCTTGCTTTTGGATAGAAGTTCTAAGTAACTAAAATCTTCTGTAAAAAAATGCTATGTGCTTAAATAGAGCCCTTTATAACTTGCTGAATCGCAATGTAATAAGGCTGAGGATCGACAGTATCTGGGGTCCAGAAGGAATTCATTTTTTTTTCCCTTTGAGACGACTGGCCAAGTTTCCCTTGGTTTTTTTTTCTGTTTGGCTTCCTCTGGATTAATTACTGACAAAAAAATAAAAATAAATAGTTGATTAATAATTAATTAACAATTAACAACTAATTAATTAATAAACAATCATCATATTGCAGATCAGAGGAGATCTTAAAAGGTTGAACTTGATGAACTGAAAATATTTTTTTAACCTTAATTACTATGTAACTATGTAACTATTTAACTATGTAACTCACTCACTTAGACAGGCATACTCACTCACTTAGACAGGCACACTCACTCACTCAGACAGGCATACACCACACTCCCTCAGACAGACAGAGACACTCACTCACTCACTCTGCTTGCGCGGGCCATCACCAACCCCCCACCCCCACCCCCCCTCTCCCTTCTCCCTCACTTCTGAAACCTCCGAGTTGTGCTCGGAGATTATTTGAATGAGCGCTGACGTCACCGATTTTTGTTGATTGGCTGAAAAACC
Source organism: Discoglossus pictus (assembly GCA_027410445.1). NCBI lineage: Eukaryota > Metazoa > Chordata > Amphibia > Anura > Alytidae > Discoglossus > Discoglossus pictus. Next base: position 56,459,611 of record CM050174.1, read on the forward strand.
AATGCGGTATTGGGTCGGGTACGAATTAGAAATTCGTACCTGCAATGGCTGCTTACAGCAGCTGCTGCTGGCGGTGTAAACATCACCGCCAGCACATTTTTTATTTTATTGCAAAAATGGTTCTGCATTCATTACCCACCTCACTTTAATATGCCTTTAAGGCAACTAGTACAGGACAAATAGATTAGATGCTTCTATTGCATAGACATATGCAAAATATCAATGTGTTTAACAAAATATATAGCTATATATGGGAACAGTCTGTCTATAATTGCATTAAAGTACCATGAATTTTATAAAAGTTTTGAAGCATATAATAAACTACCAATATTGGCATCAATGTAAGCTATAAAAATAAAATCATTTGCAAAGCAATAATAAAAATAAGAGTTTGCCAAACTATTCACTGGAAGGTATGACCATGAGGCTAAAGCTCAAATATTTTGGCAGTATCATGAGACAACAGGATTACCTAGAGAAGGCTCTGATGCTGGGAAGTATTGAAGGCATCTGTAGAAGGGGTATGGCAGAAGTGGAGATGATAGATGAGGTCACTAAAGCAATGAACATGAGTTTGTGGGAGTTCAGAGGGGCAGTAGCTAACAGATATGATTGGTGTGCTGCCGTTCAAAGAATCAGACTTGAATGTAAGACTATACAATGACAACAAATCTTCCCCCCATGCATGCTCAGAAGCAGTCAAGTGGCAAGTGTATCTACAAGCCCTGCACCTGCTGAAATGTAAACACCCTCTCATAAATAAACCTTCAATAAAGTATCATGCATGTCTCCAAGGACAAGCAGAGGTATCAACATGTATGTACCATTTCTTATTAAAAGCTTCGTCTATGACATTTTCTGCCTGTTTATTTTCTTAGTCTGACTCAAAGTCAATCCAACCAAGATAGCGAATGCTCTATTTCTCTCCAGACAGAGTGAAAGAGAGAGTGAGAGAGAACGAGTGATACAGGGAGAATGAGTACATTCTTATTAAGAACCTGGGTTGACATGGATGTGACAGTCTAATTGTTTTACTCTACATCTGATTTAAAACCCATTAATACAAAGGACAGCTGTGTTGTTGATCTAGGCTGTTTCAATATCGGATACCCCTAGATTTGTTTCATTAAGTTTATAAATTGCATGGCAATTTTTACTTCCCAAATGCATAACCTTACACTTATTTATATTAAATCTCATCTGCCATTTAATTGCCCATTTCTCTAATTTATGCAAATCCCTTTGGAGGGAAAGTACATAATTTTCTGATTTATTTACCTTGCACAACTTCAAGTCTTCAGCAACAATGGAGACAATACTTTCCAGTCCTACTTTTAAGTTGTTAGCAAAGATGTTAAAAAGGAGAGGACCTAATACTGAGCCCTGAGGAACCCCGCTTACCACATTAGTCCAATCTGAGTATGTTCCATTTACAACAACTGTTTGCTTCCTGTCTATTAGCCCGCGCTCAATCCATGTGCACATATTTACTGTAATTCCTGTATCCCTTAGTTTGCACAATAGTCTCCCATGTGGAACTGTATCAAAAGCCTTTGTAACATTTAAAAAGACTACATCCCGTGAGTTGCCTTGATCCAAGTTCCTACTAACCTCCTCATAGAAACTAATTAGATTTGTTTGACACGACCTATCCCTCATAAATCCATGTTGACTCCTACTTATAATCCTGTTCAAATTGACATATTCTTGTATATTATCCCTTATTAACCCTTCTACTTGATATTAACAAACACAGCAATGACTCGTGTAGTAGAGCAGCTGAAACGCCTTGCGATGATATCATCAACCTGCATACAACGTGCACAGCGTCTGACCCAACACACGCTTCTGATATTTCAACAGGGGTCACCACCTCCTAGACTCCCTGCTAATGGACAGGAAACAAAATAAATTTCAAAGGGATCTGAATGATTTTTAAACTGGAAATATATTCAAAAGGCCAAAAAGATTTATAACACAGAAAGAGAATTCTGAAGGGGGTATAACTTCAGAATCTGAACAGAGGCACTGTCTCTGAAGCAATTCCCTGTCAAGGCCAATAGAACCATGGGAGTTTTTTTTAGATCAAATACCAAAACCAGGAGGGGTATGAAAAGGCCCCAAATGGTTCAAACCGTAAAAAAGATTCAAGATACATTAAGCCCGATTCAGTTGAGCAATTGTAATTTACAGTAGCCCGTCATGGAGGCTGTAAGTTATTTTGCTATTCAATTGGCGTCTTTTTGCGGGCTTCAAACATGTTACGGGTTACAGCTTGAAATCCTTGCGATTGTTAAACCTAGAACTTACAGCCCATTGAAGCCTTTGATCTTTCCCGTCCACAAGAGTTAAGAGCGCTACAATCGCTATTCAATTGCTACAATTCCCCAATCCCCCAAATGTTTTCATATTCGTAAACGGCAAATGAAGGAGAAAATCCTATGAGTACCAGGAAGGACTCCCAAGGGGGTTTAACCCCTGTCCGTAGCACTGTAAATGCAAATACAAAAATTGATACTGCACTGTAAATGACGGGGAAAGTGATGAAAGACATGCACAATAGTCTTGCAAGTGGATTTTCCTTTTGCAAATACAGGCTGATAAATTGCAGAGTGCACTAATTGTGCCCAGGTGAGAGGGGTGTGGCCTGACTGTGTCAAACTAGTATAAAAGGTTTATGAGCTGTTTGGGGCTGTTACAAATGGATTTTCCGTTTGCAAATACAGGCTGATAAATTGCAGAGTGCACTAATTGTGCCCAGGTGAGAGGGGTGTGGCTTGACTGTGTCAAACTAGTATAAAAGTTTGACACAAAACTTTATAACTAGTATAAAAGTTTTTACAAAACTTTATACAACTATATCATTTCATATTCTTTATTTTTCCCACTGAATTTTTGTAGACAATAATAATAAATATGAGTCAGTCCAGTGGCACCCACACTCAGTGTACATCCTGTCAAATGTATGGAATACTGGAACAGCTGATCCATAGTCCATACCTCTGTGGCAGGTATGAGCATGTTGCCTCTCTGGAAGCTCAAATTGGAGAAGTGGAGAGGAGAATTGCAGCACTTAGTGATATTGCTCCACTGGAAAGGGAGTTGGTGCTCACTGAGCACAGTTTAGCTGGGCCTAGAAAGAAGGGTGGAGCTGGGGCTAGTGAGGATGTCCAGGGAGGTAGCTGGGTTACAGTTAGAAGGGGAATCAGGGGGAACAGGAGGAGGCAGGCCATTTCTGAGTTGGCAAACACCAACAGATTTGCCAGATTGAGTGAAACTGTTGGGGATGTCAATTCAGGAAGGGCAATGCCAGATAGAGCTGTTCCCTCTAACAGTCGGGAGAACAGTTCTACTGGTGGAGTGAGAGGACAGAATAGGCAAAGCAACAGAAAGGTTTTGGTGGTAGGGGACTCTATTATTAGGAAGATAGACAGGGTCATTTGTCACCCAGATCCCAGCAATCGAACAGTTTGCTGTCTCCCGGCTGCTCGGGTTCATCATGTTGTGGATCGGGTGGACAAATTATTGGTAGAGGCTGGAAATGAACAAACATATTGGTACCAATGACAAAGTTAATGGAAGATGGAGTGTCCTAAAGAATGATTTTAGAGAACTAGGTAATAAGCTGAAGGCAAGGACCTCCAAGGTAGTATTTTCTGAGATACTACCAGCGCCACGTGATAGCCCAGGGAGGCAGAAGGAGCTTAGGGAGGTTAATGCATGGCTAAAGATGTGGTGCACTAAGGAGGGGTTTGGGTTTTTAGAGTACTGGGCTAACTTCTCACTTCGGTAGAATCTCTACAGCAGGGATGGATTGCACCTTAATGATGAGGGAGCTTTTATGCTAGGGGATAGGATGGTATAAATGCTGGAGGAGTTTTTAAACTATTAGGTGGGGGGGAGGGACTAGATATTTGTAATTGGGTAGAAAGTGTAGAGGGTATAAGGGATGAATTAACAACTCATGGGGGAGGAGATGGGGGAGGGTAATATAGTCAATAGGGAGGTAGTACTAAGTAAATCATGTACAGTGGCAGGCACTTCAGAACTACAGACTCATAACATAAGGTGTGTGCTTGCTAATGCCAGAAGCTTGCCAGGAAAAATGGGAGCGTTAGAATTATTAGCAATTAATGAAAAATGGGATTTAATAGGCATTACCGAAACATGGTGGGATGAATCTCATGACTGTACTGTTAATCTGGATGGAAATAACATATTTAGGAAAGAGAGGGACAATGGTAAAAGAGGAGGAGGGATGTGTCAGTATGCTAAGCCTGAATGTAAGCCTATAGTCAGAGAAGATATTTATGGTGGACCTAGTGATAAAGTTGAATGATTGTGGGTAGAGTTAAATAGCGGAGCAGCAAATTCCAAAAGAATATTAGTAGGAGTAAACTATAAACCCTTAAATATAGCTGAAAGTGAGGAAATACGATAATTGTTACATATTGGAAATGCAGCTAAGCATGGGCAATTTTTAATAATGGGAGATTTTAATTAGCCTAAAATAAACTGGATAAATGAGACCAGCAGTCATTATCTGGCCCAGATTATAAAAGAGCCTATTAGAAATGAGGCTATGTTAGATTTAGTCATCACAAATAATATTGGTATAGTATCCAATGTTGAGACAGGGCAACCTGTCACCATATACCAAGTTGGAATAAAAGTAGAAGGAGTACATCACATCCAATGTGGCTTAACAATGATTTAAAGATCAAGATACGGAGTATAAAACAGGCATTTAAATGATACAAACAAGATGGGACAGAGACTGCTTTACGTGAGTACAAAGAAATCAACAAGGCTTGCAAAAGGGCTATTAGACTGGCGAAAATAGAAAATGAAAAATGTATTGCAAAAGAGAGTAAGACTAATCTTAAAATATTTTTTAATTATATTAATGGGAAGAAAATGAGGAAGGAATCTATAGGAACATAACAATATGACACAGGCCGTCTGAAAATTAGTGACCAGGAAAAGGCAGATGAGCTAAATAGGTTATTTTCTTTGGTGTACACAAGGGAGGTACCAGTGGTTGGGACACTGCAACATAATGGGGCTATACTACCTTTGCCGAATAGTTGAGTAAGGTAGGAAGTAATCCAAATCGGTTGGAAAAATTAAATGTTAATAAAGCCCGGGTCCTGATGGAATACATCCACGGGTACTGAGGGAACTGGGTTCTGTAATAGCCAAACCATTATATTTAATTTCTCTACCAGATGACTGGAGAAAAGCAGATATGATACCTATATTTAATAAGGGAGCAAGAGCAAATCCGGGGAATTATAGACTAGTGAGCCTCACTTCTGTAGCGGGGAAGCTTTTAGAATGGTTAATAAGGGATAATATACAAGAATGTGTCTATTTGAACAGGACTATAAGTAGAAGTCAACATGGATTTATGAGGGATAGGTAATATGAAACAAATCTAATTCGTTTTCTATAAGTGGATGTAGTCTTTTTTAATTTTGCAAAGGCCTTTGATACAGTGCCACATGGGAGACTATTATGCAAACTAAGAGCTACAGGAATTGCAGTAAATATCTGCTCATGGATTGAGAGCTGGCTAAAAGACAGAAAGCAAAGGGTTGTTGTAAATGGAACATACTCGGATTGGACTAATGTGGTAAGTGGGGTTCCACCGGGTTCAGTATTAGGTCCTCTCCTTTTTAACATATTTATTAATGACTTAGAGGTGGGACTGGAATGTAGTGTCTCCATTTTTGCTGATGACACAAAGTTGTGCAAGGTCATTAAATCAGATAATGATGTGCTTTCCCTCCAAAGGGATTTACATAAAATTGAGGAATGAGCATCTAAATGGCAGATGAGGTTTAATATGAATAAATGTAAAGTTATGCATCTGGGAAGGAAAAATAGCCATCCAATTTATAATCTTAATGGACCAAATCTAGGGGCATTTGATAATGAAAGGGATTTGGGAATGCTTGTGGACAACCACCTAGGTAACCGTGCTCAAAGCCAAGCAGCAGCTGCAAAGGCAAATAAAATATTAGCATGTATTAAGAAGGGTATAGAAGCAAGGGAAGCAAATACAGTACACCCTCATTTAAAAAGGGACTGTGAATATTTCTAATTAAAAAAGGGATTTCAGGGTTATCCTGGATAATTAGAGAGAGAGTATTGATCCAGAGAGAAATCCGGTCGCCAGTATCTGGGGACTGGAAGGAATTCCTTTTTTTCCCCCTTTGAGACGATTGGCTAAGTTTCACTTGTTTTTTTTTTTCTGCTTGCCTTCCTCTGGATTAATTAATAATAATAAAAAATAATAATAATAAAAAAAAGGGAGGTTAATGCGTGGCTAAAGATGTGGTGCACTAAGGAGGGGTTTGGGTTTTTAGAGCACTGGGCTGACTTCTCACTTCGGTACAATCTCTACAGTAGGGATGGATTGCACCTTAATGATATGAAAGCTTTTGTACTAGGGGATAGGATGGTAGAAAGGCTGGAGGAGTTTTTAAACTAGTAGTTGGGGGGTAGGGACTAGATATAAGTAATGGGGTAAAAAGTGTAGAGGGTATAAGGGATGAATTAACAACTCATAGGGGAGGAGATGGAGGGAGGGGTAGTATAGTCAATAGGGAGGTAGTACTAAGTAATTCAAGTACAGTGGCAGGCACTTCAGAACTACAGACTCATAACATAAGGTGTATGCTTGCTAATGCCAGAAGGTTGCCAGGAAAAATGGGAGAGTTAGAATTATTAGCAATTAATGAAAAATGGGTTTTAATAGGCATTACTGAAACGTGGTGGGATGAATCTCATGACTGGACTATTAATCTGGATGGTTATAACCAATTTAGGAAAGATAGAGGCAATGGTGAATGACGAGTAGGGATTTGTCTGTATGTTAAGCCTGAATTTAAGCCTATAGTCAGAGTAGATGTTTATGGTGGACCTATTGGTGAAGCTGAATGTTTGTGGGTAGAGTTAAATAGCGGAGCAGCAAATTCCAAAAGAATATTAGTAGGAGTATGCTATAAACCCCCAAATATAGCTGAAAGTGAGGAAATACAATTATTGTTACAGATTGAAAATGCAGCTAGGCATGGTCAAGTTCTAATAATGGGAGATTTTAATTACCCTGAAATAATCTGGATAAATGAGACCAGCAGTTCATCTAAGGGGAGCAGGTTCTTGAGTACGCTCAGGGATCATTATCTGGCCCAGGTTGTACAAGAGCCTACTAGAAAAGAAGCTATCTTAGATTTACTCATCACTAGTGATGTCGCGAACATAAAGTTTTCGGTTCGCGAACCGCAAACGCGAACCGCCGCAAATGTTCGCGAACCGGCGAACCCGGCAGGCGGATTTTAAAACCCACAGGGACTCTTTCTGGCCACAATAGTGATGGAAAAGTTGTTTTAAGGGGACTAACACCTGGACTGTGGCATGCCGGAGGTGGATCCATGTCAAAACTCCCACGGAAAATTACATAGTTGATGCAGAGTCTGGTTTTAATCCATAAAGGGCATAAATAACCTAACATCCCCCTCCATCATCATCCTGCCCTGTATCTCTTTACACCCTCCCTCATCATCCTCCCCTGTGTCTATTTCCCACCTTCCTCATCACCCTCCCCTGTGTCTCATCCCCCCTCCCTCATCATCCTCCCCTGTATCTCTTTACCCCTCCCTCATCATCCTCCCCTGTGTCTCTTCCCCCATCCATCATCATCCTCCCCTGTGTCTCTTTCCCCCTCCCTCACCATCCTCCCCTGTGTCTCTTCCCCCCTCCCTCATCATCCTCCCCTGTGTCTCTTTGCCCCCTTCCTCATCACCCTCCCCTGTGTCTTATCCCCCCTCCCTCATCATCCTCCCACCTCCCTCATCATCCTCCCCTGTATCTCTTTACCCCCTCCCTCATCATCCTCCCCTGTGTCTCTTTCCCCCCTTCCTCATCACCCTCCCCTGTGTCTCATCCGCCCTCCCTCATCATCCTCCCACCTACCTCATCATCCTCCCCTGTATCTCTTTACCCCCTGCCTCATCATCCTCCCCTGTGTCTCTTCCCCCCTCCATCATCATCCTCCCCTGTGTCTCTTTCCACCATCCCTCATCATCCTCCCCTGTGTCTCTTTCCCCCCTCCCTCATCATCCTCCCCTGTGTCTCTTTTCCCCCTCCCTCATCATCTTCCAGTGTGTGTCTTTCCCCTCCCTCATCATCCTCCCCTGTGTCTCTTTCCCCCCTTCCTCATCACCCTCCCCTGTATCTCTTTACCCCTCCCTCATCATCCTCCCCTGAATCTCTTTACCCCCTCCCTCATCATCCTCCCCTGTTTCTCTTTGCCCTCTTCCTCATCATCCTCCCCTGTGTCTCTTTCCCCTCTCCCTCATCCCTGTGTCTCTTTTCCCCCTCCCTCATCATTTTCCCCTCTGTCTCTTCCCCCCTCCCTCATCATCCTCCCCTGTGTCTCTTTCCCCGTTCCTCATCACCCTCCCCTGTATCTCTTTACCCCTCCCTCATCATCCTCCCCTGTATCTCTTTACCCCCTCCCTCATCATCCTCCCCTGTGTCTCTTTGCCCCCTTTCTCATCATCCTCCCCTGTGTCTCTTTCCCCCCTTCCTCATCACCCTCCCATGTGTCTCATCCCCCCTCCTTCATCATCCTCCCACCTCCCTCATCATCTTCCCCTGTGTCTCTTCCCCCTCCCTCATCATCCTCCCCTGTGTCTCTTTCCCCGTTCCTCATCACCCTCCTCTGTATCTCTTTACCCCTCCCTCATAATCCTCCCCTGTATCTCTTTGCCCCCTTCCTCATCATCCACCCCTGTGTCTCTTTCCCCCCGTCCTCATCACCCTCCCCTGTGTCTCATCCCCCCTCCCTCATCATCCTCCCCTGTATCGCTTTACCCCTCCCTCATCATACTCCCCTATATCTCTTTGCCCCCTTCCTCATCATCCTCCCCTGTGTCTCTTTCCCACCTTCCTCATCACCCTCTCCTGTGTCTCATCCCACCTCCCTCATCATCCTCCCAACTCCCTCATCATCCTCCCCTGTATCTCTTTACCCCCTCCCTTATCATCCTCCCCTGTGTCTCTTTTCCCCCTCCCTCATCATCTCCCCCTGTGTCTCTTCCACCCCTTCCTCATCACCCTCTCCTGTGTCTCATCCTACCTCCCTCATCATCCTCCCAACTCCCTCATCATCCTCCCCTGTATCTCTTTACCCCCTCCCTCATCATCCTCCCCTGTGTCTCTTTTCCCCCTCCCTCATCATCTTCCCCTGTGTCTCTTCCACCCCCTCCCTAATCATCCTCCCCTGTGTCTCTTTGCACCCTTCCTCATCACCCTCCCCTGTGTCTCATCCCCCCTCCCTCATCATCCTCCCACCTCCCTCATCATCCTCCCCTGTATCTCTTTATCCCCTCCCTCATCATTCTCCCCTGTGTCTCTTTTCCCCCTCCCTCATCTTCTTCCCCTGTGTCTCTTCCTCCCCCCCTCATCACCCTCCCCTGTGTCTCTTTGCCCCCTTCCTCATCACCCTCCCCTGTGTCTCATCCCCCCTCACTCATCATCCTCCCACCTCCCTCATCATCCTCCCCTGTATCTCTTTACCCCCTCCCTCATCATCCTCCCCTGTGTCTGTTTCCCCCCTCCCTCATCATCCCCCAAATGTGTTTTTCCCCCTCCCTCATCATCCTCCCCTGTGTCTCTTCCCCCCTCCCTCATCATCCTCCCCACTCCCTTGATGATAAGGGGGGAAAGAGACACAAGGATAAGTGTGAGGGGTGTTAGGGTTAGGGTGAGGGGTGTTAGGGATAAGTGTGAGGGGTTTTAGGGTTAGGGTGAGGGGTGTTAGGGTTAGGTGTTAGGGTGAGGGGTGTTAGGACAGTAAGACTAACCCTAAAATATTTTTTAAGTATATTAATGGGAAGAAGGCGAGGAAGGAAGCTATAGGCACATTACAATGTGACACAGGCCGTCTAATAATTAGTGAGATGAGATTAATAGGTTATTTTCTTCGGTATACACAAGGGAGGTACCAGCGGTTGGGACACGGCAACATAATGGGGCTACACTACCTTTGCCAAATAATTGGTTAACAGGAAATAATCCAAAAGAGCTTGGAAAAAAAAAAATGTTAATAAAGCTCAGGGTCCTGATGGAATACATCCAAGGGTACTAAGGGAACTGGGTTAAGTAGGGTATAGAAGCCCGGGAAGCAAATATAATTCTGCCACTATACAAATCTCTAGTACGCCCTCATTTGGAATATGGAGTACAATTTTGGGCACCACTTCATAAAAAGGACATTTTAGAGCTGGAAAAGGTACAGAGGAGGGCAACAAAACTAATAAGGGGAATGGAGGGGCTAAGTTATGAAGAAAGACTAACCAAATTAAACTTATTTTCTCTAAAAAAAAGGCGTCTAAGATGAGATATGATTACCTTATAAATACATCCAGGGTCAGTATAAAGATTTGTCAAGGGAGCTTTTTTGTGCCAAGAGGTTTTTAACTGACAAGAGGACATGCCTTGAGGTTAGAAGTAAAAAGATTCCACCTTAAAGAAAGAAAATGGTTCTTCACAGTAAGGGTGGTTAATCTGTGGAAATCTCTACCAGAGGAGGTGGTGACAGCATATTCGATAGATAACTTTAAAAGGGGGCTGGATTTATTTCTAATTAAAAAGGGAGTTCAGTATTATCATTGCTAATTAGAGAGGCAGTATTGATCCAGGGAGAAGTCCGGTCGCCGGTGTCTGGGATCAGGAGGGAATTGATTATTATTATTTTTTTTATATACAAATAATTAATTAATAGTTAATCAGCATATTGCAGATCAGAGGAGATCTTAAAAGGTTGAACTTGATGGACTGAAATTCTTTTTTCAACCTTAAATACTATGTAACTATGTAACTATGTAATACACACTCACTCAGACAGACACACTCACTCACTCAGACAGACACATCCACTCAGTCAGACACATCCACTCAGTCAGACACATCCACTCAGACAGACACAACCACTCAGACAGACATACACACACCCACTCAGACAGACATACACACACTCACTCAGACAGACACACTCACTCAGACAGACACACTCACTCACTCAGACAGACACATCCACTCAGACAGACACATCCACTCAGACACACCCACTCAGACAGACAGACACACCCAATCAGACAGACACACCCACTCAGACAGACATACACACACTCACTCACTCAGACATACACACACTCACTCACTCACTCAGACATACACATTCACTCAAACAGACACTCACTCACTAAGACATACACACACATTCACACAGATACACTCACTCACTCACTCAGACATACACACTCACTCACTCACTCACTCAGACATACACACTCACTCACTCATAGACATACACACTCACTCAGACAGACACACTCACTCACACATACACACACACTCGCTCACTCACTCAGACATACACACACACTCTCAGACACAGTCACTCAGTCACTCAGACAGACATACACACTCACTCACTCTAACAGACTAACCAAATTAAGCTTATTTTCTCTAGAAAGAGGAGATATGATTACATTTATATAAATACATCCAGGGTCAGTATAAAGAATTGTCAAGAGAGTTTTTTGTACCAAGAGGTTTTCAACTGACAAGAGGACATCCCTTGAGGTTAGTAAGGGTGGTTAATCTGTGGAATTCTCTACCAAGGAAGGTGGTGAAAGCAGATTCGATAGCTAACTTTAAAAGGGGACATGATTTATTTCTAATTAAGAAGGGAATTCAGGGTTATCCTGGATAATTAGAGAGAGTGTATTGATCCATGGAGAAATCTGCAGCCTTATTAAATTGTGATTCGGCAAATTGAAAATGGCTCTATTTAGGCACATAGCATATTTTTTTTACAGAAATTTTTAGTTAGTGAAGACCTTGCTTTTGGATAGAAGTTCTAAGTAACTAAAATCTTCTGTAAAAAAATGCTATGTGCTTAAATAGAGCCCTTTATAACTTGCTGAATCGCAATGTAATAAGGCTCGAGGATCGACAGTATCTGGGGTCCAGAAGGAATTCATTTTTTTTTTCCCTTTGAGACGACTGGCCAAGTTTCCCTTGGTTTTTTTTTCTGTTTGGCTTCCTCTGGATTAATTACTGACAAAAAAATAAAAATAAATAGTTGATTAATAATTAATTAACAATTAACAACTAATTAATTAATAAACAATCATCATATTGCAGATCAGAGGAGATCTTAAAAGGTTGAACTTGATGAACTGAAAATATTTTTTTAACCTTAATTACTATGTAACTATGTAACTATTTAACTATGTAACTCACTCACTTAGACAGGCATACTCACTCACTTAGACAGGCATACTCACTCACTCAGACAGGCATACACCACACTCCCTCAGACAGACAGAGACACTCACTCACTCACTCTGCTTGCGCGGGCCATCACCAACCCCCCCCCCCCCCCTCTCCCTTCTCCCTCACTTCTGAAACCTCCGAGCTGTGCTCGGAGATAATTTGAATGAGCGCTGACGTCACCGCTTTTTGTTGATTGGCTGAAAAACCAATGCGGTATTGGGTCGGGTACAAATTAGAAATTCGTACCTGCAATGGCTGCTTACAGCAGCTGCTGCTGGCGGTTTAAACATCACCGCCAGCACATTTTTAATTTTATTGCAAAAATGGTTCTGCATGTTTTCATGCAAATGGTTTTGCTAGGTGGGTTAAGATGCATTCATTACCCACCTCACTTTAATATGCCTTTAAGGCAACTAGTACAGGACAAATAGATTAGATGCTTCTATTGCATAGACATATGCAAAATATCAATGTGTTTAACAAAATATATAGCTATATATGGGAACAGTCTGTCTATAATTGCATTAAAGTACCATGCATTTTATAAAAGTTTTGAAGCATATAATAAACTACCAATATTGGCATCAATGTAAGCTATAAAAATAAAATCATTTGCAAAGCAATAATAAAAATAAGAGTTTCCATCTTGTCTGTCTTCAGTCGTTTTATGATATGCTGGAACCTGAAGGCATGTTCTCATCTATGCAACAACAGAGGGAGCAGCAAGGGTGATGAAACAGGAAAAGAGGATTTCTTACATCATTGGAGATTTTTAGTATTTGACAACTATGCTATTCCCAGTAGAAACATATGAGTGTGAGAGCTGCACCATGAGGTAGACTGAGAGCCGTAGAATTGACACATTTGAACTTTGTTGGTGAAAACTACTTAGAATTCCTTGGAGTACAAGAAGATCGAATCAATCTATACTACAGGAAATCAAGCCAAACTATTCACTGGAAGGTATGACCATGAGGCTAAAGCTCAAATATTTTGGCAGTATCATGAGACAACAGGATTACCTAGAGAAGGCTCTGATGCTGGGAAGTATTGAAGGCATCTGTAGAAGGGGTATGGCAGAAGTGGAGATGATAGATGAGGTCACTAAAGCAATGAACATGAGTTTGTGGGAGTTCAGAGGGGCAGTAGCTAACAGATATGATTGGTGTGCTGCCGTTCAAAGAATCAGACTTGAATGTAAGACTATACAATGACAACAAATCTTCCCCCCATGCATGCTCAGAAGCAGTCAAGTGGCAAGTGTATCTACAAGCCCTGCACCTGCTGAAATGTAAACACCCTCTCATAAATAAACCTTCAATAAAGTATCATGCATGTCTCCAAGGACAAGCAGAGGTATCAACATGTATGTACCATTTCTTATTAAAAGCTTCGTCTATGACATTTTCTGCCTGTTTATTTTCTTAGTCTGACTCAAAGTCAATCCAACCAAGATAGCGAATGCTCTATTTCTCTCCAGACAGAGTGAAAGAGAGAGTGAGAGAGAACGAGTGATACAGGGAGAATGAGTACATTCTTATTAAGAACCTGGGTTGACATGGATGTGACAGTCTAATTGTTTTACTCTACATCTGATTTAAAACCCATTAATACAAAGGACAGCTGTGTTGTTGATCTAGGCTGTTTCAATATCGGATACCCCTAGATTTGTTTCATTAAGTTTATAAATTGCATGGCAATTTTTACTTCCCAAATGCATAACCTTACACTTATTTATATTAAATCTCATCTGCCATTTAATTGCCCATTTCTCTAATTTATGCAAATCCCTTTGGAGGGAAAGTACATAATTTTCTGATTTATTTACCTTGCACAACTTCAAGTCTTCAGCAACAATGGAGACAATACTTTCCAGTCCTACTTTTAAGTTGTTAGCAAAGATGTTAAAAAGGAGAGGACCTAATACTGAGCCCTGAGGAACCCCGCTTACCACATTAGTCCAATCTGAGTATGTTCCATTTACAACAACTGTTTGCTTCCTGTCTATTAGCCCGCGCTCAATCCATGTGCACATATTTACTGTAATTCCTGTATCCCTTAGTTTGCACAATAGTCTCCCATGTGGAACTGTATCAAAAGCCTTTGTAACATTTAAAAAGACTACATCCCGTGAGTTGCCTTGATCCAAGTTCCTACTAACCTCCTCATAGAAACTAATTAGATTTGTTTGACACGACCTATCCCTCATAAATCCATGTTGACTCCTACTTATAATCCTGTTCAAATTGACATATTCTTGTATATTATCCCTTATTAACCCTTCTACTTGATATTAACAAACACAGCAATGACTCGTGTAGTAGAGCAGCTGAAACGCCTTGCGATGATATCATCAACCTGCATACAACGTGCACAGCGTCTGACCCAACACACGCTTCTGATATTTCAACAGGGGTCACCACCTCCTAGACTCCCTGCTAATGGACAGGAAACAAAATAAATTTCAAAGGGATCTGAATGATTTTTAAACTGGAAATATATTCAAAAGGCCAAAAAGATTTATAACACAGAAAGAGAATTCTGAAGGGGGTATAACGTCAGAATCTGAACAGAGGCACTGTCTCTGAAGCAATTCCCTGTCAAGGCCAATAGAACCATGGGAGTTTTTTTTAGATCAAATACCAAAACCAGGAGGGGTATGAAAAGGCCCCAAACGGTTCAAACCGCAAAAAAGATTCAAGATACATTAAGCCCGATTCAGTTGAGCAATTGTAATTTACAGTAGCCCGTCATGGAGGCTGTAAGTTATTTTGCTATTCAATTGGCGTCTTTTTGCGGGCTTCAAACATGTTACGGGTTACAGCTTGAAATCCTTGCGATTGTTAAACCTAGAACTTACAGCCCATTGAAGCCTTTGATCTTTCCCGTCCACAAGAGTTAAGAGCGCTACAATCGCTATTCAATTGCTACAATTCCCCAATCCCCCAAATGTTTTCATATTCGTAAACGGCAAATGAAGGAGAAAATCCTATGAGTACCAGGAAGGACTCCCAAGGGGGTTTAACCCCTGTCCGTAGCACTGTAAATGCAAATACAAAAATTGATACTGCACTGTAAATGACGGGGAAAGTGATGAAAGACATGCACAATAGTCTTGCAAGTGGATTTTCCTTTTGCAAATACAGGCTGATAAATTGCAGAGTGCACTAATTGTGCCCAGGTGAGAGGGGTGTGGCCTGACTGTGTCAAACTAGTATAAAAGGTTTATGAGCTGTTTGGGGCTGTTACAAATGGATTTTCCGTTTGCAAATACAGGCTGATAAATTGCAGAGTGCACTAATTGTGCCCAGGTGAGAGGGGTGTGGCTTGACTGTGTCAAACTAGTATAAAAGTTTGACACAAAACTTTATAACTAGTATAAAAGTTTTTACAAAACTTTATACAACTATATCATTTCATATTCTTTATTTTTCCCACTGAATTTTTGTAGACAATAATAATAAATATGAGTCAGTCCAGTGGCACCCACACTCAGTGTACATCCTGTCAAATGTATGGAATACTGGAACAGCTGATCCATAGTCCATACCTCTGTGGCAGGTATGAGCATGTTGCCTCTCTGGAAGCTCAAATTGGAGAAGTGGAGAGGAGAATTGCAGCACTTAGTGATATTGCTCCACTGGAAAGGGAGTTGGTGCTCACTGAGCACAGTTTAGCTGGGCCTAGAAAGAAGGGTGGAGCTGGGGCTAGTGAGGATGTCCAGGGAGGTAGCTGGGTTACAGTTAGAAGGGGAATCAGGGGGAACAGGAGGAGGCAGGCCATTTCTGAGTTGGCAAACACCAACAGATTTGCCAGATTGAGTGAAACTGTTGGGGATGTCAATTCAGGAAGGGCAATGCCAGATAGAGCTGTTCCCTCTAACAGTCGGGAGAACAGTTCTACTGGTGGAGTGAGAGGACAGAATAGGCAAAGCAACAGAAAGGTTTTGGTGGTAGGGGACTCTATTATTAGGAAGATAGACAGGGTCATTTGTCACCCAGATCCCAGCAATCGAACAGTTTGCTGTCTCCCGGCTGCTCGGGTTCATCATGTTGTGGATCGGGTGGACAAATTATTGGTAGAGGCTGGAAATGAACAAACATATTGGTACCAATGACAAAGTTAATGGAAGATGGAGTGTCCTAAAGAATGATTTTAGAGAACTAGGTAATAAGCTGAAGGCAAGGACCTCCAAGGTAGTATTTTCTGAGATACTACCAGCGCCACGTGATAGCCCAGGGAGGCAGAAGGAGCTTAGGGAGGTTAATGCATGGCTAAAGATGTGGTGCACTAAGGAGGGGTTTGGGTTTTTAGAGTACTGGGCTAACTTCTCACTTCGGTAGAATCTCTACAGCAGGGATGGATTGCACCTTAATGATGAGGGAGCTTTTATGCTAGGGGATAGGATGGTATAAATGCTGGAGGAGTTTTTAAACTATTAGGTGGGGGGGAGGGACTAGATATTTGTAATTGGGTAGAAAGTGTAGAGGGTATAAGGGATGAATTAACAACTCATGGGGGAGGAGATGGGGGAGGGTAATATAGTCAATAGGGAGGTAGTACTAAGTAAATCATGTACAGTGGCAGGCACTTCAGAACTACAGACTCATAACATAAGGTGTGTGCTTGCTAATGCCAGAAGCTTGCCAGGAAAAATGGGAGCGTTAGAATTATTAGCAATTAATGAAAAATGGGATTTAATAGGCATTACCGAAACATGGTGGGATGAATCTCATGACTGTACTGTTAATCTGGATGGAAATAACATATTTAGGAAAGAGAGGGACAATGGTAAAAGAGGAGGAGGGATGTGTCAGTATGCTAAGCCTGAATGTAAGCCTATAGTCAGAGAAGATATTTATGGTGGACCTAGTGATAAAGTTGAATGATTGTGGGTAGAGTTAAATAGCGGAGCAGCAAATTCCAAAAGAATATTAGTAGGAGTAAACTATAAACCCTTAAATATAGCTGAAAGTGAGGAAATACGATAATTGTTACATATTGGAAATGCAGCTAAGCATGGGCAATTTTTAATAATGGGAGATTTTAATTAGCCTAAAATAAACTGGATAAATGAGACCAGCAGTCATTATCTGGCCCAGGTTATAAAAGAGCCTATTAGAAATGAGGCTATGTTAGATTTAGTCATCACAAATAATATTGGTATAGTATCCAATGTTGAGACAGGGCAACCTGTCACCATATACCAAGTTGGAATAAAAGTAGAAGGAGTACATCACATCCAATGTGGCTTAACAATGATTTAAAGATCAAGATACGGAGTATAAAACAGGCATTTAAATGATACAAACAAGATGGGACAGAGACTGCTTTACGTGAGTACAAAGAAATCAACAAGGCTTGCAAAAGGGCTATTAGACTGGCGAAAATAGAAAATGAAAAATGTATTGCAAAAGAGAGTAAGACTAATCTTAAAATATTTTTTAATTATATTAATGGGAAGAAAATGAGGAAGGAATCTATAGGAACATAACAATATGACACAGGCCGTCTGAAAATTAGTGACCAGGAAAAGGCAGATGAGCTAAATAGGTTATTTTCTTTGGTGTACACAAGGGAGGTACCAGTGGTTGGGACACTGCAACATAATGGGGCTACACTACCTTTGCCGAATAGTTGAGTAAGGTAGGAAGTAATCCAAATCGGTTGGAAAAATTAAATGTTAATAAAGCCCCGGGTCCTGATGGAATACATCCACGGGTACTGAGGGAACTGGGTTCTGTAATAGCCAAACCATTATATTTAATTTCTCTACCAGATGACTGGAGAAAAGCAGATATGATACCTATATTTAATAAGGGAGCAAGAGCAAATCCGGGGAATTATAGACTAGTGAGCCTCACTTCTGTAGCGGGGAAGCTTTTAGAATGGTTAATAAGGGATAATATACAAGAATGTGTCTATTTGAACAGGACTATAAGTAGAAGTCAACATGGATTTATGAGGGATAGGTAATATGAAACAAATCTAATTCGTTTTCTATAAGTGGATGTAGTCTTTTTTAATTTTGCAAAGGCCTTTGATACAGTGCCACATGGGAGACTATTATGCAAACTAAGAGATACAGGAATTGCAGTAAATATCTGCTCATGGATTGAGAGCTGGCTAAAAGACAGAAAGCAAAGGGTTGTTGTAAATGGAACATACTCGGATTGGACTAATGTGGTAAGTGGGGTTCCACCGGGTTCAGTATTAGGTCCTCTCCTTTTTAACATATTTATTAATGACTTAGAGGTGGGACTGGAATGTAGTGTCTCCATTTTTGCTGATGACACAAAGTTGTGCAAGGTCATTAAATCAGATAATGATGTGCTTTCCCTCCAAAGGGATTTACATAAAATTGAGGAATGAGCATCTAAATGGCAGATGAGGTTTAATATGAATAAATGTAAAGTTATGCATCTGGGAAGGAAAAATAGCCATCCAATTTATAATCTTAATGGACCAAATCTAGGGGCATTTGATAATGAAAGGGATTTGGGAATGCTTGTGGACAACCACCTAGGTAACCGTGCTCAAAGCCAAGCAGCAGCTGCAAAGGCAAATAAAATATTAGCATGTATTAAGAAGGGTATAGAAGAAAGGGAAGCAAATACAGTACACCCTCATTTAAAAAGGGACTGTGAATATTTCTAATTAAAAAAGGGATTTCAGGGTTATCCTGGATAATTAGAGAGAGAGTATTGATCCAGAGAGAAATCCGGTCGCCAGTATCTGGGGACTGGAAGGAATTCCTTTTTTTCCCCCTTTGAGACGATTGGCTAAGTTTCACTTGTTTTTTTTTTCTGCTTGCCTTCCTCTGGATTAATTAATAATAATAAAAAATAATAATAATAAAAAAAAGGGAGGTTAATGCGTGGCTAAAGATGTGGTGCACTAAGGAGGGGTTTGGGTTTTTAGAGCACTGGGCTGACTTCTCACTTCGGTACAATCTCTACAGTAGGGATGGATTGCACCTTAATGATATGAAAGCTTTTGTACTAGGGGATAGGATGGTAGAAAGGCTGGAGGAGTTTTTAAACTAGTAGTTGGGGGGTAGGGACTAGATATAAGTAATGGGGTAAAAAGTGTAGAGGGTATAAGGGATGAATTAACAACTCATAGGGGAGGAGATGGAGGGAGGGGTAGTATAGTCAATAGGGAGGTAGTACTAAGTAATTCAAGTACAGTGGCAGGCACTTCAGAACTACAGACTCATAACATAAGGTGTATGCTTGCTAATGCCAGAAGCTTGCCAGGAAAAATGGGAGAGTTAGAATTATTAGCAATTAATGAAAAATGGGTTTTAATAGGCATTACTGAAACGTGGTGGGATGAATCTCATGACTGGACTATTAATCTGGATGGTTATAACCAATTTAGGAAAGATAGAGGCAATGGTGAATGACGAGTAGGGATTTGTCTGTATGTTAAGCCTGAATTTAAGCCTATAGTCAGAGTAGATGTTTATGGTGGACCTATTGGTGAAGCTGAATGTTTGTGGGTAGAGTTAAATAGCGGAGCAGCAAATTCCAAAAGAATATTAGTAGGAGTATGCTATAAACCCCCAAATATAGCTGAAAGTGAGGAAATACAATTATTGTTACAGATTGAAAATGCAGCTAGGCATGGTCAAGTTCTAATAATGGGAGATTTTAATTACCCTGAAATAATCTGGATAAATGAGACCAGCAGTTCATCTAAGGGGAGCAGGTTCTTGAGTACGCTCAGGGATCATTATCTGGCCCAGGTTGTACAAGAGCCTACTAGAAAAGAAGCTATCTTAGATTTACTCATCACTAGTGATGTCGCGAACATAAAGTTTTCGGTTCGCGAACCGCAAACGCGAACCGCCGCAAATGTTCGCGAACCGGCGAACCCGGCAGGCGGATTTTAAAACCCACAGGGACTCTTTCTGGCCACAATAGTGATGGAAAAGTTGTTTTAAGGGGACTAACACCTGGACTGTGGCATGCCGGAGGTGGATCCATGTCAAAACTCCCACGGAAAATTACATAGTTGATGCAGAGTCTGGTTTTAATCCATAAAGGGCATAAATAACCTAACATCCCCCTCCATCATCATCCTGCCCTGTATCTCTTTACACCCTCCCTCATCATCCTCCCCTGTGTCTATTTCCCACTTTCCTCATCACCCTCCCCTGTGTCTCATCCCCCCTCCCTCATCATCCTCCCCTGTATCTCTTTACCCCTCCCTCATCATCCTCCCCTGTGTCTCTTCCCCCATCCATCATCATCCTCCCCTGTGTCTCTTTCCCCCTCCCTCACCATCCTCCCCTGTGTCTCTTCCCCCCTCCCTCATCATCCTCCCCTGTGTCTCTTTGCCCCCTTCCTCATCACCCTCCCCTGTGTCTCATCCCCCCTCCCTCATCATCCTCCCACCTCCCCTGTATCTCTTTACCCCCTCCCTCATCATCCTCCCCTGTGTCTCTTTCCCCCCTTCCTCATCACCCTCCCCTGTGTCTCATCCGCCCTCCCTCATCATCCTCCCACCTACCTCATCATCCTCCCCTGTATCTCTTTACCCCCTGCCTCATCATCCTCCCCTGTGTCTCTTCCCCCCTCCATCATCATCCTCCCCTGTGTCTCTTTCCACCATCCCTCATCATCCTCCCCTGTGTCTCTTTCCCCCTCCCTCATCATCCTCCCCTGTGTCTCTTTTCCCCCTCCCTCATCATCTTCCAGTGTGTGTCTTTCCCCTCCCTCATCATCCTCCCCTGTGTCTCTTTCCCCCCTTCCTCATCACCCTCCCCTGTATCTCTTTACCCCTCCCTCATCATCCTCCCCTGAATCTCTTTACCCCCTCCCTCATCATCCTCCCCTGTTTCTCTTTGCCCTCTTCCTCATCATCCTCCCCTGTGTCTCTTTCCCCCCTCCCTCATCCCTGTGTCTCTTTTCCCCCTCCCTCATCATTTTCCCCTCTGTTTCTTCCCCCCTCCCTCATCATCCTCCCCTGTGTCTCTTTCCCCGTTCCTCATCACCCTCCCCTGTATCTCTTTACCCCTCCCTCATCATCCTCCCCTGTATCTCTTTACCCCCTCCCTCATCATCCTCCCCTGTGTCTCTTTGCCCCCTTTCTCATCATCCTCCCCTGTGTCTCTTTCCCCCCTTCCTCATCACCCTCCCATGTGTCTCATCCCCCCTCCTTCATCATCCTCCGACCTCCCTCATCATCTTCCCCTGTGTCTCTTCCCCCTCCCTCATCATCCTCCCCTGTGTCTCTTTCCCCGTTCCTCATCACCCTCCTCTGTATCTTTTTACCCCTCCCTCATAATCCTCCCCTGTATCTCTTTGCCCCCTTCCTCATCATCCACCCCTGTGTCTCTTTCCCCCCATCCTCATCACCCTCCCCTGTGTCTCATCCCCCCTCCCTCATCATCCTCCCCTGTATCGCTTTACCCCTCCCTCATCATACTCCCCTATATCTCTTTGCCCCCTTCCTCATCATCCTCCCCTGTGTCTCTTTCCCACCTTCCTCATCACCCTCTCCTGTGTCTCATCCCACCTCCCTCATCATCCTCCCAACTCCCTCATCATCCTCCCCTGTATCTCTTTACCCCCTCCCTTATCATCCTCCCCTGTGTCTCTTTTCCCCCTCCCTCATCATCTCTCCCTGTGTCTCTTCCACCCCTTCCTCATCACCCTCTCCTGTGTCTCATCCTACCTCCCTCATCATCCTCCCAACTCCCTCATCATCCTCCCCTGTATCTCTTTACCCCCTCCCTCATCATCCTCCCCTGTGTCTCTTTTCCCCCTCCCTCATCATCTTCCCCTGTGTCTCTTCCACCCCCTCCCTAATCATCCTCCTCTGTGTCTCTTTGCACCCTTCCTCATCACCCTCCCCTGTGTCTCATCCCCCCTCCCTCATCATCCTCCCACCTCCCTCATCATCCTCCCCTGTATCTCTTTATCCCCTCCCTCATCATCCTCCCCTGTGTCTCTTTTCCCCCTCCCTCATCATCTTCCCCTGTGTCTCTTCCTCCCCCCCTCATCACCCTCCCCTGTGTCTCTTTGCCCCCTTCCTCATCACCCTCCCCTTGTGTCTCATCCCCCCTCACTCATCATCCTCCCACCTCCCTCATCATCCTCCCCTGTATCTCTTTACCCCCTCCCTCATCATCCTCCCCTGTGTCTGTTTCCCCCCTCCCTCATCATCCCCCAAATGTGTTTTTCCCCCTCCCTCATCATCCTCCCCTGTGTCTCTTCCCCCCTCCCTCATCATCCTCCCCACTCCCTTGATGATAAGGGGGGAAAGAGACACAAGGATAAGTGTGAGGGGTGTTAGGGTTAGGGTGAGGGGTGTTAGGGATAAGTGTGAGGGGTTTTAGGGTTAGGGTGAGGGGTGTTAGGGTTAGGTGTTAGGGTGAGGGGTGTTAGGACAGTAAGACTAACCCTAAAATATTTTTTAAGTATATTAATGGGAAGAAGGTGAGGAAGGAAGCTATAGGCACATTACAATGTGACACAGGCCGTCTAATAATTAGTGAGATGAGATTAATAGGTTATTTTCTTCGGTATACACAAGGGAGGTACCAGCGGTTGGGACACGGCAACATAATGGGGCTACACTACCTTTGCCAAATAATTGGTTAACAGGAAATAATCCAAAAGAGGTTGGAAAAAAAAAATGTTAATAAAGCTCAGGGTCCTGATGGAATACATCCAAAGGTACTAAGGGAACTGGGTTAAGTAGGGTATAGAAGCCCGGGAAGCAAATATAATTCTGCCACTATACAAATCTCTAGTACGCCCTCATTTGGAATATGGAGTACAATTTTGGGCACCACTTCATAAAAAGGACATTTTAGAGCTGGAAAAGGTACAGAGGAGGGCAACAAAACTAATAAGGGGAATGGAGGGGCTAAGTTATGAAGAAAGACTAACCAAATTAAACTTATTTTCTCTAAAAAAAAGGCGTCTAAGATGAGATATGATTACCTTATAAATACATCCAGGGTCAGTATAAAGATTTGTCAAGGGAGCTTTTTTGTGCCAAGAGGTTTTTAACTGACAAGAGGACATGCCTTGAGGTTAGAAGTAAAAAGATTCCACCTTAAAGAAAGAAAATGGTTCTTCACAGTAAGGGTGGTTAATCTGTGGAAATCTCTACCAGAGGAGGTGGTGACAGCATATTCGATAGATAACTTTAAAAGGGGGCTGGATTTATTTCTAATTAAAAAGGGAGTTCAGTATTATCATTGCTAATTAGAGAGGCAGTATTGATCCAGGGAGAAGTCCGGTCGCCGGTGTCTGGGATCAGGAGGGAATTGATTATTATTATTTTTTTTATATACAAATAATTAATTAATAGTTAATCAGCATATTGCAGATCAGAGGAGATCTTAAAAGGTTGAACTTGATGGACTGAAATTCTTTTTTCAACCTTAAATACTATGTAACTATGTAACTATGTAATACACACTCACTCAGACAGACACACTCACTCACTCAGACAGACACATCCACTCAGTCAGACACATCCACTCAGACAGACACAACCACTCAGACAGACATACACACACCCACTCAGACAGACATACACACACTCACTCAGACAGACACACTCACTCAGACAGACACACTCACTAACTCAGACAGACACATCCACTCAGACAGACACATCCACTCAGACACACCCACTCAGACAGACAGACACACCCAATCAGACAGACACACCCACTCAGACAGACATACACACACTCACTCACTCAGACATACACACACTCACTCACTCACTCAGACATACACATTCACTCAAACAGACACTCACTCACTCACTAAGACATACACACATTCACACAGACACACTCACTCACTCACTCAGACATACTCACTCACTCACTCACTCAGACATACACACTCACTCACTCATAGACATACACACTCACTCAGACAGACACACTCACTCACACATACACACACACTCGCTCACTCACTCAGACATACACACACACTCACTCTCTCAGACACAGTCACTCAGTCACTCAGACAGACATACACACTCACTCACTCTAACAGACTAACCAAATTAAGCTTATTTTCTCTAGAAAGAGGAGATATGATTACATTTATATAAATACATCCAGGGTCAGTATAAAGAATTGTCAAGAGAGTTTTTTGTACCAAGAGGTTTTCAACTGACAAGAGGACATCCCTTGAGGTTAGTAAGGGTGGTTAATCTGTGGAATTCTCTACCAAGGAAGGTGGTGACAGCAGATTCGATAGCTAACTTTAAAAGGGGACATGATTTATTTCTAATTAAGAAGGGAATTCAGGGTTATCCTGGATAATTAGAGAGAGTGTATTGATCCATGGAGAAATCTGCAGCCTTATTAAATTGTGATTCGGCAAATTGAAAATGGCTCTATTTAGGCACATAGCATATTTTTTTTACAGAAATTTTTAGTTAGTGAAGACCTTGCTTTTGGATAGAAGTTCTAAGTAACTAAAATCTTCTGTAAAAAAATGCTATGTGCTTAAATAGAGCCCTTTATAACTTGCTGAATCGCAATGTAATAAGGCTGAGGATCGACAGTATCTGGGGTCCAGAAGGAATTCATTTTTTTTTTCCCTTTGAGACGACTGGCCAAGTTTCCCTTGGTTTTTTTTTCTGTTTGGCTTCCTCTGGATTAATTACTGACAAAAAAATAAAAATAAATAGTTGATTAATAATTAATTAACAATTAACAACTAATTAATTAATAAACAATCATCATATTGCAGATCAGAGGAGATCTTAAAAGGTTGAACTTGATGAACTGAAAATATTTTTTTAACCTTAATTACTATGTAACTATGTAACTATTTAACTATGTAACTCACTCACTTAGACAGGCATACTCACTCACTTAGACAGGCATACTCACTCACTCAGACAGGCATACACCACACTCCCTCAGACAGACAGAGACACTCACTCACTCACTCTGCTTGCGCGGGCCATCACCAACCCCCCCCCCCCCCTCTCCCTTCTCCCTCACTTCTGAAACCTCCGAGCTGTGCTCGGAGATAATTTGAATGAGCGCTGACGTCACCGCTTTTTGTTGATTGGCTGAAAAACCAATGCGGTATTGGGTCGGGTACAAATTAGAAATTCGTACCTGCAATGGCTGCTTACAGCAGCTGCTGCTGGCGGTTTAAACATCACCGCCAGCACATTTTTAATTTTATTGCAAAAATGGTTCTGCATGTTTTCATGCAAATGGTTTTGCTAGGTGGGTTAAGATGCATTCATTACCCACCTCACTTTAATATGCCTTTAAGGCAACTAGTACAGGACAAATAGATTAGATGCTTCTATTGCATAGACATATGCAAAATATCAATGTTTTTAACAAAATATATAGCTATATATGGGAACAGTCTGTCTATAATTGCATTAAAGTACCATGCATTTTATAAAAGTTTTGAAGCATATAATAAACTACCAATATTGGCATCAATGTAAGCTATAAAAATAAAATCATTTGCAAAGCAATAATAAAAATAAGAGTTTCCATCTTGTCTGTCTTCAGTCGTTTTATGATAGGCTGGAACCTGAAGGCATGTTCTCATCTATGCAACAACAGAGGGAGCAGCAAGGGTGATGAAACAGGAAAAGAGGATTTCTTACATCATTGGAGATTTTTAGTATTTGACAACTATGCTATTCCCAGTAGAAACATATGAGTGTGAGAGCTGCACCATGAGGTAGACTGAGAGCCGTAGAATTGACACATTTGAACTTTGTTGGTGAAAACTACTTAGAATTCCTTGGAGTACAAGAAGATCGAATCAATCTATACTACAGGAAATCAAGCCAAACTATTCACTGGAAGGTATGACCATGAGGCTAAAGCTCAAATATTTTGGCAGTATCATGAGACAACAGGATTACCTAGAGAAGGCTCTGATGCTGGGAAGTATTGAAGGCATCTGTAGAAGGGGTATGGCAGAAGTGGAGATGATAGATGAGGTCACTAAAGCAATGAACATGAGTTTGTGGGAGTTCAGAGGGGCAGTAGCTAACAGATATGATTGGTGTGCTGCCGTTCAAAGAATCAGACTTGAATTTAAGACAATGACAATGACAACAAATCTTCCCCCCATGCATGCTCAGAAGCAGTCAAGTGGCAAGTGTATCTACAAGCCCTGCACCTGCTGAAATGTAAACACCCTCTCATAAATAAACCTTCAATAAAGTATCATGCATATCAAGGACAAGCAGAGGTATCAACATGTATGTACCATTTCTTATTAAAAGCTTCGTCTATGACATTTTCTGCCTGTTTATTTTCTTAGTCTGACTCAAAGTCAATCCAACCAAGATAGCGAATGCTCTATTTCTCTCCAGACAGAGTGAAAGAGAGAGTGAGAGAGAACGAGTGATACAGGGAGAATGAGTACATTCTTATTAAGAACCTGGGTTGACATGGATGTGACAGTCTAATTGTTTTACTCTACATCTGATTTAAAACCCATTAATACAAAGGACAGCTGTGTTGCTGATCTAGGCTGTTTCAATATCGGATACCCCTAGATTTGTTTCATTAAGTTTATAAATTGCATGGCAATTTTTACTTCCCAAATGCATAACCTTACACTTATTTATATTAAATCTCATCTGCCATTTAATTGCCCATTTCTCTAATTTATGCAAATCCCTTTGGAGGGAAAGTACATCATTTTCTGATTTAATTACCTTGCACAACTTCAAGTCTTCAGCAACAATGGAGACAATACTTTCCAGTCCTACTTTTAAGTTGTTAGCAAAGATGTTAAAAAGGAGAGGACCTAATACTGAGCCCTGAGGAACCCCGCTTACCACATTAGTCCAATCTGAGTATGTTCCATTTACAACAACTGTTTGCTTCCTGTCTATTAGCCCGCGCTCAATCCATGTGCACATATTTACTGTAATTCCTGTATCCCTTAGTTTGCACAATAGTCTCCCATGTGGAACTGTATCAAAAGCCTTTGTAACATTTAAAAAGACTACATCCCGTGAGTTGCCTTGATCCAAGTTCCTACTAACCTCCTCATAGAAACTAATTAGATTTGTTTGACACGACCTATCCCTCATAAATCCATGTTGACTCCTACTTATAATCCTGTTCAAATTGACATATTCTTGTATATTATCCCTTATTAACCCTTCTACTTGATATTAACAAACACAGCAATGACTCGTGTAGTAGAGCAGCTGAAACGCCTTGCGATGATATCATCAACCTGCATACAACGTGCACAGCGTCTGACCCACGCTTCTGATATTTCAACAGGGGTCACCACCTCCTAGACTCCCTGCTAATGGACAGGAAACAAAATAAATTTCAAAGGGATCTGAATGATTTTTAAACTGGAAATATATTCAAAAGGCCAAAAAGATTTATAACACAGAAAGAGAATTCTGAAGGGGGTATAATGTCAGAATCTGAACAGAGGCACTGTCTCTGAAGCAATTCCCTGTCAAGGCCAATAGAACCATGGGAGTTTTTTTTAGATCAAATACCAAAACCAGGAGGGGTATGAGGAGGCCCCAAACGGTTCAAACCGCAAAAAAGTTTCAAGATACATTAAGCCCGATTCAGTTGAGCAATTGTAATTTACAGTAGCCCGTCATGGAGGCTGTAAGTTATTTTGCTATTCAATTGGCGTCTTTTTGCGGGCTTCAAACATGTTACGGGTTACAGCTTGAAATCCTTGCGATTGTTAAACCTAGAACTTACAGCCCATTGAAGCCTTTGATCTTTCCCGTCCACAAGAGTTAAGAGCGCTACAATCGCTATTCAATTGCTAAAATTCCCCAATCCCCCAAATGTTTTCATATTTGTAAACGGCAAATGAAGGAGAAAATCCTATGAGTACCAGGAAGCACTCCCAAGGGGGTTTAACCCCTGTCCATAGCACTGTAAATGCAAATACAAAAATTTATACTGCACTGTAAATGACGGGGAAAGTGATGAAAGACATGCACAATAGTCTTGCAAGTGGATTTTCCTTTTGCAAATACAGGCTGATAAATTGCAGAGTGCACTAATTGTGCCCAGGTGAGAGGGGTGTGGCCTGACTGTGTCAAACTAGTATAAAAGGTTTATGAGCTGTTTGGGGCTGTTACAAATGGATTTTCCGTTTGCAAATACAGGCTGATAAATTGCAGAGTGCACTAATTGTGCCCAGGTGAGAGGGGTGTGGCTTGACTGTGTCAAACTAGTATAAAAGTTTGACACAAAACTTTATAACTAGTATAAAAGTTTTTACAAAACTTTATACAACTATATCATTTCATATTCTTTATTTTTTTCCACTGAATTTTTGTAGACAATAATAATAAATATGAGTCAGTCCAGTGGCACCCACACTCAGTGTACATCCTGTCAAATGTATGGAATACTGGAACAGCTGATCCATAGTCCATACCTCTGTGGCAGGTATGAGCATGTTGCCTCTCTGGAAGCTCAAATTGGAGAAGTGGAGAGGAGAATTGCAGCACTTAGTGATATTGCTCCACTGGAAAGGGAGTTGGTGCTCACTGTGCACAGTTTAGCTGGGCCTAGAAAGAAGGGTGGAGCTGGGGCTAGTGAGGATGTCCAGGGAGGTAGCTGGGTTACAGTTAGAAGGGGAATCAGGGGGAACAGGAGGAGGCAGGCCATTTCTGAGTTGGCAAACACCAACAGATTTGCCAGATTGAGTGAAACTGTTGGGGATGTCAATTCAGGAAGGGCAATGCCAGATAGAGCTGTTCCCTCTAACAGTCGGGAGAACAGTTCTACTGGTGGAGTGAGAGGACAGAATAGGCAAAGCAACAGAAAGGTTTTGGTGGTAGGGGACTCTATTATTAGGAAGATAGACAGGGTCATTTGTCACCCAGATCCCAGCAATCGAACAGTTTGCTGTCTCCCGGCTGCTCGGGTTCATCATGGGATGGATCGGGTGGACAAATTATTGGTAGAGGCTGGAAATGAACAAACATATTGGTACCAATGACAAAGTTAATGGAAGATGGAGTGTCCTAAAGAATGATTTTAGAGAACTAGGTAATAAGCTGAAGGCAAGGACCTCCAAGGTAGTATTTTCTGAGATACTACCAGCGCCACGTGCTAGCCCAGGGAGGCAGAAGGAGCTTAGGGAGGTTAATGCATGGCTAAAGATGTGGTGCACTAAGGAGGGTTTGGGGTTTTTAGAGTACTGGGCTAACTTCTCACTTCGGTAGAATCTCTACAGCAGGGATGGATTGCACCTTAATGATGAGGGAGCTTTTATGCTAGGGGATAGGATGGTATAAAGGCTGGAGGAGTTTTTAAACTATTAGGTGGGGGGGAGGGACTAGATATATGTAATTGGGTAGAAAGTGTAGAGGGTATAAGGGATGAATTAACAACTCATGGGGGAGGAGATGGGGGAAGGTAATATAGTCAATAGGGAGGTAGTACTAAGTAAATCATGTACAGTGGCAGGCACTTCAGAACTACAGACTCATAACATAAGGTGTGTGCTTGCTAATGCCAGAAGCTTGCCAGGAAAAATGGGAGCGTTAGAATTATTAGCAATTAATGAAAAATGGGATTTAATAGGCATTAACGAAACATGGTGGGATGAATCTCATGACTGTACTGTTAATCTGGATGGAAATAACATATTTAGGAAAGAGAGGGACAATGGTAAAAGAGGAGGAGGGATGTGTCAGTATGCTAAGCCTGAATGTAAGCCTATAGTCAGAGAAGATATTTATGGTGGACCTAGTGATAAAGTTGAATGATTGTGGGTAGAGTTAAATAGCGGAGCAGCAAATTCCAAAAGAATATTAGTAGGAGTAAACTATAAAACCTTAAATATAGCTGAAAGTGAGGAAATACGATAATTGTTACATATTGGAAATGCAGCTAAGCATGGGCAATTTTTAATAATGGGAGATTTTAATTAGCCTAAAATAAACTGGATAAATGAGACCAGCAGTCATTATCTGGCCCAGGTTATAAAAGAGCCTATTAGAAATGAGGCTATGTTAGATTTAGTCATCACAAATAATATTGGTATAGTATCCAATGTTGAGACAGGGCAACCTGTCACCATATACCAAGTTGGAATAAAAGTAGAAGGAGTACATCACATCCAATGTGGCTTAACAATGATTTAAAGATCAAGATACGGAGTATAAAACAGGCATTTAAATGATACAAACAAGATGGGACAGAGACTGCTTTACGTGAGTACAAAGAAATCAACAAGGCTTGCAAAAGGGCTATTAGACTGGCGAAAATAGAAAATGAAAAATGTATTGCAAAAGAGAGTAAGACTAATCTTAAAATATTTTTTAATTATATTAATGGGAAGAAAATGAGGAAGGAATCTATAGGAACATAACAATATGACACAGGCCGTCTGAAAATTAGTGACCAGGAAAAGGCAGATGAGCTAAATAGGTTATTTTCTTTGGTGTACACAAGGGAGGAACCAGTGGTTGGGACACTGCAACATAATGGGGCTACACTACCTTTGCCGAATAATTGAGTAACGTAGGAAGTAATCCAAATCGGTTGAAAATTAAATGCTAATAAAGCCCCGGGTCCTGATGAAATACATCCACGGGTACTGAGGGAACTGGGTTCTGTAATAGCCAAACCATTATATTTAATTTCTCTACCAGATGACTGGAGAAAAGCAGATATGATACCTATATTTAATAAGGGAGCAAGAGCAAATCCGGGGAATTATAGACCAGTGAGCCTCACTTCTGTAGCGGGGAAGCTTTTAGAATGGTTAATAAGGGATAATATACAAGAATGTGTCTATTTGAACAGGATTATAAGTAGAAGTCAACATGGATTTATGAGGGATAGGTAATATGAAACAAATCTAATTCGTTTTCTATAAGTGGATGTAGTCTTTTTTAATTTTGCAAAGGCCTTTGATACAGTGCCACATGGGAGACTATTATGCAAACTAAGAGATACAGGAATTGCAGTAAATATCTGCTCATGGATTGAGAGCTGGCTAAAAGACAGAAAGCAAAGGGTTGTTGTAAATGGAACATACTCGGATTGGACTAATGTGGTAAGTGGGGTTCCACCGGGTTCAGTATTAGGTCCTCTCCTTTTTAACATATTTATTAATGACTTAGAGGTGGGACTGGAATGTAGTGTCTCCATTTTTGCTGATGACACAAAGTTGTGCAAGGTCATTAAATCAGATAATGATGTGCTTTCCCTTCAAAGGGATTTACATAAAATTGAGGAATGAGCATCTAAATGGCAGATGAGGTTTAATATGAATAAATGTAAAGTTATGCATCTGGGAAGGAAAAATAGCCATCCAATTTATAATCTTAATGGACCAAATCTAGGGGCATTTGATAATGAAAGGGATTTGGGAATGCTTGTGGACAACCACCTAGAGAGGTTTCTGAGTAGGTGAGGCTAGAGGGTGGAGACAGAGTGGCAGGGAGGTGCTGAGTAGTAGAGGCCAGGGGAGGAGTCTGAGTGGAAGGGAGGGTCCTGAGTAGTTGAGGTCAGGGGAGGAGACAACATGGCAGAGAGGTTTCTGAGTAGGTGAGGCCAGAATGGAAGGTGACAGTGTCGAGTGGGAGGGATCAGTTGGTGGAAGTAAAAGTCGGTGCCAAGTTAATAATTGTGAGCCAAAAAAAAGGAAAGTCACTTCCCCAACATAAAACCCCTTTTTTTTTCTCAGCACTCACTGAACGACTGTAGGCTCCACCTGCCGTGACCCCGCTTTCTCTCATAACCACCCTCCTTTCTTTGACTCCTCCTCCTTTCTTTGACTCCTCCTATACACCTCTATTATGTAGCCCTGCCACCAACACTGCCCGCATCTGCCCACTTATTTGATCCCTTTATACAATTCATACCACCTGTATCATCTACACCTTATCTGCCACCCTGCTCGCACCTCTAGCGGCCTCCCCACTTAATTGATCCCCTTATCCGATCTTACCACCTGTATCATCTACACCCTTTCTGCCACCCTGCTCGCACCTCTAGCGGCCTCCCCACTTAATTGATCCCCTTACCCATTCGTACCACCTGTATCATATACACACTATCTGCACCTCCCCACTTAATTGATCCCCTTCTCCATGACAACTCTCTCCATGCCCCCTATTATCTAACTTTTACCTATCATTCTGGAACCACCCCCACACTGACTGGATGACTGACACATTTATTGACTAACTTTTAACGATGCTTTCAGAAACACCCAACAAGCAAACCACTTACCTTTGACTCCAGGATTTCCACCTCACGACTTCCAGCAGATCGGGATTCGAACCGGCAACTGCAAAGCGAGAGCTCTAACCACTGCACCGCAGTGACTACAGATGGAGAGAACTTGGCAAAATGAATTCTTGACTTATCCACAGATCTGCAAGAAGCATGGGAGAATTAAGCGCACCATTTATTGTTCTATAAATACAATATAAAACGCCAGCTGAAACGAGACTTCACAGGGAATCGACCTGCAGAAACTGACGCTTCAAGAAGGCAGCCAAAACTAATCGCATCTAGGAGTTCATGGGAAAGAGGAGGCATGTGACTTATTTTTACATATCTGTCTTTGACAAATATCTTTCACGCAGTGTGCTGCCCTTTTTCTGCGCTGTCACCCAGAGCTGTCGCTTTGCAGCTGCAGGGTTGCGGTAGGACAAGTGTCGCGTTTGTCGGCATGCTCCTAGATGGAATTAGTTTGGGCTAGCGGCCGCCTTCTTGAAGCGTCAGTTTCTGCAGGTTGATTCCCTGTGAAGTCTCGTTTCAGCTGGCGTTTTTTATTGTATTTATAGAACAACAAAATGGTGCTCTTAATTCTCCCATGCTTCTTGCAGATCTGTGGATAAGTCAAGAATTCATTTTGCCAAGTCCCCTCAATCTGTAGTCACTGCGGTGCAGTGGTTAAAGCTCTCGCTTTGCAACTGCAGGGTTGCCGGTTCGAATCCCGATCTGCTGGAAGTCGTGAGGTGGAAATCCTGGAGTCAAAGGTAAGGGTTTTGTTGGTGGGTGTTTCTCGAAGGATAGTTAAAAGTTAGTCAATAACTTTTAACTATCTAGCCATAAGCATGGCCTACACTGATCTAAACTTAAGAGTTACTACCCAATTACCAGCAATCCTGAATGCGGTAGTTCATGGGAAAGAGGAGGCATGTGACTTATTTTTACATATCTGTCTTTGACAAATATATTTCACGCACTGTGCTGCTCTTTTTCTGCGCTGTTACGCAGAGCTGTCGCTTTGCAGCTGCAGGGTTGCGGT
This sequence comes from Discoglossus pictus, assembly GCA_027410445.1. NCBI lineage: Eukaryota > Metazoa > Chordata > Amphibia > Anura > Alytidae > Discoglossus > Discoglossus pictus. Next base: position 56,493,225 of record CM050174.1, read on the forward strand.
AGGACAAGTGTGGTGTTTGTCGGCATGCTCCTAGATGCGCTGGGCTAGCGGTTAGAGCTGCCTTCTTGAAGCGTCAGTTTCTGCAGGTCGATTCCCTGTGAAGTCTCGTTTCGGCTGGCGTTTTTTTATGTATTTACAGAACAATAAATGGTGCGCTTAATTATCCCATGCTTCTTGCAGATCTGTGGATAAGTCAAGAATTCATTTTGCCAGGACCCCTCCATCTGTAGTCACTGCGGTGCAGTGGTTAGAGCTCTTGCTTTGCAACTGTAAGTTTGCCGGTTCGAATCCCGATCTGCTGGAAGTTGTGAGGTGGAAATCCTGGATTAAATGGTAAGTGGTTTGCTTTGGTTTTGCTGGTGGGTGTGTCTCGAAGGATAGTTAAAAGTTAGTCAATAACTTTTAACTATCTAGCCATAAGCATGGCCTGCACCGAACTAAACTTAGCTCAGATGTACTCGTTATCGAACAGGAGAAATAGCAAACCCCAAACGCCTTTCGGCCTCTATGGGCCTTGTCAGTGAGGTGCAGCTGAACTCCCTAAGGCACAGTGAGCAAGGGGTCCATGTTTGGGGTCCCCTATCACCCTTCAGGAGACTAGTCCCTAAGGGTAATTTGCATAAACAAAATAAGTTAATCAGAGGTGCTCACCACAGAACAAACTAACCTTAATAGGTTAGCTCTATGGACATGATAACCCACTCTGAGAGAAACCTCTTTTAGCTCACTTGTGCCCTTCATCGGGAGAAATATCCTATAGTATATCAGTTTAGTCTCACTCAAGAGTACCTCGATTTTGTTTTTTTGTCTGTGCCCAAAATTGTACTCCATATTCCAAATGAGGGCGTACTAGGGATTTGTATAGTGGCAGAATTTGCGTCCCTTGTTTCTATACCCTTCTTAATACATACAAATATTTTTTTTGCCTTTATTCATTTACATTTATTCATATTAAATCTCATGTGCCATTTAGATGTCTATTTCGCTAATTTATGCAAATCCCTTTGGAGGGAAAGCACATCATTTACTGATTGATTTACCTTGCACAACTTCGTGTCATCAACACCCGCATTCCACTTCCGTCATTAATAAATATGTTAAAAAGGAGAGGACCTTATACTGAAACCTGAGAAACCCCACTTACCACAATAGTCCAATCCGAGTATGTTCCATTTACAACAACGCTTTGCTTCCTGTCTTTTAGTCAGCTCTCAATCCATGAGCAAATATTTACTGAATTTCCTGTATCCCTTAGTTTGCTCAATAGTCTCCCATGTGGCACTGTATCAAAAGCCTTTGCAAAATCCAAAAAGACTACATCCACTGAGTTGCTTTGATCCAAGTTCCTACTAACCTCTTCATATAAACTAATTTGATTTGTGACCTGTCCTTCATAAATCCATGTTGGCTCCTACTTATAATCCTGTTTGAATAGACATATTCTTTGATACTATCCCTTATTAACTCTTCTAAAATCTTTCCCACTACAGAAGTGAGGCTTACAGATCTATAATTTCCTGGATTTGTTCTTGCTCTCTTCTTAAATATAGGTATCACCTCTGTCTTTCTCCAGTCATCTGGTAGGGACCCTATGTTGAGTGAATCTTGAAAATGTAGATATAATGGTTTTGCTATTAGAGAACCCAGATCCCTCAGTACCCTTGGATGCATTCTATAAGGACCTGGGGCTTTATTAACATTTATTTTTTCCAAACTCTTTGGATTTCTTCCTGCATTAACCAATTATTTGGTGAAGGTAGTGTACCCAACCACTGATACCTTCCAGCTCATCTGCCTTTTCCTGGACACTGATTGTCAGATGGCCTGTTTCACATTGTAATGTTCTTATAGCTTCTTTCCTCGCCTTCTTCTCATTAATATATTTTAAAAAATATTTTAGGGTTAGTCTTACTCTCCTTTGCAACTAACTTTTCATTTTTGATTTTAGCCAGTGTAATAGCCCTTTTGCAAGCCTTGTTGACTTCATTGTACTTAAGTAAGGCAGTCCCTGTGCCTTATTGTT